>JASAOG010000008.1:2960000-4160000 GCA_030265305.1 Biomphalaria pfeifferi | reverse complement strand
TATATATAAAAGTGACTCTGTATTCACAGGAAAAATTGATCGCAAGCATCTCAAAATTGCTTCAGTGTATCGCAAATTGAAATTTGTAAGGGCTGTAGATTAAATAATAAAATTTTTAATTTTCAATTAGAATAAAATTTTCACATACTTTATTAAAATCTCTAAGTTTTATTATTACTAATAAAATAATTTCGCTCTTAGCCATCAATATGCTTCTTGCTGTATATAATTTAGACATTTAATGTGTTTTTCATATAATTTACTAATAAATAATTGCTGTTTTATAATGATGGCAGATGGCAAACAAAAATGGACCCATATTCAACAAGAAATACAAAAACATTAACTACTCACAACTCTTTTTTTTATATCATTTTTCTTATAGGATGTTATCATTTTAAATACACATCAGCATTTTAACAGTTTTTTTTTTATAAGAGACACTTTCCATAAGAATGACAGTTTCACTCAAGAGTGCCACATAAATGACACAAAATAATCCATAATGGTTTGCAAATTAAACTACATACCCATAACATACTATGTAAATAAATAATAGCTAATTTAATTTTTATGAATAAATGAATACCAACACTTTAGTAGAATTGGAACTGTCTTTTCCTGAATAAGAATTCTAATCATTTCAGAATTTCCTTTCCCCAAACTTCCAAGTACAATTATTGCTTCTGTTTTTAAATCATAGCTAATTGAATCATCTTCAATCCAGTTCAGAAGTCTTCAGTAAATAAAAAACAAGAAAACATATTTTTTTTTCATTTATGAAAATGTTTCTGAAAGGTATAAAAATAAATTAGTAAATAAATAAATTAGTATTCACTAGTTTTAGTTTAGACAATGGCTGGGTGTCAACTATTTGTTTATTAAGACTGTTTAATAAGAAGATTCTGGTAGGATTATATCTCATTATATAAAAAAGGCCATTAGACGGATTATTAAAGAAAAATTTCTCATTCATAAGGAATTTATAGAACTTCAAAATAGTTGTAAATAAAACAAAATCTTAATGAAATTTTGAATAATAATTTTTGTCAATATTTATATATTAAAGTTATTTAGTGTATTAAATCCACGAACATAAAGTTTGGTTTATTGTTCATTAATATATTACTGATATATTTTCATTTTAAAAAAAAATATATTTTAATGAAATAAAATTATTTTTTTCAAGCTTTCTTTCACATAGTTCATATACATTTAAAAAAAAAAAAAAAAAAAAATGCTATTGAGTACTGGGTATCTCAAAATAATTTTTTTATCAAAAATTTTTTTAAAGAAAAATTATTTTTATCATCTTATATTCTATCTTATTTTAAAACTGTGCAGTTGAACAAAACAAAATTAATGATTACAAGCATTTAAATTGATACTAAAAAAATTAATAAAATATAAAAACAAAACCTTGTAACAAGTCCAGACTGAAGGATGAGCATTTTCTCTTTGTTGCTTCCAATTATATCATTTTTTACAGCTCTATAATGAAAAAAAAACAACAAATGCCTACGTAAACTTAGTTATATTTACATGAACTAGATTTTCTTATTAGATCTTATTATACATAATACAATGTTGCGTAATAAGTAACATTGAGTAAACTGTCAACCAAGACTTACACAAGAGCATCCATCCATGCTGTTGAATGGTTGTCATTTAGCAGAACTGTTATGCTGGAATTGTGACTGTGAGAAATTTTTGATTCAAAGTCAATATCCTAAAGAAAAAAAATTAGCATTAATAACTTTTTTCTCTAATTTGGTAAATCTTCGTCAGTGGTTCAAATAGCTAATTTGCAGATATGCCAAAAGTTTAAATTTAATACATGTATAAGGATTACAAAAGCTTATTTAATACATGTATAAGGTTTTTTATTTTAAAAATTTTTTAAAAAGATATATCAAGACATTTATATCTAAATGGTTTAAATTAGTCTGCAATAAAAAAAAAGTTTCAAAATAAATATTAGTAATCACGAAGGTCAGAGCCCCTAATTGAAATAAGCTGAAAATAAGCAAAATAAAAAAAAAAGGTTAGTGTAATTAAGAACCTTTGTATTTTGAATTGAACAATAGAAATAATTCAGTCACAACAAATATACAGAAGGGCATGGTGGTTGAGTGGTAAAGCGTTTGGCTTTCGAACCATAGGTTTGGGGTTCGAATTTCAGGAAGACTGGAATTTTTAATTTGGTGATTTTCAGGATGCCCTGAGTCCACTCAACTCTAATGGGTACCTGACATCTTCAGGGAAAGTAAAGGAGATAGGTTGCTGTGTTGGCTACATACGCCCTCATTAACTCTTTCTCTCTGTAATTATTTTCCATGTTCCAGTGGAATTATTCATCTTGCTCATTTGTGTTTCACTACCCTATTATGATTAAACTTCAATAACTTTTTTTGTATGTAATCAGGAAATGTTATTTAAGGTATATAATTATAGAAGAATGCATGTTCATTTTATATAACACAAATTAAAGTTTATAAAAACAAAAATTAATTTAATTTAATCGGGTCAAATTAAAGAAGAATCAGCCATTCTCAACCTGTGGCTGCTGACCCCCTTATTATCAAATGAAAATTAGCCTGTGGCTAAGATCATTCGAAAAAAAGTTGTTTTTTTTGTCTCTTCTAATGTGTAAAATTGACATTGTAATAATCTTTTTATTGGTAGTTATAATTTGTTTAAAAATTATAATTGTCACTTGATAATAGATGTTAAAAAGACTGCTCAATGCAATGTTACACCAGAGAGGAATCATATATTATTATTTCTATGTTGAAGATTTGTCGTGATGTAATTGAATAGCATATTCAGATAAAACTCCTTCCATGTTATTGATTTTAATTTTATAACGTGTAAATCCATGATAAAGGATCACAAACAAGAAAGTTAAGAAAAGAAAATATGATGATTTTTAGTGTATGGTTTTACTTTAATAGTTAAAGCAGGCATTAAAAAAGCAAATGCACCATTTTTTATTAATTTCTATTTCAATGAAGCCAACAAAACTTAAAAAAGGTCATTTTGATATCAAGCATCCATATTTGCTGAAAAGTACATTCAGTAATTTAGCTAAGTCAAGAAAGCCAGACTTTACTTTGCTGGCACATACATTTAATAAAACTTAGCAACTGCTGAAGCTTCTTCTTTGGTGGCTCTCAAAGTTTCTAATGCAGGGAAAGAAAGCCAATGGACAAAAGTTTGGAATTTGCAGACCAGACAACATAGCAATATTATCTCATGGAATACAGGATATAATATGCAAGAAAAGATCACAGCTTTAAATAAAACAGAGGACAAAGAGTAAGCCTCAAAATAAATCAACGAAAAACAAAAGTACTTAAAATAAACAACGAACAAAGCAGAGACATAAAACAGATCATAGTCCAGGTAGATAGTTTTATATAATCAACAAGTCAGGTGGAACAGATGAAGACATTAATCACTGAATAAATCCAGCCCCTCTGACATTTACCCCCCCCCCCCCCCCCCCCCCCAAAAAAAGGAAAATCTTCCACATTTCTATTATGACTAAAAAAAAAGAATCTATCTCAAATATCTATATATTATATATCGTTATAGGTTTAACATGTAATGTTATCGGGGATTTCCTTTGAGCGACGCAACTTTAAATAAAACTTATTTTGGATGGAAGTAGGGAATGATGGGATTAAAAACCGACAGTTATGACTCACTCTTATGGCGTAGCAAGATGTGAACTTATAAGGACTGTTGACATCTGGACTGTGCCCCTTTATTGTGGATTTAAGTTATTTTAATGTTAAAGAATCATTCAGTTATTTCAAGGATTTAAATATATGTGTGTGGTTGTGAACCGCAATCCAAACTGTGAGTGATTAATAGATCTATTTATACCTCTACATTTTTACAGCTAAAACACCACAACAATATATATACATCTATAGTATAGGGCTTTTTTTGTGACAGAACGCACCAGTACCGTGTACCGGCACCTTTTTGAAAAAAAAAAATATTTTTCTTGTATTTTAACCTACATATTATTAATTTTTAGTAGTTAAAAGTTAGGCAATCAACTACTGAATATCAGCACCTATATATATATGTAAGTATGTATGTGTGTGTATATGTGCGCATGTGTGTGCGTATGTATGAATGTATGTTACGCATAGAAATCAAAACCGTTTGACCAATCTTGATAAAACTTGGCATAAATGTTCCTTAGGTACTAACTGGAACCGTGACGTATGTATAGTAGCCCTAAAACAAACTTAAGATTTACTTGAGGTCAACAAATTCTTGTAGATAGATTGAAACATTTGGGAATTCTTGCTATTGAGCGTCATCTATATAGGAAACAGAATTATTATGATATACTGTATGACTTTGCTGAACGCAAGGCTCGTAAAGTAATTCTGTACATAGTAAAGAATTAATAAAATGCATCTATTATAGAGACGAATTTATTTTCTAATACAAACTCTTAAATTTCTTTTATTATCCGTTTCTCTACCCAAACTTGGCCCCGTGAAATCCCTTTCGCATAGGGCCCCACAATGGTTAAGTACAGCCCAGCTATTTAGTGACAGGTGAATATACATAGTAGATTACTTGTTCTCTTTCCATGACTTCTTGGTCACAATGGTTGAGTCCAGCGCTGCTATTTAGTGTTTGTAAAATGTTTTACATGTTTCGGATGTTCCTTCAGAGTTGAAGGACAAAAGGGGATGGGAACGGGCAGGGTTTGATAAATCCAAACGACAGTCCAGCACGCAAACCACACAACCAGGCAGCAATCCGAAGCGATTGGCGAATACTTGTTCTCCCCCCCTCTTGTTTTTTCGTGGGGTGACTATCCACAGAAATAAGAGAGTGATCTTTCCTTTATTTCTTATTCTCGTCCAAACTCTTGAGCGACGAAGACAACTATATAAATATATATAGATGGTTTTGAAATAACAACAAAACAAGAAAATCATGAAAAATACTTTTAAAAAAAAAAAAAAAAGCTTATATATGAAGTGTAATTGTGTCAATTAGTTTGGATCAGTCATGTAATTAAATGTGTAACAGATCTAGACCAAGGATAATAAATCTAAATATTAATAATATTTTTACTAATTGATTTTTTTTAGCGCTATTTCATGATTTTAGCTTTCTCAATATCA
Source organism: Biomphalaria pfeifferi (assembly GCA_030265305.1). Taxonomy (NCBI): domain Eukaryota; kingdom Metazoa; phylum Mollusca; class Gastropoda; family Planorbidae; genus Biomphalaria; species Biomphalaria pfeifferi. Next base: position 4,154,838 of record JASAOG010000008.1, on the reverse strand, counting down.
CTTTTTTAATTTATATCTGGACCAGTTGGGAAAATGGGGAGGGGGGAGAAAGAAAGTGATATCTGGGTGGATTTTATCATATCTTCGCTACAATATAAATTAACATAAAAAGATAAACTTGGTTTCCTTGTAAACCTCTTAGCAAGCTCTACATAACTAGATCTAGATAGTTTCTGTTGTTATAGTTATATATATATAAGTTATATAGTTATGTATTTTATATATATATATATATAATATTTATTTTGCATTTTTTGTCAAAGACAAAGTACCTACTGTACTGTAAATCAATACTGTCTAGTCCTAATTATTAGATTTAGATAGCATATGTATAGGATAGATCTACTCTAGATTATATTATAATTTTTTTATATACTCATAATACTTTTTATTATATATTAATATATAATATTATAGATAAATATAGATCTAGTAGCTGATTATAATAATTATATTTTTATAGTTATACTTATAAGTTATATAAATAGTATCTATAGTCAACATTCTAACATGCTCATAGATCTAGATTAGAATTTATTAGAATGTCTAGAGACTCTAGATGACTAGTAGTAGGTCTATTTTATACTTCTAGTGTATTACTAAGTTATTAGTATTATTAAATAATAATCTAGTCTAGCCTAGGCCTAACTAACTACTAAACTTTTATTAACTAGGGACCAGGAGTCTTTTAGAGTCTTTAGTAGATTAATCATCATGATCATGTCACTCTAGATCTAGAAGACAAAAATACAAGTAACAGTAACAGTGTAACAAGATAGATCTAGATCTACCTTCTCAAGAGCATGCTCAGACTTTGGCCTTACCATCAATACGAACAAGACTGAAGTCTTATATCTACCTGCTCCTGGGAAAGCCTACTCGGATCCAAGCATCACTATAAATGGACAGGATATAAACGCAGTGGACAAATTTACATATCTTGGCAGCACACTCTCCAGAAATGGAAAAATCGATAGTGAAATCGACCTGCGTATCGCCAAGGCCAGTGCATCCTATGGCAGACTGTCTAAAACTGTCTGGAACAGACGTGGTATCACCACAAACACAAAGCTAGGGGTCTATAGAGCCGTCATCCTCCCTACATTGCTCTATGCCTCAGAAACATGGACAGTGTACAGTAAACATGCAAAGAAACTGAACCACTTCCACATGACATGTCTGAGAAAAATACTAAATGTCAAATGGCAAGACAAAATACCAGATACAGAAGTTCTTCGAAGAGCGTGTCTGCAAAGCATCCACACAATCCTGATGCAGTTCCAGCTGTGATGGGCAGGTCACGTCTACAGAATGGAAGACCACCGCATCCCTAAACGACTCTTGTATGGCCAACTAAGCGAAGGAAAGCGCTCGCAAGGTGGTCAAAGAAAGCGCATAGCATAGACCCAGGCACCTGGGAGACAGAGGCACATGACAGAGCATCATGGCGTCGCGCTGTGAAAACTGGCGCACAGGTTGCTGAGGAAAAAAGAACAACGCTGGCAGAAGAAAAACGCCAGAAAAGAAAAGCAAGGCAAACGACACTAGCTCCAGCTGGAATAACCTGCCCAGTGTGCGGCCGAACATTCCAGGCTCACAAAGGTCTCACCAGCCACATGAGGAGGCAATAAAGTTAAACCCCAGTGCAAAGCCTCAGCCAGCTGGATGACAAAGTGGTCATCATCGAACCACGATGGACAAACTATATAGATCTACCTACACTCTATATGCTGAGTATATCTTATACATAACATAGACTACTTTACACTTTAAAAAATTACATCATTTCATTTGAGATTTTACTTACCATTTTTAATTTATAATTATTTATAGTGTATTTATACTTATAGAGTCTAGTTATAGTACTTATAGCCTTAGCCTTGGGTCACTTAGACTTGACTTAGGATACACTTACAGAATCTGTAACAGATCTAGACTGTCTATAGATCTTTATTCTAGATCTATAAACAACAGATCTAGACCCAAGGGCCTAGGCCTAGTACTAGTACCCTAGATTCTAGTTCTAGTCCAGTAATCATAAAAGAACAACACACAATCCTCTATCCTGCCAGCAGCACATACCTATGTAATATAGATTATATTACCTTTTTATTTACTTTCGACGACTTTCGTAACTTCAAAATGGAAAATTATAGGCTAAATTTTGCGCCTGACATAGATCTGTAGATCTATATTTACATTTCGTAAATATGCCAAAATGTATGTACAAATTGAGATTTTCTATATCCTCCAAGTCAGCAGTACTCAAACTTTCTAGCTATTCGACCCCTTTTTACTATTCCCCAATATATATATATATATAAGAATATTGTAAAGAGGGTAGGAGGAAGCAAACAACAATGCTTCACATCATTCTCTATGCATAAGTGAGCTGATAGGTCAACGTTGTATCTGATTTGACCCTTTTGATTCTCATGCAGTTGCTTCAGAATGGCGATGAATCTTAAATGGGCATCTGAGCCGAGATAGAATCCTCCATAAGCAATAGTGACTCACTGTGTCAAATGCTTTGGTGAGATCCAGGTTCTGCTCCCTGCATTTTTCCTGCATTTGACGCTAGAAGAATTATGTCCAACGTGCCTCTACCAGCTTAAAAACCACATTGAATTTCAGAAAGCACACTGCCTACTTTGGAGTTGGCCAATTTGTCAAGGAGTTTCCTGGCAATGATTTTCCCCGCTTCTAGGAGCAGTCCCAGCACAAAGTGAAGAGGCCTAGCTTTCTGTGAGAGCAGCGCCACCCATTTTAAAAACTTCTGCTGGAAGACGTCTGAGCCAGGCGTTTTGTGTCCTATAAGCTTCCCAATTGTCTTTTCAACAATTCGTCGAGTTCCTTTTATCATTTTTTCTTGTGGGATTTCACCAATCTGGTACGTTGGGCCGTAAGCAGAGCGGAGTGATTCAAAGAGTAAGCGCGTGTCTCTTGCGTCCGCGAATCTGTGTGTGTTTTCCGAAAGCTCCAGCCACTAGTTGTTTTTTAATTTGCATACTTTCGCATGCAAAGTATTACACGGGGCTCTGTAAAGGGAGTTTTTTTTTCAGGGCTGTTGGGGTTTGCGAGCAAAGAAGAGTAGTGGGTGTTTTTTATTATTATTATTAAAACTTTTGGATTGCTGTGTTGTTCTCGTCAAACCAGTCTCTGTTGGGCTTGATGCAATAGCCCACTGTCCTGGCCGTTGCGTCCCGGAGAGTCTGTTTTAGTTGGTTCCAGTTTGCCTTTTGGTCAATTTCCTGAGGCTTTCCGAGCTCAAAACTTGTTCTGTACATTCACTAACTTTTCGACATTCAGTTTCCTAGTTCGAAGGTAAACTTTTTTTTGGGGGGGGGGGGGGGGGGGGACTTTGATTGAGATGTTGAACTTTGCACGAACAAGACGCTGATCTGTATAGCAGTCGGCACTTGACATACCTCTGGTGTGCATTACTTTTCCAACATCGCATTGCTGCACTAGTATACAGTCAAGTAAATGTCAATGTTTGGGTATTTGATGTGCTGCCAACATATTACAAAATATAAATGGAGTTTGAAGCTTTTAGTGATTAAACCCTGGGTGGTGATGCAAAGACCAGATAACAATACTAAATTGAAAGCTCTTTTGTAGTGTGGATGTTAGACTGGTACCTGATGGTTATAGAATATATAAAGATCTGGACCTAGCAAAATTTTGAACTTAGGAAAAAACAATGTGGTCTTCTCTTATGCCTGTGATGGGGAATTTACTTAAATTACATCTTGCTTTGAAATCTTAATATTTGCATCAAGAGCAGTGCCACACCATGATCAAAAGCTTCTTTGAAAACTGAATTGTGGCTGCATTTTGTACACAGCATTGCTGCCACATTAGGCATATACATCCAACAGTTCTTATTATTGAAGTAGGCTTACCTTTTGGCATTGACGATTACTCTCAGAAATGAAGATTTAAACATTTCTTCCCATTCGAAGTACGCAAGCAACTTACTACTTTGGATGAATCCGAGTTGTTGAGAGGAAATAATGTAGTAGCGACAATTGTAAACGTTTAGGGGAATTGTGCTGAGAAAGGTGCCCCGATTCGACAGCGTAAATGCTTTCAGATGCATTGCACTGAAAACGTTTTCAGAGAGACTATAATTATTTAAAATAATTGAAAACTTGCAGAATAAACGATAGAGATAATTGATATTTGAAAATTGCTGACCATTTTTCCTTATTTTGGTTCCATCATCTACAACGATCTTCTACTGGATAAAGATATCAGCAGGATAGCCAAGGCAATGACACCATGTCACGGCTGCAGAAAAGAGTGTGGGGCAATATCTTGCTATCAAAACCAAAGTCTTAGTCTACCGGACCTTTGTGATGAGCACTCTGCTATGCGGTAGTGACAGTGGCGTAGCTAGCCATGTGCGGGTGGTGAGGGCCGCACGGGGCATCAAGTGATGAGGGACAACAAACTGAGCACAAAATTTCTCAGTAAAAACTACACACATTGTACATAAATGAACAAACATTAACTACTGTATTTGAGTGAAAGATTTATTTATTTCTCCTCTCTATTAATATTATGGGCGTTGCTCAAGATTGATAAGTCTGGCTTGCGCTCATAGTGCTAGTTTAGATGGAGAAATTGTCTTCTCTGCTTAAAATTGTTGACGGCAGTGATCAAAGAGTCCTAAAGGTAAAAATCTGATAATGAAGTGAATCTTGGATATCATTTCTTTTTTCTTAAAGCAGAATCTGGCCCTGAATGGGCATCACGAACGAATTGAAGAAGAATTGTAAAGACAAAATCTCTTAAGTAGGCGGATTGTTAGTTGCCATGCAGTCTTAATTTTCTTACCTATTTTGGATTCTTGGCCCCTGAATTAACTGAAATAAACGACGGGTAAGTCTAACTCCAAAATAATGATCGTCAATCGAGACTGCGCACTTAAATGGAAAACATTAAAAACATCGATAACTACTACTTGGAAGAGCAAGGCTTAATCCATTATTACCTTCAGCGAAAGTATGTGCTCAGATCTGAGGATTAGTGCAGAATATCAAAGACGTAATGGCCACAATAAAAAGAAGCCAAGCGAAAAAGGTGAAGATTCTATATAAACACATATGAACGAGCTACGGATTGAGATTCATTTTTTCTTGGACGTGATAGTTCAAGAAAAAATCACCCAATATGATCATGGTGTGGTAGGTGAATATGAATTTTGTCGCTATCTCAACTATTAAATCCTCAGATTGAAATCAATCTCATCCAAATCACAAAAAAAGATGACGCTTACCCGACAAGACCAACATCTAATCTTTCGACTCAGGACCGGACACAACAGAATGCGAAAACACATGTACCGGAAGCTCAAAATTGGAATCAGTGAGAGTGTCCAAAGGAATGCGAGAGCTTTTCCATTGCACGGAGGGGAGTTGAAAGAGAGCTCCCAAGTCCCTGTCGATAATCCACGCGCCGTTCCTCAAGAGACCGTTACACTAATGGCGAGTCCTGCACGGTTAGCTTGGTACAACATAGGAAAATGGCGGAGGTTCCCGGTGTACTCGGCCTTCGGCCATGCATTCTAGTCCATGCACCCGGAGTTCCAGATATATCGGAAATAGCAATGCTTTACATAGGCATTGACTTGGATCTCTTTCAGACAGAACGGTTGTTCAGGCAGGCTTACAAGCCTAGAGCTCGAAGAGTCTTCGGCTCAGCTCTTTTGACAATCACGTGGTAGCATTATCAGATTGTAGTGTAACTAAGTTGTTTATTTTCTGCGTGTGTCCAGCGTGTCTAAAGGTCATTGTGACGAAATACGTCCTCTCAATACAGAACTGACCAGTGCGAAACTATCGTCCCCTTTCACCACTAGTTAGCATTGTATAGCCCCTTTTTAACACTAAACCGACCAGGGTAGAACAAAAACATCATATTACACCAAGGTTAAATCCAACCACCAAATTATAGGCCATAAACACACCTCCCAAGTTACGCCCCAAACGCCAGAACAAACGCACACAGTCGTAAAGTCCAGGGACATTAAAATTTGGTGTCCACGTAAATCCCTTTGAGCCGACACTCCTAACGCCCATAGCTATTCAAATCGCTCCCCTCCGCTGTGCCATCGAGCGATGGTCCAGCCTGATAATTGTTAAATGGTTCCGCTTTCATCCTCCTTCGTTACCCCCCCCCCCCCCCCCCCCCCCCCCCAGGTCGCTGGTTAAAGAAGTCAGGTGAGTGAGCCCCAAATAAAAAGATTGGTCCAATTTAACAATTCTAAATTCGAAAGACTCGATGGCCATTGGATCGTCACTACTCTAACATACCGCTCGGGAACCTATAAAAGCCGGAGACGAAAATTTCAGGTTAATACCATTCTAGATCAGAATCACTGAGAAGTCAGAAGACTCTCAAGTCAACGATTCATTTAGGAACTTGTGTGAGGCAAAGCGGGTGAGTTGAAAAAACTTTATCAATATTATTTAGTGTGTCTTCGCCTGTAACATTTATGTTCATGTATCATTACCATGTTAACACTTGTTTGCTTCCAAATATTACATTTGTAAATCTCTATGAATATGTGTTCCTCATTTACTCGTCAATGTTGACTGTACTCCCAACGGTGGACATCCACCCTACAACTTAGTTAATCCTATTGTCTATTTATGCATTTCTTATTCATTTATTCCCATATTCATCTGGACCTACTCGCGTCTAGATTATTTCCTTACCTGTGCATATGTACCTGTATATGTGCACATATATATACATTATAATTATGCTTGTTTTTGTTATGCACATACTGTGCTGTTAACATGCACCCTTAGGCCCGAGAATCAGTCTCGCGTGTCTACCCCACTATTTTTGTCGGCCTGCATGGTTATGTGCCCCTTTCTACCCTCCCACCCTCCCTTCTTCTTGTCACGGTCCTCTGGTCCGGAGCCTTCGACATACAAAGCCTTAGCTCTGACCACGGCGCGGTTTACGTCATCACTCGTCAGAGGCCAAGGTTATGCGTCACAGATAATGCGTGCGAATCCACTGTGTTGCTGTGTAGTGTACATAGACAGAAAGATTTCCTTTGAAACAAATAGAATCTTCATCTAAATATGATTTAGAGTTTTCAAAACATTCATCATGGTCACGGAGGTCACGAGCGACCGTGGGCTTGTGGGTCGATGAGGTCATAGGGGACTACAACCCTGTAATACGGTCCCTCCTCATTTATGCCCCTGCCTTGTACATTTATATGTGTATTCGTAATATTGTTATTATATCATTTGTACAGCAATTATTATCAGACCTAGTGAACTCTCGTTAACATGTATCTTAGTTAGTCTGAGGGAGACGCTCCTATCAAGGATGCGCCCCTCGCCAACCAGCCTGTATGGTTTAATAATTCAGGCTCCACTCATGTCTCATTTCATAGCCTCCTACACCAGGGCTGGCGTGTTTTGTTGCCTGAAGGCAGTCCTCAGCGGCTCTCCACACATTCCCGTTGAGGGTGAGTCACTCATCACCCTCGACCAGAACTGAAGGCATTCCAGGCTGAAGTCACAGGACCGGTCTGCACCTACCGCAGGAGTAAGCCCACCTCGTGGCACCCTCATATTCCTCACACTAGCGCCTGCCTACCTGCAGGGAATCAGCAACTGGCTGCCAGCACAACGGAGCTCCAACTTACCCCACCCCGAAGGAGAGCCTTGAATAACAGATAAGCGAGAGACAGCCGAATAAGCAAAACATACTCGAGTTTTATGAGCAACATCCCAGTGATGATATTATCTTAAATGTTATCATAAAATCCTTATCTTATCTTATCTTATATAATACAGACGTTACTTAAAAAAAGAAGATGATTACGTCCTACGCGTCATGCATTTAGTCATGCATATTAACCAATGACTTAAATTCTGCCAAGTCACTGTTTTTTCTGGCTAGCTCAGGCAACCCATTCCATGCTCTAATAGCACTAGGGAAGAAGGAGTATTTGTACAAATTTGTCCTAGCATATGGGACGAGGAGTGTGCCTTTATTTTTGTGTCTTTCAGAGTATTTTATTAGATTTTGTTTTTGTATTTGAAGATTATGGTTCAGTGTTTTATGTATAATTGCTACTTTACTTTTGAGTCTTCTGTCCTGAAGGCTTCCTAAATTTAGTGATTTTACTAATGGTGTTACTCTAGTCAAATGTGAATATTCGTTTGTTATGAATCTCACTGCTCTATTTTGTGTTTGTTCCAGTTTCTTAATGTTTTCTTGAGTTGAGGGGTCTCAAACGGTGGATGCATATTCTATTATTGGCCTAACCAAGGTTAAATAACATTTTAGTTTTATGTTCTTATTTGATTTATAGAAATTTCTTTTAATAAACCTTAATGTTTTGTTGGATTTTTTTATAGTTTCATCAATATGTGGATTCCATGACAGTTTTTCATTTATTATAACACCTAGATATTTTGCGTTTTTAGTCTGTGTTACTGGTTTGCCATGAATAAGATAAGTGGAATTAATTTGTTTTAGTTTTTTTGTTACTCTTAACAACTGACATTTTTTCTGGGTGGAAAGACATGACTTTTGTTCCTGAACTAATGCAATTTGTTAAATCATTTATGTAAATTAAAAATAGTAGTGGACCCAAGACTGTTCCTTGAGGTACACCTGAGTTTACTGTTATTGGTGTTGATTTAGAGCCATTTATTATTACAGTTTGTTCTCTCCCTATCAGAAAATCTTTAATCCACTGATGCAGTGGACCATTAATGCCGAAATATTTTAATTTTTTAAGCAAACTATGGTGGTGAACTTTGTCAAAAGCCTTGGAAAAATCTAGTAAGATAGCATCTATTTGTTCACTATTATCTAAACCTTTTGAAAAATCATCAATTAGTCCTATTAGTTGTGTTTCACATGATCTATATTTCCTAAAGCCATGTTGGTATGGGGTGAGGACAGTATGTTTGTCTAAGTGGTTTATGATGTTGCTACATATTATGTGTTCTAGGATTTTACATGTGATGCTGGTAAGTGATACTGGTCTGTAGTTTCCTGGATCAGATTTTTCTCCTTTTTTAAATAGGGGGGTGACATTAGCTTCTTTCCAGTCCTTTGGTACTCTGCCCTGGTAAAGCGATGCCTGAAAGAGTATTTTGAACACTGGGGCTAGCTCATTGCTTAGTTCTTTGAGTAATCTAGCTGGAATACCATCAGGTCCAGACGCTTTATTTGGTTTGGTGTTGGCTAATAGTTTTTGAATTCCATTTTCTTGTACTACTAAATCTTCTATGTTGTCTACTTGGTTCAAATTAAGAATTATGTCTTTGTCTCCTGGGGCTGAGAATGCTGATGCAAAGTATTTGTTTAGGATGTTTGCTTTAGTTTCATTATCATTATGTATTATGTTATGTTCATCTTTTAATGGCGCTATGCCTGTTGTTTCCATTTTCTTAGACTTAATGTATGACCATAGATTTTTGTTGTTATCTCTAGATATTACATTGTTTATGTGTTCACTCTGCAGCTGTCTGCTTACTTTTTGGGTTAGGTGTTTAATTTTTATATACTTTTTGTAAACTCTTTCTGCCTTGGTTTCTTTAAATTTTCTATATAGGTTTTCCTTCTGTTTACAAAGCTTCTTTAGTCTATTATTAAACCAGCATTTATTTATTTTGTTTGATGTGTATTTAGTTGGTATATGATTTTCTATAATGCTTTTAAGATGGTTTTTAATGAAATTCCAGAGGTCATCGACTGGTTGGTTAATGTCTTTTTCTAATAAGACTGTTTGTTGAAAGTTTAATGCAGCTTGGTGTAGTTGTGTTAGGTTACATTTATTCCAGAGTAAGATTTTTCTTTTGGGTTTTGTATTGGCTACTGCTTTTATCTGACTGTGTATTTTTATGATCTCATGGTCTGATAGACCAGGGATAATATCATAATCAACTACTAATCCAGGTCTGTTGGTTAAGAAGAGATCTAATGTGTTGTTTAATCTAGTTGGCTTTTTAATGATTTGATCCAAACTTAGGTTGTGTAAAGTTTCTATGAAAAGCTCATTTATGTCCTTAAGGTTTTGGTGTTTATCTATGGTTAGTGTTTTCCAATTTACATCAGGTAGGTTGAAATCACCCATAATCCAAAAAACTGCATTTTTATTTGTCTCTTTAAGTGTAGTAATCTGATTACATAGTTCCTGCATGTATTCTAAACTAGAATTTGGTGGTCTGTAAATGCTGCCTATTATTAGGGATGTTGAGGTTGTATTAATTTTACAAAATGTAGATTCTATATTTTTTGAGTTAGGTAAGGTAATTTCTTCTGCTATAAGAGTGTTTTTTATTGCTAGAAGAACTCCTCCGTGATTATCAGCCCTATCTTTTCTAAAAATTTCATAATCACTATTGAAAATTTTTGCATTATAAATTTCAGGATGTAGCCAAGTTTCTGTTCCTGCAATTATGTCTGGTTTCTCACATTCTAATAAAATTTCTAAGTCTGCTGTTTTGTTCCTAATGCTTTGAAAATTTATTACTAAGGTTTTAAGGTATTTTGGTATTACTTCTTTAGCAGGTCTGTCTAGTGAGGCTGCTGTATTAATTTTAGTAGATTTAGGTTTAACAGGAGTGGATCTGGCTAGTGGTTGGTACACCATTCTGTACACCCCCCCCCCTTACTCGCTGATTGTATTTCTTCTTAATTAATCTTTATTAAATATTTGTTCTTCCACAAAATCATTAAGCTTTGCGTTTTGTGCCTGTTTATGTGCCTATATAATATCAACAAAATATTTACCACGTTGTGACTCTAAGACTTTACCTCTAGGAGTCGCAGGCCATCGTCCCCATCGGGAAGTGCAAACGAACCGATCGGCGGACTTATTCCACCACAGTCATGTCCAGTGTGTGTGTGTGCTTATAGTAGTTAAGCAATGCCATGTGAGATGTGTTTGTGCTCATTCACTGTCTACTGCAATCTTGTTGAATAAAGCCATGTTATTGGTATTCTAGTCGTTGTTATTTCATTACACAGATTTTTAAATAATACTGATAATTATGGTAAGTGTGGCTTTATGCGAGTGAGGATTTTCAGACTTAATTAAGTTGATCAAGAATTAATACCAATCAGCGATGCATTTCACTATCTAGGCCATTAGTGGAAATTTCGATAAAATTATTGATAGTTTTCTGACCATGAAAGCTCGTAATATTTATTTGTAGTATATTTTGAAATCGTCTAATAACGTATTTTCGCTGTTTTATATCCCGGGGGGGGGGGGGCATCATGAGGAGACGCCGCACTGGGCATCAAACACCCTAGCTACGCCACTGTTTAGTGAAATATAGTCAACCTATTCATGACAGGGAAAAAAAGCTAAATATCTATTTATATAAAATAATAATAATAATCTTTATTGTCCATATGGAAATTTGTCTTACAATTTGTGCATTACACCAAACAAAAAAACATTATAACTATAAAAAAACAAAGTGTACATTCACACCAGACTCACTCATACTTTACAAAGTGACAAAGTTTATACCAGATTGTTCTTATTTAATGATTTGATTGCCAGGGGAACAAAAGAGTGTTTGTGTCTGTTTGTCTTTGCTATCGGTGTCTTGTATCTCTTTTGTGATGGTAAAATCACAAAATCCTGACACAAAGGGATCCTCTTTATATTGAGGATCTTGTTAGCTTTTTTTTTTATAGATGTTTGTCTCAAACAACTGCCCAAATGGGGTTTGTGTTTTGCCAATGATTTTACCAGCAGCATTTAGGATTCTATAAAGCTTATTCTTATTTTTAATGCTCAGATTGCCATACCAGGCAGTGATATTGAAACTTAAAATATTGCAGATATGAGCGTGATAAAACATAGCCAAGGCCTTTTCGCTAACATTAAACGAGGACAGTTTTCTTAGTAATCGAAATCTTTGCTCCCCTTTTTTGCTGATATAATCAGTATTTGCAGTAAAATTTAGTTTATTGTCTAGGATAGTACCAAGGTATTTAAAGGTTTGCACAATTTCAATAGTCTCTCCAGCTACAAAAACAATATCATTTTCCTTTTTTTCCCTACGAAAATCGATTATCATTTCTTGGGGTTTTTTTTTACATTTAATAATAAAAAATTATCTTTACAGTATTTTTCAATGTGTTCTATTTCTCATTTACGTTTGAGCTCTCAGAGAGCAGGGCAAGAAGAGCCGCATCATCAGCGAATTTTGTGAAGGAGCAAAAAGGACTATCGGATTGAAAATCATTGGTGTACAAAATGAACCACAATGGCGATGTCACAGCCCCCTGGGGCGCCCCTGTGTTAACTATGCGTTCATTTGAAATAACATTGTTTACCCTAACCCTCTGAGATCTCTGGGTCAAAAATTCATTAGCCCATAGTATTATGTATGGACTAATCTTCAACGTTTTCATCTTTTCAATGAGTAAATGAAGTTGTATAGTGTTAAAAGCTGATGAGAAATCAATAAAGAACAATCTTACATAAGTGTTCGGTAAGTCCAGATGTTTGTAGACACAATTTAAAATATTTAAGATGTCATCCTCTACACCTTTACCCTTTTGGTAAGCAAATTGTAAAGGGTCTAACTTATTACAAAGATCATTCATAAGAAACATTTTAACCAATTTTTCTAAACATTTAGACACAATGGAAGTTAGTGAAACATTTCCTTCGGTTTGGAAACCTTTGGTACAGGTACATTTATAGATGACTTCCACACAGGTGGTATCTTATGGTTTAGTAATGAAGTAGAAAAAATATCTTGGAAAGGTTCAGCTAGTTGTTTAGCACATTCTTTTAAGATTCGCCCTTTTATTCCATCAGGCCCACCAGCTTTCATTGGGTTGACGTTTTTGAAAATGTTACAAACTTGCTCTTTAGTAATCGCTAATTCTAAACATTTGTTAACATTGACATCATCAAGGGCTTTGAATCTTAGATAATTAAAATCTTTCGTGTCGAAGCGACAATAGAGATCATTTAACTCGTTGGCTAATGTTTATTCGTCTATTGTAGCAAGATTATTTTTAATTTTGACTTGTGCTCCTGCCATTTTGTTCATGATGCCCCACGCCTGTCTCATATCACTTGTCTTAATTGAGTCTTCCAGCTTGTTGTGGTAGTTTCTCCTCCCTTCCTCAAGAACGACGTTGAGATATCGTTGAGCTCTTTTCCTTGTCTGTCCATCGCCACTCATATATGCTCTTTTCTTTTTGATTATTTCCCGTTTTATTTTTGCAGTGACCCATGGTTTATTGTTGGGGTATATCTTGATGCTCTTAGTACTGATACACATGTATTCATAGAATTTGATGTAATTTGTCACTGCGTCAAGCCATTCTTCCAGATTTGAAGTGGTCTCTTTAAACAAATTCCAGTCAGTGCAGTCTAGACAACCCTGTAGTTTGAGAATGTAATCTTGAGTCCATTATTGTACGCTTTAAGTTTCGTGCGGTAAGTAGGCAGCAGTTGTATTGTTTTGTGGTCCGATGATACTAGTGGTGGCTTTTCACGAGATGTGAATGCTCCTTTGATGTTACAGATAAGTCCAGAGTTCTGTTCTCTCTTGTCGGACATGAGATGTGTTGATAGAAGGTGGGTAGGTCAAGCTTCAAGGTGCATTTATTAAAATCACCCAGCAAAACTACTGGTGCGTCCGGTGACCTTGTCTGAAACTCATGCACTACGTCAGCGATGAGTGCAGCTGCAACTTCCGTCTTGGCTGTAGGCAGAACATAAACCAGGACTATGTAAATAACACCAAAGTCTCGTGGCAAATAAAAAGGTCTCAATGAGAGCGCCAGAAGTTCTAGATCCGGACAGCACATTCTCTTTTTAACCGTGTAGTTGGTACATTATTTGAGGTTGATGTACACACATAGCCCCCCCACCTTTCTTCTTCTTACTCAGCCGTTCTGTCAGATCTCACGCAAGAGAAACCATCAATAGCAATCAGGTTGTCGTTGTCATCCTCCTCTAACCATGTCTCAGTAAAAGCCAATAGACAACTTTCCCTAAAAACGTGGTCGTAGCGTACATGAGAACATATCTCATCCACTTTGTTTCTGATTGAGCTAGAATAATCGTAGGAAGTGGTGGGCGAAAACCTCTTCTTCTCAGCCTTTGCCGTAGTCCTCCTTTTTTCCCTTTTTTCCTTGTACTAATAGAGGAAGGGTAGAGACAATTTATATGTGCATACATGGGCGTAGCCAGGGAAGGGGGGGTTGGGGTTTGGGGGGATCGGAATTAAGTGACTGATTTCTTCCTTTGATTTTGTTTATTTTAGGTGAGATTTTAATACTAAACCATCACTTGCCCCAGCACAGCCAATGGTTTTTGAGTTTAAAACCCCCTACCAGGGGGTTTTGAGTTTAAAACCCCTTCCGGGGGATTTTGATTTTAAAACCCCCTCTTCTTTAAAACAAAACAAAAAAAATGCAAACGACAATTCCCAAATTCCAAGAGCACAGTAAGGAAGATATAACGCACTCAAAATGTTATGAGAGTAGCTAAATGGGTTTCGACTCAGTTTTGAGTCCAAACCCCCATTCAGCGGGGTTTGAAGCTAAAAATATCTCTTCAATATGAAAAACAAAAGGAAATTATGCACTCAAAATGTTATGAGCGTAGCTAAATGGGTTTTGACTCAATTTTGAGTTTTGAGTTTCGCATCCCGAAAGTCATCCTCTATGGTCAACTCGCGACTGGCATAAGAAAAACTGGTCACCCCCACCTCCGTTACATAGATGTAATAAAACGGGACCTCAAATCAGTGAACATCAATACTGACAATTGGGAAGACATAGCTCTAGACCGCAACAGATGGAAAGAGACAGTGACCAAAAAAGCTATGGACAGTGAAAGTAAATGGGTCTCAGCTCAGGAAGAAAAACGTACAATTCGAAAAACGGCCAGCTTATCTACCACCGAAGCAAAAGCCACCTTAACCTGCGCTATCTGTGGACGGGAGTGTCTCTCCAAAATAGGGCTCCACAGCCACATGAGGAAGTGTGCTCTGAGATGAACCATAGTCGTTCTACGACTGAAGGAGGCCAATGATGATTCAAACTTTACATTTAAATAGACTGAGATATGGTCAGTCACAATTACGGAACAGGATTTTTTAAGAAGTCACAATTGCGGAACACGGTAAAAATGTCGGAACAAAGCCTATATAAAGCACATATTTTATTAGTCTTGTATGATACTTGAACTCCTTATCCTTTACATTAATTTTATTTTTATTACAGCTAAAGACACACATTGTCACTTTAAGATTCTTTACCTCTTCTTTAATTGTAATTGACATTTATATATAGTACCCTGATTTTTCTTACAATGTTTTATTCTCCACTATTCTTTAATTCTTTTTTGTTATATTAATATTATATATATGATATTTGATATTATGATTTGTCCTCTTTTTGCTGGACGTGTGGTAATCATAAATTCTATATTATATGTAATATTATTCTCTAAATGTTTTTAAGTGTACTGATACAAACTCATATTTAAATTCCGATAATCTAAATCACTATGTAAATATTAAGCTAAATGTGCAGGTCAGATATCATCTATAGTGCACTGGCCGGTCCAGGGGGCTACCGATCTCCCCCCCGGACGAATTTTAGTATAGAATTTACACAATTTGTATACAAATTTATTACTTATGTTAATAATATATACTAATTATTTATATTTTAACCTATTTTTAGATTATTTCGCCCCCCCCCCCCTAGCATGTTGGCCGATTTGGTGGGGTCGGGAGGGGGCGATGGCATTCTTCCCGCCCCTCCAATAAACTTTCGAGTGGGGGGGGGGGGGCTGTCCAATTTATTTGTAGAAATCACAGCTTGCTAACAGAACCAATTAAATATCTATGATTAAAACTTGTTATTGATATTTTAACCGATCTTTATATTATGTTGTTCCCTGTTAGCCGACTGAGTGGGGGGCGAATACCTCTACTGCCCTTCCCACCTAAACCCTTTGAGTGGGGGGGGGGGGGGGCGTCCTACTTTTATGGAGAAATCATAGTTTGTTAACAAAATTAGTTGAATTAATATATACATTTTATATTGTCACTCCTCTTCTGGTATTTTGGCCGATTCGATACTTTTTCTTTTTGTATTATAGTTAAGAAATTACAAAATAAAAATCTGTCACTAATATAATTTATATATACTATAAATAAAATTCTTATATCGAGTCGCCCCACCCCTATTCTTTAATGCCAAATGCAATCATTAGAAGAAATTATAAAAAGGGGCGATGATTAATCGTATACACTCTATCGCCCCTCCCTTTTCTAGACAGAATTTATGTAATTTCACATGAATTTATCATATAATTATTTTAAGAAAGACTTTGCTTTGGAAAAGTTAGAATTCAAACGAAATTTTTCAGTATAAGAGTCACGATTGAGATGAGTTCTAAGCCCAGGCAATGTATTCCTAGTCGCCTTTTGCCAACCTTTACTCAATATGATATTTTTTTAGTTAAATAAATTTGGGACTATAACTCAAAACTTATACCATAACTGTATTGAATATTATGTATCGAAAAAACATTTGTTTCGGTGGCGATCCTCAAAGCTTTAATCTAAATATGTCTTTTCCTTTCAAGGAACAAATCGGTTTAATTGGCAATGTATTAAGGGCCTATAAATTCATATTAGAATATTTTTCAACATTATTCAAAAGGTCCTTTTTTAAAGAATGAGCTTAAGGTCAGGAGAATGCGTTTCTTTAGTGAAGAATACAAGAAAACGCTTTTGGTGCCCCGAACTCCAATGATGAATAATAAGCTGTAGATGTTGAGAGAATGCGTTTCTGCATGTGAAAAAATGCAAGAAAACGCTTTTGGCGTCGGAGCTTCGCCCCGAACCCCACTGATGAATAATAAGCTGTAGATGTCAGGAGAAATGCGTTTCTTCAGTGAATTATGCAAGAAAACGATTTTGTCGTATAGGGGCTTAGCCCCGAATCCCACTGGGGAATCTTACAGCGCTCCCGCAGACCCCCAAGCTTGCAAGTAAAGGCAAAAATCAACATGACTATCTTTTTTTCGTCGAATGCTGAGAAACACTGCTTTTTTTCCCCCTCATATATATATTTAAATCGACTGAGATATGGTCAGTCACAATTACGGAACAAGATTTTTTAAGAAGTCACAATTGCCGAACACGGTAAAAATGTCGGAACAAAGCCTATATAAAGCATAGATTTATTAAGTCTTATATAATACGAACTCATTATCCTTTACATTAACTTTATTTTATTAAAGCTTAAGACAACACATTGTCACTTTTAAATTTTGTATCTCTTCTTTAATTTAATTGACGTCACACTACCCTGACTTTCCTCCAATAATCTAAATCACTATGTAAATGCGCAGGTCAAATAAATAACATCTATAGTGTTCTACAATTGTGACTATCTTTTTAAAAGGTAAAAACTGGATAAACATTTTTTTTAAATTGAATTCCTGGTACTACGGCTGGTAGATAGCTATGAAATAAAGTGTTTCCACGTCCATTTATAAACCGTAAATTAGGTGTATCATGCAGGTGATGGGCCATTATCATTTTTAAAAAGCGGTTCTCCTGGTACGTGAAAAATAATGGACGATTCCACACCTGTCAACTTTAACCTAGCTGGAATCAAAATTAATTTTCTGCTGTAAAGGGAAAACCCTTATATTGGAAATGTAGAAAAATGGACCATGCGCAGTACCGTTACAGTGGTTTAGCAGAAAATTTCAAAATAAAGTAGATTTTAACTAATTTCGACGAGCTGTTCCGCAATAGTTAATAGTGACTACTAGATCTATATATGCTCGGCACCTTCACGGAGGTCACAGCTTATAGCTACATTTGAATACAAATCACTTGACAAGACTTTACCCTCGCTAATAAAAATTAATCTCATTTGTTATACACCTAGACCTAGATAGTTCTAGTTCTAAATATAGATTCAAGATCTAATAGTCTAGGTCTAGAACTAGTAACTAGATCTAAGACATCTAAGTCTAGATCATCTGATCTAGATCTAAATTATCTACTAGTCTATATCTAGACGATAGAACTCTTCGTATCAAAATTCTTAAAAAAAAAAAAAAAAAGAAACAACATTTGAATCAATATCTACTCCATGAGTTAGTTAATAAATGGAAAATCTATTTTATAATGATCCATTGACACTTTTTCCATTGTGACCTTAGATGCAAATTTTTTGTACCAATGCGCGAATCTATGAATGAAACTTGATTTATTAATGAATAAATCTGTGACCTTTTTTTTTATTGAAAAGTAGTGTATTTTTTTTTTTTGTTGAAAATCTGCTTGCATTGAAAATTTAAAAAATTAGATGGTTCACTTTCAGAAAAGAAAAAAGTAGCCGTTGCATCAGAACTTTGAATGATCTAAAGTATCATGATGTCCGATTTTTATTTTCTGTTCTAGTTTCTGAGATCTAATCTAAAACTAAGAGCGTCTTTTCCCCTTTCGGGGGCCGCTAAAAAGTGATGAAAGTAATTAATTTTAAAACAAAATTATTTGTGATATTTAAAAAAAAATTTTTTTTTGTTTCCTTGAAATACAAAAAATCTTTTTTTTCCATTGTTATAGTTAAACTGACATTGGGTCAGTATTGCCCAGCCAGGAGGGCAATAAGGATACTATATAAAAATGATTTTTATTTCAATTATTCAAAAAGTAATGGCTCAATTCAGCGGATCTTTAGAAATTATGATATATACTGAATCCATTTTAAAAAAGCAGTTAATAAAAATGTATCAATTATGTTTTATAATTCTTTTAAGTTCAGTATCCCATATTTTCCCCTAAAACTAACGAGTAAACATGATGTGACATATAATAATAATAATAGTAGCACTAAGGTACCAAGGTTATTGAGAGTATAGAAGGTGAAGAAAATATGGTGAAACAGAGATAAGCCCAGACAAGGACTCGAACCACAGACTCCAATCCGGCACCATCCCGGTACTGGTGTAGCATCTAATTTGGCTTTCCAGGTCTCAGAAAAGAAAAAAGAGCGTTCAAGTCAGTATTCTGACCTCCGTATCGCTATCAACGGTCGCGTGATTACAGCCACCTTCCAGAGCCCGCCCACATCCCTCTTCATAATTGTCCTCACTATATTTAGTAGGGTCAACATAATCGAGCCTGAGGCTTCATCAAAAGATAAAGACCCTAATTTAAAGTGCATAATAGCAGCATTAAGTACCAAGGTTATTGAGTGAACAAATTTGAATGGAAACAGCTTGGGCCCAACGGGTGCGGAAGGAACTAAATGTCTAACAATATTATAATCAATATTAAAATGTCACAGTGTGGTATTGGTAACTTAACATGAAATACATTTACTTATTTTTTTGCTATACATTTAAAAATAGCCACTAGACAATGTAATGAAAATTAAATAGAATACTTTCTATTATTACCCACTTAAACGAAAGAGAAAAATGTATATATCGTATCTTCATTGTTATTTGCAAAATAACATTATAACAAAGATTTTGATTTGATAAATGATTTTAAAGATAGACATGCTGCATTAAGTGCTTCATGTACACATCAGTATAACAGGACTGTTTAAAAAACTAAAAATAATGAGCAAAAGATATTTGTATAACAAATACCATATCATGAAAAATTATTTATTTATCAAATATAGATAGGTTTTAAATGTTACAAATAACAAAAGCATAGAAAATATGTACCTATAAATATTTTAAAAGATATTTATAAATAATAGACTTAAATGTGCTTCATAAATGTTTCTTGCCTCCACGTGATAATGAAAACTGATCGAGTTAATATGTTTTAATTTTGTGTTACAAGACACTCTTTGGTATATGGTGATTATATGAATAATTAGGGTAAATGATTATTTTAATAAAATATAATAAAAAGAAAAATGAGGAGAAAAGAAAAAATATCTAGTTAGCAGATCTTTAAGTAAATATTTGAGTCAAACATAACATTTATTTTAAGTAGTAATATTCTGTAAAACAAAACAACACAAAGATATAAAGTAGCATTTAAAAAACATACTAAATTAATGAAAGGTTACAATTAGATATTTCAAATGCAGTCTGCTTTTGACTTAACCAAAGATGTTGTATTAAATTTTAGTTTTCATTTGATCAAAATTTTGTTATTGAGATTGAAATATGAATGTTCATCAAAGAAGATTTTTAAAATCCAAAATTAAAACTTACATTTGATACTGATAATTGTATAATCATGACCAAATTTAGATTTGTTAAGTCTCCAATCAGCATCAGGGAATTTTCCCTTTGCTCTTTCTCCATGATGGTTGAAAATATCCTTGGAACCATTTTTTTTATAGGGGGCCTAGGAAAAAGATCCCTTAAACCAGTGGTTCTCAAACTGTGGTCATGAATCCCCAGGGGTCCAAAGAAAGATGAAAATTATATAAACTGAAAATAATTTTTCTTTAAAAATCATTTTATTCAATGGGATAATTTTGATAATAATCAACTCGCCCCTCATTACTGTTTTGTCTATTCCATTTGTCAAAACCCAAACCAAAGATTTGAGACATTCTTCATTTGGATATTACAAACTGTGTGCTGAATAAACTCAGATCTCTATATTACACATGATTACAGCTTATTGAAATATCCACTAACTAGGAACTTAAACCAATGATTGAACAAGGTTACCACAAATTCTGGTTACAAAAACAGATTCCAATTTTATATCACACATTATGTTTCATTGTACAAAAGTTGATTGCTTTCCCATTTTGTTATTTATTATGTGGATTCATTGCCATTATGAACATCATCACAAATAAATGAAACAGACTAGAAATTTGTGCTCATGGGGATTAGCAGTTAGACTAACATTAAACTGGACATAAATAATTTCATAAAATTTCATAAACATCTATCAAGTCATTAATTTTTACAATTTTATTTTAAAGTTATAGTCTCAATAAATGTCCATAGGTGAAAAAAAAGAACCTCTCCCTTAAGCTATAGATTGTATTGCCAATAGTTAAATTCAGCACTGGTTAAAAAGTAAAAATACATATAATATAAAATGTAATTTTAAGGACCAAGAAACAACTTTAAAGAGCAAAGGGAAAGACAAAACAAGACTTAAGAATTTTTCTCATGGCTGATGAAGGGGGGGGGGGGGTGGTGGAGGAGATGGGTGGTGTAAAAAATGTTCAATTTTGTTTTTTTAATCAAACATTCATTAGTTATTAAGAGCAAAATAATCAGTTGTATAAAGGATCAGTTGTCTTTTTTACAAAAGTAATTTTTATATATTCCTTGTTACCAATTGTTAAACTGAGATTTCAGGCTTTCAGCATGCACAATCAGCCATGGTCCAAACACAAGAGTGACCAGGGTTATCTGGGATCATCATAATCAGGGTTATCTAGGATAAGGTTTCCTTGCTAACTTTTCAAAAGCAAATTTTTAAAAAGGTTCTTGACTGAGGGCGAAAGTCTCTCTGACGTTAGTCAGATACACTAGTCCCTGAACTAGACAAGTACTTATGAAAATAGGTTTTATAGTTATCTATTGTTAGTTTCAAATTTTTTGACGATGACCTAATTCTATAATTCTGTCTCAATATAAACAAAATAATTAATTACAAACAAATGTTTTTAAGAACATGAATAATTGTGCAAAGTTTCAACTTGATCAGAGAATGGGAAGTGGGACAGAGTGTGTTGATATAAGCTTTGTATCAATAGATGTTTGACTGAAGAAAAAGATGTGATAGAAAATGACATGTAGACAAGTCTAATAGGGGTTCTTAACTCTATCAATGACATGTACACTTAAGTTCAACAGGTATTCTCAAATCTGTCAATGACTTGTAGACTAACAAGACTTACATTAGGGAAAGAACAGCTCAATTAATGCAATTTTCTCAATACTGCAAGACTTAAATCCCTTTTCTATTAAAAAAAACTATGTGTTGTCATTGATAATGAATAATTGTGCAAAGTTTCAACTTGATCCAAGAATGGAAAGTGGTAGAAAAAAAGTTGTAAAAGACAAACAGATGTGGAGTTAGTTAATAGAAGTTTTGTTTAAAAGACTCTTGACAAACAGATGTGGAGTGAGTTAATAGAAGTTTTGTTCAAACAAAAGACTCCTGACAAACAGATGTGGAGTTAGTTAATAGAAGTTTGTTTAAAAGACTCCTGACAAACAGATGTGGAGTTAGTTAATAGAAGTTTGTTTAAAAGACGTCTGACAAACAGATGGAGTGAGTTAATAGAAGTTTTGTAAAAATAGATGAATTATGAAATAGAGCTAAGCAACACTTTTTTATGTACTTAAGGAAGATTACAATTTTTTCTGAAATTTGGTGAGAGGCCTAAATAATTAGACATACACAGTGGTCTCTAGTTGTTAGTTTACAATGTGCTTTTTGAGGAGTATAGTTTATTTTTTTTCTGTTTTAATTAATTTGGAAAAAATTTATATTTGGTAGAACAAAATCACATTGGCATGTGACAGGTGTTCTGAAAATGTTTAAGCTTATTTGACTTCTAAGGGGAAGAGAAATAATTTTGGTACCTATTTAAAAGTGCCCAACAATAAAATAGTTTTAGGAAAAAAAAATATAAGGACAATATATTTTAGATTACTTGTAAATATGTTAAAATTGCATAATGTTCCTATGTTAGTTAATGAGTCTTCATTTATGGTATTCTACATAAGCCTGTTGATCCTAAGCAAATTATCAACTTTGAACAATATTAATAACAGTAAAGATTAAAATATTTCCTAACTATTATTAAAGATCTAAGATATTATTGCTTGTTGGAGTATAGAAATTTTTTTTGTATATGTTTAAATAAGCATTCAAGACATAAATGACTGGGTTAATATTTCAATATTTAAAATACAAACACTAAATTAATTTTATAGCTACTCATGTGATGTTATTATAATTATAAAGGAAATATTGAGCAATAAGCTATAAGTTCTTGTGTAAGAAATAAACAGCAATCAAACTATTGAATAATTAAATATGTAAACATTTTAAATGATATTAG
Source organism: Biomphalaria pfeifferi (assembly GCA_030265305.1). Classification (NCBI taxonomy): domain Eukaryota; kingdom Metazoa; phylum Mollusca; class Gastropoda; family Planorbidae; genus Biomphalaria; species Biomphalaria pfeifferi. The sequence goes on along the minus strand of JASAOG010000008.1, from coordinate 4,131,747 downwards.
ATTGCCAAAAGTTGATAATAAATATATAATTTATTTTAGTGATTTTTATCAAATCTAACATTAGTCAGTATTGAAAATTATTTTTACAATTATTAATAGCAATAAAGAGATTTTTTTAAAGTTTGACACATTAAAGCATAAAAATTATCCCAAAAAATTAATCTAAACGTTTATACCAGATGTTTAATAAAATAAATAAAATACTTTAAAAAAAAGGCTTATCTAAGGGAAAGATGCAGCCATGTATCTCAATGCTATAGGATTTATTTCCCCTTTGCATCAAACAAAATAAAGTAATTACCAATATATAATTAACTAATTATTATTTTTTTTAATTATTATTCCTGTTTTGTTTGGGACAATGAATAATTGTGCAAAGTTTCAATTTGATCTGAGAATGGGAAGTGAAAGAAATAGGAAATAGACAGATGGAGTGAGTTGATTTGAGCGTTGTAAAAATTCACCACTTGAAAAGCTGAATGATTTATAAGAGCTGCAATCAAATTATGAGGAATGACATTTCAATGATGTAAATTGCCCTCTTAAAAAAAAAAATTAGTTTTTATAATCTAGAAAATTAGCAAGACATGAAATAAGAGCTAAATTTCAGGAAATGAAATAAGAGCTTAACTTCAAGAACTCAAATAAGAGTTTAACTTCAAGAGAAAAATCTTAAAGCTCACCAAATTTTTGACTGCGTAATTGCCATGTGGCATGGTATTGGTGGATATACAAAGAAAAGTAATGCATTAGAATGACAGTGTAATGTTTTAACTTGTACAAATATTAGTGAAAATTTGGAACTTTAACGGTTAATTTTATTCTGATGTAACAAATTCAAAATAAATATTAAGCAAATATTATGAGTTTATTCCAAGGCATTTGCTGGTAACAGTACCAGGCTTTAAAATACATAAGGTCAAAACATATTTACAATATGTAGTTGTACATTTTTTTCCCCACAATATAATAGATCAAAAAAATAAATCACAGTTTTGATTTTAGCAATTTCCCCTGAACTCTGGGTACTGACTGATGGAATGTTTTCATAACAAAAGCACATGCTTTCAACATATTATCTAGGCAATCAAATGGAACAAATTTACTGACAGGCAGGTAAATAACATGTTCAATTAAGTACTTGGCTTCATGAGGATAACACAGGCTAGTGCTCCTTGTTTCCTAAAGAAAAATATACCAATGTTTTAGTATAATTCATTTAATTTTAGAAACTGTTTTATTCCATACTAAAATAGAACTAAATAGTCTTTATGTAGGTAGGACTACTATATAGTAAAGATACCTTTTTGTTCATTGTTGCTCAGACAAGGTTAAGTTCACCAGTTTCTTTAGTTTTATATTGGTACTATGTGCACAAAATGACTAAAAAGCAACTTAACTTTCATCATCTAATGTTAGTACACACAATAACCTGGTCAACATGGAAATTCCTATTAGGCTAAAAAACTTGAAATTATCTTTCCTAAGACTTGAACCAAAGACCTTCACATTAGCATTGGAGCTTAATTACTTGACCAGCCTTAGTTCCACTGAATTAACCGTAGCACAACTCTTTTACATACTAACACAAACATGAAATCACATTACCTCACTAGATATTCCATCTAGTAGAGTAAATCTGTGTGCTATCTCATCACAAGGCTCAATGTTTTTAAGTTGTGTTGCTCCTCGATAAGCATCAACTCCGTGTAAATTTAACTGTTTTACAACTTCATCTGGACTATCCTAAAACAAAATAAAGCTTACAATTTAAACATGATGATTTTTTCATTATTAAGAGTGGTAAATCCACCACAACAATCTAACAGGATTTTTTAACTTGTCAAAATTAATTATCTTTATTTTCATATATCAGGAGTGTTTCTAAGTGCCTTAGGAATCTCTTAAAGTCTACATGCCATGTGAATCTTTTAAAGCTTTGTATAATGAGATTGTAGTAAAGTTTAAGTTTTTAAGCCTTATGCTGGCCAGTTTCAAGAATATCATTGGTTTAAATAAAAAAAAAATTAATTATTGTTACGATTCTATATAAACCCTTGACAGAACAATATGGCTAAGTCGAGAACCTGGCAACTTGGGTTCTAATATAACGAGACACTTGAATGAGTGTAATAAATAATGAAGAGCAAACAATCAAATACTTTAAAATTGGCAGTAGTCAATGTCTGAACATAACTGCTATACACAACTTGTACTTGAATCTTGTTCTTGCCTTAACTCTCCTGCTTCTCTACTGTGTCGGACTGACATGACCCAACCTTTTTGAAACAACACAATTTCCATAACACCGTTGACCTACATAGAGAATGTTTAAATACACAAGCTTGTGTCACATGTGTCGGATGATTACCCATAGGGCTACACTGACCAGCCTCACAGATCAGTTATAACAATGTCCCCCTCTTAGAACTGTCCATCCCAAACAGATTCTGCTTCACCATGTTACTGATGGAGGCGATTGATGTGGATTACCTTCAGTTTAGACCACAGACTTTTCTGTATCTGGTACACGATGTCATTGATTCATTTAAAAAAGCAATATGGGCCTTCCCAGTCTATCTGAAGCTTTGGAGACCTGCTTTTTTGTCTCTGTGGATTGTACAGCCATACCATATTGTCCTCATAGAACCTGGAGGCATTGAGCCGTTTGTTGGATCTTGTCTTCATCTGATTAGAGCATGGGCTTCCTTCATTCATTTTCGGAAATTAGCTAGCATATTCCCTGGAACACCGAATAGAAAGTCACTGGGTATTCACAGTTCTCTGCCAAATAACATCTTAGCTGATGTATAACTTGTGGTGCCGTAAACAGATCCCCTGTATGCCATGAGGAACATTGGGATATATGTGTCCCAGTCATTTTGTCATTCATTGTGACCTTCGATAGGTAGTGTTCTAGAATTTTATTAAATCACTGCACCATTCCATCAGATTGAGCCTAGAGAGGTGTAGTGCGGGTCTTTTCAATGCAGAGTATTGAAAGACTCTGGATTCAAAGTTTTGGCCCTGGTCAGAGTGTAACTCAATGGGAGCACCGAAACAACTTATCCAGTTTTCTACAAAGGTTTCCATTACCGTGGTGGCTTCTTGATTAGGTATGGTGTATGCTTCAGGCCATTTAATAAAATAGTCTATCACTACCAAAATGAACGTATTTTCTTTCTTGCTTTCAGGGAATGGCCCAGCTGCATCGATCATGATGCTTTCAAATGGATTTCCGACATTGTATTGCTGCAATGTCCTCTTGTCATACATTGAGGGCTTCTCCTAAGTTTTGTTGACACCAAGATGAGAGCCACTGCAGTACCTCAGACACCCTAACCTTAGGTAACATCAACTGAAAGCGATTGCTTGTTCTGTCTCTTGAAGACACCGTTGACAATTTTCAGGGTGTCCCATTGAGCCAAATATGCTTTGGTAGCAGCTCCCTTATCAGAGATGTGCTGCCAATCTGGTCGTTGTCCATCTCCTTCATAAGGAGAATGGAAGTCAGATCTTCTCTTAGCTCAGATTTTTTAGTCAGACCACGGTCCAGAGGCTTCTACTCCAAGACAATGGCAATCGACAACTGCAATCTGTAACACCCTTGACCTACATGAAGGATGTTTACATCAGTCCTTTTTAAGTACACAGGCCTGTGTCACGTGTGTCAGTTGATTACCCATAGGGCTACACTGACCAGCATCACAGTTCAGTTACAACAATATAAATGGCTAGTGAGAGGAGCACAGATCACTCAGAAGCTGGGATATTTTAAATATATAGTAATAAATAGAATTTTAAAAATACCAAGAGTAGCAAAAAAGGTTTAAGTTAGAACAAATACTAAAATCAGTGTCATACATTCATTGTAGAACAATCTAATATATGTCTGAAACAGTGATAATGGCAGCACTAGATTCAATAATTTCTAATAAAACAGAATTGTAAATTAAATATGGCAAAATAAGCAAAATATTTTAATTTTTTTTTAACAAAGCTTATATGTATCAATTAGTTTGGATCAGACATGTAATTAAATTTGTAATAGATCTAGACAAACAGTAAAAAAATTTGTGCGATTAGAAATATTTTTTTACAAATTGTTTTTGTTTAGGGCTATTTCATGTTTTTAGCGTTCTCAATATGCTATGATCCTATCACTTGTCTGGACCAGTTGGAAAGTGGGAGAAAGAACAGGGTATCTGGGGGATTGCTTTTTTAATGTATTTTTTAAAAAAAGGGAATGACCTGAATTCAAACATGTGGGCTAAAGCCTCAGGCTTCTCAAGCCAACACGGTAACCATTCTGCGAGCAAAGAGTCTATGAACATGGAAGATTTTATAGTTACCACATCTATTTCATGTTTGTGTTCACTAAGCCTCAGAGACAGCCTAATATAAAGGGGACTAATTCAGTACTATTTCTTTCCTTTGTTTGGTACCAAACACAATAATTTATTACAAAGAGTTAATTTTTTAAAATTGATTCTTGCATTGTCAGGTAAAAGAAATATATTGTGCAAAATGTCAGCTTGATCTGAGATAACATGTACAAAATTTTGGCCAAACAGACAGAAATACAGAGTGAGTTGATATAAAAGCTTTTAAATAACCAAAAAAATCCCAATCAGGGCACAAACCACAGGCATACAACTTGACACCTTTCACATAGCAAGCGTTCAGGATGAGGTTAACAAGACCCCTGAGATCCCTAAAAAAGAATCTTAGCTCTGATTATTAATGCTAACTAGTCCTGAACTTACCACCTGCTCATTGGTCCCATGACCAACTCAGACCCTGCCCACAAAGAGCCAGACTTCCTTCACCAAAAATCTTAACAGGTCTGATACAAATGTGATGATGCTAGTAGGTGAAGTAACCTTCATCTTTATTTCATTTTTTTTTTTCGTTTTAATGTAGCTTGATCTCATTAAAATTATATATGTCTTTCCTTATCTTCACCTATCAATAAAGACAGTGTAGTGCGAACCTTATGAGTATCATTGAAATGAAAAGATATGCAGTCTGTAGTACTTTTTACTTAGCATACACTAAGGAAAATCTTAATTTAATTAGAAAAATGAGGAACTGACAGTCCTAATTTTTAAATATTCTCACAAGACAGATAAGGAGTCCACAGTGAGATTACTTTGTCCACTAATGGGGTAAAATATTTAAAGAATGATTTTTTAATAAAGAAAAAACATGTTTTTTCTTAAATTTCATAAAGGATTAAATATTATATCATTTTTCACTGGATGACGCTTATAAGATAAAAGGTTGGACTATAGGGTAAAAATTATACTCTATAAACAATTTTCATATAGAATAAAACAAACTTACAACTAAAACTGGACAAAGCCAGAAATTATTAATGTCAGCTTTCATTCCAACAGGTTTAAAACCAAGTGGTAGTTTCTGAAAAAAATATTCTGCTTTTTGTTTTTGAAAATCAAATTCTGTTTGGTTAAAATTTCGCTGGCGATATAACATTGTAGCCAGAAGTGCTGTACTTGGCTGACATCTAATCATTTTCAACATTTGATCAGGGAAACCACGCATCCATTTAACAAAAAGTGCCTTATAATCCACTCCAAACTGATTCAAAACAATTCGTCCAATCTTAGGTAGAGGAGAAACTTGTAGCCAAGAAAAAATAACCAAATACTTAAAAACTTTTTTAAAATAAATATCAGCAGTCTGAACAGGATAAGTTTGTTGAATGTCACACATTTTTTTATAAACATTTTGATCTCTGACTTTAGCAATACATCCTCCAAATGAAGTGTAAAATTTTATAACACCAAAACTAAACAATGATACGTCCGATAATGGATTGCCAATATTTATAAAACCATTGAATGATTCAGCACAATCTTCAATAATAATTAGATTTTTTTGTTTAGCAATCACAATAATGTTATCCATTGGTATTACTCTTCCATATAAATGAGCCACAAGAATGCCAACAGTTTTTGTTGTAATCAATTTATCCAAGAGTTCAAGCTTAGGTTCAAGTGTATCTAAGGAAATATCAAGTGGAACAATGACAAGACCATGGTGTTTGACTATGGTGCTCATATCTGGAATGTTAACAGCAGTCATTATCATTTCAGAGCCTTTCGGAAAGTTGAGTGCAGTTAAATACAAATCAAGTCCAGTTCTAACAGAAAGCAGAGGCAAAACATTGTTTTTATTCAAGTCAGTGGTCCACAGTTTAAGTAATTCTTTTTTAACATGGCTCCTGTAGGTATTGTCATGACAACTAAGACACTTCGATACTGCATAATAAAAATGGTGACATTTTGCATCTGAAACATAAAAGACAATTTACAACATTAAAAAAAACAACGAAAAAAAACCCTATTTTATGTAAAAAGAATCGTTCAAATTTTGAGATATATATGAAACTATAAAAAAAAATAATAATAAATCTGAAAAGTAAATACTTACCAATAATAATTGGAGAATATGGAAGAATAGGAAAATTCATGGATGTATTCACTCAGAATTATATCATGTTTAACTAAAATAGAAAAAGAAGAAATTCAAGTAAGTTATATAATGAAACAAAGTTATTAAAAAGATTCAGTGAGATACAGCCAGGACACTTTGAAAGAATGTGAGAAAGTAGAGGGGCAAAACTAGTAAACAAGCAAAAACAAAAAGGCAAGAAACCGAAAGGCTAACCATGAATAAGATCAATTGAAGTAGAGGCAGAGCTACAACAAATCAATTCAGGCATAAGGAAGAAAAGCTCAGGAAAGATCTAACTGTGAAAAATGTTTTGAAGCAGACCACTAGGATGGATGGATGGTATGGGTATGGTGGAAGGGGTATACAGAAGTGTATTTGTGCTACGTCTCTTACACAAATCATGGACTAAACAGTTAAATCCAGAATAAAATATCTTCCTCAGTCTGAGAAAGAAAGTACTACTGCCTAAAAAAATTTTGGTTCTATATTAACCATTCAAAAATGTAAAATCAATTTTGTAAAACCAGAATATAAACAAAAAGCTTTTATATATCAATGAATTTTCCCTGGATTGATGCTTTAACAGCCACAAGTGCAAGTGAGATAGCATGTAACTTGGACGTGAAAATGGAGCATCCATTGGGGAGTCCATGGAAGATTGCTCTGTTTCTAAAAGAGCAGGCACATGCAACCTTTTTATCTATCTTGGATCCATCAGAGTAAATGGTGCCACAATCTCTGTAGCCCTCCTGCAATTCTCTAAAGACTTGTTGTGTGCTAGGGTCTGCATTTTCTTTTTTTTTTTTTTACATAAGGGGATAAATTTAATTAAGGTTTATTCATCAACCAAGGAGGCTTAAGTGGAATCCTATTTTAGAGACTTGGTCAATTGGTGGGTAAAAAAATTTGAATGGATTCTCTTATTTGAAGGCCTAATGGCTGTATGAGGTAAGGTCTTTAATTGTATAGTTCTAAATTGGTAGGGGTGAAATATGGAGTCAAATGCAGGTTCGTGGTAGGTATTCAATTTCAACTTGACTATATACAGCATTGCAAGCTTTTTCCTTCTGATGTCCATGGGGAGTTCTTCAGCCTTCAGGTGATGTTTGAAATGCACCAAGACAGATCTGCAGGGCATCATTTTGTATGGACTCCAATAATTTTAAGTACTATTTCCTAGCTGTTCCATATATTATAGATCCATAGTCTAATTTGGATTGAATCAGACTGCAATATAGCAGCAGCAAGGTATCTGTGTCAGCTCCCCAGTCCATATTGCTGAGTTATCTGATTAGGTTTAATGACTTGTTACATTTCTTTTTTAGTTCTTTAATATGGGGGAGAAAATTAAATTTGGAATCTAGGGTAAGGCCTTAAAATGTAGTAATTTTAACAGGGAAATTCTTTTTGTCTAAAAATAAATCATGGTCTGAATAGATTCCCCTTAAATTCTCCACCCTCACTTAGAGCATCTTTCACTTTAGTTGGGCTTCTCCCCTTAGGGATCAGTAGGGGTTGGGGTGTCTAGATGGGTTCTCTGAGGAGATGCAGCATCAAACATGTTGTCTCTGGGTTCTCCCAGAGTGATGGTTTTCTCCTGCTGTTCAGTCTCCATGCTCTCATCAGCAAGTATGGAGAATCTTTACCATGACCTTCATAAAAGGCTCTCAATCTGCTTTGAAGTTTTCTTCTGAGTTGGAGGAGGAGAAAAAGGTGGCAGGTCAGTCCTATAGCCTTTCCTATCTTAACCACAGTAGGTCTTTGTCATGGCAAATTTACCCTTGGAGAGGACCAACACAACTGATTCACATGGCTGAAGGGAACATCCATTTCTTGCCATGTACTCCTGGGCAGCCCTTGGAGTTAGCTGAGTGGCCAGCATGACAGTTTGGGCATTTGAACTGGGCTGTGCAGCCCTTATCCTTGTGACCCTTTCCAGCACATCTAGCACACACAGTGTTGTTCTTGCAGACTGCCACACCATGTCAACAACCCTAGCACTTAAGGCACCTTATAAGGCTTCACTGGAATTTGTAGGTATCCTTCCTTAACATACTCTGGCGGTGTCCTAGTTCTGAATGTGAGGATAATAGTGGCAGTTTTGACTTTCTCACCATCCCAATGCATGGTAATGCACCAGGGCTACACAGGTGCTATACTCACTGGGAATGAGTCGAGTGGTCGAGAGGCTAAGTGTGCTTGAACTTGGCTACCTAAAAGGGGGCTCGAGGTTCGACACCCGACTCGGGCAGAGTTGTGTTTACTGAGCGCCTAAAGGCAGCACGGAAAACCAACTCCTAGATACCCCTCCCCCCACCGGTCCACAAATGAGATTGGACCAAAAGCGCTCTGAGCATGCTATAAGCATGAAAGTAGCGCTATTTAAAAGCTATAACAACAATAACGAACACCCCCTATTTTCTGACATTAGCAAACATCCCACAATCTTTGATAAAATGAGCCTTTATTTTGATAGCTTTGACAAAACTCGTCAATTGTTTTTGTTTATACTCCATTTCTTTATAGTTCAGACAGATTTAGTTTCATTTACTCTGAAAAACAAGGGTTATACACAGGTTCAAAGAACACTGGTAGGACGATGCTATTTTTTTTCTTCTAGGACAGAAGTGTGACAAGTCAAAAGCTTGCTGTCGGAGTCACTCAAACTTATCACAGCATTAATTATTATTTATTCATTTTATTTTAATTATTTCCCCTTTCTATCCCCAATTTCTTCACCCGCCCCACCTTTTCCTCTTCAGGCTAGACTTAGTCCACCACCTTGGAGATAGCTAGGCACCGTCCTTTCACTTATCTCCTCTTGATCGGGGAAAGATAAAAACACAGTCTCTTTGGTTTTACCCTCAGGGTGTCTGATGGTCGCAGTTGACACCACCATGGGTGGAATGCAAGTCAATCTTTCTCCCCCCCCCCCCCCCCCCCCCCCCACGTCTCTCTTTAATCAAAGAGATTACTTGGGTCAACACGCCTTGTGACACTCCAAGGTGCGACTCCCATCTCGAGTCAAATTCACCCACGTGAGAGATAATCTTAAGCCTAGGACATTTCCTGTTTCTGCCCGTCTCTTCTGGACCTTTATAACCTAGAATAAGGCGGAACAGACACTCTCTCATTTCTCATTCTAGCTGAGCAATCAAGTCTGGACTATTTCATTTATTCTTACTCTTAGAGGAATACCTGGTGGTAAGCCGAACTTAATCATAGTTCCACTTAATTACTTTGTGTACATTTCTCACTGGATATTATCATGTGTATTTTGCTTATTTCATTTATATTTAATTAGTGCATTGTGTATTTCTCACTGTCGTAAGTAGAAAACATAAACATGTCATATGTATGTACTTAAGTGTTGCATTAATCTATTAATGCTACATTGCTCAATTGATCGTTGATGCAACCATGTATATATTTGTTCATCTTACTTTATTTCCTTTATCTCGGCTGACCGCCTTGATATTTTTACTAGCGCACCAATACTGCGCTTAGAAAAGAGATATGAATTATCTCCCCTTTAGTAATTCTACTTTGACGAGAGTTGCACTCCTTGAACGGACGCTCTCCCCATTCAAGCTCGCTCCTTTGTTTATGGCCGACAGCCATGTGCAAACAATAGTGTCATGGTCGCTGACCACCGTCCATTTCACCCCCCCCCCCCCCTTTCTCTTCCAACTTATGTTGTTTATTTGAGATTATTATTTCCCCTTTTATGTACATTTTTGTATTGCCATCATTTTTGTATCAGCCATCTATTTTCTAAATCCCATGTGTCATCATCTCCCCATTGTGCTCAAAAGCAATTTTCCTATCTGACAAATGCACCTCAGTCGAGGGCATCGATAAGATGCATGAGAGACATGTCCTAACTTGTCTTTATTTATCCGCAGCCTCCCTCAGGTGTCTGCCTATTGCCTATATACTTAGTGCTATTCAGCACTGCACTCCTGCCTATTTATTTGGCATTGTCTGCCTAGTCAACTACCTATTGCCTTTGTACTTAGAGCTATTCAGCAATGCCTACAGCCTTTTTGCTATTGGGTATCATCTACTGCCTTCTTGGATCTACTCAACTATTAACTTGGTGCCATTGGCTCTACTTGCCTGCCTATTTGATAGTCCACTTGTCAACTCATAGGCACGACGTCCCTATAGACCCAGAGTCTGTGCGAGACGTCATAGCTTCACCAAACCCTCCGAAACTCACTGGACTTATCCTGCTAACTATGCTGCCCACGGCAGATCCGCTCTGCCCACAGTAGCCGGCCTTCCACCCTACTATGCCCACTACAGATATCAGAACTTTGGATTGAGACTCCACAAGAACTGTATCACCGGCGTCCCTCTACCCGCTAGAGCGCCACCTCCAGCCACAGAACCTCAAGCTAGGACACAGCCAGCTGCGACCCAAGCAGAACAACCAGCTAAGTTCAGAAGACAAAGTGACATATTCTCTTATTAAGTGCAAGAGTGATGATTAAATATAGTATTGATTAGAGATAGATGCAAACCCTCCCCCTTTTTATTCTTCTATGTAAATATTTATGTAAATAAATATTCTTAAATTTTAACTTTGTATCTCTCTTTCATTGCTTGTCTCGTTGCGTGCCTGCTCCCGATTTATATGCTCACGGGTTGGAGTGTGATAGCTTCAAAAATAATCATCCCCTAGACATTAAACCAGCCAAACACATGTCACTTTCGCTAACCTGTCACAAGAAGGAGGGTAGGTCCGGGGTGAAGGAGATTTTTTTATAAAATGTAGGTACCAGCTAAACAAATCTAAAATTCTTCTAATTAGGCCCTAAAACACATACATGTCATAACCTTTGTGTAAATAGGGAGTGTTCACTAATATTATTATTATTATTAATGGCATTAATGAACGGCCTTTATCATTAGTATCAATGACACTAACGAACGCTAGATATACTTTTTTTTTTACTATTTTGCCACTCATCACTATGCTCTACAATTGTAAAAAAAAACGTAGAGGGAGGGACATTTATTGATCGATCAGGCACCAAATTAGGTTGAGCAGAGTGAGCAGGGTAGACAAGCGGGGTGGCACAGTTTTTTAAATTTTATTTGGGTCAACTAGACCTAGGTATGCTACAGTACACAGTACAGGTAAAACTTGTGTGTAAAGGCCTTGTTGTGGCATCCGTTATAAACAGAGAAGGAAGCAATTGAGTGGGAAAAGTAACACTGACCTGTCTGTCTTTAGTTAATGTAAAAAAATTGATATAAAAAAAGAAAATTAAAGATAATAACATTTTTTTAATACGATAACTATGAGGTGTTCGTTAGCCCACCGAGAGTGTTCACTTAGTTACAAGACAGGGGAAGGTGTTCGTTAATGTCAGCACTGGACCTCATTGACCTGACCCTCTTTGACATCATATTTTAGGGATGTGAAATAAAATTAATCTTTGAAAAAACATGAAAAAAACAATTTTTCGTTAGTATATCATTAAAATACTTTAACAGAACTTTCCAATAGTGTATAAATTATGACTGTATGTTTAACAGTTAGAAAGTTATGAATTTTTTTGTGGTGTTTTGACCTAACATCGGATGACATGGAACAAGAGAGAGGAGAGCTTGTCGCTGGCTAAGCCGGCAAGACACACCAATACAGAAGTTAGGATAGAGAACAAAGGTTAATTTTTTTTTTCATATTAAATATCATGCCGGACCATAATTCACCAAGTTTTATCGCTGTAAGTCTTACGCGACACTTACAAAGTGGAAAATGCCATTTAAAAACGAAAATAATGGCCATGGGCAGTTTTGGTGATAGTATATATAGAAAAATTTTGTGAACAAAAATGTGTCAGGCTTTGTAACGCCTAATATTCTGCATATATTCCAATAGTCTTTGTTAAAAAGTTAAAAAGTTGGAATTTAGTTTAGTCTTTGTTAAAAAGTTGGAATTTAGTTTTGTAGACGATAGATCTACTTATTAAATAATATTAAATAGTTATATTTATGAACTTTAAATGTTTAGAATGTAAATATTGAAGGAAATAAACAGATTATCGGGTCTTGAGCTTTAAGAAATATCAGAGTGACCCAGAGAGGTGTGGGCATTGTGATGGCAAAAAATAACAAAATATTTTAAAAGTGGGTTCAAAATTGTCTGAAAAAATGTTTTTTCAAATGCGCTTTAAAGTTCGTCACAATTCGTGCGTAGGTGTTTAGTACACAAAGACTATTGGAATATATGCAGAATATTAGGCGTTACAAAGCCTGACACATTTTTGTTCACAAAATTTTAACACATCTAATTTCATTGACAAATGGATGACGACTTTGTAGATGTTTGCAGTTTTTTCCTAGGACTAACCATTACGGAGATATAAAAATTCAAACGTAAATATTGCAGTGGCAGGCTTAATGTGTTTGTAATATGGAAATGACTATAGATCAGGGGTTCTCAACCTGTGGGTTGCGATCCTATTGGGGATCGATTGACGATTTGCCAGGGGTCGCCTAAGACCATCGAAAAATGAATTGTTTCTGTCCATTCTTCTATTGTTGTGTGTGTATATGGAAGGGGGGGGGGGGGGGGGATCGCTGCAGAGTGGGGGGGGGGGGGTGTAAAAAGGGGTCGCCGAGCCTAAAGGGTTGAGAACCACTGCTATAGATAATGATAGATCTACTAGTTAATCTAGATCTAGATTCTCTACCTGCCAGGTCATAACCTGTTACCTGCAAACCTTTATAATATTTTATTAATCTATAACTATAATTCTACTATCTAGATCTAGAGTAGTTTATGCCCAATAGGCCCAAATTTGAAAGTTTGACTTTGACAGCGCATTATTTTACAATGGTTTGACATAGAAAAGAACATGAAGCATCAAAATCTTCTTTAGTTTAAGGAAAATAAGGATTGTATAATTGTACCCCTAACCTATATTTGTTATTATAATTAAGGTCAAAGAGTTCATGTGTTTTCATTTAATTCAGACAAATTCGACCCACATTATTTGATTAAGGACACCATAATTTATTTCGGACAATCTCTATATTTAGGCATAAATAATTTAATTCTATATTAAAATTAACTAAATTTTAAGATACCCAGGCATAGCCCCTCACATTAAATCATTAAGATACATGTTTTAAAGCTATGCATAAATACAAACACAAAAAATAAAAATGTGAACACACTTATTCTACCTAAATTAGGTCACTAGTATACTGACTTCTATACCGACTTTTAGACTTATTTTATGTTTGCATGATTAGATGTGTGTTGAATATTTGTGTTTTTTGTTTATTAATGTAATACATTTCTAATACAGATGATCTTTTGTAGTATACAAAACCCAAAAGAAAAATCTTACTCTGGAGTAAATGTAACCTAACACAACTACACCAAGCTGCATTAAACTTTCAACAAACATTCTTATTAGAAAAAGACATTAACCAACCAGTCGATGACCTCTGGAATTTCATTAAAAACCATCTTAAAAGCATTATAGAAAATCATATACCAACTAAATACACATCAAACAAAATAAATAAATGCTGGTTTAATAATAGACTAAAGAAGCTTTGTAAACAGAAGGAAAACCTATATAGAAAATTTAAAGAAACCAAGGCAGAAAGAGTTTACAAAAAGTATATAAAAATTAAACACCTAACCCAAAAAGTAAGCATACAGCTGCAGAGTGAATACATAAACAATGTAATATCTAAAGATAACAACAAAAACCTATGGTCAAACATTAAGTCTAAGAAAATTGAAACAACAGGCATAGCGCCATTAAAAGATGAACATAACATAATACATAATGATAATGAAACTAAAGCAAACATCCTAAACAAATACTTTGCATCAGCATTTTCAGCCCCAGGAGACAAAGACATATTACTGAATTTGAACCAAGTAGACAACATAGAAGATATAGTAGTACAAGAAAATGGAATTCAAAAACTATTAGCCAACACCAAACCAAATAAAGCGTCTGGACCTGATGGTATTCCAGCTAGATTACTCAAAGAACTAAGCAATGAGCTAGCCCCAGTGTTCAAAATACTCTCTCAGGCTTCACTTAACCAGGGCAGAGTACCAAAGGACTGGAAAGAAGCTAATGTCACCCCCCTATTTAAAAAAGGAGAAAAATCTGCCCCAGGAAACTACAGACCAGTATCACTTACCAGCATCACATGTAAAATCCTAGAACACGTAATATGTAGCAACATCATAAACCACTTAGACAAACAAAATGTCCTCACACCATACCAACATGGCTTTAGGAAATATAGATCATGTGAAACACAACTAATAGGACTAATTGATGATTTTTCAAAAGGTTTAGATAATAGTGAACAAATAGATGCTATCTTACTAGATTTTTCCAAGGCTTTTGACAAAGTTCACCACCATAGTTTGCTTAAAAAATAAAAATATTTTGGCATTAATGGTCCACTGCATCAGTGGATTAAAGATTTTCTGATAGGGAGAGAACAAACTGTAATAATAAATGGCTCTAAATCAACACCGATAACAGTAAACTCAGGTGTACCTCAAGGAACAGTATTGGGTCCACTACTATTTTTAATTTACATAAATGATTTACCAAATTGCATTAGTTCAGGAACAAAAGTCAGATTATTTGCAGACGATTGCATAATATATAGAACAATAAAAACAACACAAGACACAGATATTATACAAAGAGAATTAGATGAATTACAGAAATGGGAATCAAATTGGAGCATGTCTTTCCACCCAGAAAAATGTCAGTTGTTAAGAGTAACAAAAAAACTAAAACAAATTAATTCCACTTATCTTATTCATGGCAAACCAGTAACACAGACTAAAAACGCAAAATACCTAGGTGTTATAATAAATGAAAAACTGTCATGGAATCCACATAAACTATAAAAAAATCAAACAAAGCATTAGGATTTATTAAAAGAAATTTCTATAAATCAAATAAGAACATAAAACTAAAATGTTATTTAACCTTGGTTAGGCCAATAATAGAATATGCATCCTCCATTTGGGACCCCTCAACTCAAGAAAACATTAAGAAACTGGAACAGACACAAAATAGAGCTGTGAGATTCATAACAAATAAACATTCACATTTGACTAGAGTAACACCTATAGTAAAATCACTAAATTTAGAAAGCCTTCAGGACAGAAGACTCAAAAGTAAAGTAGCAACTATACATAAAATACTGAACCATAATCTTCAAATACAAAAACAAAATTTAATAAAATACTCTGAAAGACACAAAAATAAAGGCACATTCCTCGTCCCATATGCTAGGACAAATTTGTACAAATACTCCTTCTTCCCTAGTGCTATTAGAGCATTGAATGGGTTGCCTGAGCCAGCCAAGAAAACCAGTGACTTGGCAGAATATAAGTCATTGGTTAATATGCATTACTAAATGCATGACGCGTAGGACGTAATCATCTTCTTTTTGAAGTAACGTCTGTATTATATAAGATAAGATAGTACAGGTTAGGATTTATAGCCATTCTTGCCTATCTGAATCCTCTATATATTCTCTCTATATAAATCTAGATCTATCTAGTAGGTCTAGATCTAAACATTTAACTTCATTCAATGTACCAAGTTCACTCCAAACATTTGCCCATTTATTCTCTATAAAAAAAACAACAACAAACAAACAAATATAATATAAGATCATTAACATTGATGTCCAAAACTGGCTGTCTGAAATAAATTTTGGTAAGAAAATCGTAATTTAATTTGGACACCCTATTAATTTTTTTTTATGGAATCAAACAACTTTGCTTAAATAAAACAAATAAATCAGCTCCAAAAACAGAATAAATATTGTTGGGCTCATTAGTATAGACTTAGCCAATCAAAAAATGTTGTAGGGCTCATTAGTATAGACTTAGCCAATCAAAAAATATCTATATAGATCTAGTCTTAACCCTAGGAAGAGGTAAAGTCATCCTGGTAACATAGGAAAAAAATACAACCTGACTTACAAATTTGAAATTCTTTTTTCTTACATAAAAAGACGGCTAAATGGTAATAAAATTGGGTCAGAATCATTTGAAAATGGACAAGCACATTATACAGTGTGCTAGTAATACTAGTATTATAATAAATATTTAAATAATTATTTAATGACCACAAAAACAGCGAATGTCCCAATTCACGTAATGTCCGAATTAAATAAACAACTCTATATAATTATAATTTTAAATAATGATGAATTATCTTTTTTTTTATCATAATCAGAGATCTAGAGTAAAGTGCGAAGTTCGAAATTATTAAGCCAGCTGGCAGCAATTTTCATGTTTGGATTTTTATAACGGTCTGACCTATGGAAAAAACTGATGCTATCTCTGAATTCCTTGTCCATTTGTCTATAAAAATAATCTTATTTAATGTGTCACTCTGAATTCCTTGTCCATTTGTCTATAAAAATAATCTTATTTAATGTGTCACTAGGTTTCCTTGTCCATTTGTCTATAAAAATAATCTTATTTAATGTGTCACTAGGTTTAGTTAAAATTAAATATGAGGTCAAAGAGGAGTAGGGTGGGTATCGCCAAGCGTACGTTTCCTCGATCGGATATCTCCCCCTAGTTAGTAAGCTCGAGCAAGCTGATGGAAGGCTCAAGCAGGTCAAAGAAAATATATCTAAAACATGCTTTAATCTTTAATTTTCACTACCAAGTCATTTTCTTTTTACTCTAGCACAAGAACATCACTCATTACAACCTTTCCCACGCTCCACAACTTCTTTCACATCTTGTCACTGACGTCAACCAAGGTCACCAGACAGTGTTACCTGTAGAGCAGTAAAAAGCCTCTTTTGGGAGAATGATTTAGAACGGGAGGGAGTGAAGGAGGAGTGATAGGTGACCTCATACTCTTTCCCACTCAGAGTGTATCTACTATTCCACTATTCTACCATGCTCAGTGGACTTGGGGGAAAAGGGGGGGGGGGGGGTCCATTCCTATTGATTATAACATTCTTTTAAGACCATACCAAGCTCAGAGCAATTGATGTAACAGGCTTGAAACCAGCTCTCGTCCAGACATAAGTATTTAGCGTAGCTGGTCGATGGATAATTGTATACACTAGTATCGCTCTTGCAACAGGTTTGGCAGCAGTTCCCGTTAGACACAAGTATATTGCGTAGGCGTGTAAATGACGGCATATATTTGATCAATAATTACATTGTCTTCAATTCTCTCTCATGATTTAGTTCTTGCTAGTGGCCATTTTTAAAAATGTATAATATCACTATCTTAAAGCTTCTGGCACTATTGGTATAAATTAGAGATATTAAAAACAAAATTTAAAAAAAAAAAAAAATTTATAAAAATATATACATATTTATTTACATAAGATTTTTTTTATTTTTTAAATTTTATTTATAGAAATAAAAAATATAGCTACCAGTATTTACAATAAATTAATAAATAAACTTTTTACAAAGATGATGTACACATTTATATATACCAGATTTTAAAATACACAAAAGATATGTACAGATTAATTTAAAACATTTATGTTACATATAAAGTCTTTATATACATTTCATAATACGTATATACATTATGTACATAAAAGTTTTATACATAGCAGAATGTAGGGAACCTCTAAATTCAATGTAACTATGCAAGACCGGAGCAACACCAGCTGCACACAAATTTAAAAGTTTTCAACTCTTTAGCTGTCAAATCTTTGGCATTATGAGTGCAGATAGTGTGCCGCCAAGAGTCACAAGTGTCACAGAGAATCTAGAGGTCCCCACGGTCCCTTGTGCCACACCCCAAGCAGTTTTCAAGTTTCTTGAAATAGCCCATGTCATCGACCATCACATTACCCTCCTTTACCAATTCTATCTCCATATCTTTTCTTGTCAATGGATCCTCATTTTCGTCTATGCCAGTCTTTTCCTTCAGTTGTTCCTCTGACCTGCTTTGATTGTTTCACTTGTCTTTTTCTTGGCTCCTTTGTTTTTTTTCTTTCTTTTGGGATTTTCTTTTGTCTTTCTTTTCTTCTTCATTTTTCTTGTTTTCCTCTTCCCGTTTCTTTTTCTTTTCCTCTCTTTTTAATTTGTTTTCTGTTTTCTTTTTTTCTATTTCATCTTTATCATTGATTCTCCTTTTTAATACATTTCTAAATTCCTTGCCGCTGATTACCCATGGTAATGTTGGTGTGGTCTTTGACTTTTTCTTACTACCTTTCACAAAAGAAGGTAGTTTGAATATATTGTCATAAGATGTTGTGGCTTTGGGCTGCGTAACTTTAGTTTGGGCATCAATGGTTTCTCTAAAGGTATGTGCAACAGCGCGAATCAGAGCGGTAAATTTGTCAAATTTTGTTTCATGATACGAATCATGCTATGGTTTTGTGGGTCTTCAAGTCTGGTGAAAAACATAGACAACTCACATTTTGTCATTTCATCAAATATGAAATGTGAATGTTCTTTCAAAGCATTTATTTGCTGAGTATTGAATTCCAGAGGGCTGGAGATAGGGCTTTCTGGCGGAGCTTCATTAGTCGAAATCTGGCAAATGACTGGTGATGTACATGGCGAGTCGGATGACTCTTTACTAACTGGGTAGGCTCTTGGTGGGACTGGTGTTAGAGACACCTCTGTCTGGACAATACATGTACTGTCTATAGGCGTTCCTTTTGGGTCTGGAAATATTAAGGGTGTGAGCACTAGAGAGATGTCTAGAGGCAATAGAGATGTGTTAGCATCAGTATGAGATGGCGATAAATGGAATTCTTTCTGGGAGGAAGGTGAGCGGTCAAGTGAGTTGGTTGCAGCTGATTCTTGAATTGAAAAGGCCTCGACATCGATGGAAGGTACTGGTACAGACATTTCTGCCTCGACTGGGGATGAAGGTTCACAAGCTGTTGTTTGAATGGCATTTTCTTCAGGAAAATAAACTTTACTAGGCAAAAGTTTTGTGGAACTTATTACTTTGCCTGGGTTAAAGGGACAAATTCTGGCAGCTCTGAAACTGTTGGATGCTAACACTGGAGTAGTAACACTGTCCCACACTGGCTTAAATACTCCAGCAAAAGTTTCTAAGCTGACACCCTCCCCAACATTTGAAACATGTTTTTTAACTGCAATTTTCCATGCAGATTTGATGGCTCCAAAAATGCCTGGTCAAGGGGCTGAAATATGTGGCTGGCATGTGGAAGCAAGCAGTATAAGATTATTTTGTTTTCAGAACAAATAACTGATGTCTCAAGAAGGGATGTATGACTTGGGTGACCATCGACAAGGAGTATGATAGGTTTTGGTAGATTATTTGTAGATGGGATAAAGATGTTCCTGAGCCAACTGTAAAAAATGGCAGAAGTTACCCAACCGTTGTTGGACACTTGGAGTAAGGCTTCTGGAAATTTTTCTAGCAAATTTTTCTGAGGGATCCTCTTGTAAGGATAAATTAACATTGGTGGAGTGTACTGCCCCGCTGCACTGCAGCATGCGAGAACGGATACTTGTGATTTGGTGTTGGATGTGATGCTATAAACATTTTTGGTTCCTTTGCTTGCCACAATCTGACGGGTCTTAGTGTTGAATGCGAATCCCGTCTCATGAGCGTTGAATATACGCCCAGGACTGATGAATATTGTATGGTCAGTGGCCTCTATGGTCTGTTGGAACTTGTTGAACCATAACTCCACTGCCCCTGGTGACACAAGAGCTCTGTCTTTACCTAGTGGCATGGTTAATCGTATGGAAAGTTCTGGATGCCTGGCAAGGAAACCATATAGCCATTGACGGTGCGGAAGTGGTACATGATCTTCACTACTAGTCTTTCCATTATTTTTTCTGGCTCGTATCATGGACCTCACAGTCTCCCGAACCTCTACACCTGTTTTTCCAAAACCTAAGCTAGCTATCTGAATCAGCCATTCGGCGAGTTTCTTTTCTTCTTCTTTCGTTAGGAGAGTAACTTGTGGCACGAGAGGTTGCTTTCCGTGAAGCTTGTCGTGGAGGATGGTCGCAGAATGTTTTAGAAGCCTGTCTCAAAGTCATGTTCTTTGCTTTCAATACATCAATGGCAGTTTTCAAAATCTTTACGTCGTAATCATACCTGACAACTCTTTTTCCTTTTTTGCTTCCGTTAGACATTTTCATGGTAGCCGATGGGTCAAGTGTATTCAATTTAGAAATCTAAAAAAAAAAAAAAAAAAAAAATTACATCTAGATCTACATAACTAGAAAATTACATTTAAATATTAATTTAATCTGTACTTTTAAATTAGAAATATTAATCCTGATAATCTACAAAACACCCGTACATTATTACAAACAGATAAGAAATATGTTGCTCGAGCTTACTAGCACGCTATAGTTCCGTAATAAAGCTCGAAAATCCCTAATAAATAACTTCACACTCAATGCACAACATATTTTTTTTTCAAAAGTGTTTCCCGATATGTCTGTGCGCCAAATATAGAATTCTCTTTAAGTTGATGAGTCATCGGATTTAAAAATAGTCCTAAGCCCATGACCCCTCCCATTGTTTACCGTATGATAAAAAAAAAATAATTCCATACCTCTCAAGTTTGTCTTGACGATGAACTTTGCCTTGTCAAGGAAAAGGAAGCAAAATGTGAAAAAAAAAGGCGCATGCGCAGTAGCAACCTAGTAGTAATTCGGTAAACATTCCAATAAAAAAGTTTCAGCAATAAAAAGTGAACTGTTCGAACCTCGCGACAATTCGGAGCTGCTCGAACTTCGCACTTTACCCTATGTGATAATATAAATATGTGTTATGATTATGTCATATGGCAGCTTTACGCCATTTCTATGATTTACGGTTTACCTTAGCCGCTTAGCCTTAGTGAAGTTAGTCCGCCTTAGTAACCTTAACTTTAACTTGCCTTAAGTTAAGCCGCCCTAACTGGCCTAAGCCTTAGCCTACCGACGTAGTAAAGTACTGGGTTTAGGCTTCACTAGCGGCTAGCCTTATTATTAATATTAGTTATTACTAGTCTAGTCTAGATTTTATTACTTTAGTAATTAGTTAGACTTCCAAGACACTTTAGTCAATTTTTACAGTTAACTTACACACTACACAGCTCTAGACACAATAATGTCTAGGGTCAGAGATCCTAATAGATCTAGAATACTATAGTTATAGTAGTATAGTCTATCTATACTCTATAATAGACGTCGTAGATCTAGAGCTATACTTAGACAGACATGTCATATACTGACATAGTCTAGACAAATCGGTAATTGGGAAATTCCAAATAGTGAATATAGATCTAGATCTCTAGATCTACGAACGATTACTCTAATTCACCCAGTCTCAGTATTCTAGATTTAAATTATTCACATTCGCTTTATACTTTATTTAATTTCTAATTACGATCTTCAAGACTAGTTTAGATCTAGAATTCTAGGTCAAAGTCAATCTAAGAAAAAAATGGCTTTTGACTTGTCTACCATAAATCATAATCATATTATAATCAAGAATCAATGATAATCATATTCATAGTTTATGACCGTCTTTATCAGTCTTTGATTCTGATTATCATTAAACTTAAATGATTAAAGTTATTAAAGATTAGGCTTGTAATCTAGAATCTAGTAGTAGATTTAAATAGTAGATGACTAAGATGTATTATTAATGTATATTTAATTTCTAGTTTTCTAGACTAGATCCTATATCTATATCATATATATCTAAATTCTAATACTAAATCTAGTTTAGTAGATTATCTAGATCAAGATTTACTTTCTAAACTGATCATTACCTCATTCTCATTAGATTTAGAATTTAGATCTAATTCACAGACATAGACTTATATAGTCTCTAGACCTATGCTGCTTATACATCTTTTGATCTATATATATATTTCTAGGCTCTCTCTCTCTCTCTATGTTCTCATGGTCGTCCGCCTGCATTATGTCTCATCAGTCTACCTTAATGTGGTAGACCATTCACATATCTGGGTAGTATAGTATCAAATGACACCTCACTTTCAAGGGAAGTTGATAACTGTCTGGCCAGGGCCTGTTACAACCCTTTTGGACGACTGACAGTTTGGCGGAATAAATCACTCCGCCTGCCTACAAAAATCAATGTCTACTAGGCGGTGGTTCTTTCAACCCTTCTATATGGATCTGAGACATGGACACTATACAGAAAGCAACTAAGACTACTTGAGCGCTTCCACCAAAGATGCTTGCGCTCCATCATGGACATACGATGGCAAGACCGCACTACAAACAGCGATGTCCTTGCGAACGCCGGTATGGACAGTATAGAGGGACTTCTTATGGTCCGACAGTTACGCTGGGCAGGGCATGTATCCCATATGGGTGACGAACATATGCCAAAGGCAGTCTTTGTTTTGAGCTAAATTGTGGTCAACGTAACAGAGGCACCCCAAGGAAACGCTTCTAAGACCAGCTTATGTGCCATCTTGCCTTAGCTGACATAGAAGAGAGCACTCACAAAGGCCATGGGATACACATTTGAGACCTAAAGAAAATCTGCTGCTGAGGACAGATACAGACGGCGAAAAGAAAATCTAAATTGACCACCTGTGGACAATGGTTATGCTTGTCCTGGCTGTGGAAAAATATGTAGGTCACAGCTGGGGCTGTGCAGCCATGGAAAATACTGCATTCGTCACTAATCTTCGGACTCAAAGACAAGCCTTATTATATATATTGTGCTTTTCTTGTGATGGTACGGTGTACCAGCATCTTTTTCAATGTGGAGAAAAAATTATTACTTTCTTGTATTGTAACGTTTATTATTAATTTATTAGTAGCTAATAGTTAGACCAGTGATGCCCAAAATATGGCCCGTGGGCCAGATCTGGCCCGCTGAAACATCGGCACAAAGTATAGAAATCTCACTTCCAAACAAAAATTTTTTTATCTGTAACTACTTTTGGGCCTTCACTTTTTCTCTGATGGATTAGTACCATAATCTTTAACATTTGTGTGTTTATGAAATGGGACTCTGAATGTATAATCTACCAGGAAAAGTGAACTTATCTTTTTGTTGAACATGATAATAAGCAAACATTTTTTTTTATAAAGAAAGTGTGGCTGTCTAATAAAACAACAACATAAAAATGGTATTATAAAATAAATATGGCGGCATTCTTGGTTTGAGTCATGAATAAAAAAAATTGTCAAACTACGCCTAGAGGTTGGAGGATACTTGGGAATATTTACCAAAAAGAGACCACAAAATGAGCATTGGTAAAGCTACCTACACTGTTGCCTACATTTTAAGTAGAGAAATGAAGCTATTTTCTGATGCGTACAAAATGTAATTGTCAAATTATTAATAAAGTATTTTATCCACAGGTTTATACCAAAATAGTTTCAGAACAATTTCATTTCTTTTTTGTAACTTTTTGCTCATGTGGCCCGCAAGATGAGTGTCGCAAATTAAAATGGCCCGCGGGTCGAATTAGGTTGGGCATCACTGAGTTAGACAATCCATAACTGAGTACTGGCACCTATTTTTTAACAAAAAAAGCACTATGTATATATTAAGTTAAAATTAAATTAAATTTACTTACCAGTGTAGCGAATTCATGTAGTATGTTATCAAAATTCTGTGTTTCCTATATAGATATAGATCACGCTCAATAGTAAGAATAACCAAATGGGAAAGAAGTGTATCATAAGTGGACAGATTCAATTTCTACTGGGGTTTTTGTGGTAGTTGGTAGAATATGCCTTAAAGATTCCATGTCAACTGCTAATTCTTGCTGACATATATCTGCTGAGTGATCTGTTGATGGCGTCGATGCTAGCACAGGCTCAATGTAAACTTTTGAATGTCATCACACTGATGGTTCTTGAAGCTGACAAGAAATCCAGATTGTGATTTGATTTCAGCTTTTCAAAGAGTGAATTACAGTTTCTATTTATCTTCTGCATTTCCAGGTGTGAAGTTTTCCAGATTTATCATATGACTGCCTTTTTTTGTTACATTTGGCTAGAAAGATTGCAACAACTTCCATGTTTTTAGTCAATAACTGTCACAGCCCAAAAGTTTGCTGACAGTCACTCAATTTTATCACAGCATTTATTATTATTTATTTATTTCATCCCAATGATTTCTTATTCTTAGGCACGATTTCACCACCAAACCCCACCTTTTCTTCTTCTCCCTAGACTGAGTCTACCACATTGGCAACAAAGTTGTCATGTTCCTTGTTCCCTTCTCTTAGTACAATTGTCGAACCACATTTGCTACTCTTCAGTTTGTCCATCCGGCAAGCCTCCATTATTCTGTTCTAGTGTCAGGTCCATCAACTAGCGCGAGACGATCTAAGCTCCTGTCATCTTACGAGGCAGCCAGACTGTCCCTTCCCCTTTGTCTAGACCATGAGCGCATGTTGGCAAATGGGTGAAGAGCTAATCTTGACCTACTTAATCTTACTATCTATCTTGACTTATCATCTGATCTATCACATGCTGTCCATCCCAATCTCTATTTCTGGCCAAGCGACATATAAGGCTCAAACTGCTCTACTCGCAAGCAATCGCCACATTTCATTTACAATGTTGAGGGGTGTTCATTTACAAATCCTATTTATTGTGCTCCCTTACTCTTGTTCTTTTCACTTGGACCTTGTGGTAAGATTATGTTCACTACTGGACTCTAGAACCTATGTCCACCATATTATCGCTATGTTACTCTATTGATCATTGACACAACCTTGTATATGTTTAAACATCTTATTTTATTTCTTAATCTCGGCTGATCGCCTTGATGGTGGTAAATTATCTCCCCTTGTCCATTTTGCTTAGTCAAGAGTTGTGTCCCTTGAACTGGCACACTCTCATTGTTTTTGGCTTAGTTCATAATTGTTGACCATTATCCATTGTTCTTGTTTCTATTAACCCCCCCCCCCCCACCCCCCATTGTATTATGATCATTCCCAATGTATTGATCTGATCTCATTGACGTGCATTGTTTGTAAATGTTAATTGAACTAAGTGATTCTCTGATAAATGGCTTATTTCCAAGGAGAACCCGAAGACCGTTTATATTTTGAATATATTTAGCTTGGTGTTTTATTTCAGCCTGATTGCGACTGGAGACACCGACTGGTTCCTGGTATGTGGAATTCCTGCCTGTCGCAGAGTCCCCACACTTCCTGTAAAATGTTTTGTAAAATGTTTTACATGTTTCGGATGTTCCTTCAGAGTTGAAGATAATTACTTCCTAGTCCAAACCTCCCGCAGGACGATGAGGGATGGGAGCGGGCAGGGTTTGAACCCGGGACCATCGATAAATCTGAACGACAGTCCAGCGTGCTAACCGCACGACCAGGCAGCCATCCTGTTCCTGTTGAACCTACCCTTAACTCCGTGGCTGGAGCAAGGAACTTTGGCATCAGTGAACACGTAGTTCTAAGTTTACCCTAAGTCAATTCTCAGCACCTGCAGCCTGCCTAATCATTGTTGATTTTGCCCCACCCTGCCATGTCACTCTCACTTTGAGGACACATAATAGCGGCCGGGCTATTACTAATTCAACCACAGTATTTCAGCTGGAGCTGGCAACTCCCAAGCTGATGCTCATACTAGCAGACTAAAACAGTCTACAGCACCCCTAAGCATAGGGATAAGCTTTTGAGACATCAACCGAACCCAGGATCCTAAGAGCTAAGTCATACGAACAATAGGACACTCACACATTTATGCAGTCAGCAGTTATTATGAGTTAACCATCTTATTTATCTATACTTACTTTGTATATTGCTTATAGGTTGTATGATTATTCTCCTCACTTTTTGTAATTCCTTCCTCCTTTCATTTTAATTACATTAAACTATTTTATCTTGATGACAAAAAGGGATTCTTTTATCAATGGTATGCTACTCGTGTGTTCTATTTCCGATCTGTAACGCTCGCTGGTCTATGGTGGCGTTAAAAACCCCTAGACCTAATGTCTCCAAAACTAAATCATTTTCAATAATTTATTGTTTTAATTCAACACACCTCTCTAGAGCCCCATGACAATGGAGGCTCTTTCCCAGCGACACATGACAATTACTTTGCTGTAACAAGAATTTGAACAAACTCATCAACTCACAGTTTCCTTAGCCAAGTCATCAAGTTGTTGTACAAATCCATTGCAGTTCTCTATTGTTTCACTTTGCAGTTCTTCACTCACAAAATTGACTTGGAAGAGTATGTCGTACTATAACACAAGTGACTTTAAGAATTTTTACTGCTTCAACATTTCATACAGTGTTTCTGCTTCACCGTTGTTTTTTTATCGCGTGGAGGATTGATGTTTTTTTTTCAATATTGAATGACACCCCAAAATGACAGTTTTTTATTTTTCAGGAGATTTTTATGATTAAACTACATAGGTTGCAGTGGCCTAAGTCTGGCCCTGTCTATAACTATACTATACTATAGATCTATATAATTTATAGATTCTAGATCCATAGTACTATGTATAAATTAATATATATCTAGTGTTTTTTTTTGTTTCAGAACCAGCTAAAAGATTCTACAGCTTTACAAGGACCTTGGATTAAAATAAATAGACTTGAATTATGCTGTCCTTTTTATCAAGATATTATTTAATCACAGAAGTTAACAAAAATAGTTCTTTAGCTTGTTTTAGATTTCATTTACAAAATAAAGTTCAATATTATGCAGCAATTAAAGTGGTAAGTTTGATTTATTAGATTGATATAAATATAGACCTAGCAGTGTCCTATTAGTAGATCTAGTAGTAAGTAGTAGCTAGGTCTACTGTCTATATACACTCTACGTACAGACATATAGGCTAGTTCAAACTTAGCATGCTAACATAGAAAGGTCATTTTTATATTATTTATATTTAGCATATTACTGAGTTACATTTTGTTTTGCCTCTAAATACTGTTTAAATGTAATATAGTCAATTTTACGTATAATCAGATCACACCAGTTCACACATATTTTTGTCTTAATGACTGACTGGTCTAATAAAACATTTATAATTTCCTGCTTTACAAAAAGGTTTTGGTGTGAATAAGCGACTGGTTTGATTAACTCCTCAATTCTCAGCCTGAAAGTTCCCTTTGGCATGATGTGCTGACATCTTTTGCACCACTAAAAAAAAAGCCTGATACAAGAAAACAATTAAGTCGCATTTAAGACACAGGCCTTTGTATTCTGTTGATGTCTTGAATGCTTTTGACAATCCCCTTTTTTATTTGATGTGTCTTTTTTTTACTATGGTGAAATGTACACTGTATTATAGATACCAGGAGAATGCAATTTCGCATATTATATATATACAGTGCTATTTTTGTAAAAGAATAAGTGCCGTACTCAGTGATGCATTGCCTAACTTTTAACTACTAATAAATTAATAATAATGTTAAAATACAAAAAATAAATAATTTTTTACCCATATTTAAAAAGATGCTGGTACATCGTAGTGAGCGTACCATCACAAAAAAAGCACTATATATATATATATATATATATTTATGAGGATCATAGAGAGGAGGATACTAGCAATGGAATTGAGATAATACAGAAGGATCCTAGGTATCACATTTAAAGACCACATCACAAACGAAGAGATTAGAGATAGGGTTACTACATCAATTGGACTCTCATGATGATTTATGTTTGTGTGTGTGTACATTTCCTTGTCAGGATTGGGGTAGGTCACAATTATTAAAAGGCTGAGCTGTCCTCATTTCAGCTTGCCACTACACTGTTCACACTGGTATTCACCAGAACATGGCCATTTGTAGTGTGGCTTTGCTATTATATGTCCATGATAGTGTCCAGGCTACTGTGGTGAAAGTGTTAGAGAAGCCTAGGTCTCAGAACTGTCCAGGAGGATTGAGGTAATCACTGCTAGGCAGAGTGATTTATTTTGCCATGCACTAGTTTGAAGTTGGTCAAAGCTTTGGTAGCTTAATTCCCAGATATGGTTCTACTCCCCTTATTGTCTTAACCAACAAATATTCTTTGGCTTATGACTTTTGCTTAGTTGTTAGACTTCTGATTTTTTTTTACAGATATTAATAGCAAAATTAAAAAAAAAAGCTTTTGTTTTGTTCCATTAACAGATGTCAACTTAGCTGATGATGGCAGGCATGTTTTGATCACAGACCATCACAATGCCAATTTTAAAATAAGCTTGACCACAAAAACATAAATATAAAGACATTAACATTGTATGTCTTGATCAGAATTAACTTGTAATAAATAAATTTCATGACATTTCCACACCTCTGTAATGATTGATTTTTTTTTACAGCTAAAAGCAGGATTAAAGACATCAAATTTAAGGGACACAAAGGATAGAAAATCACAGGGACTGCCTGTAAAATTACCTATTCCTGGAGTAAATAATGTGATCGCTGTAGCCTCTGGTAAAGGTGGTGTTGGTAAATCTACCATTTCAGGTATTTAAATGCACTTGGCATTATAATCTATTATAATCTTATCCCTTTTGGATAAATAAATTCCAATACCATTATCCCTCTCTCTTTCCATGTATATATTTGTTTCTCCCGCCCACTAATACAATAATATAGCAACTAACAGTAATAACAGACTAGTAGACTAAATTTTAAAATTAAAATAATGTAATAAATATAGGTTTATAGGAATGTTTGATGAATCAAATATAATAGTGAGATGAAGTAGATGTATTATTGGGTAAATCCAATCTTATAACTGATTGCTAGTTGATGAGTGAATGAGTGTTCCTAATTTTGTTCTTATTGTATCCTGCTGGTTGGTTGGCTAATGGGCGTAGTAAGTGTAGGAGGGTTTCTCAGCTGTAGTCTCTATCTTGTAGATGGACGTGCTTGCTCACACCAGCTTATCTTCTGCAGCGAAGGTTACATGGATATGCTCTAAGCAGTTGGCAGTGGGCAGTAGCTATTGTACAGCAGACAGCTGGGATATGATGCTGGGCAGTAGGCGCTGTGGACACAGTGCAATAGTCTATGGGCACAGGACAGTTGGCTATTGATAATGGGCTCTGGGGATAAAAGGGGGGGGGGAGGTATCTGGAGTGATAAGCTCCAGTTACAGGTAGACAGTGCAGAACTAGTGGTGGAAGCTGCAGGTTTAGTTAGGTAGAGTTTTACTACCAATAAAAACCAGGCCATTTGTCCCTAAGGAAACCTCATGAATTTAACTCAGTTGGAGGAGACTGCTTGTGTGAATTCTAGTGGTCGTATATATGTTTTGGGGTCTCTCTTTTATATCAGTTTTATTTGCAATGTAGTTAGGGCCTGAGGCGATGTGAGCTTTTCCTCCCAAAATGATCACCTACAATATGACAAGTACATATCAACTGAAGGCGACACTATCTTGAAATTGTATCCTAAATCTATTTCACCATATTTGTCTCTTAGTTTTGAAATGCCTATTTTAAAAAGTTTTATATTGGTTGAGCTCAGTTTTTAATCCTGTTAAAACTTTCTCTCTGCAGTCAACTTGGCTTTGGCTTTGGCACAAAACAGTGTAAGTTAAGCTTATAATGTTACTAGCATTACATACCAGCATTGCTCGTTTATTTGTTCCCAGGCTATTGTTTATTTTGTCTGGAACCTCCCCACCTTTTGTTTTTTGCTCTTCCAATCACACAACCAACATTTTAAGAATCCCCAATATACTTTTTAGCCCATGAATTCTAGCAACTATTACATTGAATTGGAATGACCAACTCTCACTCTCTCGGGATCCCCCTTTTTTTTCTTCTATTTTTGAACACCCACTTGTAATGCTTCCACACAGTCTTTTGACTTGAATTGGAATTACTTAATTAATAATGCCCCTACACAGACACTCATATACATAGTTTTGTCTGGAAACCCCTCCTCTCTTTTTTTTTTACACTTACAATAAAATTTTTATGCTCTCCCATAACTTACTTTTGAGCCCTTGAACTCTAAATCTGTGACACTGAATTGGAGCTCTCGTTCTTCTCCCCCTTTTTTTTGCATCTTAATGCTCTCACACATAGAAGAAAAGGGGTCAGAGGTCCATTGAGAGAGAGAAGGTGACAGAGATGAATAGGGAGAGGAAATGAGAACAAGTGTTCATATTATTTGATCATAAATCAGATGCTCACCATTTATACTTCATTCAGATAGTCTCGTGTAGTATTAAGGGTAGACTATCTTTTGTTGTATGGTACTTGAGGAGATAACCTCTAGTTTTTATTGGCATAGATGGTTTACACAACATCTCATGCCAATCGTTGTCCTTGAAATAGATGGCAACTTAAATCAGTTAAATCAGATGGCCATTTGCATTTCTTGGGATAGGTTACCAATTTATTTCTTGAAATGAAAGGCAATTTATTCTACTGATAGCCACTTTAGTATTTTAGTATTATCTTTTGTTGTACGGTACTTGAGGAGATAGCCTCTAGTTTTTATTGGCAAAGATGGTTTACATAACATCTCATGCCAATCGTTGTCCTTGAAATAGATGGCAACTTAAATCAGTTAAATCAGATGGCCATTTGCATTTCTTGGGATAGGTTACCAATTTATTTCTTGAAATGAAAGGCCACTAATTCTACTGATAGCCACTTTAGTATTTGGAGTAAATAGTCAGTATCTATACTAGTGATAGTTGATATTTAATTTTATAGATAAATATACAATAATTAACAAATAATTTACTTGTATTTAACATTATTGTAGCTCAAAAACGTTCTTCAAATTTTCTGATGATTTTGGAACAAATAAAACTCTTTAGTCATTTGTTTTTATTAATATCAATGTAATCATTGAACTCCAAGGTACACAAAGTTGGCCTCTTAGATGCA
This sequence comes from Biomphalaria pfeifferi, assembly GCA_030265305.1. Taxonomy (NCBI): domain Eukaryota; kingdom Metazoa; phylum Mollusca; class Gastropoda; family Planorbidae; genus Biomphalaria; species Biomphalaria pfeifferi. The sequence continues at coordinate 4,100,452 of JASAOG010000008.1, read as the reverse complement.
GATATTTTTGGACCATCCATACCAACTTTAATGAATTTATCAGGACAACCAGAAATAAATCACCGTATGTTCTATTAATTATGAATCCTAAAATTGATTTTAATATGTTAACTTTCCATTTATCTTAGAATTGTATATATCTTAGAATAGACTTGTCAGTTTTCAGATGTTTCTCCTTCTTTTTTTCTTCTTCTTCCTTTCTCATTATTATGCTGGAGGTTTAAGATGACTAGACTAATATCTGAGATGAACTGGACAGTGGTTTCCAGATCAGGCAGCTCTCCATTGAGTTTTTAATTAGAGGTGTTTTGGGGTCAGTGTCTTGTTCGAGACTCTTTATGAAGAATGCAGTTCTGAAGGACATAGTCATATTCTCTGGTGACACTCCACAATTGCAAATTTCACTAGCTTCTGGAACATATGTTGTTTGATTGTTATGTGTATACATTTAAATTTTTTTTTCTAAAAATAAACATGTAGGTTTATGATTTCATTATAAATATAAGTTTATCTCTAAGAATCACATACTGTTGATTACATTTTTTTTTTTTTTTCAGAAAATTTGATGATACCTTTATTAAATTATAGTGTGAAATGGTAAATCTGTTTAAATCAATAAATTATTCACTGTAATTAATAAATAACAATGATTCATCAGAAATCATTAACCCATTTATGCACAGTGTTCCATTTTTGGAACACCAACCCCACAGGAATTATTTATATCCTACTGATCATGTTGTGCAAGAGTCACAGCAGAGATTTGTGTGCTGTTGCCTCCTCAATAAGTAAAGAAAATTGTCTACACATTTTTGAAGACCAATAAGATTTATCTGAATGCAAATGAATATAACTTTCCTGAATTATATCCTGTACTCAAAATATTTTGTTGTATTACTTCTTTAAAAGTGATGCTATCATACTGTGAAAAGAAACTACCAAAGTTATTATTTTTATATTACTTATGAACAAATTCAGCATGTTCCATTTTTTGGAAAACTAGGCAAATCCCTTACCAGTACCAATAATAAGAGCTATTCCTTTTAAACCTGTAGAATCTCTCTGAAAATGCTATGGGAATGAAGAACAGGTGCACATAAGGTAATTATTAGTGCTGCCATGAGACGTGAAAGCTTTGAAACCATATTTTCAAACTTGCATGTTGCTGACAGTGCAAATTTATGATGCTGACAATGCAAATTTATGATGCTGACAAGTTTTCCAGTCTTTGACCTCTTATAAAAGAACTCAATTACAGATGCATAAAACTAATTTCAAAAGAAACATATTTCAGCCTTGATCAATTCATTGTTCCTTAATTCAGCCATTATAGGTGCAAACAATTTATTTGCTGTAAGACCATTTGTTTTGGCTTCAAGTTTTTGGTGTGTTGCCACTGTCTGGGCTATATTTACTGGTTTCAGTCACATCTAGGCAAATGCCCAGATAATAATTATGAGGACTATGGTGTCTGCATCTTTTGTCCTGCAGTTAAGTGAATCACTTGTGCAGGCACACCCTAGACATTACCATTTTGTGTTTGATACCTTTTTCAACAGCTTTGCACTTTTGGATATGCCCAACTCAATGGGGCACCCGCCAACTGGAACAGTGAGAAAGGATTGCATTGACAAAGCAATTGTATTGCTCAAGAAAAGAGAGGTACATCTGATTATCTAATTGATGGCAAAAGCAATATTGGTTGCAGATAGTATGATAACAGTGTTGTTCATGTTGCTTCATCTGGTGTTGTTCATTTCCTTTATTCTGTCAATCTTTGTTTGCATAGACTGATAAAGAAAATACATCAGCCAAACATAGTCAGAGCCTACAAACATGGGAGGTGTAGACTAGAGTTAATGAAAACATTGATAAATATTGGGATAGATTCTTTGAAAGAAATGATATTCAAGTCCTCTATTGTTTTGAACTGGCTTTACAAAATGCAAGGCAAATGGATAAAAATCATTATACAGAGTTGATGAATCTTTTGGAGTTTATTGGATGTATTATTGCATGGAGATCACTCATAAAGGCCGCGGGATACACATTTGAGACCAAACGGAAATCCACTGCCGAGGACTGGTGTGGACAGCGAAAAGCGACCATTGGCAGACAACGGTTATGTTTGCGTTTTTTGTGGCATAAAAAAAATAAAGGTCGCAGCTGAGGCTGCATACCCATTTGAAATACTGCACTCCTTCGGACTGGAAGACAAGCCTTATTGCATGTTATTATTTGAAAAGCCATAGTCATCCTGCTGACCCTAGCCAAAAACGAAGACCATTGCAACATTGATTCACATAATGATGACCTGAATCATGTGATAGTCAAAAAATGAATCATGTGATAGTCAAACAGAAAAAGCAAACAAAGAGTGCTCAATATCAACAAATTCTGATATGACAAATGTGATGTTGCCTTTGATGTGAAATTCTCTGTAAATCACACTGAGTAGAAGGTAATAATTTTATATGTTATAATAGTGGACTTGCCTAGTGTTCCAATTTTGTAACACTTCATAACTCAACACTGGAATGTAATAGTTTTTTTTCTCTTCAAATTCTTGTTTTTTTTGTTTTTTTTTAATTTTTTGTGTATTTCATGCACAAAAATAGAAAACAGCATCCTTCAGCAGAAATGGGTTAAGATTAACATACTTAAGAATTTCAGTGTATATAATGATTTTTTGTATGTGTTATAAAATCTTGTAATTTTAATTTTATAATTGTAAAATTTTGTCAGACTGAATGTGTTTATGACAGTGTTTATAATTTATACATTTGACTCAGCATGTCCATGGGATTTTTAGTGGATGAAAAGTCCGCAGTTGTGTGGAGAGGTCTTATGGTTATGTCAGCTATTCAAAAGCTCTTACGAAATGTGAGTAGCTATATAGCTTCCAATAAATTTGTCATCTTTATTAACAATATTTAGAAAAAAATTTTTTAAATCATATTCTTAATTGTGTCAATGTTATGAATAATTTTAAATATTGTTTTATATTATGTAAAGTATTATAGAGTTACATTTACTTATCAAATGATTGATATTTAGAAATATGTATTTATGCTTACCCCCAAAAAAATGTCATTATTTTTAATATAAAACTTGTAGGTTCTATGGGGACCATTAGACTTCCTAGTAATTGATATGCCACCAGGAACTGGTGATGTTCAACTTTCAATAACCCAAAATATTCCACTCTCAGGTTAGTCTTGTATTAATACGATTGAGGGTGTAATTAAGAAACAAACCAATATTATATTTCTTGACACATAATATACAGCTAACTAAGCAGACAAGATGTTGAAATGCCATTTAATAAATGTTGATTTTTGTAATATTTCTTTGTTAATATAGAGCAGTGGTGAAATTGGGGGTCACTGAGAGACAAAGGGGCTGTAGGGGGCACTATTTACAACTCAGAAACTCTTGAAAATATTTCTTTGAAAGGATAATTGAAGGGCTATGAAGGTACTCTAAGCATTGGTGGAAGAAGAGTTAGTAATTTGTGCTTTGCTGATGACAGATAGCCTAGCAGGGACAGAAGAAGAATTAGCTGACTTGGTGCTGTGCGTAGACAAGACTTCCGCAGCATATGGTATGCAAATAAATGCTGAAAAACTCAAATTATTACCAATAGCCAACTGGGTTTTAAAGGGGGCATCAGCATTGGAGGTTAAAAGCTGACAAGTGTCAGTAGTTTTAAATACCTGGGAGCTATTGTCTCAGATGAGGGAACCAAACCTGAACTACTGGCCTGAATTGCACAGTCCACAGCAGCACTTGCAAAACTCAAAACAATATGGAAAGACAATAGGCATAGCCTTGGCACCAAAACCAGACTGATGCCCTCCCTGGTCATGGCCACAATCTTATATGCTTGTGAGTCTTGGATGCTTACTGTAGAGCTAGAATTTTTTGTATCAAATAGTTTAAAATAAAATGGTATTCTTAGGTCCTTGCTGAATCCAATAAATACATAAGTTCTATTTTTTTTGGTCATGTTTTGTAGCACATAGGCACATTTGTTGTGTTGTGTTTTAGGTTCACTATATTAGGTTTTAGGTTCACTATGTTAGGTTTTAGGTTCACTATATTTTGTCATATGGTTCATGGACATCAGCTTTTTGTGTTCCTTGATTTTGTCTTATGGTTTAAAGTGCACTGATACTCTAAAGGGCTTGATTAATTGTTTATAGGCCTTGTTGTGTCTTTTGGTTAAAGGTAAAGTGTCATCCAAAAGGTCTTGTGTCCTAAGATTTTGGCATTTCAGCATTTTTTTCTTTTTCTTGGTTAATATCAGATTGAACCTCTATATGCCTTATTGTCTCCTAATTTAATGGCACATTGGCTGTCAGCTGACCTTGTGTCCTTCAACATGATAAACATTTTTAAAAACAGTTTTTAATTTTATTCAAATACAACTTCTTAAAATGTGATTGCATTGCACTGCTACCTCAAATGATTCTGTACAATTTTTGTATAAGGGTATAAAAGAGGCACTTACCAAAAATGTGATTTAAAAAGCTTTAATTAGTTCTGTAAATAATCTGAAAATTGGATTATGGAAAACCTCTTTTCTTTAGGTTCTATAGTAGTAACGACTCCCCAAGATCTTGCATTATTAGATGCAAGGCGAGCTGTAGATATGTTCCGACAAGTGAATGTACCCAATTTAGGAATTATTGAGAATATGAGTGTATTTGTTTGTCCCAAATGTAACCATCATGAGCATATATTTGGTCAAGAAGGAGGGCAGAGCATAGCCAATGAAATTGGATCTGAAATTTTAGGTAAGTTCTAAAATGTTCTATATTTGGTGTTATGTATTAGTTGAATTAAAAAATGTTTATAGTTGATTTAGAAATTATAATACTTTTCAGGGTCTATTCCACTTGTAAAAGAATTATGTTTTTTATCCGATAATGGGCAACCTGTAGTTGTTGCTGAACCAGAGAACCCTGTTGTGAGTACTATATTTATTTTAAAACATAATATCATAGTATTTTATTGGTTTTGATCAAACTAGGAGTAGAAAAATGTATAATTTGCTTTTTTGAAAAAAAATAACCTGAAAAAATAAAGTTTGTCAAGTCAAAAAAAAAAAGAAATAGTGCATGAACATCTAAGCATTAAACTTTGTGTCACTGCACACAAACTTTGCCTATATTATTATTATTATATTATTATAGCTTTTATATAGCTCTACTTACATGCTTAAAGCATGCTCAGAGCGCTTTGGTCCAATCTCATTTGTGAACCAGTGGGGGGAGGGGGTATCTAGGAGTTGGTTTCCGTGCTGCCTTTAGGCGCTCAGTAAATGCAACTCTGCCAGAGTGGGGTGTCGAACCTCGAGCCCCCTTCTAGATAGCCAAGACAAGCCAAGTTCAAGCGCACTTAGCCTCTCAACTGAGCTTCCCACATACCCCATAAAAAATCTGCATCAAGTTGAACTTGACATTAACTTCTTTTCTACAAGTTACAGCTAAATTATTGATTTCATTTTATCATTGAAGCCTTTATTTAAGTTATTTGTTTTGCAAATGATCTGAAATCATGTTTTCTTGTATTTCAGAGTCTTATTTTCAGATGTATTGCAGATAAAGTAGTAAGGAAGCTGTCAGAGTAGATGTAACCTATTCATTGTTTTTGTCATTTTTATGAAAAGAAATAAAAATATGAAGATTTTAGTCAATTTATTTATTTATTAATAACTTGTTTTTTTGTCACTTTAATTTTGTAACACATAAAAAATTATTTAATTTAAATTGTCAGCCAAATTACATTTTTCAAAGGTTTTGTAATTTCAGTTATCAAACTATAACATAAAAAATAGTTTATTTTCAACACATTGAGGAGAATCACTTTCTGATCATCTTCAGTATTTTGCAACAATTTAAGTGAGACATATTTTGTTTCAAATCTTTCAAAAATCTTCACAATAGCAAGATATGGAATCTCAAAATACCAAATTAAAAAACTTAGTTTTATTCATGCTAATGAGCAGAGATGTTATGTAGTAAAGACAATATTTACACAATTCACACACAAAGACAGCAACACTATGATGACCTACCACTATACATTTCAAATATTAAAACTTAACTTTAAATTTTAAAATGTTAATGTCCTACTGAAGTGTATCACATCTAAAATATACACTTCAAAATTGAATTCTCTTCAAGATTTAAGAAGAGAGGGACAATTTTATACTTATTACTTTTTTCTCAATTGCAACCCCTGTGGTCTAAAAATGTGTGGATCTACTTGATGATTTTTTTTCTCATTTCAAAGTTCCCCTTTCAGACCTTGTGATCTATAGGGCAGATGATGTTAAGGTCATCTGTTTCTGTTGCCCATGGTTAAAAGGGTGTCATGTGGCCAGCACACAATCAACTGCTTTTACTTTCTTTTCCCCAATTAATGTCAGGTATCCATAAAGCTGGTGGACTCGGAAGCGCCCAAAGATCCAGAAATTAAAAATCCCAGGACCCCCACTTTCAGAAACCAAGTGCTTTACCACTCAGCCACTGTGCCTCTTATTTCAATGTTATACATAGTAAAAATACTGAAAAAGAATACTAGTTTAGTTGTAAGTATGTTTACAGCTAGAATTCAAGAATTATTTTGATCGCAAGAACCCTTCAATTTGATAACATTGAATGTAGTTTATGTTCTATATTAAGGTTATGATGTTGACTATACATAAAAAAAATAATCTAATTTATTCAATATAAAATAACTTTTACATTAATTAAATTAATTATTTTTCCTTGGTTTTTGTATTACAACTATTCTATAATAAACATAATGTTAAATGAAAAAAAAAACCATAACAATATCATTTTTTAAAAATAAATAATTGGAGATTTGTATAAAAAAAATTGTTAATGAAAATTTAAAAAATATAATATTTTTACTTATTTTGTATTTTCAAGGCTTCACTGTTAAATTTAGTACTGAATTTGAAGCATAGTTGGAGGTTTATTACGAATGGTCATGGTTGGTGTTCCTGGTTGGCGAAGATAAATTGACTGAGTTGGTTTCATGGATGTTCCATACAATTTCTGTAGAGAACAAATACAATTAACTTAAACCATCATTTCAATACATTTTAAAATTGCATTTCATTTGATCATTACTGTTCTGAATAAAAATGTATACTGAAATACAAAATGTTTTACGTTTTTTACCCTTTTTGCTGTTTTAATCTTAGCATTGTAATAAGCTGCTGATTCTGGATTGTTCATCATCATTTCCATTTGCATACGTTCAAACTTTTCTTGCTCATCTTCATCCTAAAATAATTTAACAGTTTAATTTATGGTGAAACAGAGCTAATATAGAATTTTATTTTATTATTATAGAATTTTTGAACAATTTATTCAAAATTTAAGATTAAAAAAAATAATGTTTCAAAATTAGCAGATTTTCTTTATAAGTAGGTATATTTTTTTCATTTACTGAATTTTTGGCATCTATTGATGTTTTTTTTTACAGGTTAATTATTTTCTGAAAATACAAATTGCAAGCTACTGGTACTTTGAAAAAAACGGTACTTTGAAAAAAAAAACAACACATTAACATTAGCTATCATTTCAAAATTGTACCAAATAATACAAAATATAAGAATCTTACCTCTGGAAAATATTTAAATCTTTGCATTTATGGACCAAGTCTAAGTTTTTATTAATACTTTCTAAATATAATTTTAATAAGTCAACGAGTACAATCTATATTCAATATGTCCTGTTTTTAATTATCATCCTTCATTATTTTCTTTTTGTGATCATCAGTGTTTATAATGATCATTGTTATTAAACATCACTTTTCAATGCATATTGTTTATAATTCTCTGTGATCAACCTTCTGTGTAAGTGTCCATAAAAACATCTAGAATTTCCCTGTATTATAAAACCTGTATATCTCTGCATTGAGATTAATTTTATATGAAAAAAATGAACAGTAAAAAAACAAATCATCCACATTCAATATAAAAAGTAAAACTATACATACAGCTATGCTTGTAATAGGTAGTGTGACTCCTAGCTTAGCGCCAAGGCCAACATTTAGACTTGTCTGATTTTCATCATTAAGGCCCAAAAAGCTTTCACTATACCAGTTGTCAAACTCTGCAATAAATAAAGTTTTAAAATTAATAATAATAAAGGCAATGTCTTTGATTCTGAAGATTAACAAGGAGTGCAAACCCAGTTGCAACCTGTATAATTTTTCACATCTGATGCAGACAAAGTTGTCCGCTAGGGGTACATTTCATTTTTCTTTAATTTTTCTGTGCCTGTCTTCTACAAGGGCTTTCCTCTGGGTCTTAAATTGTATGTCCCAAAGCTTTAGCGAGAGCTCTCCAACTGTCTCTTTCAAAGGCCATCTGCTACCAGCTACTCTCCTCTTTGCCAGTGAGAGTGAGCAAAGCAGTGCCAAGTTGATCTTTATAGTGCTTAGTGGGGAGGGGGGTACCTCTATTACACCGTCCTCCTTAAAGGTCACCAAAAAAAGATCCCTTTTGGCATGCCATTGTCCTCCATGTGGGGTGTCTAACCCAATGCGGCTTACAAATGGTAAGTAGGGCTTCTACACTGTCCACACCAGCCTCCAGCAGAACATGGTTATTTGTAAAGTAGTCCTGCCAGCCTATGCCCATTATGGAGCAAAGGCACCTATCATTGAAGCCTTTGAGGAGTATTACATGCCTGGTATAGACCACCCACATCTTAGAACCATACAAAATTGTGGTGACAGCCACTGCTTGGTGGATACACTGATTTTTGTAGGCAGTAAAGAATGCAAGAAAATGCTTGATTTACAGTGCTCCCCTAGACCCACTTGCTGTCAACAGAAGCACACTGCTAATTGTAATATCGACCACTTTTTGTTATTCTCTGATCACTATAAATGGACAGCCCCTTAAGGTGGTAGATAACTTCACATATCTAGAAAGCATAGTATCAAATGACACATTGCTTTCAAGGGAAGTTGATAAACCCTCTGACCATGGCTAGTAGTGTTTTTGGAGGCTTTCAGGTGAGAGCTTGGCAGAATAAATCGCTCTGCCTGCCTACAAAAAATAATGTCTACCAGGCAGTGGTTCTCTCAACCCTTCTAAACGGATCAGAGACTACTTGAACGCTTTCACTAAAGATGCTTAAGCTCCATCATGGACATTCAGTGGCAAGACCACACTACAAAGGGCAATGTCCTTGCTAATGCCGGTATGGACAGTATAGAGGGACTTCTTATGGTCTGATAGTTATGTTGGCCAGGGCACGTATCCTGTATGAGGGATGAACATTTGCCAAAGCAGTCTTTTTTGATGAGCTGAAAGGTAGTTGACGTAACAGAGGTGCCCCACAGAAACGCTTTAAAGACCAGCTTAGGTGCCAACTTGCTTTAACTGACATAGAAGAGAGCAACTGGTTGCATACGGCTTCAGGACGAGACATCTGGAGGTCACTTACAAAGGCAGCGGGATACACATTTGAGACCAAAAGAAAATCTGCTGCCAAGGACAGTCTAGGATAAAGTAAGTTAAGTAAAGTTCCTCTTTCAGACATTGTGATCTATAGGGCAGATGATGTAAAGGTCATCTGTTTCTGTGACCTACGGTTAACAAGGGTGTCGTGTGGCCAGCACAACAACAAACCACCTTTACTTTTCTTCAGCTAATGTCAGGTACCCATTAGAACTGGGTGGACTCAGAGGCGCCCAAAGATCCCAAAATTTAATCCCAATCTTCACCCGGGACACCCCGGTTTGGAAGCCGAGCACTTTACTGCTCAGCCACCATGCTGTAGATGGCAAAAAGAAAATCTATATCAACCACCGGTGGACAATGGTTATGCCTGCGTTAAATGTGGCAAAATATGTAGGTTACAGCAAGGGCTGTGCAGCCACAGGAAATACTGCATTCTTGATTGATCTTCGGACTCGAAGACAAGCTTTATGTATCTGAGAAATACTGCACTTGGCAATATGAGGTAATGAAATAGAAAATCTAAAAGAGAAGACCCGACTTTATTACTAACCAATACATACCCTGGATTAATTTGAGACGACATTGGTCAACTAGTTTTTGACAATAAATCACTTCAGATTTCAAATTATGAAGTTCATCATACTTGCTTCTGTAAATGATTTTTAAATCTTTAAGACGTTGAATTTCAATGAATTCTTCCTCACTTATAATAATGTCACCATCTTCGTTTAAAAGGGGACCTACAAAACAAATTAAATCATCCTGTAAAGTATATAACTTTAAAAAAAAAAATTATACAGTAATATTTCAAAGACTACAAACTGATGACACATAAAATATGTATTTTAGTGCATATAACTAAATTATGAGTAAGGAATCATATGTTCTTATTGTTGTGGATTTATTAATTTAAGAGATAGAAAAATATGAATTCCAAATGATTGTATGTTAGGACATTTAAGGAAATTTTTTTGTACTTTTTTTCTAAATAAAAAAAGAGCTATTTTAAAGTTGTTAGGTGAGAGAGAGTGTATTTAAAATAAACATACCATTTTCTTCTCTCTGCAACTGAAACTGTTCTAAAGTTCCTTTACTCTCATCTATAGAATGCTTAATGTTATTGATTTGATTGGCCAAATCAGAATACTCTTTCTTCTTGGAAGCTAGGATTGCTTTTGGTATAAATGTAAGTTATTAGAAATAGAAGCAATATTAATAGATACAGTTTATATGTTTTAACTACTAATTTATACCTTATTTATTTAATTTTAAACTAAAGTCAATTTACTGTGATGTATTTAATCTTTAAAAACACATTTTTAATTATAAACACAAAATGAGAATAATACGTTAAAAATTTTTAACAATTCAAATAGAACATTTTTATAGCCTATGCCAATAGTAATTACCTTTGTTTTCAATTAAAATACGATTAATTTCACTGCCACGATCAGCTTTGAAGTCTTCAAACGCTGAAGTTCTACTTGGTGGAGTGCTGCAATAGATGAATGTTTGGAGTAGGAAATTAAATACTGGTATCAAAGGATACTAAGATATTTATTTATCTTTTTTTTTTAGTATTATCCACACACAAAATATTTGAAAAGTTTCTTGATTAGAATCTCTTCCTGTACTTTCTCTTTAATTATAATGTCTTTTCTTTTGCATCAAAATTGTTTACAAATAACTGAACATTTAATAGATTTATTTATTTTAAAATATGAAATAATTGTGACAGTTTTTTTTCGTAATTTTTTTTAGGTAAGCCAGTCAAGTTTTCACTCAAAAAGCATTATATGTATTCTTCTAATTGAAATGTATGTTATATACTGTGATTCTGGAGTTATTGTTTGGTTAATTCAAATCTATGATTATACATATATTAAATGTATCAAGTTACATTGACCCATTCACAACTACTGCACCAGAATGCAGTCTTTATGACAGCCTACTAATGTGGTATGCAATGTACTAAAAAGTTACAAACAGTGGTTTTCACTTTCCTAAAAAAAGAGGTCATCATGCTTTTTTTAGGTAAGCCAGTCAAGTTTTCACTCAAAAAGCATTATATGTATTCTTCTAATTGAAATGTATGTTATATACTGTGATTCTAGAGTTATTGTTTGGTTAATTCAAATCTATGATTATACATATATTAAATGTATCAAGTTACATTGACCCTTTCACAACTACTGCACCAGAATGCAGTCTTTATGACAGCCTACTAATGTGGTATGCAATGTACTAAAAAGTTACAAACAGTGGTTTACACTTTCCTAAAAAAAGAGATCATCATGCTTTGTTACAAATGAGAGGGTGAAAGTTATAATGACTCATTTTTTTAGCGAAAACAAAATGTGATGCTCTTTTTTTTTTTTAAAGAGGAAAACCTTTTTTATAGCTTTGTGTGGTCTGTCTGTAACATTGGATCTCAAAAACTAGAAAAGATATTAAAAACTCTCATGTCAATGTTAGCCAGCAATCACTAAGAGGTAGAGCTATGTACTAAGAAATGACCAAGTCAAACAAACTGGAAAGTATTAATTTCATCCCCCTAAAAGATCTACAATCTTCTCTAAGAACAGGACTTTTACATTATAACATTAACAGAATAAATCCCACACACCCACCTCTCTGTAGACACTACACCCAATCCTATGAAACTATGAACCTAACCCTCTTTAAATGCCCATCACCTTAGGCAGACACTATTACCACTAAAGTCAATACATAACCAACACTCTGTATGGCAGTGCTGAAGAAAACAGCACACTTTTCCTTTGACACAGAAGGCAAAAATCTGACTAGAAGAAAAGGAAGATTACTCATGTACTTTTTATTAGCACAATGACACTTAAGCAAAGGGAAAAACTTCTTCCTGAAGCTGTGAATGACATAATGACCATTCAGAACCTCCTTTGTCCATAGGTCAAACATCAATCTGATAAGCAGATTATATACACTGAACCATATTTTTTTTTGTATTATTGAATTTAAAAAAAGCAAAATTACTGGAAATAGTAGTGAATGGGTTATAATAGTTTTAGAAACTAGATGATTGATTTTCACTTGTAAAAAGCAAAAGAAGTAAAAAAAAAAAATATTTTTTGTTTCAAAAACAAAAGAGCTGTTTGATAACTGTCTGTTTTTTTAGAGAAAGGTGTGATCTTTGAAAGTTATAAAAAAAAACAACCTACCAATGAAACAAAAAAATATGTAGTCAACAAAATTTAAAAAGGGATTATTAAGATAAGTTTTCAATTAACAACAATCAACAACATCACTAATAAGCTAAAAGAAAAACAAGCAAAGATGAAAAACAAACACTTTAAAAAAAAAACAAAGCTTATATTAAGTGTAGATGTATCAATTTGTTTGGATCAGTCATGTAGTTAAATTTAAAATAAATCTAGACTATCAATAATAAATCTGTGCGATTAAAAATATTTTTACCAATTGTTTTTGTTTAGCGCTTTTTCATGCATTTAGCTTTCCCAATACGCTATGATCCTATCACTTGTCTGGACCAGTTTGAAAGGGATAGTGGAGGGGAAAGAAGAGGGGTATCTGGGTGATTGCTTTTTAAATGTATTTATAAAATAAAAGTGAGCGACCTGAATTCAAGCTCAGGGACCAAGGCCTCCTCAAGCCAATACAGTAATCATTGTGCCAGGGAGCTGCTTATGAAAATAGGTTTTATAGTTATTTACAAACTTTTCTTTCTACAAACAATGAAGGAGAATAATTCAACTTATACCACCTTATCAGTCAAGTAAAATTTCTTTTCCTTGTTCAAAATACCAAACAAAATAATTAATTACCAGTTAACTAATAGGTTAATTTTTTTTATTGATTCTTGTGTTGGCAGGTAAAAGAAATAATTGTGAAAAATTTCAGCTTGATAACGAGATTGGGTGTAGGAGGAATTATATATACAAACTTGTTACCAGACAGACAGAGTGAGTTGCTTTGTAAAAAAAGTTGTAAAACTATTAAACTAAAAAAAACTTTATGATAAAATTAAAATCAATGAAAAGAGAAAATGACTGAAAAGTTAAAGAAAATTATGAACCAAAGTATTTCATACTCTGGCCTAAGCTTTGATTTTAATTTGTCTTCATCTTCTTCATCTCTAAATGAGAAAAAAAAATGAATTAAAGATATTGACAGAAAAACATTTATTTCAATCAATCGATAAAATGGAAAAAATATTGTTCCACATGTGATATTTATATGTTTCCCAGCCTCTCTTTTCTATATATTTTTTTAGGCCAAATTAACAGTAAACAAAATGCTATTGTATTCCGTATACCTTTTTATACCCATGTTAAGCAGCAATCTATATGATGAATCTAATTATAATGTAATATCTATCTATACATTTAAAGTAATGGCAAACAATTTAAAATTATTTAAATACCCCAAAAAGTAGCTAATATAATGAGCTTGAATTCACAGACTCATATTACATACATTTGCTTATCAAAAAATGAGTGCAAAGAAATAAAGGCAATTGATATCCACAAAAAAAAAAGTAAAAATGTAAGACTACAAGTAAATATCAAAACTTTATATCTACAGTTACTTTACCTTTCAGATTCATCAAGTCTAGAAAACAAAAATAAGTCAACAATATTATTCTATTAGGACGTAATCATCTTCTTTTTTGAAGTAACGTCTGTATTATATAAGATAAGATAAGATATTATACTACATACTACAGCATGTTGGTATGTTTATTAATGGGTCTGCATAGCTAAGTTAAATACTGCACTCTTCCTTTATCATTAGACTAATGATAATGCTTTTTTAATACAAAACACTCTTATTTCTTTAGTATTAAAAAAGTTGCTAACAATAATCAAGCTAAATGCCAGATATAGAGAATAGAATAGTACAGTTAAAAAGGAAAAAATGAAGAGAAAATGTGGTATTCCCAGAGGCAGGTTTCCTTATGGTCTCCGATACTTTTCAATAGTATCAAATACAGTTGTTGTAAACAGTGTGTGTAAGTTACCAGACAGGTCAAAAGCAAGTTGTTTCCCTAACTGTTGTACCAAATGAAAACTAAACAATTGACAATACATAGCTACCTGGGTTTTTGAGCTCTATCAACTCCTCTAGAGTAGTTATCAGCAGAGCTTACTGGTGAAGCTGAAACATCAATGTCTTTTTCTTTTGATTCCAATTTCTCTGCACCTGGAGAATCAGCTTTATGCTCTCCCTTGGCACTATGGGATGGGCTCGAAGCAGGTTTTCCAGATACAGGACTTCTTAAATATATCAATAAGGAAAATAACACTGATATTAGGAGAGATATTATACATGAAAAATAATGCCCAGATTATTAATTTACCTAATAATAAATGAGAACATTTATAGACTGGATATGCTAAAAGCCTTGATTGAATTTCTTTTCCTTTTATATGAATTTTATCATCAAGCAAAGCAAAAGAATATAAAAATCATTCAAAAGATTTGTTAAAAACTCAGCATTTATTTTTGTTATAAAAAATATGTTTAAAATGCTATGGAATATTAAAGATGAACAAAAGAAATATTGTAAATCAATATCAAGAAATGGACAGATTGAAAATACTATGAGTGAAGAAGAAAATGAACAATAATAGGGAACTTGGCTTCAATGGCAGAAAGTGTAGTGTAGGCTATATGTATGTTTGTATGTGTAAGCTATTAAATCATATAATGAAATATTAGAAAACTACATTAATTTCAAAATACCAAATAAACTAATGGTATGTGCATTAAGCATTTTTGAATGGAAGATGCCTAAACAAGCAATTGAATAACAAGATACTGTGTTGAAGCAGACTTACAAAGATTCTTTGGAGTTCTTTTTCTTCTCTCTTTCCCTTTCTTTCTTTTTAAGCTGAATAACCTGTGATGATTCAGCCCTTAAAAGCTTTGAAGCATGACCAACACTAACATTTGCCCCCTCCAATTCTCCCACAGCATTCAGTTCATCTTGTACATTCAAAGCAGTCTGAGAAAACAAATGTTACAGAATGATGACAAAAAAAAAGTTTTTTTTAATAGTATCATTAAATGATGGATTTGATTAGTTAAAAAAAAACAGATAAAATCTACCATGTAATGTATCAAATTCTACTAAAATTATAAAAACAAAAATATCTTTATCATTTTTATGATTATTATTTAACATTTCAAAAAAAGCATCATTATGTATGGTGATAGAAATAAACTTAACAGAATAAAAAACAAAAGGTCAACAGAAAGGAGCATAACATAACAAGAAATGTAACAACATAACAAGAAATGTAACACAGTTAGGTTTCAAAAGCTGTTTCACTTTATTTTTAAAGCTATAAAACTAATAAATATTACATTTAAAATGCTTTACATGATGAACACTACAGAAAGCTAATCAACTGAATAAATTTATAACTTTTTCTAAAACAAAAACAATAAGATAAAAAAAAGACATATTTTTTTCTTCTTTCAATTTGACTATTATATTTTGAAAAGTTCCTACAGTTATGATCAAATAAATGGAGTAGGAAGTATCATTTCAATGACAGATAGTCAAGTGCTACTTAATCTTCTATAAAGAAAGAAAATGAAAAAATACAAAAATGACAAGATTTGATGAAAAGTCAATACAAATTTACCTCAGATTTTTTATTCATTCTATCAAAAATTTTCTTAGAGTCTTTTAAAATTGATGGTTCATTAAGTGCCTGTATGTATATTCACATACTTTACAGTAAGATGTCAATAAATCTCTTGACATTTTGATTAAAAAATGTTCTAGCTAAAGAAGAAAAGCTTCAATAAATAACAAGTGAGCAGCTAAGAAACTTACATGTTGTGAAACAGCCAGTGGCTCAGATTTACTTAAGAGAACATATTTGTCCTTCAACTTTGCTTCAATCTCTCGCTCAGCATCTCTGAGTCAAAAAAATATGAAAAAATTACAAATATATATAAATTAAATCAGTATTACAATTGACATGTATAAAATATAAAAAAAAATATACAAGAAAATTAATTTTTAACTTATTTACAATTATATCAAGCCAATCGAAGAGCCAATTTGTTTTGCTAAGCTAAAGCCCCAGCCCTAACCCTCAACTTTAATACAATGTATTTTTGTTTTGCCTGGACATGTGGTATGCACTCTGTACTGTACTTGATTGTCCTGGTTTTTAACCTTATATATATATATAGATAGATATATCGTTGAGAATAAAATCTTGTTAATTGGCCACGCAATGAAAACTTGCTGTGTTATTGTTTACAAATATTTAATCTTTCTAATATTAAATTTGGCTTTTCATTTCTGTTAAGACCCTAATGTGCATCTTTTATAAGTGAAATGGTCTCAAATTAGATTAAAAGCAAAAAAAAAATTATTACTCTGTCTTTCCATTTATATGACACAGATACAACATTTGACTAAAACATTTCTGTGTATAAATGAGTAAGTTAAAATGAATTAAAAAGCCAACATGAAGTTTTGTGCACCATCTTGCATACGATTTATTAACCTTTGTACCTACACTGCTCTATGCTTATGTAGTTTGATGACAATGTACCCAAAAAATTGTAAAATATCTTTTTGCATAAAACAAAATAACAATGACATTGTATTTTCTGAGGCAGCAGATGTGGTTAGAGTGGAGTCCACATAATATTATTTAATAGCATAAGATACTAAGACTAAGACAATGGAAATATAACATATACGGAAAATAAAATTAGATTGTAAATGCAGTGGTGTTGCTAAGGATGGTCTCTCCTGGTGCATATAGCTAATTGATTCAAACCCTGGCACCTCTAACCAAAATAATTTTTCACCACAAAAAAATTTGTATTAGTTTGTGTGTTAATGTTAGCTATTATCAAATTGTAGAATCATTAAAATTAGAAACAGAAATAGTATCAATAAAATATGGACATTGTTTTACATTATACTCTAAAGTTGGTAAGGACCAATAAAACAATATCTACTTTATAACTTACTTTGAATGGGGAAATAAATATGTTTAACATTAAAAAATGTACAAAATCTAAAGAAAAAGTTTACAAGTTAAAGTTTTTTTTTGTGTTAAAACTTTTACACTCTGCAATAATCCCATCAAAGTTAATTCCAAATTTTCAAAAGACTGAATTGCCAGATTATCAAGTCATGAGATGTCATTGTTTATCTTAACTAGTTCTTTATTAGCCTCAGTTTTAAAAAGCTACTTCCACATGACACCTCAGACTTGGAAAAACAAACAATTGAAGGCTTAGCCAGAGCTTGGTAAAGGTTCTTATTCTATTGACATTTGAATTATAGAAATCAAAGTACTCTTATTATTTGTAACTTCTTCAAGATTAAACAGTAATCCTCCATGTTGAATATTTCAGACATTGTAACTGCATTATCATATAAATCTTTTTTAATTAAAAAAAATGTTAATGCTGTTTGAACTGGCCGCATCAGCTTTTCTTTCCCCTCTACCCTTCTAATAACCTAATTCTATTAATTCAGCCTTACTATATCACTTTAGACATTGATCAGTGTGTGCTGTCAATATTGATGACAATCAAGATTTTAAAAATGTGCTTTGCAGACTTCCACTAGTATACCATTTAGCTGGCTTGTAAACAAACAAAAACTCATTTTTTTGTGCAAAGTTGGAAACTACTGTTTTTTTATGCATATAAACCATGGGTTTACATGTTTTTTCAAACAAATGGCAGCTGTGCAGGGTATACAAAGGTGAGGGGTTTACAAAATTCATTTTTACTCAAGAATAGACCAAAACAGAATTTATGGAAATATTAGTGAGTCTTAATACCTCCTATAGTTTTCTGTGGTTGTGAAATGTACATTAGAAAGCTTTATGACCACTTATTATACACCTCAAGAAAACAAATAGTACCAATGAAGAAGATAATCTTTATATACCAGTAATGAAATGTGACAAGTAAGTAAGCAGCTAAACTAATTTGCCGATACCGGCTATACATATAGACTACAATGTACTCTAAGTGTGAGTTGTTGGAACAACAACTGGAGCATGACTGTATATCAAGGAACATCTGTCTGATGAGCAACAACTATATGTACCAGTAGTTCACAGCAAGTCAGGCTGTGCAGGGTGCAGGTTGTACAATTTTTTTTTTAATACAGGTGTGCAGGTTATACGCATAAGTGTGTTATATGCACAAAAAATATGGTAATACTTTTGTGTATTTCAATCTCATGCTCTTTTACTACTCAATCAGATAGGTTTAGCATTTTATAATTGGAATTTGCATCAAATGAAATTCATGTTCATGTCAGTTTCATCAAAATTAATTTAAGTAAAGAAGTATATTTGTTTCAGAAACATGTTGGAGTACTAATTTACTGTTTAAAAAAAAAACAATTAATTAATCTTTTTTGTCTCCCCTTAATGCAGTCTGACACCCCTCTAGCAACACCACTGTGCAAAAGACAATTTTTTTTATTAAGACTTACCGATAAATTTCTTTAAAGGCATTATATGTTCCATTTATTTGTTCTAAATTAATAATCTAATATATAAGAAAAAACAAGAATGAACAATAAATACATATCATATAATGAAAACATAATTTTCAATTATTTTTATGTCTTAAATTTTATTCAACAATTTTAGGTCTAGAGTATTTTCTTATCTTATCTTATATAATAATTATTTAAAAATACATTGGCTATTGTATTGTATTGCTAGATATAATTTGATTTGAAAAGAAATCTGGTATGTACAATTTTCATTGGTTTACAAAATATACAAAAACACTTACATCTAGTCTGTCAAGGTCATCATCTAAAAAACGCCGAACTTGAGCCTTTATCTCATTTCTTTGTTGTTCAGATAAGGGTTCATAAGATACTGACATACGATTTGTCTAAAAAATTAATTAAGTACTGAATTATTTAATGTCTGAAATTCAATAACTAAATATTTCACAATCTATATATTTGGTATGTTTGTTGATTCCAGACTTTAAAAAAAAAATCATAATTTAAAAATTTTACTATTACATATCTAAATCAATTTGAAATAAACTTCTTACCAAAGTATCATGCATAGCAAGTTCTGATTTTAAATGCTGGATCTCTTGTTGCAGTTTCTTCACAAGCATCTTAAAAAAAAGGAGAAGACTAAACAAAAAATATATAGGTAAAAGCTAAGAAAAAGGTTTTCTCAATGACATAGATATTATACCTGCTCAGAAGAATAAACTCAAATGTTTTGCAAAAACTTACAGCTGGGTCATAGATTTCATTAACACAAGGCTCATTAGTAACACACATCATGCGAGTAGAAAATCTCAAAGTAGACACCTATATGAAATTTGAAAAGACAAACATAAATTCAAACAATTGCCTTTTTTTTGTCTTCAAAAAAAATTATTTTTTAAATTTATAAATTTATCTTTTAAAACTTAAACATAAAAAAAATCTGCAAGTTTGAAGAGGTTGTAATAAATGAGTTCAATTGTTTTCAAAATATATTAATTAGTCTGTACATTCAACTCATGTGGCATCATTCATTCAATTAATTTTTTTGATTGAATTTACACTCTAGTGTTGCTTATTTTTCACATCATTGTTCACTATCAACTAGTCAAATATAAATTCTTCCTACGTAATGGACAATAAAGACATACAGTTTCTTCAAGTTGTGCTTTTTCAGCCCACATATTCGCTATGAGCACAGTATTGCAGTTGCCTCCAATAGAGTCCTTCAGAAAATGTGTCAACTTTGACTGACGAAATGGTACATGTTCCCTATTTCGAGAAGCCAGAGCTATTACAACTTGTTCCAAAAATGAAAGAGATTTGTTTATATAGAGAGCTTCTTCCTTTGTCTTACCCTCAGACTGAAAAAAATTAAAGAATTATATTAATATATCTTTTTCAATACTCTGAATAAGTAAAATCTGAAATTTAGTTAAATATTACATAATTGATAAAATTTCTTTTTATTACTTTAAAACATTTTTAAAAATCCATTAGATTAAAATCAAATAACTGAGTTTACAATATCACCATTAATGATGGATGGTAATATGGGTATGCATTAAAAAAAACATTCATTATATTATCATTATTTATTTATATTCTACAATCTTTTACACATCCTATCAGCCCTTGGAGATTCCGACCCTTTCATCTAAATACAAAGCACAATATTTATTTAGAAAAATATTTAAAATTTAACCATCTTTCTGATGGATTTAATTATTTATCAACTATTTTTTTATTTTTTTTAAGGGAAGGCAAACAAAAATTTTTTTTTAAAAATCAGACGCAGGCTAATAAATATGTTCTTTTGGTTCAGAGGTGAGCAAACAAAATCAGCAACAAATGATGGACTTTAAACATTTTCTAAGTAAGAAAATATGAGGTTATGAAGGAGGCAAATCAAAGACTTTATACTAATATTTAGAAGAAATCATGGGCCAAAAAAGTGTTTGTGTGAGCAGTGGCATCACTAGGGTCGGTCTCACCTGGTGCGATAAGCTAGGTTGTCACCCCCCCTCCAAGGAAACAACACTCTCCCCCTACACTTAAATGTATGGCACTATGCAAATTCATCACCTTTTTAAAAGTCCTGAATTTCGTGGGCACCAGCTGGGAAGTGGCTGTGAAAGTTGCCTTAGACTGATTTCTGTGGAGAGAGCTTGCAGACCTATGCGTCAAATGGCACACGAGGGGCTTAATTCTATGTGTTTCTCAACATGTTATAATAAAAAATGTTATGTTCCCCACTCAACTGGTCAGATTAGATGTTTGAGGGAGGACCTTAAGCTCACTGAGAGTTGTCCGGGGCAAAGCCCTGAGCGTCAAGCGTTTTTCTACATTTCTGAGCTTCAGAAACTCTTTCTCCTGGTGTCTACAACGCATATTTTTTCTCATAATAGGAAGATTACAAGTCAAATTGAATTAAATAAAGAAGGTTTGACACAAGTTAATACTAAACTGTGAGAGACATTCGAGGTAGCAATTTTTATTTTTAAAAGTAGCCTTTTGGAAAAGTGCATTGTTCCCACTTGGGTGTCACCCGATTCGCCTGCACCCTCTGCACGCCCCCAGTGATGCCACTGTGTGTGAGGCATATAGATTATAATATGGGTCACTCCATACAGGCAAAAAAAAAAACACAAAATATTAATGTTAATGCCATCACCAATAAAAATATTTATATCAGCTTTTTCAATGTGGCAAGTATGAGTATCAGTATACAAAGAAATGGAATTGGATCACAGAGTTAAGCTAATTTTATTAAAATATATCTTCTAAATTTATTATTTTTTCAGATAGCAGATTTTTTAATCAAGAAAAATGAGTATTTATGTTACCTTAGTCTTGCTTAATCTTTCAGAACCCGCCAAGTCAACAAAGTTTATTTTTGACACTGTATATTTTGCATTGGACTCAGTTCTTGATCTAGACTTTTCAAGTTACAGAGAGTGATAATTATGTTGGTCTTAGTGAGTTTACATTAGTTATAATTATTAAATTTATCCTAGATAGATAAATGTGTGATTTGTGTTCCTATTTATGATTGTAGACCTATTTGATTAAACACCAATTTTTCAATGTAAGCACATGTAAACTGTTCAATATAATTTAACTGGGGATCTATGTGATGTGTAGCAAAAGGTACCCCGTCAAAATAGCGTGGACAAATTAGAGCAGACAAAATAGCGTGAACCAAATAGCGCAGAAAAAAAAATATTTTAGTCATTTTGAAAGAAATACTTTAGATATCGTAAAATATGAATAGAGCCAATTTTTTTTTTGGTTTAATGTTATCATAATTTTTCAGTCATTTTGCAGAAAACACTTTAGATACCGGTATCTTAAAACATAAATAAGCAAAAATCATAATAATGTAAAATAAATAATTTCAAAATACAGCATTTATTTATACTTGTCAAATATATACACACACACAAACTTTCACAAAGTTAAATTTTAGGAAATGTCACGTAGAAATTCCATCACTGGCTTGTTTCCATACATTGGCAATATAGTTTCAAGTCGTCTGTTAAGTTGGAGGTACTTTGTCTTGCTTTCAGTTTTACTTTGTTCTCCAGCATTGTACCTCAGAATCTTGTTCTCAGTGTTCTCCTGTTCTCTGAGGAAGTGAGAGATTAACTTGTAGACATTAGGGTGATGACCATCAATAGACAGTTGAAATGCATGGTGCCATCCCTCCACTGAATTGTTTGTTCGTGGTAGATTGTCCTGCACTCGATCTCTAACATTCCATAATGCTATCGGAAATCTTGGAGTCACTCTGCGGTTTTGTCTCTGGCGACCAATATAGTTGTCCTCCCAATAGTCATAAAAGATGGAATAGACAAACAACAAGTCTGGTCGCAGGGAACACTGTGCCTACTGCATTTTGACTTGCCTTCTTAAAATCTAACATCACCCTCTGTGGAGCAAGAGTTGTCTTAGCTCCAGCAGTATCTTACAGAGTCTAACATAGTCAGGAAATTAAATTACTAATAATCCGGTACTTTTATACACATCATATAAAAGTCCAAGCTATTTCGTCTTGCACTATTTTGTCAGGAAATTTCGAGCTATTTTGACGGGTCACCGTAGCAAACTATTAATTAAAGTCTATTTGATAGATGGTGATGCAAGTAAAGGCTGAAGTGACTTAACTTTTTTATCCTATTTATATAATACCAACCTCAAGATAGATGGTGAAAATACAGTGAGATCTGGAAGATTGCTTATTTAACTGATGTGCTGCTATTGATCGGCTAGTTTCACCCTTGGGCATAGAAAGAAATGCAATAATTAGTAGACTTATTGAGTTTGGTCTCAATGGAAGTGGCTTTCGGGCTGGGTATACTATCAAAATTTTTAATTTCTATAAATGCATTACCTCAAACAAAAGATCAAGTGCTTCCTCTTCATTTTGAGCAAGATGGCAGGATAAACCTTTTACAAAGACACCATCTTGATTTTCAATTACCACCATTGGATCAGGCTCTTTATTGGTGTTCAAAGAAGCCTCAGGTAAAGTTCCCAATAAGTCAAACATACTTTCATTATATATCTCTAAGTAGGAAACCCTGAGAAAAAAACATTATAGTTCTTTGACAACTTTGACAAAGTGTGATGTAAAACAAAGTGATCAGCTAATCAAATGACAAAGGTTTTTTTTGTGACATATGCACCGGTACAGCGTACCAGCATGTTTTTCAATGTGGGAAATTAAATTATTATAGTTTTTCAATGTGGGAAATACAATTTTTTATTTTTCTTGTATTTTAACATTTATTATTAATTTATTAGTAGTTAAAAGTTAGGCAATCCATCACTGAGTACTGGCACCTATTTTTTTTTTACAAAAAAAGCACAGTCAAATGCCATAAAAATACTCAGGATAAACAAATAATGAAAAACATGACTTGATAATAGTTATCCATCATTATTCTACTGTAAAGACATGATATAAAATCTAAAATTGAAAACACAATAAATATATACTATACCTGACATTAAAACTATATTCCAATTTTTCTTCAATTAGTTTGAACAACTGTGATATGGCACGAGGTATAAGACCACGGTGGCGATAACTTTCTGTTGCACCAGTCATAGTAAAAGTCTTTCCAGCACCAGTTTGACCATAACACATTAATGTTCCTGATTAAATAATGAATAGTTACTTTTATATAAGTATGCTGAAAAATCTTGGTTCCATTACTATTAGTTAGTAATGGTTTGTTTAAACCAGAATCAATACTGTTTACAATAATAATATCACCAAATTCAAAGGGATGAAGCTGAACAGAGGTGCAAAGGGATGAAGCTGAACAGAGGTGCAAAAGGAGGAAGAAGCTGAACACAGGTGCAAAAGGAGGAAGAAGCTGAACAGAGGTGCAAAGGGAAGAAACTGAACAGAGGTGCAAAAGGAAGAAGCTTAACAGAGGTGCAAAAGGAAGAAGCTGAACAGAGGTGAAAAGGGAAGAAGCTGAACAGAGGTGCAAAAGGAAGAAGAAGCTGATCAGGAAAGGAGGGAAGAAAATTAAAAAGGAAATAGACAAAATGAGGCAAGGAGAAATGGGTATAGAGATGTGGGCAATTTGAGATCAAAGGGTGCAAGGGAAGGGCAGAATAGAAGATTAAACTAATGAAAAGGGTGCAGAGTGTGATTGAAGTATAAGTAAGGCAAAATGAGATGGAGCCAAAGCAGAATCTATATTATGTTGACACCAATTTGGTTTTGAATATTTAGGCCTATATGTATAGCAGTGATGCTCAACCTTATTCTGCCGGTGGACCATTTTAATTTCTGACACTTATGTTACAAGCCACATCAACAAAAAAAGGTTTTAAAAAAGGAAATAGACAATGAAATCCTTTTATTAGAAACCCGTGAACCTAGTACTTACATTAGTTCACAGGAAGCTTATTTTAAACTGACTTTTCAATATCCGGCTGCATGAGATGAGCACTGAATCTTGAATCCTAGATGTTTGTCCTTGAGACGAATTACATAGCATGAGTTTCAAAAGATTCATTATTGAGAATGTTTGTCCTCACCAACAGGTGCTATTAATTATTGTGATCATCGTTAACGCTTGTTTTCGGAGATTTAGAAAAGTTCCTTAAAGTAACGCAGATTACAAATCAATTGTCTGCATCACTTAAAATTTGTTAAGCAGGGATGTCTAGCTTTGTAAGTAGCAGCTCCGTCTGGGTTGGCACATTGGCTGTGGATGAATTTTTGAAACCACAAACTTTTTTCGATTTGAACACGATCATCATCACATTGTTCTGACTGAACAGCTTGCCATATAGATTTTGTTGGTGAATAATTCAATGAAGCAATGGAGACTTGCTACCATTTGACTTGACAATATTTCTAATAACTCTTGCGGTCAACCATATTTGTGGCACCATCAGAAGTCATTCCAAGTAATTTCTCCTAAGCTAGAGAAAGATCCTCTGTGATGATTAAAATTTCTTAGACAGAACTTTGCTAGTGGAGGTCTAATGTATGCTCTTCATAGCTACCAACATATCTGATTTCAAAACTGCTGTTTGTACCGAAAACAATTACCAAGATTTTGAGCGGCATCAGATATGTCGGTAGATTCGTCATCGGCAATAGAAAACATTTCGAAATCCAATTTGTCTGTTAGTTTTGAATGGAGATATTTACCCATATCTTTCACTAGCTTTTTAATTACTATGAGAATGAGAAAGGCTGACAGCTTCAACAACATTCTTCTTTTCAGGACTGATTTCTCCCATCATTGCTAGCAAACACTATTTTTATGCATTTGCCGTCCGAAAATACTTTTATTTTTCTACTTACAATGTGTACAGCTCTGTACCTAATCTAACAGCCAAGTTATTTTATTGTTTGTTTTTATCATCAATCCGTCAGTCTAGGTGTAATATAATAGATGCATCTCAAACCAAGACTGCCACCTTATTTATTTATGTATTTGGTTTCATAAAGGTGTTTAATGTTACATAGTTTAAAAAGAGCCACTCTTTCTTTATATAAAAAATATGATGGCTTAGTGTCACTACCAATCCATTTCCCCTAACGTTAGGAAAGATTTTTTTTGTGAACAGAGAATTTTCTACACTTTGTGTCAACATGTCGGCAGGGCCGGATGGAATCATGTCCGGCCTGCGGGCCGTATTTTGGGCATCACTGATTTATAGTAAAAATATATATATAAATGGCCAAAGACAAAATGGCCCATACAGAAACTGAGTAAAAGAAAGTACATTAGTAGATATATATAAGTTTTGAGAAACCTACCATTATAACCTCCCAAAGAACCTTTGACAATGTCTGCTGCAACGGTATTGTAAACCACTTCTTGATCTACATTGTTAAAGATACCATCCAATTTGAAGGCCCAATCTAAAATTTGATTATTAACGACTCCTTTTTTAGGATCACGTTGCATGTGTATACTGACACTCTGAAAAAAAAAGAGCCTTTTCTAATCATTTAAAAAAATAATAATGAGGTTCCTAACCTTTTGTCCCCTCACACACATACTTCTAGGCATGCTACATATTTTCTCCCAAGCAAAACATCTTTTTTAAATCATATTTATTTTACTAATAATTAATGCTTCTAAGATCTACAGTCTACAAAAGCCTATAATGACTAATCTAAAAGTAATATCACTCAACCATCATCAATATCAGTATTTATTTTGACTGCTATTAAATCCTTCATTTTAGTCAATATTTAATAATATGCTCTCTAGATAATACTATTTAGTATTATTAGATCTCTATAGATCATTCTAATAGATCTAGAATATCTAGATTGACTAAATCTAGAATCGCTCAAAATTGAAAATAGGCTTACTAAACATTAAAGTAGTAGAATATCAAATATAATATTATAATTAATATATCTTATATATTACACATTTACAGACATTACTCCAAAATGAAGAAGTTGTACCTAATAATACTAGGTGACTAGATCTTGAATCTAGATCCTTCTATATTATATAAATATATGATAGTATAATATATAATGAATAAGTAATAATATTAATTAGAATAGTAAACTAAGTAGATAGGCTATCATTAGTATCATTGATAGCTAGAAGTATAAAACTATAATGATAATAATGGCTATACTATATAATATAGAAATAATTTAACTGTAAAGTAATATAATATTAAATATAATTCTCAATTTATTATCATTATACTCATTATAAATTATACCTATTTACGTTAAATTATACTTATACTATAAGTCTATTATATAGTCACAGTATAGTCTAGAGTCTAGACTTAGATTGTCTTAGATCGACTACAACTGAACTACATTAATGACATTATTATTACTCATTTAATCATTATGAATATGATTATTTAAATTATTAAATATTATATTATATTCTAGAACTACATACCTTACTATCATTAAGTAACTCAATATTCTCTTTAGCAAAATTTGAGGTGGGTCTAAATCGTCCCCATACTCGAACTTTTCTATTTCTGTTACTCATTTTGTAAAAAAGAAAAAAAAAAGCTTGAACTTGGCTCAAAAGTATCGTTATTTTCTTACTTCAGGAGAAATACAGCAGCCATGTTTGTTAGCGTTGTTAGGTAACCAGGAAAGATTCTGTATCTAGATAAAAAAGAGTTGTTGTTTTTTTATGTCTATCTCATCGGCGTCTGCATGAAAATAATTAAACATACAGAAGACCCGATGGCTTAAAATTATACATTGAAAATTAAATCAGAAATGTGAATATAATACGTTGATAATTAGATTTACAACAACGTTAGGAATTTAATAGAGGATAACTAAAAATTGTAGCAGGTCTACAATACAGGAAACTAATTGCTGTATGGTCAGTAGTATCATCATCATCTGTCCGTTGACTTTCGTCGCTGGGGTGCTGCGACAGTTCGCATAATATAACTCAATCCTTCCACTTTTTTCCAGTTGGGCTTTTCTGGGGTATCAAGAGAGAAACCGGTCCTTTCTTTAGATTATCCAGTCATCTTTTCTTTGAACGACCTTATTCTTGCCCTTCTTCTACCTTGAAAAATGACTTTTGACTAGTGAGTCATGTCACAGTATTGGCGGAGTTAAATTCTTGCTTTTAGTATGCCAGAGTGTTGACTAGTAAAAAAAAAAATAATAATAAATAAAAAGAAAACGCTCATTTGTTTTATTTTCCGGATATCTGATACCCAGTAATTTCTTTTAGCATTTACTCTCAAAGATTTCAATTCTTCTCTCAGCCTCCGTGTTCAGTGGCCAACTTTCACAACTATAAATAAACATATATAAGTATATGCATATATGCTCAGAGTGACCTCCAAGCCTTCTATTAAAACTCCTTGTCATTTGGGTTTGGCTGGTAGGCTACATAATAGTTTTCATTTCTGAATGAACGTCTAAAACTTATAAAAATAATTAACTACTTTGTCTGCATGTACGGAACGCTTCTAGCTATTTCCTCCTTACAGATCTAGAGAAATTATGCATTCAACAGCGCACACTTCATCACGATATGGTTGCCTTGCCTGGTCATACTTTTTTTTTTTTTTTTTTTGTAGCTCGGGGTTGGGGGATCGGATAGGTTAAGGTGACCTATATTTTAGTTATCAGACATGGTATTTCTGTTTGAATGTCGTCTTTCGGAAAATCCAATGTTTTGAAACTGACATCTACAGTACTTCGTCGGATGTTTTGAACTAAAAAATGTTTGGTTGGATTGCTCCAAATGTTTCTACTTCATCAATGATTGATTCCAGTAGGATTTGAAGCTCAGCGTTAAAAAATAATCAATGCACATAAGAATGAACTTCTTTTTCTCTTCTTAAATAGTGAGTCCAGCAACTTGTGATTGCTCGCCTGACATTTTCTTCTTCTGTTTAATTTTTTTTTCTTCTGAATCACTATGCTTTTTTTTTTTTAGAAGACCCTTTTTATAAATAACACTTTTCGCTAACGTGTTATGCTTTTGTTAAGGAAATTGTTTAATTAGTAACCACATTGTCAATAGTTGTGTATCTTTGACCTTCTAGAATACCTTCCACCAAATATAAATAAGTAAAGATAGGTAAAATAAATGATCTTTATTAAGGTTAGGATTAGTGTTTGTGATTTCAGAACGAAAAAAGTATTTCAATCGTACCAAAAAAAAAAAAAAGGCTAGGCAAAAAACATTTTCTGAAAAAGAAATGTTGAACATATGAAGTGATTAAGTGAATGTTATACACATGTTTTAAATAGTTTTTCAGCTGGTTATGAATAATTTCCTGTACTCCTCCATGGTTTCAGACACTGAAGCTGCATTTTCATACCCCTGAACTTTTAAGATATTATGTTAATCTCATAAGCTTTTTTTTCTCCCTTGAAATCTTATAACTTCTGAATCTGATCAATCAGTGTGTGCTATGTCAGATGTGCTGTCAAACAAAATACAAAGGTGCTAACAGTCATTCTGACTCTAATATCTTGTACGTCTTTGATACAACATTTTGTAACATGACAGATGTACTTTCAACTACAAGCTTTATCACATAATATTTCTGTCATCTCATGGAAAATTTATATTCAATAAAGACTAGTTGTTAATATAGTCACAAAGTGTCAAATTTCATAGAAACAGCCCGTGTAATATTTCCTTCCATTGTTTTTCTTTTTTACAAATTCATAGCAACGACCTCCTTGTCAACTGAATTTGTAGCCGGATGCACTTGTCCAATTTTTCAATCCAGATAAAATTTTCATACGTCTTTTAATATTCCAATTTCGGACTTTATTTTAACAACACATAAAATTGTTCTATACAATTAGTTGAAAATAGTCGACAACAAAAGAATACTGTTGTGTTTTGTTGTTGTTTTTTTGCTATTAAGAAACTAAATTGTTCCAATCAGAACCATTCTTTTGACAACTCGCGTACTTTTCTTTTTGCCCTGGATAATGTTCTTCGTAAATCTTGTGACATTGGCACACGCCAAGAAGAAAAATCCCCTCAAATATTCAAGTAGGCTATATCAACGACAGACACATTGTAACATCTCCTTCATCTTGGCTTCTATAGATCTATTTATTAATTGTGAATAACATGTTCCAATAGTTATCCATTGTCGTTTATTTTTTTAAAATTATCAGTTATTCCCAAAGTGCATTTTTTTACTTGGGTGTCACCCCCGAACGGGTGTCACCCTGTGCGGACCGCACCCCCCCGCACCCCCTAGTGACGCCACTGATCTATATGTTTAAAGGCCTATGCCTACGTATAGATCTAGTACAGGGTTGGGGATATGTGAATATACTGTATTATAACATAATAACGTTTCATTGTTTTTACACTCCTAATTGAGATATTAATACAAGAATTAGCAATTTCGGAAACTAATTTTAAAGCCATTTTTTAAAATTCTATTTTCTTTTTACATCAAAACATTTCTCCACAAATGTGAAGTATTTAACTGTTTACACTTGTGTATAATGTTCCGGAACTAGCTTACTAACCTAGAGCTAATTGTTATCCTTGAGACTTGGCCTGAGTTTGAGTCTTTGACTGAATGGTTCGAGATATTGCTAAAAAAAATAATCTTCGTTTACTTTAAACTTGAATGACATGCAGAGACAAGTTTCTTTTGAATCCTAAGTTTTAATAATAATTTATATCATGGGCGTAGCCAGGAGTTTTTCGGGGGGGGGGGGGGTTAAAGGGAATACCCCACCCTGCCCCCCTCGCCAAAAAATATTTAAAAAAATATATACATGTATGTGTGTGTGATTAATCTTTATTACATTCTGGCCCTTCATTATTTCGGAAGACGTTTATTGTGCCCTAGAATATAGTTTCTTCCTGGGGTTAGTGTACAAATTGTAGACCCCCGGCCTTAGCACGGGGCGGAGCCCCGCGACCAAGCACTATTTCAAGTATTGAAAGCCAACTAAATGCATATTCTGAGGTATCTACAGTGCATTATCCTGCTATTAAAAAGTTTTATTTCAAAAACCTATTGTGCTAGTCTTACTTACTTAGATCCTCCCGTGCCGTTCGGCGTATTGGTCGGCAAGCTGTCTCCACAAAAATCTGTCATTGGCAATGTCTGGAGCCTCTTCCCACCTGCTCTGAGGACCTCCATGAAAGTGTAGCTCCAGAATGTCATCGCAACTCTTATAATGCGTAATTCATTTTGTCGGAGAACATGTCCCGCAAACCTCTTGCGACGCTCCCTCACAACCTTACTAAGGGGTCGAGTCCCAGTTCAACATAGGATTTCCTTGATTGAGACCCGATCTCTATAACTGACTTCTAAAATCTGTCTTATCCATCTTTGTTGAGCAACATTTATTGTTTTTCAATTTTGGCAGATGACTATTCACTGCACCTTATTAATGGAGCCCAGGCCAGCCCAGCCATTGGTAGAAATGTGTAACCTCTCTTGACTACGCTCTTGGAACTAGATGACTGTAGTTTGCTTTAGATTTTATATCGAAAAGGGAAGTTTTATCGTCAAAATCATCTGTTGGGGGGGGGGGGGGAGTTAAACTAAAAAATCTCTGGAGTTGTTTTTTTTATTTTTTATTCCAAATCCCATTTGCTACGCTCATAAAATTTGGTGACTGTAGGTTGCTTTAGAATAATATTGAAGAGAGAGGTTTTCAACATCAAAACTGTCAATAGGGAGATTTTAAACTCACAACCATCTGGAAGGGTTTTAAACTTTAAAAAAAAGACATCCGGAGTAGGGGGGTTTAAACTCAAAATCCCCCATTGGCTTGGCTATGCTCAAAGAATTTTAGTGTGTAATTTCCTTTTTTTTATATTTAAGAGGAATTTTAGCATCCAACCCATCTGAATGGGGGGGGGGGGGGAGGTTAAACTCAAAACCCCTTTTGGCATAGCATTTTGAGTGCGTAATTTGCTTTTTTTTTTCATTAAAGATGTATTTTTTAGCTTTAAACCCCCCTGGCGGTGGGTTTAAACTGAAAACCCCTTTAACTACGCTCATAGATTTTAGAGTGTGTAATTTGCTTTTTTTATATTGAAGAGGTATTTTTTATCTTCAAACTCCACTGGAGGCGAGTTTAAACTCAAAACCTCTTTGACTACACTTATAGCATTTTGAGTGTATAATTAATTTGCTTTGTTTTTTATTATTAAAAAGGTAATTTTTACATTCAAACCCCGCTAAAGGGGGGTTAAATTTATAATAAACTCTAAACTGAGTCAAAACCCATTTAGCTACGCTCATAACATTTTGAGTTCGTAATTTGCTTTTTTTTTTTCAATATTTTTCAAGTATTTTTCAGCTTCAAATCCTACTGAGAGTAGGGGGTTTAAACTCAAAACCGCTTTGGCTACGCTCATAGAATTTTGAGTGTGTAATTTGCTTTTTTTATATTGAAGAGGGCGTTTTAAAATCAAAATCTTCCTTAACTATGCTCTTGGAATTTGGGGATAGTCGTTTGCATTTCATTTTGTTTTGTTTTATAGAAGAGGGGGATTTAACTGCAAAAACACCTGGTAAGGGGGTTTATACTCAAACCCCCTGGTAGGGGGTTTTAAACTAAAAAACCCCAACCCCCCTGGCTACGCCCATGGTAGTCAGTGTATCAGGTGGAACAGATGAAGATTTTAAACGTCGTATAAATCTAGCGCGTCAGACATTTACACACGTAAAATCAACCTGGAAATCTCCCCACATCTCTAACAAGACTAAAATAAGAATCTTTAACTCCAGTGTCAAGGCGAGTCCTCTATGGTTCTGAAACACGGAAAATAACTGAAGCATCAACAAAAAATAAGTACAGACCTTCATCAACAGATGTTTGAGAAATATCTTTAAAATACACTGGTACGACAAAATAGAAAACACCAAACTGTGGGAGATGAGTGGACAGAAAAAAAAATAGAGTTTCAGCTCTTAGAAAGGAAGTGGAGATGGATTGGTCACACACTTAGAAAAGATACCAACAACAGGGCTAGACAGGCCTTATAATGGAACCCCCAGGAAACAAGACGTAGAGGAAGACCAAAAAGAACGTTGCGACGCAGTATACTGGGAAACCATTAAAAAACTAGCAAGAGACCGTGGAGAGTGGCGTGTATTTACTGAGGCCCTGTGTTCTATGAGGAACGCAAAGGAATGATGATCATTTATAGGGGCCTATATTTAAAAGTATTAATTATAATATATTTTCATTTTTATAAAGTCTAGGTATTATCTGTAGGCACACCTGCGGGAAGCATAATAACTCTTCCGGTGGGCCGCATATTGTAATTTGCTCTTCCCATTGTTTCATTACTAGAAACTGACCTATATACACATATAACTAGCACAATATCTAGACCACAGACCTATATAGATAACTATCTTGATCTTTGAAAGACAATAAGTAACATTAATCCATATCCGCTTTGGCTTTGAGAATCTCTTACTCTTAGTCTGACTTAGGCCACTTAGGGTAAGTTTTCTATATCTAGACTAGATATCTAGATAAATATTTACATTTGTATAATATCTAGACCAAGATCTCTAGAATTAGACTAGATCTATCTATATTATATAATTTTTAAATTGATAATTATTTATTCTAATATAAATTATAATTATATAATATAAAATCATGAATATCAATTATAATATCATAATCATATGATGAATATTTTCGTCAGTAGATCTAGAATCTAGATCTTGCAGATTCTAGCTAGACTAGACTCTACCACTTCCACAGGACATTCTGTATAGCGGTCCAATAGATATATAAGTTTCATATTATATATCAAAATAAAGATTTAAATTTAATGACCACAAAAACAGCGGGTGTCCGAATTCTTGTAATGTCTGGATTAAATAAACTAGTTACTAGACTAGATCTAAAATCTAACTCTAAGTCACTCTAAGTTAAGTCTCTAGTCTAGAGTAGAGGTCTGGAGTCTAGTACTAGTATAAGTGGAAGTAAACCTACTGGCATTCTACGAACGTGGCCAAGCCAGCCAAGGCGTCTGCTGCTGATAACAGAGGCGATGTCCTGGCACCCTGCTCTTCGACTTCATAGCACTTCCTCATTGGTTATCTTATCTTGCCGTGTCGGTTTGAGTTCCAATCCCAACTCCTTCAGAGATGTGTTTGCTGCAGGCCTAAAGGCAGCACACAAAACCTTCTCCCAGGACATTCGGTATGGCGATCTAATAGATTGCAGGAGAACCGCTGGTCCCCCACTTTTACGCTATACGGATGTATGCTAATGTGACATAAAGCTCTTCAAAATCGACACTAGCAGCTGGGAAGAGGTGGCACTGGATAGATCCACATGGAGAGAGAGCATAAACGAAGGGTCACCGATTGCAGATGTCATACACAACAGAAGCAGAAAGAAGGGTGAAAATGCAACGGCGCCTGGTGATTACATATGCCCAGCCTGCGATGGCAGCTGTGTATCAAGGATTGGCCTCTTTAGTCACACAAGAAGTTACAAAGGGAAAAGATTGTCTCTCGAGACGAAAAATGCCACAGAATATGAAACTAGCGTGTTGTAAAATGTGCTTGTCCATTTTCCAGATTCTGACCCAATTTCCTTCCATTTAGCTGTCTTTTTATGTAAGAAAAAAGAATTCAAATTTATTTCAAACAGCCAGTTTTGGACATCAATGTTAATGATCTTATATTAATATTATATTTTTTTTTTTGTTGTTGTTGTTTTTTTTATAGAGAATAAATGGGCAAATGTTTGTAGTGAGCTTGGTACATTAAATGAAGTTAAATGCCTAGATCTAGACCTACTAGATAGATCTAGATTCTAGATTTATATAGAGAGAATATAGAGGATTCAGCTATTTAGGCAAGAATGGCTATCCTGACCTGTACTATACTACAAAAGATCATCTGTATTAGAAATGTATTAAATGAATAAACAAAAAGCACAAAAATTCAACACACATCTAATCATGCAAACATAAAATAACTCTAAAAGTCTGTGTAGAAGTCACTATCCCAGTGACCTAATTTTTGGTAGAATAAGTGTGCCATCATGACCATGAGCCAAGGCCGCCCAAGGCTAATCTAGGTCTTAGTCATAGAGTATAGATTAGAGTTATAGTATAGAGTTAATAATTATAACTTTCTAGATCTAGATATAATAATAGTATAGTAAAGTAGTAAAGTCTAAATGTAAATTAAAAATTTCTTTTAATGTTTGGATTTTTATATGTTATAATAATTTGCATATATATATATATATGTTAATTATACTTAACTAGTCTAAGCTAATCTATCTAAATTGGGAATAGTTAGTCATTTGCTGAGAAAAGAATACTTGACCTATTAGATTTATTATTGCCATCAATTTGCTAATGAGGTCGCTAAAAATTCTAATAAAAAGGGTCAAACTGCATTGGAAAGTTATACATAAAGCCAATAAAGGTGAAGGGAGTCATCAATTAGCATTTAATTGTATCCTATCATTTAAATGAACCATAAGAATATTCATATTTTTTGTGTCTACACATATATAAATATATGTAGTTGTTTTTTTTTACTTAAAATGCTTTCATTTTTTCATTTTTAAGTGACTTGGAAAAAATTAAATTGTATTTTGTAACATGTTTGCATCATTCTTACTGATAAGGTATACAATGTTAGATGTGTGGCTGAGTGACAAGAGTTGCTTGGCTACCTATCAAGTGGGCTTGAGTTCCAATCCCAACTCCTTCAGAGTTGTGTTTGCTGAAGGCCTTAAGGCAGTACAGAAAACCTTCTCCCAGGTACCCCTTCCTCCATTGGCCCATACTGTAGGTTAGATCATAACACAGAAAACCTACTCCTAGATACCCCTCCCCACACTGGTCCACAAATGAGATTGGACCATAGCACTCTGAGCATGCTATAAGCATGAAAGTAGCGCTATATAAAAGCGATAATTATTATTATATATATACATACATACAAGAATTGCTAGGTTAAAAATATAGGATATTATAATTATAAATTGAAAAAAAACAACAACAAAAACTGACTCTTTTAATAGGCCCTTTTATTCACTGTAAAAATGTAATTTTTGGGACTTTTAATTTTTGCTTTGAATAGAGGACTTCTTGTAGACCTAGATCTAGTTTTAAAATTGTTCTACACACACACACTTTTATACAGATGTAAAAACACAATAGATAATCACAATGATCTAGGATAATCCCTCACATGGACTCTGGCAATTATCTACACCTAAAGATCTAGATCTGTGTAGAAATATACATAAATAACAAATTGAAATGAAAGAAAGTTATGCTAAGCAAAAGGAATTATTGTTTTGTACTATAGACATTAAAATGTCATCTGTCAAGTACATAGTTCGTAATAATTGCGAATGAAAATTCATTTTTGGTAAATTTAACCGCTGCAGTTTTGACCCCAATATAAAGAAAAGCAAAGCTACATTCACTAAATTGGATAAGAGTAGCTAAAAAGGGTTTTGATTTTAACCCCTTTTCTTTCTTCTCAATAAAAAAACTAAAAGATAACTAACCACTGAATTCCATAATCAAAGGGAGCTTATATGTTAAAATCCCCCACGAATAACAAAAAACCCAAAGCTACAGCCATTAACATTCCATGAGCATATCCAAGAGAGCTTTCAGGTTAAAGCCCCCACCAATAATAAATAAAAAAAAAATAAAGGAAAACTACAGTCTACAAATGAGCCAATAGGAGTTTTGAGGTTAAAACCCCCTTCCAATAAAAAGAATTGTGAAGCTACAATCACTAAATTCCATGAATGTAGCCAATAGGCGTTGTGTGGTTAACCCATCCCCTCCCCCTTCCAATAAAAAACTAAAGCAAAACTATAGTAACTATTTGAGCTTGGCAAAGTGGTTTTTCTGCCGGTTGCTGGAGCCCAAAGTAGGTCTATGAGAATTCAAGCCAGTGACTTAAAAAAAGACTGAAGCAAACTACAGTCATTTGAGTGAATAGCAGATAGATTTGATATTTAATCTACAATTTTTCAATACAAGAGTAATAGGATATTGCACTGTGGAATATTATTTTTTTTAGTTTCAAATACAGGAAACAATGCTCCACCCCAGAACCCTCTAGGGAAGCTCACAG
Organism: Biomphalaria pfeifferi; assembly: GCA_030265305.1. Classification (NCBI taxonomy): domain Eukaryota; kingdom Metazoa; phylum Mollusca; class Gastropoda; family Planorbidae; genus Biomphalaria; species Biomphalaria pfeifferi. The sequence continues at coordinate 4,063,331 of JASAOG010000008.1, read as the reverse complement.
TGCTTCCCCAGACCTGACACTGACTCCAGAAAGAATCTATTTTAGGGTACAAAAAATGTCAGAAAATATGAAGTGGCTGGATGAAATGAAGATATATTAATGAATTGATTAATTATCTCTCCCTAACCCTATCTCCCACCCAAAAAAAATTCCTGGCTACACTTCTGTAGTACATTATATAAAATGGAAGAGAAGAAATGACACTCATGTGCAAATTTTTTTTATTTTTTTTCAGGATTGTGGATTATCAAATCATTTTAAAAAAAAATTATTTTGCAAGATATTATTGTGTCTGTTCATTTTGATGAAATCAAGCCTAATAAGTAAATTATTCAAGTTTCAATTTCGTATACTGTTTTTTTAACAGCATGAAATTTACAGCTTTTAGAACTCCCCAACTAAAAAAAAACACTTTCTAAACGTTTTTAAATTAATTCAATATTTGTTTTTGTGTTTTTAAATTCTGTGTACAACATATGCATACTTCATTAATAAATGAGTGTTGTTGTTCTAAATGACAGAAAGGCTTAAACACATATAAAAGAAAGGCCACAACTAGAAGTACTGAAAGGCATTCTCCATCTGGAACAGCTTCATTTGCGTCTGAAATCTGAATGAGCTGTATCATTTTTTTTGGAGAATATTTGATAAAATATTTAAGATGTTTGATATACTCGCTCCAAGTCATATGCAGTCTTAACATCTTGTTATTGTATAGTTATGAATTTTTGACAGAACTTAGCTTATGGTCGTTTGGTATTAGCTCTGGAATATCTCGATGGTCGCGGATTCGAATTCTGCACGAATTTTTAGGCTAGGAAGTAATAATCTTCAGATCTGAAGGTACTTCCGAAACGTTTTTTTTCTAAAAAAAAAATACAATGATAATTATTCTTTCTAATTATAGCTCTGGCTATAATTAAAAAAACAGAAATGGAAAAGTGGTTTGAGTGCTGGGACAAGTCCCAAAAGGCCCGTGGAGTCTGGGAGCGCATGAGGCGGCCTGAGCGCAATTCCCCGTGGTGGAGGCTGTCCAGTATATAGTTATATGTTATAGTACAGTGCAGGACAGGCCATTGTCCTGTTGGCTCATATTTCTCACGGCTATGGCCAAATTTCGATTCACGGTGCCCCCGCTACAGGGAAGAAGACGAAACCGTGCCTCATATACTGTTTGACTGCCCCAGACTTGCTCCGTCTCACCAGGTCTGGGAAACCAAAAATTCTCGACCTGGCGACATTTATGCACTACGCAAGAGAGCAGGGTTTCTGTCCAGGGCTTTTGCAAGAGAGGATTTGAGCCTCTCTAGCCCTCACTCAAATAGAGTTTGATGATTATATACATACATTTTCATCTAATTTTAAATATTTCAATATCACATTTACACAAGAAATAAATGTTGGTGGTTTTGTTTTTAAATCCAGTCTAACTTCGATTTCACAGCCATGTTTTAGCCTTTATTTATCTTTTTTGTTCACTACTTGGGATCGCATTATTTTGAGAAGACTTTATGTCAAAACATAGAGTTTTAGTCCCTTGGCGCAAGAAAAATATGAATTAATTCCTCTTCGGAAAGCAAACAAATGTCGACTCTCCGCCTAATTAGGATTATAAGATATTGTTATATATATATACATACAAACATACATACATACATATATATATATATCTTTTAACTTCTGAACGCGAACACATGTGTTTTCTTTCAGCTCAATTAGGGTTATAAGATAATCGTATGTTAATGTAATTATTCTTGTGCAATTGAAAGAAATGTCTATCAGCCAAGATGTATTTGACAATCATATGTTTAACATTCTTCGCGTGGACGTCTGTTATAAAACCTTTGAGGCTTTATGACCTTCATAATATTTTCATTGTTTTCTCGCTGTTCTTTAAGTAATTCTTTCCCACGATCATCACTCCCCTCTGGCCATAATGACCATAACCGTTCGCACAATTAGAGGTCAACTTGTGAGAACAGCTATTCGTTTTGGGTGTTGATGAATGTTTAAGTCAGGCCGTGGTTCACATTTACCTAGCGTCTTTGCCCCGAAAACATTTGCATACCGCTGCTGTGTGTCAATAGAACATAGATAAGGGGTGGGGTGGGGAAGGACTGAAAAATGTTACTCCTATTGCCTGTCAAAGTCAAAGGTCTATGAGATTAATGTCTCCAATTTTTTATCAGTCTCGTATTTTTTTTCCTTCTACAGGTGAATTTGTACGATTGTTTGTGACAAAGTTTCTCAAGGCTGACTAGCAGGGATAAATACAAAGATTTGTTGGTTTCAATAGATACCCTTGTTATCTAACTAGTTTTGTTTCCCGGACTCCAGAAGGTATCTTTGTTTATCTTGTGCTTCAAGTCAGCGTTGTGCTGTGTCATGACTTTACTATCAAAGCACTGCCAAGGATTGTACCTAGACTAATACATTTGCTGGACCAAGGTGACTCGTCATCCCAGCACAGCCAGAACGACGGCATACACCACGACTGTCATTTTTGCAGGTGATGACTCTGTCCAGTCACTTACTTATGACCCAGTCATACTTCAGCACTCGGTAAGTGGATTACGTCATAATAGTACATGGACCACCTTTTTTTTTCCTAGGTTATTATTGTCTTAGGATTTTATTTGTTTTAATATTTTGCTATAGTCATAGTTGTGTTTGGTTTATCAGCGACAAAACTAGTTTAAACGTATTTGCCCTCAATCGTAGTCCAAATTGAAATAACATACAAACTCGTACCTAAATGTTAAGTTCTGCATTGATGGACTTTTACAAGTTTACTCTATAACAAATAGTGCCTTTGAGAACAAAATGTTTCAACTAGCTGGAAGCGCAGATGTCTTTATTTTGTCACAATCTTGATGGAATTTAATGCGCTTAAGATAATCGTAATAATAAGTGGCTTCAAGACTTTTTGACGCAGCCCTTTTGGCGCGGGAAAAATGAACTCCGCGCCAAAAAGGTTGTATCAAAACGGCTGCTCCTTAACGTCCTGCTTCGAAATTTTATTGCGCTGTTAAGTAACTAAAGTTATGCTTTAAGCGCGAGACAATGACAAATATTAAATTAAAAACAAAGGAATCAATATCATTTTCGTAAACGTAGTCTAGCATGTGGTTAGTCAAAACTCAATGGGGAGCGAATTCCAAACCTCACGTATTAAAAAAAAACTTTTGCCTCTGCAACCTAGAGGAGCCCATGAGCACTCTATATTCCTTGTTTAAATACCTGTAAAACGTCAGCATGTTAAGTAGCATGGACCTACATGGCAGGAAAAATAACTACTCCCTTAGTACCTGGGCAAACAAACAAATATACTGGACTGTATAGCTTAATGCCTTGTAGCTAAACATAGCTCGTTACCTTTCAGACACTACCCCCCGTTTCCTTTAGCTCACGAAGCTGGAGACTCTCAAGCAAAATATGAGACTCCATTTTTGGGTGCACCAGGAATCTCCAATTAGTCCCATTCCCATTATTTCGATCTATTTAACCGAAGGCCAACTCATTCCGATCATTGCGGATTCATCCCAGGAATTCAACCATTTCTCAGTTGTCCGTTAGGAGTCGAGTCGTAGCATGCTCGAACTTACTTTGTGCTTTGAGAATGCAGGGCCGTCCGCCTCATCACATTTTCTTTCACGCCGCAATGCGAAGGGGTCCTCTGCATTTTCATTTCATGCCTTGCGGACTGGAGCGGGAGTCTGTTGAGCATTTAAGCCATGATCTGTTCCAATGCATGTTATCTCTAGTTATGTCGGCGTAGAAACTATACCTGGCGAAGTCACATGCGCCTGTCAGGTGATGTGAAAGTATTGGGTCTGGGTAGACTATTGTTGTATATATACAGCTCTACCGGGGTCTTTCATAGATCTATCGATTCAAAGGTAAATAGTATTAAAGGGGTAGCATTTTATAGTTTTTTTCTCGTATGGTGCCCAAGAGTATCTCCTTTTTGACCTACAAGGGAAGGTTAATAGTAGGAGTGAGCAACCTTCTTCGTGGAATGCAAGCACCTATAAACACTAAGACTGATTAATTCTTATGGAAATGTGTGATTACAAAGACTCTTTTTCTCAAAAATAGAAACAACAACAAATACATTCACATGAATAGACTAGACACAAACATAAAGAGTTCATTGAGTTCACACAGTTGTCCTGCTACTTTTCATGTTTCCAAGGCAACGAGTAGCGTTGATACAGTCTGACCGAGTTAGGAACAAACGAGTTTTGTACCGCTCGGTTCTAGTCTTGATATGTCGCCCACTTCGCGGCGACTTGACGTAGTTATGATGGAGCAGGTGGTTGTTATCTTCTAAGATTTTTCCGATTTCGCTGAGACATTTTTGTTCAAAAAGTTCGTTAAATTATGCTAGTGTTGTGCGTGTGGTTTTTGATGCTCTTTTAATTTCTCATTGTAGGGAGCTCAGCTTGCACACCCTTAATTGTTTTCCTCTTCACTGTCTTACTAGAATATGGATGGGGAGCCTAGAGTCGCTAGATGGGTAGCCTAGAGCGAAGCAGGATATTTTGGCGCACGGGACGTTTTGGCGCGAAATGTTTTGGTCACATTATTTACGTTCACTGTATTATTTCTATTAAAAGAATGAGACATATCTATATTATTTAAGTTTGTAATTTAATTATTGTTAGATCACTAGCATTACACAAGATCAGGCAGCCATCCATACTTCACAGTATGCGTGCATGAAATAGTCAAAATTACCAAAACTTTTTTCGGGGGGAGTTGAGGGGGTATAATGCGTATAATACGCGAGGTTATAACGACGTTGGGGCGAAGAGATTGAAAGAGATGGGTAGACCTTGGGCGCTCTCGGAATTAAAGATTAAGAATTATAAATTCGCACCTAGGGATGTTAAGAGGAGTGCTAGAAACAGATTATCGTCTTACCAGTAAGAGAGAGAAGGGTGGAAGAAAAAGTATGTACAAGGAGTGAAATGTGCCCAGAAGAAAGGGGCTGGATAGGTGTCACAGGTAATGTCCAGTCAGAAGGAGATGATCGCCAGACGCCAACAACCAGTGCTCGGTGCTGGTCTTGTCTTCATTTGTTTGACTTTACCTGCGTCAAGGGGAGATGTGTCACCCTAATCACCTCTACCCAATTTCTTAAAATATATCTTTTAAAATTATCTTAGCTTGTTCGGATATTAAACTGATGCCAATTCTTTTTTAAAAAATAAAATAGTTGAATGTTATCCAGAAATCATATATAATTAAAGGGGAGGGGGGAGCTTGTCATTACCATTCCGGAATCTGACTTATTGTGTATTCATGAATTAAGCAAAACCTTTATAAAAATCAAACATACATGACGAGTCTCACTCAATGCTACTTACATCTAACGTTGGCACTCCCTGTCTACTACTGCTGTTTTTCTTGTGGTCTTGTGGGATGTGTTAATACCCTGCACCTAGCAGGAGAGGAACTATCTTGTGTTTTTATGATTATTTTTATTTAGACCGCATGAGTCGGCTTTTCGCCAAGTGCTGTAGACTGACCAAGAGATTTTAGGGCATTCACTGTTTGGGACAAATTTGAAAGTTTTTTCTTGGGCTGTGTAGATAAGCCCTCGAGTCCTAAATAATACTGTCCAGGTGGCAGTAAAACTGCACTGCTACTCATTGGCACAGGACTTCGATTCGGGAATTTGATTGATTAAATATATACGGTGGATCGCTTTGTCTATCTTGGCAGCACACGTGGACATGCTGATCCAGGAATAGACCTAGGCTATGGCATTTTATTACATTATTGTCTTATAACGTATGGAACAGTCAAAGCTGTGAAGTCTACAAGGCTCTCATTCTTCCAAAGTTAGTGTTTGCTCTAAGAACTTGTCAGAAGACATCACAGGCAGTTCATTCATTGACACATAACTTTTCTTAGAAACATCTGAGCTCACCTAGGTCTAATTGGTAACTAAGATTCGGGGAAATCTCAAATGTCATTTATAGCTTGCTATTTATCACAAAAATCGACTGTAGTTTCCTCCGACCCCTTCCACTTTTATTCGACTATATTTGATAGTCTTATCATAATGAATAGCGTAAAAAAAATGAATAGTTTGATCCTAATGACGACACTGCATAAAGTTCTAATTGTGCCATGCCTAGATTTTATCCAATTACTTAAGGTAAACCATTTCCATGATGAGAACAGTCACACAATCAGATTACATTTTCATCCTGTCTCGAGAAACACGAGTTCATCATAAGAGTGAAATATTTAAAAATAAAGAACTTCTTATGCTAACCATTACTTCAAGGTATGTTCACAATTAGAACGACAATTTTGTCACCCTTGTCCAACAAAATAGCTCTCACTTTTTGATTCTCCGAAGTGGGGACAACTGGAATCCTGGTTTGCTCAATTGCTCCAGCGTGTTTAGCACTCACCTCGTCTCTTTCTGAGCGGCGCAATATTGTCACCACGAAGTTCATCCAATTATTTCTAGTATCTCAACCATTTCTGATGACACACTTTCGGATTATATTTCGCTTTTTTTTTTAAACGATCGTAGTCGCTAGCATAATTCTTCAGTGCGGTGATGTTCGGCATAAAGGATTATTAATCTTTATTTTTCGACTAAAAGAAACAAAGTTATATATATATTTTTTAAGGGCTTAAAATAACCTTTCTAACGGTACTATTTTTATTGTAATCGTTATTGTAATACTTTAAGATAGGGTAAAACGTAAAAAAACAAAACAAAATGGGCTTTGGAAACCAAATGAAACAAGATTCAGTTTGTATTACGCGCTGGTTTCTCTCATAGACACGGTTTACTGTAGTCCATTCATTTCAACTACCTTCATCATGAGACAAATAGGTTTCAAGTTGCAAGGGTTAATAAGGATCATTCTGGTCTTCCAAAATCGTATCTTAAGTTTCTAAAAAGGTCATTTCTGTTTCTGTGACCCGCGGTTAATGAAGTTGTCATGTGGCCAGCACAACGATCAACCGCCTTTACTTTTCCCCCAACTAAAGTCAGGTACCCATTAGATCGCAGGGTCTGAAAGTGGAACTAATAGTTGTACTGGAAATGTGCCCCCTAAACAAGAGAGTTTTTGACCTTACAAAGTCTATTAACAAATAACAGGCTCTTAACCAAGCTCTTTTGTGCGGGTGCTATTGAAGTCTGTAGAAATGTGATCACAGCATGGCTGAGTTAGGGCTAATATCCTTGTGTTGTCTTGCTGTTTTCTAATTCTCTACATCAATTGAAGAACTCTAAAATACATTAGAACTCATAAGGAATTGCTGATAGGTCCATATTTTGTTTTGTAGGCTACAGAAGAAATGCAATCACTCTTTCAGTTTTGATTTCTTTATGTCCCAATGGGCATCATTTTAATTGAGTGTAAATAAGCTAAAATGTCTACATAAGTCAAAGGTCATGCGTGACCGTGACTTCAGTTTGGTTATTATTGCCTCACCAATCTCTCAATGCAAATACAATTAGTCTAAGATACCATCAGTTTCTTTTATGATGACATTTTATTTAGATGTCAACTTCTCGCTTGACAATGCTATCTATCTGTCTGTCTCTCTCTCTATAATATCTCTATCTATCTATCTATCTATCTATCTATCTATCTATATATATATATATATATATATATATACATCTGTCTGTCGGCTGGTCGATCAGTTGGTCTGTCGATCGGTCTGTGCATTCTGTATATATTTTAATGACACTAAAATGAAATGGGAAAAAATGTCATAATGATCCCAAATAATTTTGATTATTTCGCTCCAGATCTTTGCAGTCAGGTTTGACTTTGAACAATACCAAGCTAGCTCTGTCCCATTGTGTTTAGTTGAACTTGTTACCATTTGTTGATTGTTATGTGTTTCCTTTCTCACACCTCAGCAAACTTGTCTGTCTCTAGTTTAATAGCCAGACATGCTCTCTATGTCTCTAGTTTAATAGCCAGACATGCTGTCTATGTCTCTAGTTTAATAGCCAGACATGCTCTCTATGTCTCTAGTTTAATAGCCATACATGCTCTCTATGTCTCTAGTTTAATAGCCAAACATGCTCTCTATGTTTCTAGTTTAATAGCCATACATGCTCTCTATGTCTCTAGTTTAATAGCCAGACATGCTCTCTATGTCTCTAGTTTAATAGCCAGACATGCTCTCTATGTCTCTAGTTTAATAGCCAGACATGCTCTCTATGTCTCTAGTTTAATAGCCAGACATGCTCTCTATGTCTCTAGTTTAATAGCCAGACATGCTCTCTATGTCTCTAGTTTAATAGCCAGACATGCTGTCTGCGGATAAGAAAAGTGCTACTAAAATTAACGGCCCAAATTATGAGAGCGTGTATGTGTCGGAGGCGCATTATGAAGCGGATCTTTCCAAATCAAGTCAAAAGTCTGAGAGAAATTACGATGCGCAAGTAAAAAAAAATGAGAGAGAGAGAGAAAGTATGTTGTGTTGATCGTTAAACTGTGGCCCGTTTATTATAATAAAAAAAAAAAGAAAGGGGTGTTCCGACTAAATAAACAATATAAAGCCTGGAACAAATCAACGGGCGTAACCGGTCTGTACTTCTAGTGAAATATAATTCCACGCAATAGGTGGAATCAAATCAAATCTCGTTAGCAGCACCCATGAGAGAAATGTTGGGTTCAATTTCTGGAGACATTCAGTTAGTGCCTGTGAGTGAATCAAACATTGAATAAGTCTAGGCTCAAGATCTAGTTCTAACATAGTTCTACATTTGACCTAGTTCTAACCTTAGGCTATAGACCAATCAAGATCTAGTTGTACGATTCACCTATACCTAGTTATAATATTAGTCTATGGACCAGTCAAGATGTAGTTCTACAATTCACCTAGATCTATTTATAACATTAGGCTATGGACCAGTTCAAGACCTACTTCTACAGTTCTTTATATATTTTGAAAAGAAAAAGAAAATATTAATCAAACAATATAAAGTGAGAAAGCGAGAGATAAAAAAAAAAAAAAAAAAAGAGTCCGTTGGAAAGAGGAGAAGAGAGATTGAGGGAAAGAGAGAGTAAAGTTTTGTACTTTTAGACCTATACAGCTTAATCCTGCTCCTTTTCTTTTGACTACATTTGGACTAGTTTGGTTGAAATGGTTTTAGTGACAGTAGTACGCCCATAGAGAATAGTGTTATCATGTGCGAGGCTGGTAAGTGTAAAGGTGACCTTGGAACAGTAGTCTGACATAGCGCTACTAAGTAGGAATTGCGCAAGTGGGCGTGTATTTAACTCATGTGCTAATCAAGATCTTTGAATGATAAACTTAGGATTGGGAATAGTTAGCTTTTTCATGTCATAAAGATCTGGAACACAGTCCAAAATCAATGAAATCACAATACAGAGATCTATTTATAGTCTTAGCAAGGTAGATGTGTATAGATAACAGGTTCAAGTAGGGGAGACAATGTCATCCAGTTGTTGTTTAACTTAGTCCTGAAATTTTGGTTGACGAATTGTCTTTTGAAAGAAGAAGTTCAAAAGTAAATCTTATCTTATAAGGAATCTATTCTAAGCAGATGAATATGTAGGCCCACTACACTACATGTATGACTTTTGTAGAATAAAACCACCAAATGTTGCTTGCTAGTTATCATAACATGAACAGCGAAATGAACTAAGCATTTTTAATTTGGATGTAATTATTGGCTGGACAGATGAACTTGTCTATACACAGTATATCCTAGTAGTTCATCTTCGCTTTACCTTTCATTTTAATTTACTAGATCTATATAGAGAAAACCAGGCAACAATATGAGCTGTTTATTCTAACCGTGAATTAAGCAGAGGGTCAACATGAATTTAAAGCTATGTAGATGCACAGATATCGTTAAAAAAATGGGTTTCATTAGTAATTGAAAACCACTTTTATTATTTATTTCTATTATTTGTGTCTACCCAAAGTCACCAGAACTAAACTTAATTACCTGTTTTGACTGCCCTTAAACTTTCAAGACATTTCGGTGGCCCACAAACTCTCACTGCTTTTGGTGCGCCCCACGTTCTCACCCTCATTTCAGCAGACACAATATATCTTCCAGTAGTGTATTTCCTTGCTCGGTCTAGATCGTACCATTGTATGTACCTGTTCTGTTGTCTGGGCTTTAATTGGAAACTACTAGTCTATCACTGGCTTGTTATGAGCATTTCGTCATCCTTCCTAATTGTATTCAAACGGTAGGGTCATGTGAATCTAGCATGGGTCATGTGAATCTGCTGGGGGTCATTAAGGTCCAGTGAGATAGTGATACGTATTATCACTCATTTTTTTAAAAGTATAAAGTAATTCATTTGGAAAAGGCTGCTAAATATCGCTTTTGTAGTGTAGCCTGTCACGTAATTGAACTGAACAGAAATAAACATATTGACTATGAATTAAACTTTCTTTTTTTCCCCCACTCTACCAGTGTTAATGCTTGTTTACCTGCGTACCGCCATGTAGATAGAGCTTATGACGTTTTAAAGTGTGTATGTGTGTGTGTATGGTGTATGTGAAAGGGGGGGGGGTGTTGACACTAGCATAAGTTTTATCTCGAAGAGCGGTAAGTAAAACTAGTTCATTTGTTCTTGTGTTGAGCTGGTGACAAGTTGTAAACATGGCAGCTTCTCTCATCAATACATCACTAACAATAACCGCTACAACCAGGCCAAGTTGAACTGCCTCAGGTACACATTTTGTATATGACATTAGTTACTTAGATTACACCCAGTGACTACTACAATGGCATCATAAAGGCATAGTCAATGAGTACACTCCCACCACAAGTTACTTGAAGAGAGTTGATTAGCTGATAAAAAGGTGTAACAATATTAAGTATGTTAACCTGTGTCACATTGGCATTGTCTAGAGTCTGGAACCTTTGTCACATTGGCATTGTCTTTAACCTTTGTCACATTGGCATTGTCTAGAACCTTTGTCACATTGGCATTGTCTTGCTAATCCAGTTACCCTCTTGGCGGGAGAGGACCTGATTAGGTTTATTTATTATTTTTCTAGTTATTTTATATTTTGTAAAAATATTCTCATAACTAGCTACATTTCTTTACACTCTAAGTGTACAAATAGAAAAACAAAGCCTAATAAAATATCCAGAAAGACACAAACATAGAGGTACATTCCAAATGCTAGGACAAATTTGTACAAATGCTCATTCTTCCCATGTGCTTTTAGAGCATGGAATGGGTTGCCTGAATCAGCCAGGAAAACCAATGACTTAGCAAAGTTTAAGGTACTGATAACATGCATGACTAGATTGACACATGAAATGCTTAGGACATAATCATCTTCTCTTTTGAAGTAACGTCTGTAATCTCTTAGATATAAAACTACTGTATATTATTTTCATTCTATTTTATTACTTATTTTAATACAAAAGTGGCTGGTTTCATAGAACATGGGATGTTACTCTGGAAATCCTGGTTTTTATGTCAATTTAAAACAATTATTATGACCTAATATTGTTGCTGTTAATAAAATTAGTAAGAAGTATAGCATTACTTTTCATTAAGGTTTAAAATAATGAAACTAATTTAAGTAAATAAATACAAATAATAATATATTGTAACCGAACCCACAAATTTAGGAGCGGTTTCATCATTTTAGTATCTAGAGCTATGTTTACTTACTTCACTGTTGAATGGGTCATTAGTATAAAGCTGCTGACCAGTAAAAGGATAATGTCTTTCATGCATACAAGCCCTCAATGGTTCAGAAGTACTTGAAAAGATATTTATGTAAACAACTGTGTTGGTCATCAAATGAAAGAAAGTTCTAAGGGTCAAGAATTATGTAACAATCCAGAAAAGTCTTTTTAGGAGACTATATAAGCAAAGCTAATCTATCTATCATGTCATTAGTCATTGATCAGTAGTCATTGATTGTCAGTCTTTTATTCAGTAATTATTCATCTTGCTTTATTTAACAGAAATATTATATGTTAGTCTAGCTACCCTAGAACTCTTACGTACTTGTACAAGTGAATCATGTTCTAGGTGAATTTTCTTCACCATTGGAATAATTGTTTTATTGAATTGAGTTTTAAGATATTAAATTCCAGAAAACATAAAAAGTATAATTGATAGCGAGAACACGACCTTGAAACAAATTTTTGTGACAATACATATTTAAAATGCCTTTATTGTTTGCAAATCTAAGACTAGATTTAGTTTCTGAGCAGAACTATAAATCCTGAAAATAAGAATGAAAAAAATTAATACAATTATTAATCCTTTTTTGGAAATTTAAAATTAAAAAGTTCAAAATGTAATGACCAGTTAAAATAACTTAAAATGTTTCAATTTTTATTTCATGTAGTCAAAGAAAATATCCAATTTTTCATTTTTCACATATTCGCTTCTGACTAAGATCAACTGACTGACCATACTTTAGATTTATTTCATGCTGTTGTCTGCTATCAGGGAAAAATGGTCTGTAGAGTACAAGACAATGAAATATGTAGCTGAAAAAAGCAAACTCATCTTAAAGTGCAAAATATCAAGATCTTATTAGTGTTTTTACTAGTTTTAAAATTCTTAGAAAAATGTAATTAATAGTAATGTACAATTGTTTTTTTGGTAAAAATTTGTCTCATAGTATGACTTGAAGAAAAATAGTATATTCATTCCATGGCAGAACTTCATTGTTGATTTAGGAGAAAAATTACAAAACATATTTTTAAATTATATGTTTTGTTATGTAACCTTTTGAAGTAAAGTTATTTACTTTCAAGGGCATTCTCACAGGGGAGAGACTGCTTTATTCATCTCTATCTGTGTATTTAAATGTGTCATCCCTCCAACACCATGCACTGCCTAATTTTACTTTGAATGGGGCTATTACTTTAGAGAGGTAACACTACTTCACAAATACAAAAGGAAAGCAAAAACATTAAACTACACTCTGCTTCTTCATTTGTAGTGTTCAGTCATCCATGAAGCCAGAGTCATGACCTAGATCAAGTTGACTTGTTATATAAAGGCTCCTTCTATCTTTCACATCATTCCTTTCCCCTTGCCCAAACAAAACACTATTTATACATCAAGATAAGGTAACTTTTATGATTTGTTTCAGGGGACAATCATGAATTAATGAATGTTTTGAGGATTAAGAAAAAGAAGAATGAAATATTTGTTTTGTCACTATGTATTCCTATTTGCAAGAGGTTAAAGCAAGATAAACTTAACTTTATGATCAGCTTTTGTGTCTGCTGGCTTTTCTTTGCACTATAACCTTAAATGATACTTATAATAAATAATATCCCATGGTGATTGAGCTCTATTTATTACTACAGTATTATTTCCTACACTTCATTATACTGCTTTAGAAAAAATATCTTTGCCAATATCCTCTGTCTTTAAAATGTACACATGAAGTTTATATTAGAGGGGCTACTGAGGTGCAGTGATTTTAAGATAGTTGCAATATTCAGCAAAAATACATTTTAAATTCCTCTAGCACTTGAGAGTTCAAACAATGCCCAGGTGTGTAATCTGTTTGACTTTTTAACTTTCAAGTTCAATTTTTACGGATGAAAAATTATCATATAAAGTACTTAAAATATATATGCCAGTGAACAAATTATCAGTGAACAATTTGTCATGAACCAACTTTCAGTGAACAAGTTGTCTGTGAGCCAGTTGTTGGTGAGCGATTTTTCGGGTGAATGAATTGTCAAATGAATGTAATGTCAGGTGAACGAATATTCATGGAACCATATATATATGTATCATATATATACATATATGGATATATTCTTTTGTGGGTTGATGAAAAAAAAAAATGAAAATATGAAATATATACAAATATAATTTTTCATTTAAAATACATACTAGTACTTTTAGACTTAAAATAATATAATAGCTTTGTGAGTGTCGATCTATTTGTGTGTATGTTCATAATTACGAAGTAACTTTTTTTTTTCAGTAAAGTAAACATGGTTGAAACCCTTTTTAAAAACACAGGATATTTCTTTTTTTCCCACCCAACCACTAATAGCAGCATGAATGTACACATGTGCATATTTATGTTGAATAACTTATTTAAGCTTGATTAAAGGAATTTTATAAGCTAGATATAGACCTGTATGCTTTATTATGTGTGTGTGTGTGTTTATGTATCATTGGTTGGGGGGGGGGTAAGGTGGAGGCTAAACATATTTAGGTAAGCCATGTCTATGAACTCTTGAGGGCTTGTATGCAGCATGAAATTAAGTCAGTAAAAAGTACAACATTGGCTGGTGCTGCATTTCCTTCAATTAGCTCTTCAATGTATTCTAAAGGGATTCTAACTGCTTCCAATTCAGCAACATAGTTGCTTCCGCCTGCACAAGATCCTACCGATTCTTCACTTTGGTTGTACAGGATAATCTGAATACTGTATTATAACCCAATGTCACCAAGCCATCTCACTGTAATAGATCTTTTCAAAGTGTTTTTCTTTAGTCAAATGTTTCTTTCAGAGTTTGAGAAGCTCTTATATCCAACTCTAAAAGAAAATAAAAATGGAATGAAAGTGACAGATATTGTCAAGTTGTGTCACAATAAACTTGTATACTATAGTTATAAAAGTGACTTTTGCTTCACAGACCTTGTTTCAAACTTTTAAGATTGATATATTAAAACAGTTGAAAAGAAACACATTATTTTTTTACTGTCTTTCGAGATGAAAATAAGTTTATTTCAAAAGTTTTTCAAATTAGTAAATGACGTGTTTAGAAAAAAGTATTTTTTGTTATGCTGAACTGTAATAGGTTTCTACTAATGACGTTTTCTTTGTACTGTAATGATTACTACATAGCTTAAAAATTATTATTTTTTTATTTTTTTATATTTCTCTGTTGAGACATCCATTCTACATGTTCTAAAATTGTATGATAAATGTCTGTGATCAGTGTATAGGTGGTTGAAGAGAGTGTACTGTGAAATACTGTATTGCAGATAGTGGGTCATGTAGATTTAAGAGAAAATATTTCAATAATGCATGTTGACAAATACTTCAAGTCTATTGTCATGTGGTGGCCTTGTACCAAGTGATGGCCTCCTATGGTTGGACAAGTGTCAGTGTCTCTAGATCTGTGTTATGTCAACAGATACATGGTGCATGCATTGTGATTACAACTGACACGTTTTTGTTTCACTGGATAAGAAATGTTTTGCTATTAGAATGAACAGACAAAATGTTTCATCACTTGTATGGAATGTTGTTAATAGCTGGCATTCTTTCATAAACTTTAATTAACTCCTTTGGTCTAATAAGGAGGCTTCAAATTTTATGTGGTATGTAGTCTGTTACTTTACTAGTTTTTTACATTTAAAAACAAGAAGAAGCTCAAAATAGTAGTCTTGCTTGATGAACTAAAAGTTTTCATCACAGTCTCTCTTCATATATGCCAATGTAAAGTTTTTCTAGTGTGTCCCAGGAGTTACAGAACATGTTAAGTATCTTGTTGTTTATTTAAAGTCATTTTGAATATACTCAAGGTTTTAATTTCTTATAAATTTTAAGATGTTTTACTTTTGGTGTGTTGGAGGTGGTAGTAGAGAGAAGGAAAGAGGGACAGGGAGAGAAGCTAAAGTAATGATTATAGTGATTGGGACAGAAGAGACCCAACTAATTATTCATGTATTATGAGGTTATGTTGTAGTGCAGTACCCTCCCCTTTTGCTTAAGCAGGATCCACTCACCACCAACTTGGCACAAAGGGGACTATACTTTGTACAGGAATTTCAAAATATCGTGGTTCGATGATGACCACTTTTGTCATCCAGGGGGCTGAGGGCTTTCTACTGGGGTATTGTGCCTTTTCATGTGGCTGGTAGGACCAATGTGAGCCTGAAAAGTTGGGCTGCACACTGGGCAGGTTGTTTCAGAAATTTCAAAATAAGACAAACATCAACCCAGAAAATACCTAATATTACATTTTATGGGCTAGAACAAATCTGTGATAGTTTTGATAAGAGCACAACACATTCTCTTGAGGCTACTAAAACATAGGAACGTTTCAGCTATTTCAACACATCCATTTAAACATTTCTATTTGTTAGTGCAAGTGTATTGAAACTGCATACAAATGCTTTTAATGTTTAATCTAAAAACAGTACCTAAATTCTTTCATAATTATTTAGAATACTCATACTTAAAACCTATTTTTACATAACAAATAATGATAACCAAAATACTTAATTCTTAAAACCAAAACTTTTACATGACAATCATTGATATGTTGAAATGTAGTTTTAAAAATTAAAAACTTATTTCATAGCAATGTTGTTAAAATGAAACTATTTCAAATTTTCAGTTACTTGAAGACAACATTATTGATTTTCTAAATTATTGTTTGACTGCTGATTTTCTACAAGCTTACGCTTTGTTATAAAAGTATTCAAAATCTCTATTCAATTCAAATCTAAAAAAAAAAAAAAAGCTTTGAAAAGAAACAGATATATCTGCAGCTGACTAAACCTACCTTACAATGTATGTACCCAGCTATTGCCATCTTCGAGTTCATTGGAAATGAGAAATGTGCTCATCTTTGACAATGAAGGAGGAGATATATAATCTAATTAATTATGAAAGATTTTGTTACCATTTCCAGATTTCACTAAAAGCATTTGGATGCTATTATTAAAACATCTATTTTAAAATCATTTTTCTTTTAAAGGATTTGTTAATGATGAAATACTATATTCTCATCTAATAAGGCTTTGTCTTCGAGGATTTGCATTATGCCATATGTAGTGCTTAAGTCTTATTCATTGGACTTTTTTTATTTGGTTAATTTTGTTAATGTTTCACTATAACTGTATAAAGTATACAATAAAACCAATGACCTTTTATTTACAACATGCTAAAAAAAAAAGATGATAGAAATGCCACTCATTACAAGTAGTGAAAAAGGATTATAAGCCATATAACCAAGTTGTATAGCAATGAACCTGAGGATTTAACATATAATACATCCCATTGAAAGAATAATCAAGGAAATAAAGTTTCAATGTTTAAACATTTTTTTGTTCTAGTTCTTCTCTCAGATCATTGCAATTAAGTCATTTTGTAGTCGAAATAGGATACTTTGATTTTATTAATCTAATATTTTAAATTTTCTTTTATCTTCCCTAGATGCTGAGTTTCAGAGAATACATTCTCAACCACTACAATCTCTTCTGGGATAAAACATAGCAGCACTAAAAAAAATTATAGAGACAATTTTGTGAAGTTTCTAAGCTCTACATTCAGCAACAATGTCTATGTCATGTAAAAATTACCCCAACTTTAATCCTTTCTAGTTAACTTTTGTAAGTACTCAGAACTTTCATAGAATGCACTCTCAAAAATATTAGTCTTATTTTAATAGATCTTATTCTTAGTATTTTTGAAGATGCATTTAACACAGAAGGTATTCTTTTGCAGAATTCATTACGATAAAAACCTACATTCATAAAATCTGATGTTGTAGAAGCTTGCAATTTTAAGGTAATAAAATATTTACTATTTATTTTTTTTTAGCTGAATTTATGATGTAGGCTTTGTGAAGATAAATGAACAAATATTTTATAGCACCATATTAAATAGAATGGAAACACCTTTTAGATTAAAACTTCATAGATTGTACAGTAAGTATAATATCTACTAAATATAAATAAATATTCCACCTATTCTATTCTAAAAACTGTAATGACTGCACATATGAATGTCATTCCTACATTTTCAATTCTATTTGCATCAAGTATGTTTGTAAACAATAGTTTCAGTTGGTGTGTCAATTATTGGAAAGGACATTTCACAAGCTAGTGTGTCTGTGACCAATTGAGTTCACAACAAACTCAGTGTTAAAAGCCTTTTTATTTTTTCAGTGTCACACACTTGTAGATTCATTCCACTTTCAGTAATAAAATAACATAAACAAGAGGAGCCTACATATGTTTAGAACTATGTGTCAATTAGATAAAATGGCATCCTTAAAAGTATGCTTTGACATTTTTTTTCCAGCATGTATTATTGTTTATAAAAAGAACCTAGTGGTTCTTTTAGCTTATGATGTTTATTTAGTATATCTGTTCTGTAGTTAAAGATAAGCTAGGGTTTTGTATAGCCAGCACATCAACTAATAGTGTTGACCTAACAAGCAACAGCCAGCTATCTCTTTAGGACTAAGATTTAAAACCATTTCCATGAACCTAAGTAAATATTACTGTATTTTCACCTGGACACAATTTCATGACCTTAATAGTGAGAAAAAAACACTTAACTACTTGAACACCTAAATACTTGAACACCTAAATACTTGAACACCTGACTCCAAACAGGACATTTTGGCCTGGGACGCTTTGGCGCTAATGTCTTAGACAAGTCACATAATTACATTTGTTCATATAGTAAATTTTTGTTATAGATTTTTATATTTTAAGTTTTGTATATGTTTTTGTATTTTTAGCAGCCTTCAAAAGGGGAAAAGTTGCTATTAGTTTTGTGTGGAATGTCTGTCCATCCGTTTGTCCATCCGTCCTGTTTTAGATCTTGTAAACTAGAAAAGATAGTGAAAATCCGACATCATAATATTTTAGTCCATTCAAAGTTCTGATGCAACAGCTACTTTTTTCTTTTCTGAAAGCGAAAAATCTAATTTTTAAATCACTTATGCAGCAGTTTTTTTCATAAAAAATACACCACTTTTACAACTATTCACTATTAACAGTAACAAACACTGGAGGCACTTTAGTAGGGGAGATGATAATGTACCATATTTTTAACACATTTATGCAAATGGTTTTAGATTTTTTTGTCAAAATTTATTTATTTATTTATTTTTTTTTACAAATGTATTTCTAAGTTATATAAGTTCTGTCATACTAACTACTACATTTCCACAAAAAAAGTTTTCTTTTTTTTAAAGAGAAAAAATCTATTTAGTATGCATATAAGTAGGACAAAATTTAAAACAACAATGAACTGCAGCGCTGGGCTATGCCAATAGAACACTTAACTAAAGGAAATTTGTTTTCTTTTTTACAAAATGTTTTTTTCTGGAGGATTTGAATAAGAGATTGACCCTTTACAAAACAATTTGATCAATTCAATATTCATTACAAGACATTAGTTTGGCCAGTTTCACATCTAACTTCACATTCACTTTCACCTATCCTTTGGTCTGCTGGACCGCTGGGGCACCACACAAGATCTATCAACCTTCTTTCTCCATTCTTCTCTGTCATTTTTCTTTGATAGAATTTCATTCTTATGTTCTTTCTGAAAATATTGAAACCTGTCTTTTCACCTGCCTGGGTGGACCACTTCGGGTGCCGATTTTGAGTTTGTGTTTCCACACAAACTGTCTTTGTAATCTTGTTTGGTATATCTTTTTGCTGGTCAAGGCCAGGTGTATTTAATGATATCATTTGTAGTTGAAGAAAAGGAGTCTACCTAAGTTGCATAGATGCATGTCTGTGTATGAATATGCTATTTCTCTCTGCCGTCTCTGTCTTTCTCTATCTGTCTCTATCTCTAATTGATCAAAACAACTGGAATTTTGTTGTGTTATAATATATATATAGCCTACAGCATCTCTATGTAAGAGTTTAATTAAATAAAGTGATAGACCTATTGATCAGGATAATTGTTAAAAAAAAATTCAAAAATATTTTGTCTTCAGACTAGACATCAGTAATGTAACACCATTTCATTCATTGGCCTCCTTCAGTCGTATAACGACTATGGTTCATCTCAGAGCACACTTCCTCATGTGGCTGTGGAGCCCTATTTTGGAGAGACACTCCCGTCCACAGATAGCGCAGGTTGAGGTGGCTTTTGCTTCGGTGGTAGAGGAGCTGGCCGTTTTTCGGATTGTACGTTTTTCTTCCTGAGTTGAGACCCATGTACTTACACTGTCCATAGCTTTCTTGGTCACTGTCTCTCTCCATCTGTTGCGGTCTAGAGCTATGTCTTCCCAATAGTCAGTATCAGTACTGATGTTCACTGATTTGAGGTCACATTTTATTACATCTATGTAACGGAGGTGGGGCGACCAGTTTTTCTTGTGCCAGTCGCGAGTTGTCCATAGAGGATGACTTTCGGGATGCGCTTTTCCTCCATCCGGCGAACATGTCCAAGCCAGCGCAAATGGCGTTGTCTGAGGGATGTAAAGATGCTGGGAATACCTGATCGCGCAAGGATCTCAGTATTGCACACTTTTTCTTTCCATATGACATTCAAGATCCTACGGAGACATCTCAAATGGAATGAGTTTAGTTTTCTCTCTTGCTTTGCGTAGGTGGTCCATGATTCACTGCCTTACAGCAGTGTACTCATAACGCAGGCTTTGTAGACTTCCATTTTGGTCACTGTAGTTAGCTTATGGTTTTCCCTAACTCTTGGCCTGAGTCTAGCGAAGGTCGAGGCAGCCTTCCTTATGCGTTTTTTTTATCTCCTCTTCTAGAGACAGGTCATCTTTAATTGTGGATCTCAGATTGCAGAATTCGTTTACGGCGTCCAGCTTGTTATGGTCTATGAGGCTGGTGCAGTAGCAGTGGTCCCATAACATTTGTTTTCTTCGTGCTAATAGTCAAGCCATATTCTTTACAGGCCTCAGAGACGCGGGACATTAGTGACTGAAGTTTCTCTTCCGTGTGTGCCACAGGGTTCGTAGCCACCTTGAAAACCTGGAAAACGCCTTGAATTTCATTTTAAATTCAAGGCCTTGAATTTCGTAAAAAACGGGGAGAAAACTTGAATTTTAAAACTGGACCTTGAGTTCTTTCCCTCCCGATACCTGGTGTTTATTTTCGTTTTTTTCCCGGTTACATTGAGCTGACCAGTGACGACGCGTCTACACCGACTTTCACCCACTTGTGAAGCGCGACCTCGTGATTGAAAACGATCTTGGCTCAAGCAAGCATTTCACTTAGCACTATTTTCCTTTCACTGAAGACGCGCTAGATCTAGTCTGTAGTGACTATGGTCTATAACTAGAGCAATTAGCAGCCTAATGTGAAGGCTACACCCCTACGGGCCCTCTCTCGCCGAAAATCTTCTTGTTGTAACAGTAAGGGTGACTTCGCGTGGAAAGCTCGTATATCATCTTATCTTTGTGTCTTTCTGAGTATTTTGTTAGATTTTGTATTTAGAGATTATGATTTAGTGTTTAAGTATAATTGCTACCGGTACTTTACTTCTGAGTCTTCTCACGACCATCCTTCTCATCTAGCTAGAAATAGCATCTAGATTTAGATCTAAGTTAGATCTAGTGAAGATAATTTGCGCTTAACCTGAAATTCCGTGAATTTTAGTTAATTTAAGGATCTAGATACAGGTACATCTAAAGTCTAGATTGCTCTAGAAATACGCTAGATTCTAGATTTACGCTAAATCACTAGAATCTAGTGAAGATAATTCTCTCACAGCCGTTAAAAGTCTGCGAAGTTTAGTGACATTGAGTTAGAATGTATAGAGTCTAGATCTACGATAGATTCAGTGAAGATAATTCGCACACAGTCGTGGAAAGTCCGCCAATTTAGTGACTTAATTAGATCTAGACTGCAGAAGCAGTGACACCGTGAAAAGTCCGCGAAGTTAGTGACTTAGATCTAGTCTCTAGATTTACGGTTGATTCAGTGTAGATAATTCGAAAAAAGTCTGCGAATTTATTGACTTAGACTTCGATCTAGACTTAATTTACGCTAATCCAATAGAATAGAGTGAAGATAATTCTCTCACAGCTGTGAAGAGTCCGCGAAGTTAGTGACTTAAACTAGAGTCTAGAAAATAGTTCGCACACAGCTGTAGAAAAGCCCGTAATTGGTTGTAATTTACTTAAAACTGATGGAAAGCAAGTCAACTGCCATAGTAAGAATGAAATATTATTTTTACAAATCTATGTCAATTTAAGAAAATTTCCAATTTCAGGTTGCGACAGTTTTAGCTGAATTACATCTCCTATTTTAAAAAATTTATTCTTCTGTAGTGCAAGCTTCTGTGTGTTTTCTAATGTATTAAAAAGTTGCATTTAAATGATTAGGAAACACTAGAGATGAATTCTTTTTTTTTTTTTTTTTTGGAGGTATGATTTCAACTTATCAGCATACATTTTACTGAGGGTTTTTAATATTTATATATATATATATATATTGTTCTTTTTACATATTTATGTCATATGTATGTAAATATATATACATATATATTGCTTGCTATGGTGCGATGCATACCCTGAAAATCTAAAACTCTACCTTGAAAACCTGGAAAATACCTGGAAAATCATGAACCCTGGTGCCACTACCTCTGCGTCATCCGCAAATAGCATATCTCTTATGAGGGTGGCTCTGATTTTAGTTTTGGCCCTCAGTCTGGCAATATTTAGGAGTTTGCCATTAAATCTGGAATGGAGATAGATGCCTTCGGGTGGATTTGTCAAACGCGTTGTGGATTAGCAGTGAAAATAGTATTCCAAAGAGGGTTGGGGCAAGGACACATCCTTGTTTAACTCCGCTGTTTATACTGAAACTTTCAGAGCTGGCACCATTGAATTGCACTGTACTCATCATATTTTGGTGGAAAGATACGATTACATTTAGTAGCTTGGGTGGACAGCCTATTATCTGTAAAATTTTAAAATTTTAAAATTTTTAATGCAGCACCAAAACATTGCATACCATTCTTACGTATGTATGCTTAATTTATAAGGTTATTAGATATGTGTACAAATCAGTTTTGTGACCAACAGTCTATGGCATAATTTGATTTCGCACAATATTCTATCACCATTACTTTTCTGCAATATGTCAGTTGACTGGAATCTGCAGCAGTTTAAATTATTTAAAATCCAAGACTTCATACAGTGAGCATCTCTTCACTTATATAGGGTCAGAAAATTTGTTGATCTAAGATTGGAGACCAGACAATAGCTAGAACAATAAATACATTAGATCATGGCATTAGTCTTACTTCGACATTGGATTTTCTGAATTTCTTATACACTTCATATTTTGTTACTTTCTTTATGCTAATTTTTTGTTTTTTTTGTGTGTATATTTCAGTATAAATTGTTCAGTCAGAAATCAAAATGGCCTTCCACGGACGAGACAAGTCTAGATCAGGAGGGGTTAGTCTATTACTTTTTTCCTTCATATACTTGTAATATAGGAAGACATGAAAATTATGTTTCATAAAATTAAAATCAACTGTAGAGTTATGTTCCTTGATAAAGCTTATTATATTTTGCCTTATCCAGATTTCTGAGGAATCTATACCATTGACATCTGATCAAGATGGTGATGGAGGCAACACAGATTCCTTACCAAGTTCTGAAAGTACTTTAACTCCTCAAGAAGAAGCGGCTAGAGCTCCCCAAAGAGCTGTGAACACAGAGCCAGTCATATCAAGGCAAACATCTTGGGACATGCAAGAGGAAAATGTTACTAGGTTGTCTTTCCTGCATGATGAGGTACTTTCCATCATGCATTTTAGAACTGATCCTGACTTAGATCCTTCCATGCTGTTTGCTCCATAAAAATCTGTCAGTGGCAATGTCTGAAGCTTCTTCCCACCTGGTGTCCACTGCTCTGAGGTCCTCCATGAAAGTTGGGCACCAAGTTATAAAGAGGATGTCCCTGTATGCGCTTTCCTGGTATTGGTGACAGTTGGTCACAACCTCATTAAGTGGTTGATTCCCAGTTGGTCATAGGATTTCTTTGAGACCCGATCCTACTATATATATATATCTATATCTATATCTAGTTCTAATGATCTAATATATATATATATATATATATATATATATATTTCACTATAATCTTCATCATGCCCAGAAATATCTCAACTTGCTTTTGAAATTCAAGGCTTATAGATCAATGAACACTTACAAGTTTATGAGAAAACCCGAACTCCTTGTTAGATTTTTTTTTTTTTGTTTTGTTTTTAGCTAGCCTGTGTCCTTCTTCCTGTAAAAACTTTAATTTTGTCAAAATAGATCTGAATTTATAAAATGTACTTATAGGTGAATAGAATTCTTTCATTCTACAATTGTAGGCTTTTTATTTATTATCACCAGTCCCATTTATTGATAGGTAATATTGGTAAAAAAAATGCACCCATTAGAACACCTTTTGATATTTGTATAGTTTACTGAGTAGTTATGAAGTGGATCATCATTTTGTTTACTTTGACATGATATAGAAGAAATGCTTTATTACTGCTTTATCTAGGTTAGTTCTTTCTTTCTACAGGTGGAGAAAATGTTTGAGACTGAATGGAGAATAGAACATGAGACACTTACAACTGACCCGAACTCCAAAGCCCAAGCAGTTCATGTGCTGGGCAGAGAAAGCAGTAAATTGGCCCTATCAGAGTCATACCATGTTGATGAAGCTGAGTATTCACGTATGTAAACATCAACATTCAGAATAATAATGGTTAAAAAATGAATTTCACTATACTTATATATGAGTTTCGATAGTAAAATATTTTAGTAAAAAAAAAATGAATTGAGACAGCTAAAAAATGATTGTAAACTGTGAATCATCCTCATACAGGACACCGTAAAGTTTCTTACCCTCATATTCATCAACCTTTGAGGTCTCTTTCCAACAAGTCCCTCAGCAAGTCTTCCAAGTCTCACAAGGAAAAGAAAAAAGGAAAGAAAAAGAAGAAAAAAGAAAAATTAAGAAGTTTCCCATCTCAAGGAGCAATTAAAAGTCCCACAATTTTAGAAGTGGAAGAAGAACATGTAGTTGCGCTTTCAGTGAGTAGCCTTCATTCATTTAATTAATTAATTTTTTTTTTTTTTTTTTCAATACCAAACACTAGCTAAGTTCTGAAGATATTACACTTAAAAAGACAAAATATTTAACATTTCACTCTCATATTAACTCTTTCTCTTTATAATTATTATCCATTCTGACGACATTATCCTTTTGTATTTTACTATCTTGTTATGATTAAACCTCAATAACGTTTTTGTTTTTTATAAAAAATTGTATATTTTGTATAGAATTAGAGGGAAATGCATAATCATTTTAGATAAAACAAATAAATGTTTATAAAACCGAAATGAAATTTTATTTTGGATAGTGAAATTTAAAAATAAAAACTTGCCCGCTGTGTACACGTCTCTTTAGAACTAGATCTAGAATAGATCTATGCAATATTTTTTGTTTATTCAAATTGAATTAAAAGTATTTTTTATGATAGTTATTCGTGTTTTCACAAAACATAATGTATAACGTATTTAAAACATAGAAATTGTCTTGAGCTTACTTTCCTGTGTCACTACCATGCAGAAAATTGATATAGAAAAATATTGCCTTTTTTGTAGTCCCCACTCTTTAACTCTTTTAGTGTGAATTATTTGATGAAAAAAAATGTTTTGCGGGACGGAAAAAATTATCAATGTGGTAATGTTATTAAAACTCCAGTAACTTTTTAATTTCATTAGCAAATCTTACATATTTGTATTTATTTTAAAGGAAAATAAATGGGCTACAAAAGTGTAATAAAAAAAATTATTTTGAAAAAAAAAATTCTTTTAATATTGTTGATTGGGAGAGAAAGAGTTAAGGTAAAAAAAATACAAAACATTAGAATAAATGTAGTTATAATATTAGTTTACAATCAGTATGTTAAGCTGTATTAATTTTTAGTTATTTTTATTATTTAAATTTTTTTTATTCCTTTTTTTTTGTTTATATTTTGTTTTTTAAACAAAGTAAGTTTATTTATTGAATGAAACAAATCAATCTTTAGGATTCAGACAGCAGTTTTAGCAATGATGATTCCTCTGATGATGACAATGATTATGAAGATGGTATCAGAATCAGGATTGATACTCTAGAGGAGAGCTCTGTAACTCCATCTGTTCAAGTTCAGCCTCCTACTCCTTCCACACCTCAGGAACTGATAACCATTTCAGGTTTAGAACAGAAAGAAACTACTTCAAACTCTGGACTTGTATGTATTTTTTCATCTTTTTAAAATAAGATTTTGCAATTATACAATTACTGAACCAATGTAAAGATGTGAATGTGTGTATGTATGTTACGGCCAAAACTCGAAGTGTTGCTAGTTCGCAATCTGGCCTGCCTTTTCTCAAAATGGCTGAAGCATATGAGCAATACTCGATGTACTTGAAACTTAAGTGTTTTTACTACTTGGCTGGCCACTTTGTGAAATGCTGGGGAAATCCCTGGTCAATACTCAATGGGTTTATTCAAGACTGTTTGTGCAGCTGTAGTCTTTGTAATATCAGTTGGCTTTGCTGTTTTTCTACTTGCATGCTTTCTTGTTAGATGGTCAAATGAAAATATCAAAAAGTTATGACTATGACTGTTCAATAAAGATGACATTAACTATTAACTAATCTAAAATTAAAGTTCATACACATAAGCTTAGTTCATGCTGTCAGGTCTCTATAATCACTGACCAGCATCCAAGGCTACACCCAATGCACTAGAAAGTGCTCAAGAAATCATTGCAGACTTTAAAATCATAAACTGCTGTGTAATTTGCAATGTCTTAAATGTTCATCTTGAAACAAGTAATGATGGAAATTGATACATTTCTATATAAAGTAATTTGACATATTTGTTAGTATAACATATAATAGTATATTATTATAGCATTTATATAGCGCTACTTTCATGCTTATAGCATGCTCAGAGCGCTTTTGGTCCAATCTCATTTGTGGACCGGTGGGGGGGAGGGGGTATCTAGGAGTTGGTTTTCCGTGCTGCCTTTAGGCGCTCAGTAAACACAACTCTGCCCGAGTCGGGTGTCGAACCTCGAACCCCCTTCTAGGTAGCCAAGCCAAGTTCGAGCGCACTTGGCCTCCTGACCACACTTCCCACAACAAAATTGCTATTTTGTGCATTGGCTGGTCAAGGTGAAGCAGTAGTGGCCAGTTTTTACTGCTAAGCAAAGATAACATTTTCTTCTTTGTGGTTAACTTCTGTTTTGTTTCATTAAATAGGTTGACTTTTTTATTGGGCCTGATTTCCCAACACCTTTAAATGAACAACCAGAACACTTTCCTCAATCACTTCCTGCTGAATCCAATGAGCCCCAACTTCAAGACTCGGGTGACACTTTCACTATCTCAGATGAAGAAACTGGCTTAAAATCTAATGGTATACTACATGCACATTCTGACCAATCTGATGTCCAGTTATCAGGCCAGGAAACAGATGCTATTCAAGAAGCTGCACTTTCCCATAGGCCTGATTACCTTAACCTTGCTCTTTCTGATGTTGTGGGAACACCTTCACCTAAAGCAAGTGTGCCTGTCAGAGAATATAGTTCTGGGGGCAAAGTCAAGTTTGTTGTTGGTAAATCTTTTTTTATTTTCCTCTATTACACACAGTGAATATAGTTATTTTAGTTTAAAAATTGTTTTTTTAGGATGTACAATAAGTGTTTATTTCTATTCTGGTAATTATCTAATAGTGTTTTTGTGCATGATGATTTTAGTAGGAAATCTAGTGCTTTTTTAATTTATTTTATAGACATTTTTAATGCTTTGAATGACTGTTATTTTAAACTGACATAAAATGTTAAGTTTTTAATGCATAAGTTGTTACATTCACAGGTTCCTTTTACCTCTTAGGAATTTTCTAAGATGGGGTTTGATCAATTAGCAATTTGAAACATCATAAGCTTTTTATTTGACCTTTCCATTTAACTTTCAGCATTTTCCCCAAATGGTCAATATTTAATTAGTTTAATCTCATATTAAAAAATTCAAAAAATAGAAATGTTTAACAGCATAAAATAAACTTCTTGAAGCACTCAAAACCTCTATGGGGCCTAATTTGCCATTGTAGACACTTTCAAAAGTGAATTCATAAAACCAACTTGATATTTTCATTTTTGTTCTCTAGAAATGAAGTCATGTATTTGTGTGGGAGAAAATTACCACAATATAAATGTAAATTCTGTAGCATAGGTAATGTGAAGCAGTATTTTAAAACAACTAGATCTACATGAATTCTAAAATCTAGATTTAAAAATTCCAAAAACTATCAGTGAATGTAATTGCCTATTAAGTGTTTGTGTGTTTTTTGGATGGGAGGATTTTTTGTTTAATATAGTTTATGGGGGTAGGACTATTATATCTTTGCAAATTATAAATAAGGGGGAAAAAGTTTTAGTGTGCATATGGTGCATCTCAAGATAAAGACCAATGTGAACTTTAGATCTATTACTAACAAAATAAAAAAGTGGACTAAATTGGTGTCCCTTCCAAACTGTTCATTGGATTAGAAAATCTTAAATATTCAAGGGTCAAAAGTCTATGTTGGGAGGAGCATTATGACCAAAAAAAAAGGGGGGGGGGGGGGAGGGGAGTTCAGGAGAGAGAGAGATAAGGGGATAGACACATACATTTATATATAGATACACAGATTTCTATACAGATAGAGAAAGATATATAAGGTTTCCAATTCAACATAACAGAAACTAGAATTCACTGGCTAAAAGGTATGTCAGTGGGGGTGTTAAAATGCAAACCGTTTCATTGGAAGTTTAAAAAAAAAAAATAAATTTATAGCCTAGGAAGAAATCAGTGGGTGTAGCTGGTAATATGAAAGAAAACAGTTGTACTGTAATGTAAATAACATGTTATACTGTTTCATTATAACTTGTTAATTATCAATAGGTGATGATTCCAGTTATCCAAGCTATGGAAATTTCCAGACACCTATGCCAGTTGTAGCTGGTGAAGAGCAAACAATTAAAGAACAAGAACCTGAAGAGGAGGAAGACAAAGAAAATATGTGGAAAAGAAACAAAAGAAGAGATTCAGGCAGCAAAAGAAGAGGCAGCAGTGATGATGAAGATCATGCTTTACTTAGAGTTCCTAGGTTTTTATTGCTTTTATACTTTAGGAATGATCTAGTGTTATATTACTTACTTAGACTTTGATTGTTTGGTGCAAGCTGCCTCTACTTTCACACCAGCAGCCCCATTTTATTAGAAAAAATATAAGAATTTGAAATATTTATTTTAAGTGGCAACTGTTCAATGACGTCACATTTTGTGAACATGCTTTCCTTTGTACAGTGTCTTGAAAAGTTTTATTTTTCTTATGTAACCCTGAACATTTATTTTGTTTCGATATCTTTGAATAGTATTTCTAACAATTATTAAATCAGTGCACTCTGTAATATTTAGTTCTTACAAATTAAGTACTATTATGGAGTACAGACTTTAGTAATAGATTGTTCTAAATCATTAAGTTAACGGAAACTTTTTTGTGGCAAACTATTTGATTCCAAATGTAGTGTTCTCTTACATTTTAAAAAATTAAAGAAATGAATTTAAGCTAAATTTCAGTGTATAAAAACTTCTATTGTTATCAGCATGGAAGGCAGTCAGTCAACAAAATCAGGCAAACGTCGACATCATCATCACCATGAACATTTTCACCGAGAAGATTTAATAATGAGACGCCAGAAAGGAAGTGAGGTCAAGTTAGATGAAGCTTTAAAGAAATCTCCCACAGAGACAGAGGAAGCCTCAATGTTATACAAAGCAGATCTTGATGAAATGGCAAGTAAGTCAGTCTGGAATTGATCTATTTTTCATTAATACATTGTTCTTCAGAGCAATAGTTTAGCACAGTGAGGCCCCAGCCTTATTTATCATGTGGCCATTTTAATTTCTGATATCCCTGTTGCGGGCCACATCACAGAAAAGATGAAAAAAAATGAAATAGATGATAAACCCATTTTTTAAATTAACCGTGGATTATGATGTTTGAAGTTTTTCTGAATCTTAACTTCTGAATATCTGTCTACATAAATGATATAGAAGTTTGTAGCACTGAATCTAAATGTTTGTCAGTAAGGCTATTCATCAGTAAAATGTTTGTTCAAACAAATAAATACTTGTAAACATTGTTCTCATCTTTAATGCTTGTGTTCAGAGATTTGGAAGATTTTCTTCAGGCAACACGGCCTAGAAATCAATTGTCTGCATTGCTTGTAAACATTGTCAATAAGCATGATTCGTAACATATAATAATAGCAGCACTTAGGTACTAAGGTTATTATTATTATTGATACCTTAGTGCTGCTATTATTATGTTACATGTCATGTTTATTCATAATTTGTTTTAGCACTAAAAGCTTCAAACTCCATTTGTCATAAAAATTGTCAGGTAGAGGAATCTAGTTTTGTTAGTAAAATCAGTTGCAGATCTGTCACAAAACTTGTCACATCGACCACAAAAAGTTTTTTTCGAAAAAGAAATCATGAAAATCCTCAAATCTTTCACTGAAATTGTCTTTCAAGATCCTCAAAAGTTGGGATAATCATAAATAGTGATGAAAGATCCTTTATGATGGTTGAAACGTTTATAAAGAGGTCTTTGCCTGTGGTATTCCCTGCATGCTCACTATAACTGCTAAATCCTCTGTTTGTACCATGAATCTTCTTCTTCTTCGTTCTCATTTTTATGTTGGAGCATTCAGATGACTAGACCAATATATATGAGATGAACTGCACAGTGGTTTCCAAATCAGAGAGCTCTCCATATAGTTTTCTTTCTATTGGGGTGAATAAATACCAAGAGTTGAGCATTATTGGTGGACTCGTCAGTGGAAACAAAACATTTTGAAATTTGCTGTTCTGTCTGAATAGATATTTTTACTCATATCTTACGAACCCCTTGTAATAGTCATGTAAGAAAGGCTGAAGTCTTCATTTTTCTTTTCAAAGCATATTTCATCTATCACTGCTACCTAGCACTTTCTTAAGCATTCATTGTCAGAAAATGAATTCATTTCTCTGCTTAAAGTGTGAGTCACTCTTGCAAAAGAGCAAAGCTTGCCCTTACTGGCGATTCATTTTCTTTTTTGGTAAACATTTTCGTCAGTCATCCAAACTTTAGGCTTAACATAGAAATTTTTGTCTTTGCAGCTTAAACCAAGACTACCATTAGAAATAATGCCTCTGTTGCACATGCAAAATGCCAAGGATACAGTGGAATTTTTTAAGAACCAAAACTGGCTGTCTACTTATGTCGCCAAATGGATAAACGTTGTTTCCTTTCCAAAAGAAAAAATACTATGAATATTAAAATACTTAATAATAAAATCCACCGAAGAAACATTGAGAGTGCTAACATTGTAAACGATACATTTTTGTGTGTGATTTTCTTCCTTTTGATCTGACATTTCCATGGGCTGGAAAGAACCATGTCTATCCCATGGACTGTATTTTGGGCATCTCTGGTTTTGTTTGCATATGATCTCATGAATCATGAATATTAATGTATGTTTCAGGTCATAGATTTGAAGATCAGAGAGGTATCAGGAGACATAAAATAGCTAGAAGTAAAGGGGCACTACACTCCATTGTACACATTGGAAAATCACACCATGTGAAGAAAAGTAAAACTGTTAAAAAGTTTGATCACAGTCCACATGAGGTATTTACTTATATTGTGTTGCATGTCAGTGTTTCTCTTTCTATGTTTTTTTTGTTATTCTGAACCAAAAAATAATATAATAAATAGTATGTTATGCTGTACAGATAAGTGGTATCTGTATGTATGAATATTTCTACTCATCAGGTGTTTATTGTGCACATAAATGTGTTATTTGTTTTTCTGCCATATACATGTATGTATCAAATCTGAATGTGTGTGTGTAAACCTTGCTTATTTGAGTGTGATATCTATATCTGCGTGTAATAACTATTTGTGTGTGATATTTATATCTGTGTGTGATACTCTCCAGGTGTTTGTTGAACTTGATGAGCTTCATGCTGGAACTGAAGACATATGGGAGTGGCGGGAGAAAGCTCGATGGATCAAATTTGAAGAGGATGTTGAGGAAGGTGCAGATAGGTGGGGCAAGCCACATGTTGCTTCATTGTCTTTTCATTCACTTCTAGAACTAAGACGAGGATTAGAGAATGGTAATTTGTCATTAAATATATTTAAAAAATACTTTTTTAAAAACAAAGCTTATATTGAGTGAAGTTGAATCAATTATTTTGAATGAAATTAATTTCTATTAGATAGATTAACAATAATAAATTTTGCAATTTGAAATATTTAAAAAAAATGCTTTTTGTTAAGCATAACTTTCATGCTTATATGATCAGTGCACTATGGTCCAATCATTTTAGTGGGTCAGTTTTGTTGATGCTGGTGGGGTGTGTGTGTGTTTAATCTCAGAGTGGTTTCCATTCTGCCTTTTCGAAAGCAGTATAAAAAACAAAAAAATTCAAACTCGACGTTTGAATCCTACTGAGTTGGAAGGCTGACATGCCAGCCAATGAGCTATTCAAGTACTTATAAAAAATATATTTTTTAGAGATTTTTAGTTTACGATTTTTAATGAACAACCAAATTCTCTACACAAGGCTTATCTCCTGTTACCTTTGTACATCTATTATATAAAGCAGAATGTTTGTATGTATGTATGTATGTATAGAAATAAAAACCGCTTGACCAATCTTGATAAAACTTGGCAGAAATGTTCCTTGGGTACCAACTTAGACCGTAGTGTATGTATTGTAGCCCTAAAACAAACTTAAGACCCTCAAAAAAAAAAAAAAAAGACCAACTCTATTACAGCTGTAGTATTTTATGGATCTAGGCCATGTTTATAGTGTTGACATGAGAAAAGATCGAAAGGATTTAGATCTAGATCTAATTTTAAGAACTAAACTTTGCACTTATAGTTGTTTTTTTTTACACTTGAAAATACAAAATATAGTTTATTGATTTCATTTTTTTAATAAAATTAACCTTCAAATTTGTGTTTCAAAAGCATTTTTACATTAATTCGTTATTTATATCTGCGAATTTAGATATCCCGATGCACATTCTTTCATTAGACATTACCAATTGGTTACACATTAACACATCTCTCTACTGAGTCTATTCCTAGGTCTAGGTCTAAAACTCTTATTGAACTCTAAGATGATAAAACTTCTTTTCACAAAGATAGTTTTGTGCTTTAACACATAAACATACTAATTATTGTCCATTCATTTGATATTTTAATCAATTTAACATTTCAAATTAGTTTTTCTAAAGCATTTTTAATACATTCGTTCGCTGTTCGCTAAAGTTGCGTAGCCGTGTTCAGATAGGCCTATATTCATTCATGAAAAAAGGTCACGCAATGGCAACACAGAATGAACTCTAAAAGCCAATTTTTAACTCTAGATTAGTGTAGATTTAGATCTATGTCTACTTCAAGATCTACTTTATACTTTAACACATGAACATACAAAATTAAGTCTATTCATTTCAAATTTTAATCAAATATATGTAGGCCTACAAGCAAATGTTTTAATTTGAAAAAATGGATTTAAGTAGATTAGCTATTTTGATTTGATGGCTTCATTCATACTATTTTGACATTTACACATTCGCTTTATTTATTACATTATTATTTCCTTTAAATGTTTTAAAAACACTCTCAGTGACTATATCGACAGTAATACGCAAATAAAGACCCGCATGTCGCGGGTAAAATATTTCTAGATTTCTATATAAAGCAAAATATATTATGACTTTTCGGTAACTAATTGTTTAATTTTTTCTATTGATTCAAGTGTTGTCATTAGCAATAAATAATTGTGCAAATTTTTAACTTGACCCAAGAATGTTAAATGGGAGAAATAACATGTCAAAGATTCCACCCACCCAGACAGACAGAGTGTTAAAAAAAAAGATATTTTTTGTGGAAACACAGGCAGGTAAAGAGACAGGTTTCAATATTTTCAGCATGAAAATACAGAAGCTATGAACTACAAAATATCAACAATCACAATCCTATCAGTAAAAAAAGATAGTTTGACCTAATGATCATGTTCTCTCAAACATTTAACAAACTAGTGTCTCTCAACATACCCCTCCTTACTTCCCTTTAATCAGTGGTTCTTGGGGAACAGCATATTGAGCTACAGAAATACACTTTTATGTTATCTACAGAGCAGACTTCCTATTAAATGTCCAATAATCTATTTTTCAACTTGTCACAATTCTTTTACAACTAAAACTATTCTGCACATTCTAGGTACTGTATTGCTAGACTTGGAGGCATCAGATTTAACATCTATCATTCATAATGTTGTGGAAAATATGGTTATTAGAGACTTGGTGGAGGAGGAAGTCAAAGGGAAGCTACTAAGGACTCTACTTCTGAAGCACAAGTTTGTAGCTTTACCTTATTTTTAAAAAAATTTTTTTTGGGTAAAAGTTCTTTACATTATTTTATTTAATTTTTAAAAACTTTTTGTATAGTCTAGGATGTTTTAATTTTGTATAGACAGTATTTATGCTATTTCAGACACTATATATTTTATACCTTTATTTTGTTGTTATAATATAGAATTGTATAGCTAGTCTCATCATAAATCTATTGTTCTTAGTTGTAATTTTTTTTTGTAGTTCTAATGTTTTCATATTCAGTTATGTAGACTTGTAATAGTGACCTTGAAATCTACACTAAAATTTAAACAAGATTCTGATGGCCACATATATTTACAATGCCCTTAATTATTGAAATTCAATTGGTGTGATAAATGATTTTTCATTCTTATGAAATTAAACAATAAAAAAAAAAAACCCACAATGTTTAAGTTTAAAATATTGAATGATCTACAGTAATACTGTAAGAAACTCTTAAGTTAAGTTTCCAAATTGTAATTTTCATTATCACTGAGGCCTTAGTTACCACATGCCAGTGTCTATATTGTTGGATTTTCTTATGTACACTAAAGAGCAGAAGGCTGTGGAGACTATCAAGTTCCCTAGCTCACACTTGTGACAAGTGGATTCTGTGTTTGATGGTGTTTTGTCTAGGGTATCATGTATGGAAGACTTCATTTTCACAGAATTATAAGTACAAGCACACATCTAGCTATAGGCAAACAACAAAGAGTGGAATATAATTTACAATGAATAGATATTTATTTACAAAATATAGGGATTGGATTACGAAATATAAAGGTAAAAGTATATGATGGATGGATGTACAATATGAATTTGGGCCTAAATCATTATTAGATGTAAAGGGCAAGTGGTTGGAGAGTCATTAGGCACAAAGCTTATTTTTGAGCCAGGTGGTGCTGTGTGTAGACTGGTGTGGCTAGATGCTGTGGCTCTGGGCTGGTGGAACAGATCCAGGCCGTGGGCAGTTCAGCTCTGGAGGCATAGATCAATTGCAATTACCAGTTGTAAAAGCCATTGAGGGGTCTTGGCTGAGGTTACTAATTTAATAACAACTCAGCTTGTGTTGCTTGCTGGGTGAAGAGTTCTGAGCAGAAAGGGAGATCACTTAGATAGGGTAGAGGATGTGGCGATTCAAAAAAAGCATGTTAGCCTTAATGACATTGCAGGGATGTAGATACCCTTCTGGGAAGGAAATCTTCAGCATGAATCTGATAAGCCTATACTTTAGAAAAAATAAAACAGGTGATATTTAATGGTAGCTAAGGGAGCTAATGAGTTAATAATAAAGGAGAGAGGGGAGATAACAAATTAATAGTTATCATAGGAGGTAAATAATTTCTACATGAAGTTCATTAGTTACGGTGAATAGTAATTACTAACATTACATAAACTAGTGGGATGAAGAGGAACGAAAGAACAACGAATGATGTTCGTCTGTAGCTTAACATAAATAAATATTCATCTAGCTGGTGGGACCAGGTCTATAGTCTTAAGATATAGCAAAATTAACATATTTAACTAAAGTAACCTTTTGAAGGCTACGTGTGATATAGGTACAATATAAACACAGGTAAACATTGTAAAACATGTGATTTCTGAAGAATTCCTGTGAAGGAAAATATAATCTTAGTGAATGACATTGAATTATGGGCTTGTTTAGGTAACATTAAAGCTATATGGATAATCTAACTGCTAGAATAATTCCCTGCATAGGAATAAAATAATTGTGAATGTTTCTAAGGTTTTAGGTAAGAGGTAATTTATCAGAGATAAATTAAGTACTAAATAGCAAAATATAAGGGTGAATATTCAATAATTAACACATCTTCTTGTCTAGATTTAACCTGTACAAAGACATTGGATTAATTTGTATAAATTCTTTGGCAATTGAGGCATATAAATGTCTATACTAGTGCTAGATCAAATGACTTTCAAGTCATTAAATAAAAGTCTCATCAATTCAATGTGTTACCCGCACATCTACACATAGCTAGGTAAATTAATAAAGATCATATAATGACATGAATAAAACCTACTTGCATTAATCCAGGTGATTTAGAAATACACAAATGCGCAAATAACAAAAATAACTAAATGCATAAAATTAATTATAACTAAGTAAAGTGGTTCTCAAGAACTCTACTAAGTTACATACCACCAATCCGAGAAGGAAAAATCATCTGGTAATCAGAGACAGGAGAGCTTTCTTTTCTTTTTAGCTCTAGTACTTAGAAGGGGATGATTTAAATGATGCATGTTGACGAAAGTTAAAAAATGGCAGGGGGGGGGGGGAGGAAAAGGTTGGGGCAGTAAGCAGATAGGCGACATCAAGAGAAGTCTGTCTGATCTGATATAAATGCTGCTGGCATCTCTTGTCTACTTAAGCAGGAGTTCAGAGATAGCAAAGGGGGGGGGGGGGGGGGGGGGATAACACTGGTGCTTGACAATGAAAGTTGCATCATGACATGGGACAGTGTGAGCCATGGCCAGAGAAACTTCAAGTGGGCAGTTATTGAAGTGTGCCTTAGAACTCAGCAACTGTTCCAGAGAAGAAGGGGGGTCAGAGGGGAAAGTTTTTCTTGTCCATCATGACGTGAGGGGAGAGGAAAAGTCCTGTCCATCATATGTCTACATTGGTCCAGTAATTGGTAGGAGGGGCATGCCTTAGTGAGGCGTTTGGTGAAACTTGACTGGGGAGGTGATTCCTGTCTTGAGACATGTTTGACAGATGTTAGTTAATGTCTGGAGTTTGTATTGCTAGTTGTTACTCTCCAAGTCTCTTACCAAACAAAAAAACTGCTTTCTCATTTGTGTTGAAGTTTCAGATTTTATAATTTAGGGTCAGTGCTTTTGACCTCCAGTTTGGCCTTTGGGTCTTACAAGCTTGCCTAGCCTTGTTGATCAGATTTTTGACATCTGCATTTGCTCTCCCTTCTTTGTTTATGATGCTTCCAAGCATCTTGTAGTTTATGTGATAGGAGGCTATCTGTGAAATTCAGATCCTCAAGTTGATTCCATTGAATTGTCAGCTATTGGCCTTCTCATTATTTAGTCAATTACCTAGAGGAAGATTGTGGGGAAAGCATTTAGATTTGCTTAGACTAAGACTGCTTAGGGAAATTTGTTGTGATTACAAGGACTCTTTTCTCATATAAAGACAACACTTACTCCCATCTTTATTTCAAATGAGCAAGAGTAAGCTCCCCTCGACGGTCTTTAAAATGTTTGTTTCTAAGCTCTACCAAAACACTGATCCCCCACCAGCACAACTGTCTGACAGCTTGAACTCAAAACTTTTCACTTCAATATCTGTTTGGCAGTAGTGACACCATTTTGTTCATTATGGAGTGCAGGCACCTTTGGTGATAATGTTCTAGTGGTGCTTTCTATATTGCACCCAGAGCCTTGCAGGATGGGTTGTAAGAACCACTGCTTAGTAGAAATGGATTTTTCATTTTATTTAAGCATTCAGTGAAAGAATATGAAATAAAAGTCTAGGATCATGAGAAATGAAATAGCACTGATAGAAATGTTTACTATTGCAATGCTGTTCTACACATGCTTCCTATGTCCCAACATTATATAAACTTCAGTTGTTGCAGAAAATATAAACACCTTTTTAAAAACAAACTTATGTGACCTCTGATATATTTGATAAAGTTTATTCAAATTTTGATCTTATTTCCTTTGTGGAGTAGCCAACTGGAGTAAAGCTAAGACTAACAATGTAGTCTAAATTATTTTAGGTGACTTAGAAGAAAAATGTATTGCTGCTGAAAAACAAAACATGATCTTAGAATCAAATGTTAAAAACTTAGTTCTCTACTTTGTTTAAAAGATTATTTCTTTAAATTGAATCATTTTTTAAAAAACTTAGTATATGCATTTGTGATTTCCCTTGTTGGTCAATTAAATTTTCAGGCATGTGAGTGGCCGGTCCGCATTTCTACGGCGTAATCCTTCTTATTCTAATTTGGCCAGCCTGGATAGTTCAGGGAAAAGGTTTTTGCCTGCTTTTATTTCTTAGTTGGATGTTTTCAGTTTTTGTATCATTTGTGATTGACTAGTAAAGATGATTGATCATTTACGCTTATTAATTTTTCTTTTTTTTTTTTTGGTTGTACGAATGATGCATATTAAATGTAAATTGTTGACTAGCCTTAAGATATCAGGAAAAAGAATTATATTTTGAGAATATAAATGACTAGTATGAATGACTCTCAAGCTAAAAGATTTTCTTCAAACTTCATATAGGTAGTGTTGCCAACTTGTCAGTGAAGAATTTTTAATATCAGCTGTATTTTTTAAATTTCTTAAATAAATATGCTTTTATCTGAAAAAAGTAATTACCAATAAGATTGATCTACTAATTTAGAGCAAATTACCTGATAATATAGTTGAATCAATGACTTCTGTGCCATTTTGATACAAATGTAAAGCTAAGTGTTAAAACAATGAATGATGCATACATTTATAATGGCAGCACTAGGTAAAATATTTTCTTATTGAGACTAAATGGATAACATATTATTTCACCATATTTAGTAGACCATTACCTCTCCTTCAAATTTGCACCTAATGCTGCCACTACATTGGTAACTTGCATGGTCCTTAGGTAGGACCATTCAAAACTAAGAACATAAGAAATAATTTTGCAGCAGGTTTAAATGTAGTAAATTGTGGGAAAGGGTTTCCTTTTTATTTTCACAGAAGGATTGAAGCTTTGTTTCATTACTAAAGAATTCTATAATTCATGGACCAAATTGTGTGTGGTGGGAAGACATTATATTGCAGGCTGTCCCAGAGAGCAATTTTTTTTTTTTGAGGACTGTAACAAATGACTAAAAAAGTGTGTGTGCAAAGTCTAAATTGGCAGGACACAGGCCATTTGGTTGAAGGATGCAAAAAAAAATACTTTTAAAATAAATTTTGTTGTGGAGAGAAGCATTCTAATTTGGGCTGTATACCATTTCAACATAGCAAAGCACATGTATCAGCTAGTTATCTACATTTAAAGTTTATCTGAGGGAGGCCATGTTTAAAAAAGAATTATACAATGATATTTGATGTAAAAGCTTCATCATTAATTTGACACACAAGCTGATTTTCCTATCTACCATGTAAGAACGACATTGTTGGCAATACTAAATCTACATAAAAGTTAATTCAATGAAACCTCTATATTATTGCTTACTGAAAAT
This sequence comes from Biomphalaria pfeifferi, assembly GCA_030265305.1. Classification (NCBI taxonomy): domain Eukaryota; kingdom Metazoa; phylum Mollusca; class Gastropoda; family Planorbidae; genus Biomphalaria; species Biomphalaria pfeifferi. The sequence goes on along the minus strand of JASAOG010000008.1, from coordinate 4,023,908 downwards.
GAATATAAATGAAGTCAATAGTTAAAAGTGTTTGCTTGAAAGTCTTCAATGTTGTACAATGCCATGGTGACCAGAGAAGCAAGACATAGTAATCTACAGCATGACTTGTATCCCAGTCCCATGATATCTGTCAGATTGCATTGTGTTTTGAAATAATTCTTCTTCTAGGCTTGCATACTTAGAAACACTGTTTGTCAAAGCAGCTTTAGACACATTTTCTTGGTTATTAACTGAACTAGTCTCAACTTGTACCATAACTTTTGTTTTGCTCATGACAAACCAGATGCACAAGAGTTCTTTCTTATAATGTTTGCAGTATATACAATAAGCACACATTGAACTTGTAGGTGACCATTTTCCCATTAATTCTTCAAGCGACACAAGTCATAATCTCAATTATGCTCTTATAAATTTAAATATTTCAGAAAGGCTACTCTAATCAAATGTTCCTTTTTTTGTTAATTTCATACTACATTTTAAATAAGAACACCAGAAAGAATATAATGTATTTCAACTTTGACACTAGTGCAGGATTAAGTCAAAAAGGATTTTTTTGGTTTTAAATATGATAAAGAGCATGTTTCAGTACATAGTTGAATATTTGAAACATAATTATTGACTAGTACTTTCAATTCCTTGGAAATATAGAGATTACATTGAGATTATCTTCAATCATCTAGGATCAATGTAAACAATTGAAGTAAAAGGGGAAAACCATTTAGGGTAAATGGTCACTGTATTTAATACACATGATTTTATTGAGTATTTATTAAATTTAACACTGGATGCTTTCAAATATCTACATGTATATCAAATATTGCTTTATGTGGACTACTCCATCAAAAAATATCTTTTTAAAGCTTTTAGAACCAGTGTCTATGCCATTGGTTTATTTTAGAATCTTATTTGTTTTAGGTTACAAAATTGCTTTCTGAATTATTTAAGACATTTTTTAACATTAAGCAAATGTGATTTGTTTTTCTTTACAAACATAAAAACCAAAATAAGTATAAAAATATTTCTTATGGCTTTTCAATGCAATATCTTGGCATGTTGGTCAAACATTTATCTATGTCCCTCTCCACTTTCTTTTGATGGCTTGGTTTCTTCATTCTTATTTCAAGCTTTTTTAAGAGTTTATTTTTCCTTTACTAACATGAAGCATTAACTTTCTCTATTACCAAAAACAACAAAAAAGTCACAGCTGCAGTGTTTTTAACATTTTATTATTTTTCTATTAACTTTAAAAAAAATTAATCATACAATTAAAAAAAAAATATTTTTTTTTTGTAGTAAAATAAATGGAATAAAGTAGTATCATAATTTTTATCTTTGAATATATTTCAATAAATATATCTGCAAAACTCTATGCATTATTTATTAAAGAATTCTCTTTGTGTTAAATGTTTGATTGTTTCTATTGTAGACACCAGCAGAATGACAGAGGCCTACTCACATCAATTTCTCAAAGTAGTTTTGGCTCAAACCTTGGTTTGAGTAAATCTGCCAGTACTACTTCCATGACTGAGAAAAGATTAAAGGAAAATAAAGCTGCTGCCAAGTTGGAGATGGTTAAAGTGGATGTTGATAACAATATGGTAAGTGGTCATTTATTTTATCTTCAGATTCTGAGAATCCTGTTCTTATGTCTTGATATCTTATCTATACATTGTGCACTCACTGTTTGATGCAAGTGACTTTTCCTGAAAGAGTTAACTTTTGTTCAACAATTTAGTGCTAGTTATAGTAGTTCTTATGACTATGATATAATCATTTTCTGATTTCCTAAGAACATTAGGATTCACATAATACACTCACTCTGATGAAAACAGAATTGTTTTTCTTTTTGAAATTCCTACAAATTTCAAGTTTTTTCTTTGGAGAGGAGGAACTAAGTACACCATCAAAAACTACTATTGCCCACTATCATCAACAGCAGAAATAGACATACAACTACCACACTACACAAGGACAATAATAGCTGGCGACTTCAATGCACAAACACCTTCCCTAGGCTACCCACACGTTAACAAGCGTGGCAAAGAAATAGAGAATGTAACAAATGCCTCTAAACTACAACTTCTGCAAAACAAAACTTCACCTCCAACTTTCCTCCACAGAGCACACAACACAACTAGCAGACCTGACCTAACTTTTATCTACAGACATTACAGACTCTTCTAAAATAACAGTACTTGAAGACATAGGTAGTGACCACAGGCCTATACTCCTCAATATTGGAACGCCAGGTAGATACCAATCCAGCAAAACAACTAGATGGAACTATAAAAAAGCTAACTGGGCAGCTTTTTCACAAGAAACAGACACAAGTCTATCAAGCATAATGGAGACAGACGTCAACTCAACCTACACAACTATAATCTCCAACATCTTACAAGCAGCAAAAAAACACATCCCTCGAGGCCAAGTTAAGAAATACAAACCTTTTTGGACACCTGAATTAGATAAAGTAGTCAAAGAAAGAAACATGGCCAGGAAGACTATAGAAAAAAACCTACTAGAGAGAACAAGACAAAGTACAACAAATTGACATTGCTTAAAAGATACAAAATTAAATCAGAAAAAAAGAAAAAGTGGACGACAACATGCAAACAACTAGATCTAAACAAGGATGGTCGAAAGGCCTGGACCCTTCTGCACCGGCTAGCAGGAAAGAAACAAATAACAAACCACCAACCTATAAAAGGCACTGACGACATAATAACAGAAAACCTTAAAAAGGCTGAAACCTTCAATAAATATTTTGCCAGCATTAACAAGTCAAAGCCAAGAAAACAACTGGACCAGGCCTTTAGTAATATCTTAAAGAAAGAAGAAAAATACTGTCAGATCTTTGACACTCCCTTCACTCTGCATGAGCTCAATACTGCCCTGAAAAGCCTCAAGTCAAGAAAATCCCCTGGACCCGATAAAATAACAAATGAAACGATTCGGGGACTAGGACCACAGGCCCAAAACTGTATACTTAACTTTATCAACCATACATGGAAAACTGGAGACATACCACAGGAATGGAGAACCGCAAACATAATACCCATTTTAAAGAAAAATAAACCACCTGGAGACCCAAAAAGTTATAGACCAATATCTCTAACATCCAACATTGGCAAAATGGCAGAAAAAATGATCAATAACCGACTTTATTGGTGGCTAGAAAGTACTTGCTCACTCCACAATGCACAAGCTGGCTTCAGGAAAGCAAGTAGAACAGAAGACCACCTCTTTCGTTTTATCCAGGACACAGTAGAAGGGTTTCATGAAAACAAGCACACTACAGCAGTATTTATAGATTTGCAGCAAGCCTATGATATTAGAGTGTGGAGAAAAGGTCTATTTTTGAAGATGAAAAAAATGGGCATCCATGGAAAAATGTACAGCTGGATCAGGGCATTCTTAAAAAACAGAACCATCTAAACCCGATTCGAAGGTGCCATCTCTAGTAAAAAAGTTTGTAAGAAGGACTACCACAAGGTTCAGCCCTTAGCTGCACTCTCTTTCCAATCTTCATGAATGACCTCCTGGACCTCATTTTGGTCAATAAGGCACTTTATGCAGACGACCTTTTAATTTGGACTACAGAGAAATATCCAGTGCTGACTAGATCCAAACTATCTCCACATATTCAAAATTATGGAAAATGGAAATAAACAAAGAAAAGTCAGTTTATTCAATCTTTAGCCACAGCAACAAAACAGCAAATAGACTCACAGCCAATAAATAAAGAAGAAAATCCAACATTTCTTGGTGTAAAACTAGACCAAAGTCTGTCTCTAAAACACTTTAGGGCAGATTTAAAAGAAAAAGCATCACAAATATTAAACATAATAAAACACCTAGCAGGAACATCCTGGGGAGCTGAAAAGAAAACCTTAAGACAGTTACACTGGATACGTCAGATCTGTAATGGAAAACTGTCTCTCCATACAAGTAGCTGCCAACAAAACCTATCAATCATCATTAGATACAATCCAAAACCAAGCCTTGCGGCTAATTAGTGGAGGTATGAGAACTACCCCCACAGCAGCCTGTGAAATAGACTCCAATATTGAACCTCTTAAGTTAAGGCGCAACAGAGCAGCATTAGAAGCTATTGAGAGATACAGAAGGTTGGAGGACGATCATCCAAATAAATTACTAACACAGAGAAATAGGAAAAACAACCAAAAAAAGCAAAAGACTCTGATCCAACTTACTGACGAACTAGCCCTAAAACACCACCTACCCAATAACAGAGAAAAAATTACCAGATTTTCAAACATTACACCTGGACTAAACTACGAACAACCAACCATCAAAACACATTTACTAAATAACACCTTAACAAAAGAATCAAATCCACTGGAGCTCAAAGTAGGCACGCTTGAAACAATTGAAAGCTATCAAAAAACAGCTATCCATATTTATACAGACGGATCGGCTTTCAAAGCCACCATCAATGCTGGTCTTGGTGCCTTCCTGGTCTTCCCTAAAAATAAACACTTTGAGATAAGCGCACCCTGTGATGATTACTGCTCAAACTTCTAAGCCGAAATTGAGGCAATCACCAAAGCACTACAGACAGTGGAAAACAAATTATATGAATGGAGTGCAACCACAATCAGATATTGTTGTCTTTACAGACTCCCAATCTACTCTGCAAGCACTCTGCAAGCACTTAACAGCAGCACCTCAAACAGCCCAAGAGAGTTGGCAACACTCATTGTGATAATTTATCAGATGATATCAAAATTAAATATCAATATCACACTACAGTGGATCCCTGGACACATTGGCATCATGGGAAATGAAAAGGCAGATAAGCTATCAAAGGCAGGTTCATCTATGGAACAACCAGATAGACCTGTTAACTACCTCACCCTAAGGTCAATGTTATTCAAAAATCACAAAGAGGAGTGGCTCAACCAATGGGCATCAGGAAACACAGGCAGAGCCATGTACAAAGAAATGACTACGCCTAACAAACTGGACAGTATTAACTTCCTCCCCCGCAAAGAACAATCTACAATCTTCCAACTAAGAACAGGACATACACCACTATTAAATTACCACCTGAACAAAATAAACTCCACACAACTCCCCCTTTGAAGACACTGCGCCCACCCCTTTGAAACCGTAAACCATATCTTCTTTGAATGCCCCTCCCTAATCCAACTTAGGCAGACCCTACTTCCACTACAGCCCAACATAACCAACACCCTATACGGCAGTGCTGAACAACTGAAGAAAACAGCACACTTTTTTTCCTTGGCACAGTCTGCAAAAGAGCTCACAGCTCAGCAGCAATAAAGCTGGCTAGAAGAAGAAGAAGAATCAAGTTGTACTCTTGAGGCTAACTAGTGAGGTTTCACATTTTTTGAAGGGAAAATAGTTCACTATTTTAAGTGTCTATCAGCTTTTTAAATCTAAACTAAATATTTTACAGACCACAATGAGATATATAAATAGTAATGACCTAGATGAGTTTGCATATCATCTGGCAATAAAAACATTCCTGTAATATTTTTCTTGTATACAACTTCTCAAGACCCATAAAAGAAAGAGCACATGAATTTGAAAACTAGAAAATATATTTTGTGATGGAATGGACAAGTTTTGTGGCACAACTTTAGGGACTTTTTTAAAATGTAGTAATAAATGAATGTAACAAAATCTGTACTAAAAGATGTTTCATCTTGTAAGCCACATGCTTTCGCATGATATGTGTTTCTGATGAGCATTGCTAATTCATTGCTTCAAGGTCATTGATTGACCCTTTTCAGAAATTAATTGCTAAACTAACTTGTTGGAGTCAATTGGATAATTATAAATTGGGTCCTCTAGTCAGGAGCCCCAGATGGCTTATTGATGGAAATATTGTTATACTTTATTAAATACCTTAAGTTACACTTTAAATCTACAGTGTTTTGGTACACTTGTTTAGTTGTAGTGTAGATGTGCTATTTAAACCATTTGTATTTGCATTGACATTAAAAAAAACTTCTCTAGTTGTGTGAATCATGTTTGAATACCCTAAAAATATTTCCTTTAGCCTACACTACCAGAAGATATGAATAAGGTCAGTGATTATGGTACTATCAGTAGGAATGGGAGTTTGTCCCCTTCACCTAACAAAACCATGCCCATATTGGAGAGTGATTTGGTAAATACATTGGCATTGTGTGCATTAGATTTCTAAAATTAATACATAACTGCATTACCACTGTCAATAAAGTTTTAAAAAATCAATTGCATGCTTAGCTGTTTGTTGAAGTGATTCTAGTGAAGTAAAAAGACTTGGAAAATGCTTACATCTATTTAAAGTGATTACAATTTTTTAAAGAATGTCATACTAACAGCTTATTGCTCTGTATGATTTTATTTAAGACACATCTGTTACTATCTTTGTAAGTGTCAATTAGACTTTTAATAGTTGCTGTGGACTTTTTGTGTGATTCCAAGATTGTTTAAATATTGCTAATATGTCTAGCATGAAGTATTAATGTCCATTTTTGTTGTTGTTTGATTTCTCCATTTTTGTAAATTAAAGCTTTTGTCAGGCTTCTGATACCAGTAACAAATTTATCCATGTCCAAATATGTGTAATGAATAGCATTCTTCCTTTCCACTTGTTATATCATCATAATTGTTGACTTTTCTAGTTGTTGACTTCTCAATGAACTAAAGCAGTGCTATTTGCATTACAATATTTATAATTGCATTTTAGGTTTTTCTCTTCCATCACATACAGAAGGTAAGTGTTGGCAGCACAGTACATTTCACTTCCTAATATCTATAATGTTTTAAATATTAAATTCATCTATTCAGCTTTTTAGTTGACTGCTTTTTTATTTCCAGGAAATTATGTTGTACACATTACATGAATATTCTATGTGTATTTTTAAAAATTGTGTTTCATTTATTAAATGTCTTTTGTTTTTTGCAATTCTGAGTAAAGTGTATAGCAGCATTGAGTTGTACACTGATTCTCATGACAGCAATTGTCTAGAAATGATTTCTAGAAGAAAATGTATAGGCAATAGTACTTTCTAGCGATGTTCTTGTTAGAATTTTATTTCCAATGCTATATATGTTGAATTTTTAGTAGAATTTGTTTTTAGTTTCAGTTCATCTAGCTGTTTAAGCATTGTTTCAAAAACATTTTCTTTACATCTAATTATAATGGAAAAAAAACTTTTTTTTCCAGCTATAAATAATAAAAATCCCAAGTGCTAATCAAATTATTCATAAGTTGTACATCTAGTAAAGATCGTACTATTAGTAACATTTTCTGACTTCTGAAATTAAAAAAATAGTTATATTTATAGCTCATTTATAACTATTTGCAAAAATTATATTTGTAATTAATTTAAAACATTTTAAGACATTTTATATTATATATTATAATTGAATGAAAAAGCACATTGCATCACTCTGATATTTTAGCTTAAAGACAGCAATCAGCTTTCTGTTTTGTGGCAATCATACTTTCTTATGTAAATGTGTTTAAGAACAGTACTTATTTTTTTATTCAGACTGACAAACAAACAGATGGCATACATATCGGGATAACACCTGTTGAACAAAAGAAGCATGTACAAGATATCATGCGCCGTATACCCAAAGGTAGGTTATCACAATATTAATATCATGTCTGTTTCTTAAAGGATTATGGGGATTTTTAATAAACTTGAATGAGTCAGATATTTAGGTTACCATTTTTTTTCTAAACATGAACTGGCACTGCTGTGATTAGTTGTTTTTTTTTGTTCTTATCACTTCATTCTAAAAGTCATTACTGATTTGGTTAATTGTATTGTGTTATGCATATTTTTTTTTCTATGTAAGACTATGTTTAAGATAGACTTTACTAACTAATCAAATTCAAAAAGTACATTTTGTTAAGGTTTAAATGTTAAAATATTTATCAAATCCCTCCAGAACAATTTTTAAAATTGTGTTTTTCATTCATAATAACTTGGTCGTGTGCAAGTAATAAATTCATTGGGCTTGCTATTTCTTTTTTAAATATGTTTTCTAAACAATAAAGGTTCTAATACCTAGGATATAGGATGTCCTTGAGAGACACTTCTTACATTTTTTTTTTATCTTTTAGCACAAATATTGAAATAGTCAATACCACAGAACTCCTTTTTTTTTTTCTTCTTAAGACTTGTATTTATCATATAGAACCAGAAAGAAGAAATACTTACAGAGAGTAGATACTTATAGGCTTTAAGAATTGAGCCCCAAACAAAATGTTCAAACCTTACACAACCAGCAGCTTTGGTACTGCCAAGAAGCATGGTGAAGAAATTTGGCAGCTCTACATTCTAACTGAAAAAAAAAATTTTTTCTTTTAGGCATAATTTTTTTCTCCATCAACAAAAACTTTGCATCCTTTTTATTCTTGGAAATGCACTGTAGTTATATTCTTTTTTTTTTTTTATTGAGTGCTACAATGGATCTTAAAAGTGTATTGTTTTTTTACTATTCATGTCTATTTAGTTAATTATGAATAAATAAAGAAATGAAATATAATGAGAAAATTAAATAGCTTTTGAATAAGTGGAAAGCGTGGTAGAGAGGCTACGTGCGCTTGAACTTAGCTTGGCTTGGCCACCTATGAAGGGGGCTTGAGGTTCGACACCCGACTCAGGCAGAGTTTGTGTTTACTCAGCGCCTAAAGGCAGCACGGAAAAACCTTCTCCTAGATACCCCCTCCTCCCTACTGGTCCACAACTGAGATTGGACCAAAGCGCTATGAGCATGCTATAAGCATGAAAGTAGCGCTATATAAAAGCCTTAATTTAATTTAATTTTAATAATTTATCAGTTTTATACAATTTTAATATGGTAATTTAATGACGCTCTGTGGTTTTATTTTTCTCAACCTAGCTCAAAAGCAATTAGATAGATACCTGGATTAGGAAAGTTTTTTTACTGTGTGTCTGGCCTTGAATTGACCAATTTAACCACATATAAAACTTGAGAGTCAATAAAATATAACAGATAGTATTTAATTGAGAGAGTACAGCTTTCAATATGTCTTTGTAAGAAACATTAATCATGATTGTACCTTTATTATTAAACTATCATCTAAGATTTTAAAACATTTCTCATTACAATTGTATTTAAAATGAATTGGTTAAAAATTGAGTCGTATTTAAAATAGAATTATACATTTTGTTGAAAAAAAATCTTGTTTTTTATTCTATTTAAATAAAAGTATTAACCAATGTAGAATAGCAATATTTATAATTGACTAATTTTGCTATACAGGAGCTGAAGCCAGCAATGTTCTAGTTGGTCAAGTGGATTTCCTTAAGAAACCTGCCATGGCATTTGTTAGGCTTGCTGAGGGTCAGATGTTGGAGAATTTAACAGAAGTTCCTTTACCTGTCAGGTAGCTGATTTATAAAAAAAACTTTTACCAGATTAGCTAATGACAATATTTTCCTTGGCCTATAACAGTGTTTATGGGGCATGCCTAGTCCTCTTGAATAGGTGTGACAAAGAAAAGGCTGAGACTCACTAGTTTTGTCTAGTTGGTTTTTTAAAATCTGATCTAAATTTAAATTATGTAATGTTTCTATAAATAGTTTATTAATATTAATATCCCTTAGGTTTTGATGGTGGTCTATGGTTAATGATTTGTAATCAATATCGGGGAGGCTGAACTTACCCACAAGCCCAAAAAACTGCATTTTTATGTTTTTCTTTAAGTAATGAAAGAGAATTGCATAATTCCTGCATATATTGCTAGAATTAGGTGGTCTGTAGATGCTACCTATTATTAGGGATGTTGAGGTGGTGTTCATAAAATGTTGATTCTATATTTTTTTGAGTAATTTCATCTGCTATCAGTGTGTTTTTATTGCTAAAAGAACTCCTCTGTGGTTATCTGTCCTATATTTTCTAAAAATTTCACAATTGCTATTGAAAATTTCTGAGTTATAAATTTCAGTGTGTAGCCAAGTTTCTGTTCCTGCTATTATGTCAGGCTTCTCTCTTTCTAATAAGATTTCTAAGTCTGCTAATTTGTTCTTAATACTTTGAAAGTTTATTACTAGGGTTTTGAGGTAGAGTTCTAAAAATCAAATAAGAACATAAAACTAAAATGTTATTTAACCTTGGTTGGGCCAATAATAGAATATGCATCCTCTGTTTGGGACCCCTCAACTCAAGAAAACATTAAGAAACTGGAACAGTCACAAAATAGAGTAGTGAGATTCATAACAAATGAATATTCACATTAGATTAGAGAAACACCTTTAGTAAAATCATTAAATTTAGAGACCTTTCAGTATAAAAGAGTTAATAGTAAAGTAGAATTTATACATAAAACATTGAAACATAATCTATAACAAAACCTAATCAAATGTTCAGAGGGACACAAAGATAAAGGCACATTCCTTGTTCCATATGCTAAGACAAATTTGTATAAATACTCCCTCTTCCATAGTGCGATTAGAGCATGGAATGGTTTGTCTGAGTCAGTGAGGAAAACAAATGACTTGGAAGAGCTTAAGTCATTAAGTTCATGACTAAACTGACCTAGGGATACATGAGGATGTAATCTTCTTCTTTTTTGAAGTAACATATGTATTTTATAAGATTGAATCTTGTTTTTAACAGTTGTATTTTGATTGTAGCTATCAATCCATGTTCTAGTGTTAACCAAATGACATTATTACCAATGTTTCATAAATTTAAATATTTTAAGTAAAAGACATTGTTTGATATTCTTTAAGTCTCTTAATTAACATTCATGACTAGATTAACACACGGATATGTTTAGAGTATCATATTGAAGGATATTCACAGCAATTGTCACATGTTAAGCTTTGTGGTTGTCCAGGGAACAGAAGCCCTTCCAACACTCCAGGAATGTCTTTCACTAGACAGAAACAATTTTTTTTAAGATGCCTTCCTGAACTGACAATCCCACAGACCACCTCCACTGTTAATCTGTCCAGGGTGATGATCCCTTTTGTGTTACTGTAGGTGGAGCAAACCAAACTCCAATATGTTTCTCTTTTTTACTTGGGTGAAGGAAATTCTGTATGTTATTACTCTGATGTCTTAAACTTGTTCTAAGTTGTGTGTTAATACGCACCATAAACATTGGAGCAGATTGATAATTATCTCAATTTTTTAAATATAGGTATTTTAAAATAATTTAACATTTGTAACAACACATATCTAGATCTAGGCACTCAGCCATTATGTGCAAAGGATAGACCAAGTAACAAGGTGCTAAGCTAGGGAGGTACATGCCACACAGGGATTGTTCATTAAGCAAAGGTGTTCCAGACCAACTTGAATGAAGGCCCTTGTTGGAAGGCATTTCACACTTCAACTTGATTGTTGTCAATACAGTCATTAGACAGTCTCAAGGAATAATTGAATGAAGTATCAGTACTGAAAGAATTGTTCTTTGTATATTTATAACTTTGATTTTAACTATGGTTGTAATTATCATTGCATGTAACAGTAATAATTAAATATAATATTTAAATACACCCTTAGGTTTTTGTTTATATTGCTTGGCCCAGAGAAAGGAGGAATGGATTACCATGAAGTTGGTCGCTCATTGTCAACATTGATGTCCAATCAGGTAAATATCAGAAATGTTTGACTGGTAAAATCTGTTTCTAATCTTCTTAATCTGACAATCATGTATACACCAATTTTTCAGCAATTTCACAATGTTGCTTATCGGGCTGAGTCACGAGAAGACTTACTGCGTGCTATTAATAGTTTTTTGGATGATTCTATTGTGCTTCCCCCTGGTGACTGGGACCATCGAACACTTCTACCTATTACGCACATGGCAAGAAAGCGAGCTTTGCTAAGGAAGCAGAAAAAAAAGGACATCGAAGAGAAAGAAGGTAAATAAATATTATAAAAGCTAGATAGCTGTACTGTACTTGTATTTTCAATATCTGTATGCAATTAATTCAGTATTTAAAAGTAAAATGTATTCATTTGCTTATGCTTTATAAAGAGAAAACATTTTAATGAAACTTACTTGATAATTGTTTTGACTAAATCTTAGTCATAATTGTGCTGTTTATTTATCTACAGCCTTACTCTATGATAAATCTGACATTCCTAGTGACCCACTGAAAAGAACTGGCTGTCTGTTTGGAGGAGTTTATAATGACATACGAAGGCGCTTTCCACTTTACTGGAGTGATATCAAAGATGGTTTGAATGCTCAGTGTCTCAAGACTTTGTTCTTCATCTTCTTCACCTGTTTGTCTCCTTGTATAGCATTTGGGGGATTGTTGAGTAAGTTGAAAATCAATCAAATGTGTCTTGCACTACTTCTGTATCAGTTGTAGTGGCTGACAATGTTTTTTGGGTATTGACTGACTAGAATGGTAGTAGTAATAGTAGATTAATGTTATCATGCTGACTGGAATAGGTGACTTAGACTTAGGTCCTCCCGCGCCGTTCGGCACATAGGGCGGCAAGCTGTCTCCATAAAGATCTGTCACTGCAATGTCTGAAGCCTCCTCCCACATGGTGTCCACTGTTCTGAGGTCCTCCATGAAGGTGTGTCGCCAAGTAATATGAGGACGTCCCTGTTTGCGCTTTCCTCGTTTTGGCTTCCATGTTATCGCAACCCTTGGTGTGCGTAATTCATTTTGACGTAGAACATGTCCCGCAAACCTCATGTGACGCTCAGTCACAACCTCACTAAGTGTTCGACTCCCAGTTCGGCATAGGATTTCCTTGTTTGAGACCCAATCTGTGTAACTGACTCCCAAAATCCGTCTCAGCCATCTCTGTTAAGCCACATTTAGTCTTTTCTCAATTTTGACAGATGACTTCCACGTCTCACATGCATATGTAGCAGTTGGAAAAATTCAGAATAGGTGAACTATTTACAAATATATCTGAGAAACAAGGCTATTTATTGGATAGTTGGAATGAGTTCATGTATTAATAACAAAATTAGTTTCTGTCAGCACTGAGTTGCTGTAGTGTTTCTCTTTTGTGAGAGATGTCATGTGGCTGAAGGAAAAACCTTTTATTTACTTCTTTTGACCAAGTTTCATTTTTTTCCTCAATTTCTTTTCCTTCAATTATAAAATTGTGATTTTTAATTTTCATTTTGAAATAAATTATGAATGACTGATAACTTAACTTCATACTTTGTCAAACTTTTACAACTTTGTTCTCTATTTGAAAAGTTCTGTTCTATTATAAGTTTAAGCTTTCTTGCAACTAAGTCTCTGTATTGTTTCATCTTAAGTATTTATTCATGTAAATGTGATGTTATAGGTGAAAAGACAAACAGACTAATGGGTGTAGTAGAGACTATGGTAGCAACATCTGTATTTGGGATGATGTTTAGTTTACTGTCAGGTCAGCCTCTACTTATCATTGGTGCCACTGGACCAGTTCTTGTTTTTGAAGAAAGTTTATACAAAGTAAGTTAATCAGAATTTTTAAAAAAATATTTATTTGAAGAGTTTCCTTTGACATTATAAATTTAATTACATTTCATTAGGGATGGCTTGTAGTCCTTCCCCATATTAGAGATTTTCCTCGAAGTAAACAAACTTGTTACCCTTGTAGAGATGTGGCTTGAAGTCCAGCCCCCTAATTAAGATTTACTACCAAGTAAACAAACTCAGTTCCCTGTTAAGGTGTGACCTCTATACAGTGTCAACATGCTGACTTTACATAGGTCCTGTTTTAATGTGGTCCTGTCAATCTATGAACTCAATGTGATGAAATAAAAGGGGGTGGGAGTTGTTCATCTCTACCTCTGGAGATATACCCGCACAGAGAGATGTCTGGTCAGCGTGACGTAGCTAACTAACCCACTTGAAGGTCAAGACAAAGATAAAAAAATGTGCCAGCCATATATGTATGTAAAGCACATTTATAAAGTTTCATTTCTGTTTATATTAGCACACGTTGTCTTTGTAATAAAAGATTCATATACTTTAAAGCACATCATTTTATTTTAAATATAAATGTTAATACATTCCATAACAGACATTAATTAAACCACATCCACTTTATACATTTTAATAGAAAAGTAGCTACTTCTTTTTATTATCCGGCCAATTATCCTGCTGTGATCTTCAGCTGGCGCCGAATAAAGCCGGATAGTGAAAAATGGCAGAGGCTAACTATCCAATGCATTTGATATTTTAAGTAAATAATACATTTAAATATAAAGCATTCAGTTTAATCCTGAAAAGACATATGCTGACATTCATTATCTTATTTGTGTATTACTCTCTTATCCAATTTTTTTTTTCTGTACCTACTGGTCTATTTAGAATTGGCACAACAGATATTTAAAAAAAATGTAAACTTATTTCTTCTTAAGGCAGAGGATTTGCTCATCACATCAAAAGGATTATGTAGATAAGAGGACAATAATGAGCAATGGAATTAGTATTATGAAAAAAAAATTTATAAGCTGTCCATTCATTAGACATGATATTCTTTGTCATATTGATACTTACTTACTTAATTAATTCTGTGCACTCCCAGGGGAGCATAGGGCTGCAACCACACCTCTCCACTGAACTCAGTTCTGCTCCCATGTCATTCCAGTACCCTCATCTTCACTGATGACTGACCACTTCGAGGTTTACTTGGGTCTGCCCACTTTCCTCTTTCCTTGTGGGTTCCAATCAAGTGCCTGCCTTTGCAACATTGGTAGCTGGTTTTCGCAGGATGTGTCCTATCAATCTCCATTTTCGTTTTGTGATGTCTTGGGCTATGGGCTTTTGTCTAGTTCTCTCCCATATGTCATATTGATAGACCTTTGCAACTTTAAAAACATGCTTGACTTTTTTTTATCTTGATTTAAGTTATGTTTTCAAAATACACAAACTATTTACTAATACTGTGATTTTGATATATTGTGATCTACAAAAAATTATAAAATTGTTTTGAAGCATTGTTTTTCTGTTACTAAATCATAAGTTTTGTTTATTTTGTTTCACAGTTTTGTAAATCTCATGAGCTCGAGTTCCTGCCTTTTCGGTTCTGGATAGGTTTATGGGTTTGTACCATAACAACTATTGCAGTGGCTTTAGAGGGCAGCTTTCTTGTTCGTTATGTGACACGTTTTGTTGAGGAGATATTTGCCATCTTGATCTCACTTATCTTTATTTATGAAGTAGTGAAAAAACTTGTGCAGGTAATTGGCCTTGCAAATTAAAAAGGTTCCAGTTTTAGTTAATATTATATACCATTGGTAATTTTTGGGGCTCAAAGTCTTTTTTAGATTCTTTGTGTGTAAATAATATTTAAAAAGTTATAATTTATTTTTGTGGCATTAATTATTTTGTAAAATTAAAAAAAACAACAACATTAGATTTGTCCTATGTGGTCTAGGGTTTATGGCTAGTATAAAAATAAACTTTTAATTTATAGCATATTTAAATTATGTTAGTGACATATTTTTTGTTAATTTTGTTATTTCTTGACTAAAATACAAAAAGAAAAAAGTATTGGTTTGTCTGATGGGCGGGAGGCGATTGCATGTATCGCCCGTACCACCTGGTACAACCATTTTTCATTTTATATTTACTAATGATAAAATTTGAGATCAGAGTCTGTCTGTGACATAATTTACAAATGTGTTAGAACATCAATATGTACCTTGTATTTTATAGATATTCAACTAATTTTGTTCACAAACTATGATTTCTAAATAGGAGTAGGACCGCGCCCCCCCCACTTAAAGGGTTTAGGTGGGAAGGGTAGTAGAGGTATTCACCCCGCCCCCCCCCACACCCAATCGGCTAATAGGGAAACGACTTAATATAAAGATCATTTAAAATATCAATAACAAGTTTTAATTATATAGATATTTAATTGATTCTGTTAACAAGCTGTGATTTCTACAAATAAATTGGACCGCCCCCCCTCTCGATTGGTCCACCCCGCCCCCCTCGAAAGTTTATGTTTGGGGGGGGGGGGGGCAGGATTGGTGCTATTGCCATCTTCCCTATCCCACCGAATGGGCCAACATACTGGGGGGGGGGGGGGGGGGACGAAATAATCTAAAAGTAGGTTGAAATATAAATAATTAGTATATATTATTAACATAACTAATAAATTCGTGTGATTTCTTTACTAAAATTTGCTATAAAAATAAATCTGAGTTTATTCTTTTTCTTTTAGCGTTTGACTTAACAAAAAAAAATAATAATCTGGATTAATGATCTTTTTTCATAAAACTTACTTTATCTTTGAAACACTGCTCCCATTTAGCTTTTTTTTTCATTTTTGAGAAAGGAATGAAATTATGTGTGTTAGTAGAGAAAGCTGTAGCTTCATATGTTTTATCTTTGCAGATTTTTACAGAAAATCCACTTCAAGAGTTCTATTGTGAGGAACTACCTCTTAGTAACATGAATGACAGTAACTTGACAGACATTTCTAATAGAACTTTTAAACTTTACAATGCTACGTTTGATTGGTTAAATGAAACACCATCAGCAAGCTACATGTACAGTTCTAGGGAGGACACAGAAGACTTTGGCACCAAAAAGAATCAACCTAACACTGCATTGTTATCTCTTATCTTGGTGTTTGGTACATTCCTAATATCTTACTTCCTCAGGATATTTCGAAACAGCAAGTTTCTTGGACGAAGTGTAAGTTCTGTTTTCATCAACTTTCTAATCTTCCCTGATTAGACCTGAAATTTGTTTATTATTAGCCATTTTTTTTAATACTACACTATTTAACTGCAATACATTGATATTCTAATGCATTCTGTGGTTTTTAATTGTTGAAAATGAGTTGTCCATTTTCCTCCTTGTTTATCTCCTTCATTTCAATATGGTTTAAACGTAGTCAGATGACTGTGTACCTTGTTAAGTTGACTTGAAGTATTTACTATCATGTTATCTTAAGTATCATTGTGTTTTTTATAAGAAAAAGCCACTATTGTTTAAGCGCTTTTAGTCTGTTTGTCATCTTTAGATCTCAAAACATTTGATATTAAATTTGATTTCACCATCTCCATATAAATGTAATACCTGCTTTCTCTGAATGTAAATGCATATTTCTCACATAAATATAAACTATTTGTAAACAATGTGCATAGAAAACAGAGATGAAGTTTGGCCTAAACCCTGCAAAGTAGAAACTGATGGGACAATGGCCTGTCCTACACTGTGCTAGAATATCTTGTTCAGGCTTGAGTACATTTTCACCAAAGGATGGCCTTGTCATGACACATCATGTGCTCCTATACTGCCTGCGCTTTGGAAGTTAATGCTATATAAGATTAGGGATTAGTGCAGTGTTTCACTTGACTAAACAAACCCAGTTATGACCTTCATATTTTTTCGCAACTCCCAGACTAAGCCGTTATCTGCTGGCGGTCTATTTTTTTTGGTTTGTTTTCTATGCCTGTCTTAAGAGCTTTTCTTTGGGTCTCAAATGTGTACCAACTGCCTTTATGAGAGCTTTCCAACTGTCTCTTTTAGAGACCTTATGCTGCCAGCTATGGGTACTTTTCTCTATGCTAGTGAGGGCGTAATGGCCCCTGGCAATATCGCTTGCACTTATGGCGTCAAAGCATCAGAAAGGAGGAAATTTATAATCTGCTCTGACTCCAAATCTGCATTGCAAGCTTTGGGGCGGATGAAGACTGACATTCCATTGGTACATAAGCTGTTGGACCAAATAACAGCCGACCATAGGGATGTCACCTTCATCTGGGTCCCCTCCCATGTGGGCATTGAGGGAAACGAAGCCCCAGACAGAGAAGCAAAGAGAGCCCTAAATCATGCGGTGTCAGGAACCCAAATTCCCTGCTCGGACTTGAGACAAAGTATTGCCTCTGCCACCTATCAAGAGTGGCAGGACCGATGGGAGGCTGAGACTCACAATAAACTCAGGCAGATTGTGGCAGATGTCAGGTGGCGGTCCACATCTAAGGGTCTGACAAGGCGTGGTAGCACGACCATGTCCAGACTTAGGATTGGCCACACCTACATCACGCACTCTTTTGTGCTGAAGAAAGAAGAGCCCCCACTTTGTGAGTATTGTGACTCTCGCCTCACCATGGAACATATCCTCATCGACTGCCCCAGATACCAGGATGTCAGGGAGAAATATTTTAGGCCACTAATTTAAAAACACTATTCAATAATGTCGACCCTGGGAAGGTACTGGGCTTTATCCGGGAAGTGGGGTTGTCTACGAAGATCTGATTTATGAATTTGTAAACATGTACTATTTACATTAGATTTTTACCAAATTATTACATTTTTACTACCTCTACTATTTTAACTGTGAATAGACCTTTATTTTAATGATTTGACTGTATGGAATTTGGCCCTTGTTGTGTGGAGGGAGAGTGGCCCTTGACATGGCCTAAATTGTGCCAATGTGCCCAAAATCAAATCAAAATGGCCCCTGCTATTTTTTTTTAATGCTTAGGGGAAGCATTTCTTTTATGCCATCCTCTTTTGAGATCACCAAAAAAGATAGCTTTTGGCATGTTGTCATATCCCAATTGTGATGTGTCCAAAGCTTTTGGCATGTTGTCATATCCCAATTGTGATGTGTCCAATCTAGCGCAACTGTGGAATGGTTAATTAGTGCTTCTATACTGTGTGCAAATTTAAATGATATAACAACCCCCCCCCCCCCCCCCCCCCCCCCGTATGATATTGTCATAACTCTGGTAGTGGTGTGGATGAGGTAGTAGTGTGTGTGTAGTTGACCAATGCGAATTGCCACAGGTCAGCACTAGATGAGAATTGTTACAATATTCAAGTATGAATTTAAAATGGCCAATAAATCAATTTGCGTTTATTTTAGTCTTTTCTTTAAATTTTCCTTCGTAAGCTTATTCACTTGACCACTTCCTTTTTTTTTTATCCTTTCCCCTTTAAATTTGCTATAAAAAGCCAAAGGATAATTACATTGATTAACCATATTAATAATCGTTTCATCATGTAAAATCATTACCATCTATTTTTTTTTCTTTTAGGTGCGGCGTGCATTGGGAGACTTTGGTGTGCTCATTGCATTAGTTTGTATGGTTATTCTTAGTTTTATTATGAAGACAACATATGTGCAGGTACACGTTTGAACTAGTCTAAAATATTGTGCATCTTTACATTTTTTTTTTAGGGAATATAAACAAAAATATATGTCTTATTCTGTTCGTTTAGATTGGTAAATTTGAAGAATTTCTGCCAAATTTCGGGCCAAGTATAATGAGATTTGTAATCAAAATATCCCCATTGCATAATTTGTTTATTTCAACCTCATATGATTGGTTTGTCAGGCAGCACTATGCTTAACTTTTGTTGATATTTAATTGATGTTGACTATTTAATGTAATGACTAAACATTTAGTCTTAATGTTTTCTGTAGTTTTTTTTTTTTAACATATCTTAGCTCATTTAATCACTTTTAAATCAAATATTACTTTTGAGAAAACCATTGTGAAATTCAATATCTGTAGAAAACATCAGAAGACCAAAATATTTTTAATGCAAGGAAAAAGTTTTCAAACAAAAAGTGTATTCAGTGAAATTGTTTATTATAAAATTATTTGCTTATTTTAAACCTGTTTTTGTTTTAATGGTGAAGTAAAAAAACAAAACAAATGTACTCATATTTTAACAAATAATTTATTCTTTTACTTTCTAGAAACTAGACATGACTGACCCACTGACCCCTACAGCATCCAACCGTGGTTGGTTTATTAACCCAATGGGCATGCATAAGCCATTTCCTGTTTGGGTGATATTTGCCTCTTCTCTGCCAGGGTTTTTGATTTTTATACTTTTGTTTATGGAAACACAAATAACTGAGTAGGTATTTTAGTTGAGATTGTACTTTGATTCTTATATACTATCACACTATTTGACTGATGATCAACAAAGGTTTTACTGTTATAACATCTCTATTGTCTTTGTCTTTAGAATGATTCTGAACAAAAAGGAGCGTAAACTTAAGAAAGGTTCTGGCTATCATTTAGATCAGATCCTTTTGGGAGTATTGACTTTTCTTGGTGGTTTGTTTGGTCTTCCTTGGATGTGTGCAGCTACAGTCAGGACAGTGGCCCATATCAGTGCATTGAGTGAATACAGCAGTACTCATGCACCAGGAGAAAAACCTCAACTACTTGGAGTCAAAGAACAAAGAGTCACTAATTTTTGTGTACATTTATTGATTGGTAAGTATTGGTCTACTGCCACTGTGCATTATGAAAATGTTTTACATTTTGTTTTATGATTTTGAACTTTTAACTATACCATAAGATTGTCATTGTCAGAAGTGGTAATGGAGCACTCCACTACCTACCCCTGGCATGTACCTCATATAGCTTCTGACAAGCAGTCCGACTTCTGGCCTTCACTTGAGGCTCAGATATTGGGCCCAGCAGAACTGTTTGACTAACAGAAGGGACAAAGATAACTGGCACCTAAAACAGTAAGTTGGCTGGCTACCCACCTAAAAGAAGCCTTGCAGCCATAACTAAACATGCCCCTATTGTTGATTAGGAATTAATCTATTCAATTGGGATTATTTCAGATTTAGGATAATGTGAAGTGTCCAGTATTAATTTTTAATTTCATAATCTAATATTTAAATAATTTTAGGTTCTATAAAAATAATTTTGTGTTATATAAAAAAAGGCATTCATTTTCCTTTAATTCTATACCAAATTTTTTGATAACAAATAAGTTAGTTATTGAATCATAACATGGTAATCCTTAATCTTTGGAATCGAAGATATTGCTATCATAATGCATAGTAAATGGCTCAAGTGAATAGTTCCAGCAGAATGTGAAAAATGTTTTTAGCTGTGTAAAGTTTAAGAAAACTCTAATTTGTATTCAAGTATTTCTTTCACTATAAAATAACATTTATGGTGTGTGTGAGTTTTGTATGTAAAACTTGTCATTTCAATTGTGTTAGGTGCTGCTCTGGCTGCTGGTCCAGTGCTGAGAGAAGTTCCAGTACCTGCCCTGTTTGGTGTCTTCCTCTACCTTGGTGTTTCAACACTTAGTGGTGTACAGATGTTTGAAAGAATGAAACTTTTGTTGATGCCGGTTAAATATCACCCTTCTGTGGTTTATGTCAGAAAGGTATATAGAGATCATTTTATATGCTCTACATTTTCTATTGAAATATGATTTTCTGATGTAGTATACAGAAGTCTAATAACATTGAAATTTTGATGGCAAAGAAAAAAAAAGTAACAAGTCACATACTTTTTCTTTTAGGTACGGACTGGACAGATGCACAAGTTTACATTGATCCAATTGGCTTGTCTTATATTCATGATAGTTATCAAGTCCACTGATGCTGCTCTGGCCTTCCCATTCCTTCTTGTCCTACTTATGCCTTTCAGATTGAAGATTGTTAGTAAATTTTTTACACATGATGAGCTGGAGCATGTAAGTATGACCTAACTTGTTCTAAGATTTAGGAATTAGTATAAACTACATTGGCTGTTATATATTTGTATGAATAAGAGAGAAAACATTTTTTGTTGTATTTGGTTATTGTCATTTATTTCATTTTAATTCAGATTATTAACTCTCCCTCTTGCTATAGCATTACAAAATACTTTATTGAAAGTTGCTTAATATTCTTTTAGAAAGATGGCATTCTTGAAATTACTTTAGCTAAATTGTTTTTTTAACATAATCAGAAATCATTGTATTTATTGGTGATTTGACTATAAGCATTGATGTTGAAAAAAAAAAAAATTGTGTAATGTTTGATTTTAGCTTGACATGGAGGAGGAAGATTTTGAATTGGATGAAGAAGATGATCCTGATTTCTATCAACAAGCTCACATGCCTATATAAACAGGTACATTTTTCAGAAGTGGGAATCTAGACAAACAACAGTTCTTGGAGTGGCTCTCCACAGCATCAGCTGGAACTGTTTGCTGAACACACTCTTTCAAATCCAAGCATTCTGGCTTGATAGATTTTTTTTAATGAAATTTTATTACACATAAAAGGTTCTGTGATGTTTATATTAATATAACTGTGAAATATTACATAGACTTGTACTATTTATTTAGTATGACATATAGTTCTTATAAATAATTTCATTTTTCTATACACAGATGTTTGTTAGCACCCATGTGTAGGATAACATTATCATCTATGTGTGTTGGCTGTGTGTAAAGAAAATGTTTTAATAATATTTTTGTTTTTATAAGTATTCTATACATATATAGAGATATTTAATAAGGTATTGTTTGATACATATTTAGAGAGAGGAAAAGAGTTGTGTTCTGGTGCAATGGTTTATAGTTATTATCCTGAGGATGGCAGATGAAGAAAGATTAAACAATTTTTATAAGCATTTGATAATTCCTAAGCAGAAGAAATATTAAGAAGTGACAAAGAGACATATGGACAGGCAAGTCTAGAAATATCTCTAGTGTACTTCAAGTACTAAATGATTGAGATATGAATGTTCATATTAGTAATATCTAGAGTGTACTTCAAGCAATAAATGAAAACAATTTAAAATATTCTTATTAGTAATATATTTAGTGTACTCCAATCATATATTAGAAATATTCAACTTGTTTGCACTATGCTCCATTAGTTCTATATAAGGTGAAATAATCAAAGGTTAGGGGTCATACAAATCATTCTAAATAAAATGTTCACTTATTTCATTTCACTTTGTGACAAATCATTGTTTAAAAAGTGATTATTTTTGGCATATTAAGTTTTGATTCTATATCTATTGAATTCATTGCTGTGCTTTTTTTTTTTTTTTTTTTTTTTTACTTTTATATTTGAAAACTTTTACAATTTGATTTTGTATGTCATTCTTTGTGTGTTAACTCTTGCTTGTAGATTTGTAGGAGGGATACAGACAATCTTAATGTCTAAATGATATAGAACAAAAAAATGAATGGAAATGTACTTTTTTTGACTGAGAATCAGTAAACTTTGAGTTTCTTTTTTAATAGTCAATCCTTATTGTTGCAGTCAATGTACATGCTCTTTTTTTTTGTTTTAAATTCATATTGCTGCAAAAACAAAATCTTGGTCTCTGTGAACTCAGTACAGTGATCTTCTTTGAATTTGTGTTGTACTAGTTGGTTGAGAAAACTTATCAGATGATAGTATTACTGGCTACTACATCAAAACAAATATTTGAAATTTATTCTATTTAATGGTTTCTAGCTTGTTGTGAGTCATGTTAATACATTGCATAGACATTTAAGTGTGATCTATGCATGTTTTATAGTGTCAGTGCAGACTTGATTTAATATGACTTTGACTTGAAATAAGTTGTTTGCATTGTTGATCCTACCAAATCATCACATACACCAAACAAACACACAACATATCATGTTCTATGACAAACATTTCCATCTGTTATATGGTTAACGTTTGATACTTTGTTGTTTTCTAAAATATTTTAAACAGACTAATGCATTTTTTGAACTAAGACATTAATTCCTGTGTGAATTGTATAGATTGGTGTATTACATACACAGTCAATTTTATATGCTGAAGTTTTCAGTCAATTTTATATGCTGACATTTTCAGTCATTGTTCTATTTTATTATCAACTAGCAAATGTTTTCTTGAAAAACAAATTGTTTCATAACTAAGCTTTTATTTTGTTGAAAAAATAATTGTTTAATGTGCATTTAGTTATTTAGAAGAATTTATTAGAAAATATTCTATTGTAATTACTAGTCTATGTTAGTCTGGTTATTAGTACTGTTGAACTATGGACTAGATCAACTTGAATACTGTAGCTTAAGAGATATCTTTTTTTCAGTACAATAAAACGATCCCCTATGTGTATATAAATAATCAAGAGAAAATGGCTACAATTGTTGTGTAGACTTGGTCTCACCATTTGTTTAGTTTAGTCATTATTGGCATAGTTTAGTCACCCTAAAAGTATGCATTGGATTACCAATGATTAATCACAGTAGTGTTCTGCTTCTGCCAACTAACTTGTTTCTGAATTAGCTAATGAAACAGAAAAGTGGAAAACTTGGTTATTGCGTCAGCAACCAACCTTTAGCACTTTACATGATATTTTTTTCCTCCTGCAGAACTGACAGTGAATACAATTTAAATGTCTACCTTTCCATGTATTTGAGTCTAGTCTATTATGTGGACACAATCATTTCCTTCCAACTGAAATGTTATCAATTCTAAAATGTTCATTTTGATAGGTGTTTCAAATAGCCCCTTGACTACAATGTATTGCCATCATTAGCACAAGGAATGTATTGGATAAAATTGTGCTTAGTTTGTTTTCAGTTTTTGAATTAACTGCATTCATTTCATCAGAGTAAAGTCAGTTCAAATGGCACACTATTGTTGAAAACATTGATGTCCAAGTGTTTCCTTGCTCTCTCTCTCTTTCTATATATATATATTTATATGTGTACTATCAACAATTGATCTTTACAAAAGATGCCACCTACAATTGATTGGCTTTCAGAGTAAATTGTAATTGATTGACAGCACATTAACTTTCTGTCTTCCTTTTTTGAAAAGATTTGTTTACCACGGGAAAGTTCCATTGATCGGAGCGGTTTTATTTATTCATTTATTTATTTTTGGCATAATTTTTTATTTCTTTCAAATGTTGACAATAGACGCTGGTTTCCAGATTTCTAAGAAAAATATGAAACTTAAAACATGTGTATGTTGTGCTGTGACTGCTTACATTGTCTTCTTTGTTATTGCTTTGAACCAACTAGGATATTGTACATAATCTCCTGTCAATATATCATGACACCTTTTTTTTGTGACCTGTCACCTAATGTTATGAAATCATGGCACTTTTTCGTGACACCGTCACCTAATATCATGATAATGTTGCACTAATTTTTAGCCTATTTAATCAGTGATAATTTTGTACAGTTATTCTAATTATAGAAGTTGATGCTAGCAATTAGTTACTTAAATTGTTTTGTATTTGTGTAGGACTCTTTTTATTGAATAAAAAAATAATTACTATCATGGTCTTCATTTTATCTTGACTTTTTGTTTTCACAAGTATTGGTTCTGTCTTTTGTTTCAAGTGTTTTATGTCACTGATATTTTAACAATTATCAATTTTTTAAAAATATTTTGTTTCATATATAATAAGCATTGTTATATACAATAGATTAACAGAGTACATTGTCATACTTTATTGAAGGAAATAACCTGTCATTGAATTTGTATGCAATGATTATGATTATATCAATTTAAATTAAAAATACAAAAACAAATCAGTTACCTAACTATTGCCAGCAAGGTCATAGCAATGTCTTCTACTGCATTTATTTTTTTTCAAAATGTCACACACCAATTTGCAAGATTTGATTTTTGTTTATAAAGTATTTAGTAAATAAAATCCAACCATATCTATAATGCCATTAGTGGATAATTATATCATGATCTGCTATGACATTGAAATACTTTGAATACTTAGTCAAATATGTACAGCCAGCATAGACCAAAGACACCTTGACTACCAGGCCTAACATTGACAGCCAGCATAGACTAAAGACTAAAAGTTTTAGGCAAATCTTCTTCAAATGGCTTCACTTGATGTCCGTGCACATCCACAACTTCTCATTAGATGCATGCCTGCTGCGAGTAGGACTACTAGATATTGTCTTTACCTTTCTGCATTAGTGTGACTGCTAGATGTCAACTACTCCTAAAAGAACAGCTCATATATAAATGGCAGGCTGACTTTGCCAGTTAGTTCCTCGACATCTGAGCGAATGTTCGAGTAGGACGCACGAATGTGGAGACTGTAACTTCTCATCTCTGTAAGAACGGACATGATTTGACCAAACTTGATCACAGGGCACAGGTCTTGCTTACACAGTAAGTATAACAAGCAGTTGACTAGCTTCCAATGAATGTGAGTTACGGCTTCCACAGCCTCCAGAATATCACGGTCTGTTAATAGAACGCAGTTTTCTGTTAGACATTTGTTTCCTTAGTCTAATGACATGCCAACTAAAGCATTTGTTCGCGTAATCTGTCATAATAGGCCTACACAAGTCACCATTGCAAATATTTCAAAGAGTATAAATACTATACATCATACTATAAATCTTTTGAATTTCAAATGCAGACATGAGATATGCACTATTGTACATTTTTATATATACAAGCAAGCAAATGTCTTTTAATATAGTTAGGAAAAAAAGCCATATAAAAATACCAAACAGCTTAATAAAACTTATTTGAATCCTTTAAAAGTCACTAAATCCCCAGAAACGGTTTACTATGTAATGCTACTGTCTTTCCAACCGATTTAATCTAAAAGTAAAAAAAAAATAGGAATACCTATGCTGCTTATTGATATATCTGACCCGTAGTTAAATTTACTCCTCCCCCACCCCCAAACACCATGAAATACAGCGCGCGGAGCAGGTCTGCAAGATAAAAAAAATTGGGATGAGGTTCTGTTTTAGTGTTTCTTCCCCCCCCCCCTTTATTTTTCACTCAATAATGAATCGAAAGAGAATGTTGATGGCGGACATAATTAAGCGGAGAAATGAAACAAATTGTGTATTGCAAACGCGTAATTACTATCAGTATCCTACTTCCAGAATGTAGGCTATGTTTGTTGTCGCAAACTGCGCGGTAGAGGAGGATAACTCTGCTTGAGCATTCTTCAGATAC
The DNA here is from genome assembly GCA_030265305.1 of Biomphalaria pfeifferi. Lineage (NCBI taxonomy): Eukaryota > Metazoa > Mollusca > Gastropoda > Planorbidae > Biomphalaria > Biomphalaria pfeifferi. Next base: position 3,997,245 of record JASAOG010000008.1, on the reverse strand, counting down.
AGAGAAAACAAGTAACTCGAAGTCTTTTACAATGTTGCAGGGGGAAAAAAACCTCAGTGAAGGGTTAGGGACGTCCATTCTCCTGGTATCATCATTGAACACTAAGAACATTCCTTGATGGTCTACTAGAAAAGTTATCAAATTATTTGTTCTGCAGTCATTCTCCGGCAGAACAAAAGGGGTACGCAACTTTATTCGGGACTATAGCCAATATTCTATAGCGCTGAGTCTATGGATATTTTCTTTGCTTATGATCAATAGCCCAGCTATCAATTGATGTACAACTAACTAACGAACTCTTCAAAACAGTGAAGCTGTTGAAAAGACTTTGACATTAGGATTTCAAATTCTTATGCTTATCTAAAAATAACTTGATTACATTATCATTCAAGTCTGTATAGATTTGATTTAATAGTTACACTTTTAGCCATTTTTATGATTTTATCGTTGAAATCGAATGAAATCATTGCTGATATCACTAGACCGGGGGATCAAATTAAGCTGAAATGACCGGACATGTCTGTGGACATCATATAGCCTACACCGTAGAGAAAGACATGAAAATAGATACTACAAGTACTACCAACTCTGATTTCGAAACTTATGCAGCGATACTATGCAGATGGCTGCATGATTTTAAAATTAACAATGGTGTACCATCAACACATACACGTTTCCAATGTCTAAACTATTGAGTTTTTGAAATGAAAAAAAAACCCTACTAATTTATTGTTAAGCCAACCAGAGTAATAAACAAGAAAATATGACCAAAAAAAAATTATAAAAAAAAACAACCACTCATATTTAGCCTATCAATTGGTTTGGATCAGTTACATAATTACATTTTTAATACATCAAGACTAAAAAAAAACATTTATACAAATATAATATACCACCACTTCCGTCAATTACAACTTCTTTCCATTGTTCAAGAACCAAACAAAATAATTAATTATCAATAGTTAATTAACTATTGGTTTTTGTTTATTTATTCTTGTTTTGTCAGGTAAAAGAAATAATTGTGCAAAATTTCAGTTTTATCCGAAATTGGGTGTGTGAGAAATAAAGTGTATAAACTTTTTACCAGACAGACAAAGTGAGTTGATATAAGCTTTGTAAAAATAACTATAATGATAATAAACGCATTTTTGACTATAAATAGTACATGCACCTCTAACTGAAATTTGACCTACCTGGCGCTGTGGCAACTATTGCCTTGAGGAGCACAATCTGTTCAGAACTTAGATTTAACTTTTGTAAAGTCATAACCATCTGAATGTGAGCGCTCAGAGCTTCATCAGGAAACACTTTCTGAAACACAGACAGACAAGAAATAGAGTTGCACAGACAAAAACACAAGAGTTGGTCAGACAAGAAACACAAGAGTTGGTCAGACAAGAATCACAATAGTTGGTCAGACAAGAATCACAATAGTTGGTCAGACAAGAAACACAAGAGTTGGTCAGACAAGAAACACAAGAGTTGGTCAGACAAGAAACACAAGAGTTGGTCAGACAAGAAACACAACAGTTGGTCAGACAAGAAACACAACAGTTGGTCAGACAAGAAACACAAGAGTTGGATTATTAAGAAAACTCACAATCGACCCTCTACCAGTCCATATAAGCCAAGCAAGTCAAATGGTAGGTATTGTAGGTAGTGAGATTTTTTAATAGTGACAAACATAAGGGTGTAATTAAAGTATTTGTAACCAGGGTAAAATAAATTCACCAGTGACAACCTATTCAAGATATAAGCTAACCATTGGGTCATGGAAGCCTTAATTTGTTAATGGCAGATATCATATACTTCAAATACAACCACAATAAAAATTATCTTTGACTACAACAACAACGGTTGTGTGTAGACAGACTACCACAGTACCAGTCATGTTTATACTAGCACAGCACTGGTTATGTGTAGACTACCACAACACCAATTATATTTAGACTACCACAATATTAGTGTAGCAGAAGCGCCTACGGGAAGCAGTATTATACCATTTCTGACATTAGTTTATTTCTTACTAGTTTAGATAATAAAGGGAGCGCTAACGCTGAATGTTAAGCGCTTGACTTTCGAAGCTGGGGTCCAGGGTTTGAATCTCGGTGTAGACTGGGATTTTAAATTTCGAGTCTTTTAAGGCACCCCTGAGTCCACCTAACTCTAATGGATACCTGACGCTAAGTTGGGAGAAAGTAAAGGCGGTTAGTCATTTTGCTGGTCATCCTGCTCATTAACCGCTGGCCAAAGAAACTGATGACCTTAACATTAACTGGGTCTACAAGGAACACTTAAGTTTTTTGTTTTTTTTTAAATTACACTTGGCATTAACTGAAAAGGAGAGTTCAAAACTCTGAACATGTCGGAGGCCTAGAATCTACATTGTATTCTAATATCTTACCCTTAAATCTTGCTCAGTCAATGTTTCTCCTAACGTTGCAAAGGTCATACATCTTGTTGTATTGTCCCAACCCCGATAAAGGCCAAGAATATGATATTCATGGGAACATCCTTGGGAATGAAGAGAAGAAATGTTTCACTGTCTTGATATTGCAAATGAAAAAAAAAAAGATCAGTAGTTTAAAATTATTTCTCAAATAAACAGAAATGTTTCAACCATCATTGGAAACCCAACGAAAGTTTTAAATGAATACACAAGTAATCTCTGAAACAATAAAACAATAGATCTACATGCAAGAGAAATTGTAAATGGGGGTGGGGCCTACCTTTGACTAATTTAATTTGATCACTTGTTGGTAAATGTTTAAATCCTGGAATTTGTTTGAAAAATTTTATTACGGTGGCAATTTCATTGTGGATTCTGAAAGAAAATGAAAAGAAAAAGAAAAGATTGAAATATTTCAACATTTTACTCAAGGGAATGTCTCTCTGGCTCAAGTCTGGCGAATAATTCTAATTAGCTTGCATTTTGGGCTATCAGATGTAAACAAAAGTGTTGATATTTGATACATTTTTAAAAAGTTTTTGATAATAATTTGCATTTCTAAAAACTTCAAAGCTCTTTTGCACAAACATTTTTTTGTTATTTTGTTGGCCAAAGTGATCATTCAATCTTGACCTTGACATTGTTGAACTCTTCGGTTCAGTTGAACATCTCTTCCAATCGTCCTTTTTTCTTTTCTTTTTCATTTCTCTATTTTGCTTTCTCTTTGTATTCTTTGTCAATGTACGTCAATACATGGTATTGCTTAATGAATCTAAAGCGCATCTTAAAAATAGAAATGCAAACAAAAACAAAGACTCTACTGTGTTTAAAATTGAACGTGAAAATTTCCCTCTAGTTTATTTAATGACAGATATACACTGTTTTATTTCTAACGTTAATATTATCATCAACATACTGTGCGCTTATAGATCTATCATCATCTATGTCTTCTGAACATTCTTGCTCGTTGTTAATGCTATTGGTCATATAAAAGAAAGAAATTTTATCCATTTGATTGCAACTATTAAGGTGAATACTGAATGATACATTATATTTAAATCTACAGAGTACATTTTTACTGAACTCTGTAGGTCTACATTTCAAGCCTTTAATCGATGACAAAAGCATTTTAAGTACAATTAGTGATGATGAAATGCCCTCATTGAAGCGATATGTCCCCACAGAACCCAGGACTCAATGCTTTTAGTTGTGCCGCATTTCCGTCTCAAAACTATCATTTTGAGGGTCTTTTCAGTACAGAAACCAAAGGTTTAGAAGTCGCTCCCCTTCTGAGCTCAGATGTTTGTAAAAAAAAATGTAAAATGTTTTACATGTTTCGGATGCTCCTTCAGAGTTGAAGATAATTACTTCCTAGTCCAAACCTCCCGCAGGACGAGGGGGAATGGCAGCGGGCAGGGTTTGAACCCTGGACCATCGATAAATCTGAACGACAGTCCAGCGCTCAAACCGCACGACCAGGCAGCCATCCATTGAGCTTTGACTGATCAGTTGACATGATTGGACAGGAACGCGTTCATCAGGATCAGCTGGAGCTAAGGTACTGTTAGATGACGTCCAATTGACAGAAGACATGTCTTGCAAGGGGATGGAGAGGCTTTCAACTGTTTCACTCATCAATGACCCGCATGTTTCACCACATTCAAATCTTATTTTGGCTTTTTATGTTTCACAGCGCCGTGGCTTACATAGTATTGCCAAACAGAGAAAAATTTCAATTATTATTTAAATTACCCTAAAAGAAAACTGGACATTATAGTTCTACGGCCATCCACATCCAGTCCAGTAGACTTGTAGATCTCAAAATATAATTCTCTATCTAGAGCTTTCATCTCACCGAATGTAGTTTCTTGCAGCCTATGACTGTTCTGAAAGTAAAGTTGCAAATCATTGAATAACTTTTTACTCAATTCTTGTCATTTTCAATAAACAAAAATTCAAATCCAAATAGTCTTTTTATTTGGTCATTCAATATTTTCTAGATATAAAACAAATGCACTTACAACTAAATGCACTTACAACTAGATGCACTTACATAGACACTATCTGTCCTTGCCTTCAACTGATCTGTATCAAAGGATGTATTATCAAAGATATGCATACGGTGATAACTGACTAGGAGATTGATCCAATCATTGAGCTCACTATCTGTAAAGTCACTAGACCAAGGTGTCCACTCCATGTCTCCACTTGTTTTCTTCTCATCATATATCTGAGGCTCGTGAACAGAATAGTTCCTTGATTCTTCCATTTCTACATCTGATTTAAACACTTCGGCATTGGCTTTGTAATGAATAGGGTCATGAATCAATTTAGGAGATTGCCTTTGTAGGGGAAGTAACTCTCTTGTGTCTTGGTGATCCGATGACCAACTTTGATGTAGAAGATTACGTTGAAGTTTCCTTAAGATCTGATCTTTCAATAAACTCGTAGCCAGTTCAATGGGATGTTCTATTTCTTGTTTGCTCCCTTGCATCCAATAGTGTTTGTGGTTTGTCTGCCTTAAGTGTGCCTGTACTGGACTAGCATGCCTTAGCGATATAGGCATTGAGCTTTGACTGACCAGTTGACATGATTGGACAGGAACGCGTTCATCAGGATCATCTGGAGCTAAGGTACTGTTAGATGACGTCCAATTGACAGAAGACATGTCTTGCAAGGGGATGGAGAGGCTTTCAACTGTTTCACTCATCAACCGTTTGTTGCTTGTTGAACTCATTATGATAGTTGAACTTCTTGAATTGGTTTGATCAGATGCTTTGTTGGGATTCAAAGAAAGTAAATCTAGTGGTAAAGAGTCTACTGAAGACAGAGCCTGTTTAGCCAAGTTTTCACGTTCTAACGTTGTACTGTTTGAAGCTCTAAAAGTTTCACGAGGACATTCACCACAAAGTGAAGGTTTAGATGCCATGAAAACATCAGAAGTATGCTGGAGGACTACATCCTCAATAGAATCGGGCAGTTCGTGAGGATTTTCTTGTGATGAACCATCTAGTGAAAATAGTTTAGAGTTTATTTAAACATGTAAGCAAACATTCTCTGCACATAAAACCTCTTTTTTTTAAAAACAAACTTTTGGTTCAATAGCCTGAAGTGAAACAATAGTTAGTGGTATTTGATGTCTGCCTTAAAAGCTAATATGATACGGTCCAGAAATGCGATAGAGAAAAAGGAGTTTCTGATAACAAAGAAAGGCACTACGCCACACAGCAGAGTTCCTTACAAGGGCACTACGGGAGACCTAGGTCTCCCTGCCTTGTCACCAATTGGAGTTCATCTCCCTCTCAGTTAACAATGAAAAGAATAGTTGAGGAATAAAACGATTGGATTTGTTGTGCAGAAAATACGGCTTCATGAGAAAGTTGTATTTGGTTAGCGCTATTTTATGCTTTTTGCTTTCTCAAAACGCTATTATCCTATCACTTGTCTGGACCAGTTGGTAAAAGGGTGAGGGAACAAAGAAAGGGCTATCTTTTAAATATTACCGTGATCGCTTTTTAAATGCATTGATATAAAAAAAAACAACAGAACGACCTGAATTCAAACTCAAGGGCTCAAGCCTCCTCCTGTCATCATACTAACCACTAACCACTTAATTCTCTAAATAATCTCCCCTTAGCTAGTAATGTCTCTATTTAAAACAAAACTAATTAATTAAGACCAAATGAACAAATAATTAGTAAATTTATCGATTGATTCATTTGCTGTCATCGACAATGAATAATTTGCAGTTTCAACTTGATCGGAGAGTGAGAATTGGGAGAAATGATGTATATATGATTTGTACCAGACAGAGTGAGTTGATAGAAGATTTGTACCAGACAGACAGAGTGAGTTGATAGAAGCCTTGTACCAGACAGACAGAGTGAGTTGATAGAAGATTTGTACCAGACAGACAGAGTGAGTTGATAGAAGCTTTTTACCAGACAGACAGAGTGAGTTGATAGAAGCTTTGTACCAGACAGACAGAGTGAGTTGATAGAAGCTTTGTACCAGACAGACAGAGTGAGTTGATAGAAGCTTTGTACCAGACAGACAGAGTGAGTTGATAGAAGCTTTGTACCAGACAGACAGAGTGAGTTGATAGAAGTTTTTACCAGACAGACAGAGTGAGTGATAGAAGCTTTTTACCAGACAGACAGAGTGAGTGATAGAAGCTTTGTACCAGACAGACAGAGTGAGTTGATAGAAGCCTTGTACCAGACAGACAGAGTGAGTTGATGGAAGATTTGTACCAGACAGACAGAGTGAGTTGATAGAAGCTTTGTACCAGACAGACAGAGTGAGTTGATAGAAGCTTTGTACCAGACAGACAGAGTTGATAGGAGATTTGTATCAGACAGACAGAGTGAGTTGATGGAAGCTTTTTACCAGACAGACAGAGTGAGTGATAGAAGCTTTGTACCAGACAGACAGAGTGAGTTGATAGAAGCTTTGTACCAGACAGACAGAGTGAGTTGATAGAAGCTTTGTACCAGACAGACAGAGTGAGTTGATAGAAGCTTTGTACCAGACAGACAGAGTGAGTGATAGAAGCTTTGTAAAACAGATTGAGACTTGAATTAGAATGTCCTCCCCCCCCCCCCCCCCCCCCCCCCCCCACCAAATTTCTTATTTAATAGAAATAGATTCGTCTAGACCAGTGATCTTCAACCTTTTATGGCCTTCCGCCCCATTTTCGAATTTTTTCTTTAAAAAAATCCGCCAGCGCCCCCCTCTAAAAAACAGTTATAAAGAAGCGTGAGAAGGCAAATTTGAACAAAATATCATCTATTTATTAATTTTTATGCTGGCATAGAGGAAAGTACCTGGCAGCATTCTCTGGCAGCAGATAGCCTCTGAGAGAAACAGTTCAGGAGCTCTTACAAAAACTGCGGGACAAACATTTGATACTCAAAGAAACGCCATTATTGAAGACAGGCGCAAAAGACCGAAATAAAACTTAAATAGAACACCAGCATACAACGGCTTTGTCTGCATAAAATTCGGGAAAATATGTAGGTCGCAGTTGGGTTTTCGTAGTTTTGTGAAACACTGGACTCAGCCGTAATCTTCGGAATTAAAGGCAAAAACAGCCAATATTATCATTATACAAAAATTATGTCAAATAATTTGCAGTGATTACACACAAAAATTAATTGTAAAGACTTCTTTGAAATCCTAAGAATAGTCTCCCTTTAAATTTTTGAATATTAAGGCCTACTGTTTTTAGGTTTAATTGTAAATTTAGTTTTATTTTTTAATATAAATATTATTATTGCTGAATTCACTACAAAAAGAAATCAAGCTAATGGGAACCTTGTGCCTCCTTCAGTCTGACAATATTAGAAATTTTAAGCTTTAAGTTAGCCAAGGCAAGGCTAAGGTCTCTTCTACTCGCTACATCCAGTCTATTTCTTTGCTTATTCATTAAGTTTGTCACCCACTAAATCTAGGTTAACCATGTATGTTTACTGAAAAGCTAAAACATAATTCCGATTTCAACTGCAGTTTCGGAATTTTACCGAAACATTTAAATGCAGCCACATCTCTGTTGTGCCTCCAGGGGCGTAGCTAGGAATTTCCAACGTTTGGGGGCCAGGGGGCTTGACATCTTTGGAGACCGCTGCATTTTGCGTAATATTTAATTTAATTAATTTAAAAAGCACTAATTTTTTCTAGTGGCAATTCACTAAATCTCAAGGAAATATTACATGACATACCAGTGAATTTTCGTAACAACATTTTATCAATGTTTTTAAAAAGTTAAATTATTCTATTAAATGTTACCTTGAATGTTTTTAGCAATTAACATTGACATATCAATTTATTAATATATGTAGATAAAATAAACTATAATCTAAATGGCGTATTACCTACTTTGTTTATCAAATCTTAAACGTTTATACGCGCGAGATCAAAGGACAATAGATACTCTCTAATCATAGCAAAAGAATAAGAATTTAAACGTTCTAACGCTGTTTCTGTTCTAAAATTAAAAGCAAGTTAACTATAATTTGTCTATATTTAGTTTCCCAGCTTTAATGTTGAAGAATTTTAACATTTGTTTTGTTTCAGAGCACCTTTAGTTTCTTCTTCCGCCTTTATGCCCAGCGCCCCCTTACCGCCCCATTTTGTGCACAGCGCCCCCCTACCGCGTCATTGGCTCTCAGCGCCCCCCAAAATCTCGAAAACGCCCCCTAGGGGGCGATATCGCCCCCGTTGAAGACCACTGGTCTAGACACACATTTGTATTGGTTTTTATTGCAGTTATCATAAGTAAAACGTGGAATCTAATCATGTAATCAAGAATATAATAATAATAAGAGTTATAGCTTTTATATAGCGCTATACATTGTGTAAACAGCAATAGCAGGTGTAATCAACAAGTTTTGTAACTCAGTGAATAGTGTGTGACCTGAAGGTGTCAATATGTTAAGATTGAGCTTGTGGTACATTCATCTGGTCACTTCGTCACCTGAATGGGGAATGGAGAACAAAGATTTGACGATGTCTTGTTGTGGTGAAAGGATTGTGTCAACAGAGAGCTTTGGAGGATTCTCCATACAAACTTAGCAAATTAAAACATACTGCTAATATGTTTGTGGATACATGTACTCTCGATAATGTCACAAAGTGTAGCCTACCTTGTGCTGTGTTATTTCTCAGCTGATTCAGCTCCAATGTATCTTGGGTTCTCTTTGAATAAGTATATCTGCCAATTTTTATAGCTGTACAAAGAAAGAGTCTCTATGGTCAATTAATTAAATCTAAACGAGTCTCTATGGTCAAAGTATAAAACCTAAACGTGTCTCTATGGTCAAAGTATAAAACCTAAACATGTCTCTATGGTCAAAGAATGAAACCTGAACATGTCTCTATGGTCAAAAAATGAAACCTAAACATGTCTCTATGGTCAAAGAATGAAACCTAAACGTGTCTCTATGGTCAAAGAATGAAACCTAAACATGTCTCTATGGTCAAAAAAAAGAAACCTAAACATGTCTCTATGGTCAAAAATGAAACCTAAACATGTCTCCGTGGTCAAAAAATGAGACCTAAACATGTCTCTATGGTCAAAGAATAAAACCTAAACATGTCTCTATGGTCAATGATTAAAATCTAAATATGTCTCTATGGTCAATGAATGAAACCTAAACATGTCTCTATGGTCAATGAATGAAACCTAAACATGTCTCTATGGTCAAAAAATGAAACCTAAATATGTCTCCATGGTCAATGAATGAAACCTAAACGTGTTTCTATGGTCAATGAATAAAACCTAAGCATGTCTCTATGGTCAAAGAATGAAACCTAAAAGTGTGACTGAGAATGTGATTGTGATTTATCTGGATTATTGACTGAGTGTACGTCAGACCTAAGACGTGGAGACGAGCTATTGATCTCCACTGCCTACAGGTTGCAACGTCACAGGTCGGTGTTAGGCGTTTTATAACGATTGAGGTCGGATAATTTTTAACAGGGAGGCGCGGTGGCTGAGTGGTAAAGCGCTTGGCTTCCGAACCGGGGTCCCAGGCTCGAATCCTGAAGAAGACTGGGATTGTTAATTTCGGGATCTTAGGATACCTCTAAATCCACCCAGCTCTGACATTAGTTGGGGAAAAGTAAAGGCGGTTGGTAGTTGTGCTGGCCACATGACACCCTCATTAACCGTAGGGTACAGAAACTTAGTCTTAAGATATCTTGTTGTTCATTGTGTGTTTTTTTTCTCATTAATTTTTTTTTAATATAAATGTCTTTCTAAAATTTTTTTTTCTATTTAACGTTCTATAGAATGCCTAGAGGGACTTCTTATGTTACGTTGGGAAGGGCTCGTATCCCGTATGCCAAAAGCAGTCTTTTTTTGGTGAGCTGAAAGGTGGTCGACGTAACATGGAAACGCTTTAAAGACCAGCTTAGGCGCCAACTTGCTTTAACTGACATAGAAGAGAGCAACTGATTGCATGCGGCTTCAGAACGAGACAGCTGGAGGTCACTTACAAAGAGACCAAAGGAAAAGACTTCGAAAAGAAAATCTAAATTGACCACCTGCGGACAATGGTTATGCTTGCGCTTGTTGTGGCAAAATATGTAGGTCACAGCGGGGGCTGCGTAGCCACCAGAGATACTGCACTCCTTATTAATCTTCGGACTGGAAGACTAGCCTTATTATTATTGAAATGCTTAGGCAAAGTAGCAAATGGAGAATGAGTTCGTAATTTGCCTGAAAACTCCCGGCATTCTATAGAATGCCTGCATTTCACACTTTGCCGGGAATAAACACAACTACACACACACACGCACACGAAAAACTTAATTTCCTTTCAACAAAATAAACATTAGATTTACATTAGGTAAAAAACTGTAGAATTTCGTAAACCTACCATTTTTTGACATACCAAGTCGTAAACATTTGTCAAAACGACATTTCTGGCACATTTTACGTCGCTTTATTTCTGGACCGACTTGACATTTTCCATCAGTTGAACATTTGTAAGGGTCAGGTCTCAGTAGACTTCGAAGGAAAAAACCCTAAACAAAAAAGTTACTGTACACTAGAAGATTGAATAACAAATGTTGAGATCTATAGATCTCTAGTACATCCGTATTTAGAGTCAATTGCACGGATAAGGAGAAACATCAAAAATGTCAGTGAAAGATTTGTCGTGTGAACGAATTGTCGGATGAACGAAAAATCGTGGGACGAAATGTCAGTGATAGACAATAGGCCTATCATAAGCTGTTGAGTGATGAAGTAGCAAACAATCTTTTTTTCCCTCGAAATTCCAGCCAATATTACAACAGAAATCATAGATCTACGGCCAATGTTACAATATTAGATCTAAATATTATTTTTCATAACTTAAATCGCATCTGAAACTGTGCAAATATAAGGGCCTAACACTTCGATGCTGAACGATTTGTAGGCATTATATATATTTATTCTCAAGAGATATTACATAGATATTACAACAACATAAGAAGTGATCAAGAGTGTACAAGGCTTCACTTTTCAGGTGCTATATGAGGAAGGACTTCGCATTATCCATAAAGACAAAAGAGATTGGGTCACTGACTGGCTTCACTGAGGCCAAGTTACAGACTTAATGAGACATCGCCACAAAGGAAACGTGATGAAACTTGTATTTCTGCAGCTGAAACTGTAGGGTATCGCTTGGCACGTAACATCCACTGCCAGTTTACAAACAGTGCCTAAGCATTCTATAGTCCGGGCCTAGTTGTATGAATTAGTCTTTTACTTACATTTTACTATTTGTTTCAGTACTTACATTATACGTTTTATTTTATTGCTTACATTAAACTAATTAGTTCCTTAGGTCTTAGATTGCCTAATTCATGACTTACTTTGCATGCACCACAAGAGTTGAGTCCATAATGAAACCCGGAAGCGGGTTCCCCACATATTTTACATGGAGGTAAAGCCGGAAGTCGTTTGGTTTTGTTGCCTCTATCTTCCATGATGGCAGCTTTCGAAAACCAAATAAAACAACTTAATATTAGCTCAGCGTTACTCAAACTGTTTGGAGTATCCCCGGGGGGGGGGGGGGGCGAACTGCTGCAAGGGGGTGCAAAGGCAAACTTTTAATTTTCTATTTTCAAGGGCAAAAAAAAACAACATGTATATTTATAATTTATCTTAGTAACAAAACCATATTTCAGTATTGATATTGTAGCATTCGTTGTATCATTATTATAAATGTTTAAAAATTAAAAATTTAAATTAATTAAGTGAAATCGTTTGATCTTACTTACTGCAAAAGATCAGTTAAAAATATTTTTTAAAAAATATTTCTTTTATACCTCTTCTTTTATGGGATTTGAAATTTATTTACATCAGAACAGCGAACTTTCTCTCAAGTCTCCATAGTGTACATACGGTACCCTTTGCGTGGACAAAACAGAATCAGTCCTTTCAAAAAATGTCTTGCTAAACACGATGATGATCTTCGATAATCAAACCCATTGCGAACAAAGTTTCTCTACACTACAGCAAACCCTAACCTAAACTTCAGTAAACATACACTCATACACACATTATATGTATATATAGATACATACATACATACATACATACTTACATACACGTATATAACGTTTAGAAAATAACAACATAAAGGGTCTATATTAGAATTTAGAGTACTGTTTAACAAATGTCGGTCTAAAACAATGAATTTGACCCCACTCCCTTCAACACCTCGGGGACGGGGCTGATTACTGCAGAGCGACAGTCGAGGCAGACGTAGCTACGTTTTAATTTGGGGCTGTTTGAGGCTTGCGTGGATACTTTGAGATACCCTAATAACCATTCGACAGTTTCGCTTGGCCTGACACCTATCCCATATAAACAGAGGATAACAGCATATCAAGGACAACTATTATTTGATGAGTTAAAGTGAGACTCATACCTAAGATAGACATTTATATTTGTGTAATCATTTCTCATCTGTTGTCAAGAAAATAAAACATCACTCATCTCTTCAACCTGATCCTTTGTTGAGTGTTTGCAATAGATTCCTTACAGTAAGAATCTTATTTCATTAAATGTTTTCTAGTGTTGGACAAGTTTATAAGCAAATTTTCTATGAGAGGTCTATATTTAGTTAGGATTCAAAGAATCTTTCTTTACAACCACTAAATAATCAATAAAATTGAGATTCTGGAACTTTTCTATTTCACTCTGTTTTTGAATTAGCAGATCAATTAGAATGTAAATAACTAAACTTTATCTCCACAAAAAAAAAAGCCCAAAGTACTCAATATTTCTAGTGTAAGATAACGTTTTAAGTAATAGGAAAATATTTGATCACAAGGAAAGACTATTCTAGTTTCTGTTGTCCGTTTCAAAATGAAATGTTAACTTTTGTTTAAAGAAATAGCAAAACCATTGCCATTAAAATCCATTGATTGTCCAAGGAGAATTTTTATGCGCTCATTACATATTTTTTTTTCCGAAATTATGTTAGCGAAGAGTTAAAATGGGAAAGGAAGATTTAGACCAAAATATATGGGGAAGGTAGATTTAGGCCAAATATACGGGGAAGGTAGATTTAGACCAAAATATATGGGAAAGAAGGATTTAGGCCAAAATATATCGGAAAGAAGGATTTAGGCCAAAATATATGGGGAAGAAGGATTTAGGCCAAATTATATGGGGAAGAAAGATTTAGGCCAAAATATTAGGCGAGTTTTCGATGAGTAGGATGCAATAATGAAAAGGCTAATGCTGGAAAGCATCAAAGAGCTTTTAAAATGAAATAGTTCGATTAAGACATGAAAAGTCAATGAATACTCAGAAATTGTATGAGGACTATTTCCTATGGCGTAACTTGGAAAAAAAAGGAGGGGTGGGGAGAGGGAAAAAGTGATACAGGAAATCGAAAAGAAAAGTTATTTCGATTGGACAGGCCAGAAGTGACTATGTTTGGGAGGGCGTTTTAAAGGGGGCCTTTCCTATTAAACGTATCAAGTATTAAAATACACTGGCCAAAAAGGGTTTTGCTAAAATGGGAAAAGTTTAATTGAAAGTTTTAAAACAGCAACGGAGGGGATACGACCAAAGTATTATGTTAGCATGAAGATTGGCAGGAGGAAATAAGTAAAAAAGGACAAAAACTATCATAGAACCTTATCAAATATTTCGAAATAACTTAAAAACAGAACAAGTCAGAAAATGTAAATAAAAATATTTGTTTGGGGGGGGGAGGGATAAGGAAAGTGATACTCGAATTTATGGCCCGGTCCAAGTTAAGTAGGAATAAAAGGGAGGGGGTCTAATATATAGCCTGGAGCCTGGGACTGAATCAACGAGTTTAGCTGATGTGTAAAGCTAGTCATTCTTTCTTCTTTGTATGACTTCCAAATAAATGAATGTCTCAGAAATGTTTAGAATTGTTTAATCGAGTGTTTAGTGGACGAATTTTTTTTTTGGGGGGGGGGGGGGAAATGATGAAATTTACGCTCCAACACCTGGCCCCAAACACAGAAAGGCAAACAAATGTTTTCAGCTTCAGTTCTTTATTCGATCTGAAACAGAGCACTTCTTGTATAAGCCGTGTCCGGTATATTTCTTGTATTTAGGTTTCAAAGTTCACACCTGTGTCTGTGTGTGTTGAATAAAACTCTAAACAAATGTGGGATGTGGAACTGAGAGGCCAAAACTACTTTGCTAAGGCTTGACTACCTAACAAGGGGGCTTGAGTTCGAATTCTGAAACGAGCAGATTTGTGTTTGCTGAGCGCCTAAAGGAAGCACTAAAACCGTCTCCCAGATACCCCCTCCCCCACTGGTCGAAAAAGAGATTGGACCACAGCAGACGATAGATGCGCTATAGAAAAGCAATTTAAAAAAATGTGGATATTAATTACATTACGGCTCAAAGAACATTTAAGATTCTTTTATTTTTATCATTTTGTTGTGCAGAAATTTTGGAGCCATGAAGGACAATATTTGGTTAAAAAATAACCAGGAGTCCTCATTTAAAACCTTACCGTTCTAGAGATAATAGTTTGTTTTTTTTTTGGTCCTTAGTAGCTGCTATTGCTATGATAAGAGATTTTCTAAACAGAAATAAGCCGCCCATTGATTGTCTTGTTACTAAGACTACAGGCCAACTTATACATTGACAAAGTCTAGTTCCTCCTTTCAATAGAATCTACTTTCAGTTTTGTATTTCCTTTAAGTCTGCTTATTATATTTTGTTTTGTCAAGGAATGACGTCACTTGGCTCATCGATTACTAAAAAGCTAAAATGCTTGGTGAAAGCCAGATGTAATATTGTCTAAATAAATCCATATTTCAAATGAAAGCAACAAGATCATTCAATATAAAAACTGTATTATATAAGATAACATAAGAAAACAACGTTATTTGTAATAATATGGAATTTCAAGGGCTAAACAATAAATAGACACATTTCTTATTCCATTTGCTAGGACAAATTCGTATAAGTGCTTCTTCTTCCCTAGTGCTGTTAGATCTCGAAATGGGTTGCCTGAATCAGCCAGGAAAATCAACGACTTAAAGTCACTTATTAACATGCTTGACTAGATTACCACATGAAATGCATAGGACGTATTTGACTTCTCTTTTGAAGTAACGTCTGTTATTTATAAGATAAGTAGATAAGAATAAATTTGCTTTTATTTTGATGCTTTCTAGCTTTAGTTTTTCTTTGCTTTGCTTATAATTTTTTATTTCTTATGTCTACACACTAATTGAAAAAAAACATCAGTGCAATTCAATTTTGATATACATTTATGGATCATATGAAAATGATACCGGTAGGTCAAAATATTAAATGAAAGAAAATACACATGTAAAAAATACATAAATATACTTGCCGTGAGTCACAGTTCGACTCAAATGAACTGATAATAACACCTTCAAAGTAAGTTCTGAAATGAACTGTTTTAAACTAAACAAATGTACACATTGAAAAGATCTGTGGTCTAAATAAAATCGGAGATAATATTAGTACTTGTGTTATGATTATCTAATCCCAATGTTGTTATGCTAGTGTGTTCATGTGTATGTGTTGTGTGTTTTATGTGTTTATCTCTCGATGACAGTACATTAAACAAGGGCATGGTGTAGCCTACAACTATTTTTAGTGACTTAATCTCCATCTTAAGTTTCAATTAAGGAAACGACTATCTAAGATACGTATGATTGGAAAGGAGAGAACAGGTTTTAATGTTAACATATAGTGGCATGGATTTTCTCAGGACTGCAAGGAACGTATTTTTAGCGGCCCCCGAAAGGGGAAAAGACGCTATTTGTTTTGTGCGAAATGTCTGTCCGTCTGTCCGTCCGTCCCGTTTAGATCTCGTAAACTACAAAAGAAATTGAAAATCCGACATCACAATATTTTAGACCATTCAAAGTTCTGATGCAACGGCTACTTTTTTTTTCTGAAAACGAAAAATCTAATTTTTAAAATCAGTTATGCAAGCAGTTTGTTAAAGTTAAAAAGCTAATTAGTATGCATTATAAGTCAGACCTAATTTAAAACAAATAGTAATCTTGTAAATTTTATTTTCCTAAATTTTTTTTTTGCGGAAATTTTTTTTTTTTGAGGATTCGAGTAAGAGATTGAGTCTTTTCAAAACAATTAGATCAATTATGAGACATCAGTTAGGCCAGGGGAGGCGCGGTGGCTGAGCGGTAAAGCGCTTGGCTTCCGAACTGGGGGTCCCGGGTTCGAATCCTGGTGAAGACTGGGATTTTCAACATTGGAATCTTTGGGCGTCTGAGTCCACTCAGCTCTAATGGGTACCTGACATTAGTTGGGAAAAAGTAAAGGCGGCTGGTCGTTGTGCTGGCTACATGTAGGCCACAAAAACAGATGAACTTTACATCATCTGCCCTAAAGACCACATGGTCTGAAAGGGTAACTAGTTAGGCCAGGTTCACATCTGTATTTTGTAACCTTGTTTAAATTTGAAAACGATATTCAGCGACCTCTTTAAGGAGAGAAGCCGCAATTAGTTTTGTGTTGTCTGTTCGTCCGTTTGTCACGTTAAAATCTAACAAGAAAAACATTCAAATAATTTTTTTTTGAAAGGACAATACTTCTTTTACACAACTTATAGAGCGATTGTTTTTCTCTTAATAACGAATGATACCAGATTGAAAAACAATAGAACCTTTTTACCCCGCCCCTACCCCGAGAGAAAGAATCCTGGTTCAATGAATGTATAGATCTACTACACTTTAGAATTGTCCAATAAGAGGCCTTTAGAATTAGACTTAAAAGACGATGTGCAATTTTTTTACTGAGCATTAATTTATTAAACTCTTCAATCAATAATGGCTTACATTCGATTTTTCTCGAACGCGATAGTCCGTTTCAAAACCTATGTTGGATCTAAATCTAGTTCTCTAGCCAAATTTAAATTTGTTTCATTTTTTTTTTTACTTTGAAAAATTATAACTAGAGTTTTCGTAGTGTGGCCATCGAGCTAGTAATTCTTAATTTCATTTCCCAGAAATATACATCAACTGTTACATTTCTAGGAAAATCGTTAGAGCCGTTTTTGAAATCCGTGTCCAGGTTCCACCCACCCACCCAGGCTTTACCAGGTTCCTCCATGAAGTTTTGACTTGAATAGAGGTATTGTAAAAAGATCTTGACATTAATATTCTTTTTTGTATCGTAGCTGTACATAAAAAAAAGGATTTACTGCTTAAATTTGTCTAGTTACGAAATTAGAGCTAGACTTCCTTATCACCATTGGCCTCTATCAGTCCAGTCGTAGAACGACTATGGCTCATCTCACAGAGAACCTTTTCATCTGACTTATATTGCTTAATCATTCAATAAGCCTTCTATTGTTTTTTACCCATATCTGTTGTGTATTGTGAAAGATACGTTTCAAAATTGAAGTTAAGAGCTTTTAAAAATCAACAACAGAACAGACACAACTAATTATCATATCTGGCAATTCTTTTGATTGAAAACGATATCGTAAAAGATATTGACTTTGATAAAGGTATTGTTACGTTCGCAAGTATGAAATCCAGTAAAGGAAAAACAGTTTGTGCTCTTGAAAGTTTTGCATTGTTTCATTGCTCGTTCCTAGAACAGTTTTCTGTAAAAGGCTCTTTAAGGTCTAAAATAGTAAACATGTTCATGTTAAAACTGTTTGTAATGTTACATTTGGATACATGCACCAACTATTGATACATTCTCATACGCGAAACACTTTTTACACGACACTCTTTTTACAGTTGTGCAACAAGCAACGAATTAGATAATTATCAATGTACATGGTTCAACAAAAGAATAGACCAAGGGGAATTTTTTTTTACGCGGAGGGGGGAAATCACCTGGTGACACCCACTCAAGTGACGCCACTTCGTCGGAGGCAGCGCTAGTGAAATAAATTAAATTTTCGCTTTTGATTGGTCTAAAACGTCCAGTACTCACTGCCATACAGTCTGAAAGGTTTTTAATTAAACCAAAGAAAAGTGTGTGTGTGTGTGAGGGGGGGAGGGTTCCGGCTAAAAAGCAATATGGAGTATATTAAAAATTTTGTGTTTTGAATGTCTTTTTACATATGTCTATGAACATTAATTTTATATTCTGTCAGGGCATAGAATTTGATGTCCAATACTTTAAAAGAGACGGCCTTTTGCGGTGGAGATAATCGTTTGTTACCGTCAGCCCATCGTACAAGCGATACGTAGCCCTGGCATGACACTCAGTGAAGGATCTTTAATCAAACTAAATTATGTAAAATATGATGACTCTAAATAAAGTGGTGATAATTTTCAAGTTATCCCTAATTGTATAAATTATGATGACTTGATACAAAGCGAAGATAATCTCCTCTATCCTGGATAATGCAGCACTCTGAACTCGGGGCCTGTGTTACACGCTAGTGTCATCTGACTTAAGCCCAACAAAATCTATTACCCACTAGATGGAGAATTACAGTAGACTAGGGCTCCACTCTCGCCCAGTTCAATACAAAAATAGAGTTCATTTAGATTTCAATATATAATAAGGTAAAATAAATAAACAAATATCCATTTTAAATTAGTTTTGCAAAAGTTTTGATTTCAGAAAACTTTTATACTATTACATATACAGATTAGGAAAACAAACATATATATTATTAACATACAGGTTAGGGCTACAAAACAAACTTAGCCAAGACTAACAGAACATGAACACATTAAAGTAGAGTTTAGAAAGTTATATAAAGCATATCAATTATAACAATTTTAAAAAGACAGCTTGTGTGGACATGATATTTCTATTACAGTATTAATAATCCTTGTGTATTCAGAAAATTAGAAGTTATGAAGATATGATTCAATGTGAACCTGGTCTAACTGACGTTATTGAATGATTATCATATTCATAAAAATGTTTCCTAAGGACCAATTTCTAATTCAAGGCCTTAAGTAAGAAATCTTTCCCCTTTGGATAAATTTATTTATTCCAGGTCATTGTACTTCACTTGTAAATGTTGACCATATTTTGGTTTTCTATAGCTATAACGTTTTGTTTGGTGTAAATGTACACATTGTAAGACATATTTCATTAAGGATATTACATGCTGCCTTTATTATTGACGTTATTATTATTATTATTATTAATCATTGTTTAAACTTCTATTCCACTTATATACATACTTAATGCCTTCGTTCTCTTTGAAAAACCAAAGTCAACATTTCAATGGTAGGAAGCTTGTAGGAAAGAAAATAGTTAATTTAGTAATACAAACTTTGTATAACATTATTTTAGAAAAAAAAACATTTGCATAAATGTGTTTTTAGTCAGTGGCGTAACTAGGGTGGGGAGGAGGGGGGAGAATTTGAAGATCCCCCTGGGTCCTCACTTGAAAGGGGCCCCTAATGAGTGTACGAAATGTTTTTAAATAAATTAAATAATACGTCACTGCCATGTAATCTTGCTTTTCTCGTTGTTATATAAGTTAGTAACCCTGTTGTATGTATGCCATACAGATTGTTAACTTTTTAACACTTTCCGTGCAGGGTTACTCTCAATTTCAAGGATAGCGCTGGCTAGTGCTCAGGAAGTAACTTGGTATATATAGGGTAGTTTATGTCATCATCCTTATCATTTAAGAGGAAGTCTGATAAGTGCACTGAAAAGAAAGAAGACCATGAACGTGTCGAAGAAAAGTATCACTATTCAGATGATTTATACAAAGATAGAGCAGTTGAAGAAGTCAAAATGAATCTTGATGAGAGAAGTAGTGCTGACGTGAATCCATTATTATCTACATAAGCTATAAGCATAAGCTACTCCACTAAAAGTTGACTAGACAAACAGAAGTAACATCATGGACGACATCTTCTTCTTTGACTTGTTTTGATTCTAGAATAAATTTTACTTAAAGTATAGTTGCTAGAATCTACACTCTGTTCAGATTGAGACTAGTAGCAAGTACTTGGAAATTGATACATGTTACTTTTTTGTTAGAAATAATCTTACAAACAGCCAGAAATATTGAAAACGTCGGCTTTCTAACTTGAAATACATTGATTGATGTTTGTCTAGATTTAAATTAGTGGAACTGAACTCAAGACTCTAGCACAGTACATAATAATGTCAGCTTCGCTCCACTTGTAAGAAATGTTCCATAACGCTGTTCAATTCTTGACACGTCATTAATAAAAACTTCCTCTTTCTCAACTCCACATACTTTAATATTAATAATGACCTGAGTTTGGGCTTAATTTCTTTTAACGCCCTCCATAAAGGGAAATGCCACTATTAGTTTTGAGTAGTATGTCTCTCTCTCTATATATATATATTGATTTAACAAAAGCTTTCGAAACTGTTAGTAGAGAAGAACTCTGGGAGATCATGTCAAAGCACAGATGTCCACAAAAATTCATAACCTTGGTTATATTTCATGATGACATGAAGGCTCGTGTTCAAGTGGAGAACCATCAGAGCCTTTTTGAAGTATCAAATGGGGTAAAACTGGGTAGTATCCTGGCACCCACGCTGTTCAGTCTCATGTTCTCCACAATGCTGACAGATGCTTTCTGAGACAGTCATGGAACTAAACGTTCACATTTGATTGTGACTCAACCTGAGGCGGCTCAAAACAAAGTCAGCAACAAACAGAGACCTTATATTTGGTAACGGTTGTGCCCTAAATGCCTAATCCGAAACTGATCTGCAGAGCATCGTATGTAATTTTTCCTAAACTGAAATTTTATAGCCTACTTGCCAACTCCACGTAAAGTAGGCCTATCAAGATAAATGGACAGGAAATTTATGCAGTGAACAGATTCGCCTACCTTAGCAGCACACGGAACGGAAACATCAATAACGAAATCGACTTACTAATCGACAAGGCAGTGCATCATGTGATAGTTTCTCTAATCGACAAGGCCAGTGCATCAGATGATAGTTTCTCTAAAAATGGAATAGAAAAGGGAGTCACATAATCCTGCAAAGCATTCACACAATCTTCATGCAGTCTCAGTTGGTATGGGCCCTGCAGGATGGAAGACCCTCGCTTCCCTAAAAGATTCTTTATAGTCAATTTAAAAAAAGGAAGCGATCTCAATGTGGACAAAGAAAACGCTTTAAGAACAGCCTCAACGCGTCTTTGAAATGTTTCAAAATTGACACGTCCACCCGGGAGACGGAATCCCATGATTCATCATGGCGTCATCCTGTGAAAACTGGCACAAAAATTACACAGGGCAAAAGAACAACGCATGCAGAAGAACAGCACCAGAGGAAAAAAAATCAAGGCTACCTACAAAAACTCCAGTTGGACTAACCTGCCCAGTGTGCGGCCGAACATTCCGGGCTCTCATGTCTTACTAGGCACTTGAGAAGGCCAAAAACCCCAGCGCACAGTCCCCCTCATTCTTCCTAAACGTCTCAAAAATCTCACTATCGATAATAGGTTGTTCCGGATTTTTTAAACAAAAAAGTAAACACCAAAGAAATGTATTTTCTAGTTATGTCATTGTCATACAAAAAAAGTCGCAAAAGTTTTATTATCGGTAATAAGTTAAAACGGTAATTTTTATATAAAAAAAACTCCAAAACATTTATTTTCAAATCAAAACAAATTAGCGCTTAAAAGATTCATTAAATCCCTGTTGTAAATTGTGTAAAAATTAACTTATTTGTCAGAAAGTCTAGAAATCTAATTTTCATTAAGTACCTCTATTCCTCGCTCGATCAAATGTTTGAGAATCATGCATAATGGTAGTTTCACTAGTAGCTATAATTGGAAACATTAGTGCACATGTTATAAGAACTCTTGCGCAAAATACACCATCGTGATTCATTAAAACTCTCTCGTGTTTACAAAGAAATGTTTTAGTCTAACTAAACATTGTGACTTAAAATGAAAGATATTTTTTTCTTTGGCGTCATTCGGAACGATTTTATTAATAAAAGTACCTCGCGTCCTCACTCGATTAATGGTTTGTTTGAAAATTATGTTTCTTAAAGACAAGAGGTGCAAATGCTAAAAGAACAAAAGCGCAAATGTTTATTAACCCTCTGATTCACAAACACTAATGCGTGTGACGGATCTCTAAAACGGCTCTAAGGAGTTTCCTAGAATAAGGGTAGGGTAAAAACAAAATCAATTTTTTAAATCGAACATTTATTAGTTATCTAGAATGAAATATTCGCTCTACAAATTGTATGAAGGAGGTATTGTCTTTTTAAAAACGTTTTATGTTTTATTGTTCTAGTTTCTATTGTTCTATTTTCTATTGTTCTATTTTCTATTGTTCTAGTTTCTATTGTTCTATTTTCTATTGTTCTATTTTCTATTGTTCTAGTTTCTATTGTTCTATTTTCTATTGTTCTATTTTCTATTGTTCTATTTTCTATTGTTCTAGTTTCTATTGTTCTATTTTCTATTGTTCTATTTTCTATTGTTCTAGTTTCTATTGTTCTATTTTCTATTGTTCTAGTTTCTATTGTTCTATTTTCTATTGTTCTATTTTCTATTGTTCTAGTTTCTATTGTTCTATTTTCTATTGTTCTATTTTCTATTGTTCTATTTTCTATTGTTCTATTTTCTATTGTTCTATTTTCTATTGTTCTAGTTTATATTGCTCTAGTTTATATTGCTCTAGTTTAAATTGCTCTAGTTTATATTGCTCTAGTTTATATTGCTCTAGTTTATATTGTACTAGTTTATATTGCTCTAGTTTATATTGTTCTAGTTTATATTGTTCTAGTTTATATTGCTCTAGTTTATATTGCTCTAGTTTATATTGCTCTAGTTTATATTGTTCTAGTTTGCATAAGTTAATATTCTTGTAGGTATCATTCATATGCAAATAGTTTGAACATTAAACAATAGATATAATGGCTGGTATGGCAGTACACTGAATCTTTGAATCTTCAAGGAATAGATCAGCAAACTTTGCTCGGGGAATTTTGTTTTGATGTTCAGAGACTTTTCGTGTGATGAAGTAATACTTAATGTATGTTAAGCTATGGTCAAGTATATTTAATGATGCCCAGAGACTTTCCAGCGCATGTTTAGAGAATATTTAGGGGAAGTCCAGAGAGTTTTAGTGTCCAGAGAATATCCAGGGGATGTCCAGAGAGTTTTAGTGTCCAGATATATCCAGGGGATGTCCAGAGAGTTTTAGTGTCCAGAGATATCCAGGGGATGTCCAGAGAGTTTTAGTGTCCATAGAATATCCAGCGCATGTTTAGAGAATATCTACGCAGTGGTAAGAAAATGTTGAAGGGGTCTACTTTGTGAAGTAAATGAGAATGTGATGTTTCCAATTATTGTCAGTGAATATTTTAATGATTGTCAGAAATTTTAAAAGTTTTTTTTTTAAATCAAACTATACTTAGATAGTAAATATGATTTGTAGAGCTATTTTGTTTCTAGAACATTAGTTTATTCGTGAGAATGTTTAGTGCATAAAGAGAAATTGTTTTGGAGTATTTTCTGAGAGGAATAGTTGATATGAAAGTATAAAAAATGGGTTTTGTGCGTGTTGTTAAGTCAAATAAAGGAATCTTATATAATCTTATCTTATATAATACAGACGTTACTTCAAAAAAGAAGATGATTAAGTCCTACGCGTCATGCATTTAGTCATGCATATTAACCAATGACTCAAATTCTGCCAAGTCACTGGTTTTTCTGGCTAGCTCAGGCAACCCATTCCATGCTCTAATAGCACTAGGGAAGAAGGAGTATTTGTACAAATTTGTCCTAGCATATGGAACGAGGAATGTGCCTTTATCTTTTATCTTTCAGAGTATTTTATTAAGTTTTGTTTTTGTATTTGAAGATTATGGTTCAGTGTTTTATGTATAATTGCTACTTTACTTTTGAGTCATCTGTCCTGAAGGCTTTCTAAATTTAGTGATTTTACTAATGGTGTTACTCTAGTCAAATGTGAATATTCTGTTGTTATGAATCTCACTGCTCTATTTTGTGTTTGTTCCAGTTTCTTAATGTTTTCTTGAGTTGAGGGGCCCCAAACGGTGGATGCATATTCTATTATTGGCCTAACCAAGGTTAAATAACATTTTAGTTTTATGTTCTTATTTGATTTATAGAAATTTCTTTTAATAAACCTTAATGCTTTGTTGGATTTTTTTGTAGTTTCATCAATATGTGGATTCCATGACAGTTTTTATTTATTATAACACCTAGGTATTTTGCGTTTTTAGTCTGTGTTACTGGTTTGCCATGAATAAGATAAGTGGAATTAATTTGTTTTAGTTTTTTTGTTACTCTTAACAACTGACATTTTTCTGGGTGGAAAGACATGCTCCAATTTGATTCCCATTTCTGTAATTCATCTAATTCTCTTTGTAAAATATCTGTGTCTTGTGTTGTTTTTATTGTTCTATATATTATGCAATCATCTGCAAATAATCTGACTTTTGTTCCTGAACTAATGCAATTTGGTAAATCATTTATGTAAATTAAAAATAGTAGTGGACCCAAGACTGTTCCTTGAGGTACACCTGAGTTTACTGTTATTGGTGTTGATTTAGAGCCATTTATTAATACAGTTTGTTCTCTCCCTATCAGAAAATCTTTAATCCACTGATGCAGTGGACCATTAATGCCGAAATATTTTAATTTTTTAAGCAAACTATGGTGGTGAACTTTGTCAAAAGCCTTGGAAAAATCTAGTAAAATAGCATCTATTTGTTCACTATTATCTAAACCTTTTGAAAAATCATCAATTAGTCCTATTAGTTGTGTTTCACATGATCTATATTTCCTAAAGCCATGTTGGTATGGGGTGATAACATTATGTTTGTCTAAGTGGTTTATGATGTTGCTACATATTATGTGTTCTAGGATTTTACATGGTAAGTGATACTGGTCTGTAGTTTCCTGGATCAGATTTTTCTCCTTTTTTAAATAGGGGGGTGACATTAACTTCTTTCCAGTCCTTTGGTACTCTGCCCTGCTTAAGCGAATTGTTTTCACAAGAGAGATTGTTAGGTAAATGTAATTTCCTCTTAACAGAAAAACCTTGTCTTGTTTAGATGGTTTTTAAACATTCGAAAGATAGAAACAATGAAAACAACTCAAGTGATAGATGCAACAAAGCCATACAGTTTTAAAGACACAACTCAATCTGTATACAAATATATTATTTATCCTGGGTATTGTAGTACACGGAACTCACTGGAGCCACATGAGGAAACTGCTTGTGCCAAGCCAACTAGAATCCATTCACTATTAAAAGGAGCCCGACAATACACAGGGGCGCCGGCATCACCCTGAAGAAGAAAATATTTCTATGTATTTAAACTGTAATGCCATGTGTCTCTGGACCAATATACAAACAGACAGCCCAACATACAGACTACTAAACAGTTTCCTAAATAGTCTTCACAAGGCAATCAGATAGAATGAAAAGTTATTAAGAACATACTAGACGACCCATGGCATAGTATACGCCGCTATTTTGCAGGGCCGGCCTTAGGCCACTGCAAACTATGCCACCGCAGTGGGCCCCGTACTTTCATAGGACGCGCACTAATTCTATGTGAATTATTAAATTAAACAAGCTTATAACTTATAACAGATTTCCGGCGGCCTCCTGATTTACCAGGAGCTCCTGAAAATCTCCTGAAATTGCAAAATATACGAAAAGGTCCTGAAAATCTCCAGAAATTGTTAAAATCTTTTGAAAACTCATAAAAAATCTCCTGAAATATATAGACAAAATTGTCATTTTGGGGTGTCATTCAATTTGGAAAAGCCAATCATACACGCGATAAAAAAAAACGGCATTATCCGTAATTGTGGAATCTGGTGAAAGAAGCTCGCGCCTCAAACTAATGAGGCATTACTTGAGGTCAACAATTCTCGTAGATAGATTTAAACATTTGGTAATTCTTTCTATTGAGCGTATTATACCAAACACTTCTAACAACTAAATGTATTATACCAAACACTACTAACGACAAAATGTATTATACTAAACTTAACCAAACACTAATAACAACAAAATGTATTATACCAAACACTAATAACAACAAAATGTATTATACCAAACACTACTAACAACTAAATGTATTATACCAAACACTACTAACAACTAAATGTATTATACCAAACACTACTAACAACTAAATGTATTATACCAAACACTACTAACAACTAAATGTATTATACCAAACACTACTAACAACTAAATGTATTATACCAAACACTACTAACAACTAAATGTATTATACCAAACACTGCTGATACCAAAATGTTTACTTGAACACAAACTTACCAATATTTACCTTTTCACTTCATCTGTCATTCTCACTTCACGACCTGACCTCTAACCCTTACCTATTGACCTAACCTCTCAGCCTGACACCTAACCCTAACCTCTCGTTCTGACGCCTCATCCTAACCTCTCGACCTGGCCTCTCATACAAACATCTCTACGTCACCTCTCATCGTAACATTTGACCTCATTCAAACTTCTCCAGCTGACCTCTCATCCTAACCTCTTTAGCTGACTCACTCTAGTTTCTTTAGCTAGCAGGTTCACACTAACCTCTTAAGCTAGCAGGTTCACACTAACCTCTTTAGCTAGCAGGTTCACACTAACCTCTTTAGCTAGCAGGTTCACTCTAACCTCTTTAGCTAGCAGGTTCACACTAACCTCTTTAGCTAGCAGGTTCACACTAACCTCTTTAGCTAGCAGGTTCACACTAACCTCTTTAGCTAGCAGGTTCACACTAACCTTGCGATCTGACCCCACATGACCCTCAGGCAAAGTTTCAACGTGAGTTATTCCTTGCTTACTTCTGTCTTAACCGACCATCCAAACTATTGGATGGTTTGATCTAGACAAAACCTATTTCCAGCCTCTACTGTTGACATTATCTCTAGCCTCAACTTACGTAGCACATTACTCCTGATCCACTAGTTGATCTAAAACATAATGATTTATTGCCGCTTGATGTACTGGGAACAGTTTTACATCCGTTTGGTACCATGGAAACAGAAACCTCATTGAGTCCATTTGATTTGAAGGTAGCTAGAGATATTGAAACAACAAAAATGTTAATGTACACATGCTTACAAATCACAGTACACACACTCACAAATCACTACATTTATAGTTATTTATTTAATTTGCATTGTTCGTGTGTTATTATTTATCAAAAAAATTAAATAAACAACCACAATTTCTATCAACTTACTAGCATTAGTGACTCCATAACTGACAAGCTTACAGTCTGTGAGATTGACTTTGCCTAACATATTGACCACATCATATGGGCATGCTGGAGACTGACAAGGTTTGAGAAGAGTCAAGAGAGATTTGAATCTTTCATTGAGCTCCAGAAATACCGCGTCATTGGTGTCTAGGAGAACAGAACTTATACAAGTCACTACATGTGCTCTATTCTTCCTTTGTACTTGCTTCTTGTTGTTTTTTATTTTATCTAGATGTTAATTCCTTTTTTTTAGGTACCCTAAACTCCCAGATAAATTATTGAATAGATTTGTCCATTGTTAGCAAGTTCTATTAAAGTTCCCAAAATTCTATGTACAAAACTGTAACGCTTTAGCAATATTTTTTAAGGATTAATTGAAAATAACTTTATGTAACACTTTCTAAATGAAAACTTCCGTTCTGTTATAAAATAGTTTTTGACATGTCTTTCATTTAATAGAACACTACGTTTGTGTTGGGTCATTAGTATTTCTCTAGTTAACAAATGACGTGACAATTTAACGTTTCTGTGATTTGGTTGTAGGCCTACGTACCATTGATGATGTTAAAAACAGCAGAAGTCAATGGAAGTTTGAGTTCTCCAATTTGCAAGTCGAATCTAAACAAACAAAATTGACATATTCAGTGACAGCTCTTCTTTGATGAACACGTGACCGGAATTGACTTACATTGTCTAGATGTTTACAAAAGAATGTTCAGTCTAAAAGCACCAATATTTAAAGTCTCCGTAATAGGAACCGTGTCTTTAAGATCCATGTCTTTGACTCTCATAAGATCCATGTCTTTGACTCTCATAAGATCCATGTCTTTGACTCTCATAAGATCTTTGTCTTTCTTGCTTTTCTCATGACACAGATGAAATTCGTAACAATTCAAGTAAAAATTCGGCACAAAATTCTGTTGTTTTCTTGATGAATGACATTGTTGAAATCAGAGTCTAGTTTCGCTTTCATTCTAATTGTCATCCTAACTAAATCTATACAGTATGGCATGTGGTTGTTTTCCTTAGTGATATAACTTGAACATCAACTATCAGCTTATATAAAACTATAGTCTTCTTTAGTAGATATTTAATCCAGTTCTTTAGTTGTGATATCAAAGTTAGACTGTAGCCAGGATCCATGCCCTGATACCAGAGTATTGTCAAAGGATTGAGGAGGATATGTTTGTATGCTAGTGACTAGAGAACGCTGGTCTAGTCACATGGTCACCATGATCTGATTGCTTTATCAAGTAACACCTTTCATGTGCGTAGCTGATCGAAGATGGCAAAATTAAATCCCTGGTCCTCAAATTGGTTTTCTTGACTATATTGAAGCTAAATTATGACGTTGACTATTTAGTGTTTGTTTTAAATGTTCAGCTCATCGTCATTCAAAGGAAATAACATAATCCTCTGTGGCTGTTTTCACTTAGATATTTTCTTGTAGCGTGGCAGTATTACAATAATATTGCGGCCTGGCTGTTACGGGTGATAATATTATAATTAGCATATATATGTATATATATAAATGTTGTAATATTACTACAATAGTAATTAACTAGAAAGACTAACTCTATATCAATTAAGATTTTAGGACTTACTGATTACCAGCAGTGATTATACTCTTACAGGATGCAGTGGTTAAGAATGTTGTTTTGAAAGTCCCATTAACTGTTGCCATAGTGAGTACAGCATGACAGGCTGTAAAGTTGCTTAATGTTATATTCACTAGACCCTTGTATTTACAGCCATTGTCCAACGGAGCCCCGTTGAGAATACGTTGTTGTAGAGAACATACTAGGAAAGAACGGATGAAGTTTTAGAAAGAACAGAGCAAAATGATCAACGGAGACAAAGCTCAGACTAGAAATAATAATTATGAAAGGATGGGTGAGGTTAGGGGCAAAAAATGAAATGTTTATATACACAGATAAACCTAGACAAGGGACATAATCTATCTATATATATATTTATTATTTTCTTTAAGGCTCAACGGTTTGGACACCAAGAAGTAAAGGAAAGAAAAATCTTTTATTTCTGCAAGTCGGACTAGTGTTACCCAAGTAAAAAAAAAAGGGTGGGGGGAAACAAGTAATCTACTCTGTATTCACCCGTCACTAAATAGCAGAGCCGGACTTAACCATTGTGGGGCCCTCTCCGAAACGGATTCGGCAGTGCCAAGTTTGGGTAGGGATACGGATAATAAGTAAAAATTAACAGTTTATATTAGAAAATAAATTCGTCTTTGCATTTTATTCATTCTTTACTACGTACAGATTTACTTTACGAGCCTTGCGTGTAGCGAAGTCATACAGTATATCATAAAAATTTTATTTCCTACCTAGATCACGCTTAATAGAAAGAATTACCAAATGTTTCAATCTATCTCATTGTTGACTTCAAGAAGCTTCTTTCACCAGATTCTACAATTGCGAGTATTGCATAATGCCGTTTTTTTTTTATCGCGCGTAGGATTGGCGTTTTCCATGTTGAATAACACCCCAAAATGACAATTTTTGTCTATATATTTCAGGAGATTTTATGACTTTTCAAAAGATTTTAATAATTTCCGGAAATTTCTATGACTTTTTCGTATATTTTGCAATTTCAGGAGATTTCCAGGAGCTTCTGGTAAATCAGGAGGCCACGGAAAATCTGTTGTTATAAAATGGTTTAATTTAATAATTTACACATAGAATTAGCTCGGGTCCTTATGAAAGTGCGGGGCTCACTGCGGTAGCATCGGTTGCAGTGGCCTGAGGCCGGCCCTGAAACATAGCGTCGTATGCTACGCCTTGGGTCGACTAGTAGTTGTATAAATATAAATTTGATGAGGGTCTGGACAATGGAGTAGATGAACAGATTGGTCTAAAAGTCAATTTCGATTCTGTTTCATTTCTCCAAACTTACGAGATTCTTGAGGTTTCGCTGTTGTAGCAGTTGTTGTGGTTGTCGAAGTCGTTGGTGTAGTGCTTGGCGTTGTTGTCTGAGTAGTTGAGGTTGTGGAAGTCGTAGTTGTTGTTGATGTAGTTGTTGGCACACCACATGTTACAGATGGACCGCATCTACAATCACCACTTGCTAGAAAACAAATACTTTTGTTTGTGACAAGCAATAATACATCGATTTGTGACAAGCAATAATACATTGAGTTTGTGACAAGCAATAATACATTGAGTTTGTGACAAGCAATAATACATCGAGTTTGTGACAAGCAATAATACATCGAGTTTGTGACAAGCAATAATACATCGCATTTATGACAGCAATTCTAAGCTCTTTATTTAGTGTTAAGTTTTGAACTCATGGTTTCTACAAATATTGCTATAGGTCACTCAATATTTTATAATATTATTAAAAATTAAAACTAATGTACTACTAGATTTAATACCTCGCGTTTGCCGGGTCGATTCTGGTACTTACCAAAACTTTTTTTTTTTTTAATTCCTTTATATCAACAAATCCAGGCCTCGTAATGTATTGCCGAGATCAAAATTCATTGGATATTTTAGCAACTGTGTAGCAAACAATTTTTATTCGAATTTCAAGTAGTACATTTTCTTGAGCAAAACGTCCAATAGCTGCCGCTGCGATCGTGAAAATGACTTAGTTGTTCTAGGCAATAACAGGTAAAAAAATAACTTTTTGCCACCCACCCCAAGTGGTAAATTATTTCACGAAAATTAAAAATTCATACCTGAAAATGTACGTAAAAAAGAACTTCTTTCAAATTTCATAATGTACATGTACACATGATAATGCCCTTCTTGAACTTCAAAGTACGTCTTATATTGTCTATAAATAGATTTGTGTATACATTCCGAATATTTTTTACATACGACTAAATCGCCTTTTTCTACTTACCAGAAAGACAACAACTATTTCTTGTTACATTCAGATAACAGCATTGTTTCTCATCTCGACTTGTGTACGACTTTCTGATGTTCTGTAGGTAGTAGGACACCAGAGAAGTGCTGAGGACCATGACATAAAATAGTGTTACATTTTTGTTAGCATTGAAATCAATCCATGCAAATATGCAAATGAATCTCCATGTTAAACTTATGACATCATGCACATTTTAAAATTGACAGGTGAAACTTTCAACTTTCTTAAAAAATGAAAGATTTTTTTCTAACCTTTCACATGCAACGGCCGAATAATAATATGATCTTCCATCTTGACCCACATACGTGTTGATCTGTGCACTTTCAGTAGATTCAATCAAGAAATAACATCCGAGGACTGCTGAAAACACTTTGAAATACATCATTTTTTTTTCGAACTTACATTAGACTCCATAAAGTTTTTTGTGTGTGTTCAGGTAGGTTTATATAAGTGCTCTGCCTCGGCTCTTGTTTGTCTGGTACCTTTGCCTCGTTTTCCTCTTTCAACACACATCAAAGACATTTCCCTCTAGCTTGTGTCGTCCTTTCAAAGAAGGATGTGAGGTGAGGGGCGCTAGACATTGCATTGTGTCATATATCCATTGACCAGGTTAGTCAACCACTCCCTCATGCTGGAGACATTTCTCTCTTAGATCGATGCAGTACAATACAACGTTGCAATAATATCTATTATATAGTTGTACTTCATTATATTTAAACACGTTCTACATTCACTCCACACCTTTTTACAAAGCTTATATAACAGTCTTTCTGGCTGGTCAAAAGTTTGTACACGTTATTTATCCCACACCCAATCTCGGATAAAGCTGAATTTTGTTTTCAAATTATTTCTTTTAACTGACAACACAAGAATCAATTTAAAAAATAGTAATTAGTTAATTAACTATTGGTAATTAATTAAATTGTTTGGTATCTCAAACAAGGGAAAGAGATTGTACGTGATAGAAGTAGTTGTATAAGCTGAATTAGTCCCCTTTATAGGTTGTCGTCAGAGCAGAGGCTTAATAATGAACATAAAACATAAAAAAGAAACAATTGATACAATACAATCTTCCATGTTCATAGACTCTTCGCTAGCAGAGTGGTTACCGCGTTGGCTTGAAAATCCTGAGAAGGCTTTAGCCCAAGATTTCGAAATCAGGTCGTTCCTCCTTTTTAAAAAAAAAATAATTAGTGATGACTTAGAATGTGAAGATGACCTAAAATTTGGTGATAGCTAAAAATGTGAAGATGACTTAATTCGCGCGGATAAACAAAGTTCCTATCTAGACAGATGATTTTCTGTGTTTCATTCGACATCTCCACGTCATATCTCTGTCAACTCATCGTCACGCCTTTTAATTACCGCATTTTCCTACCACATTAAACATTTCGTTCTTTTCACATTTTGCATATTTCACCAACATTAGCACCAAACATTGTGCATATTCATATCATTGACTTCCTAACATAACGCAACCTTTTGACCATTACAGCATTCATTACGCACAATCATTTCAATGAAATCTTTCAATAACATTAACGTAATGATTCTAAAACTATGGCCCGCGGATCATATCCTGCCCGTCACACTATCCGGTCTCTCGAAACTTCTGTCTACAATACATAGGTTGCATCAGAACGAGTCTAATCTATTTGAACGTATTGTGAGGGGAAGCAGCCATGACTCATTTGTCTGGAACATGTCGGGTATCGTTGATATTTAATCAATATATTAAAAGTATTTTACTGTTTATTTTTACCATCACATTGAGCCTTTATTCGCTTCACAGATTAACCCAATCTTTTTAAAACTTCTTTTCAATTTTTAGATGAATAAATTACTTTCATACAACAGTTTGAATATTGAAATCATGAATTAGCTTTACACTCCCCACTAGGCTGCACTTTTGAGTTAGTTGGTAAATACTGAATGTATCGGGCCACATTCATTGACCTTTATATTTGTATTTCTTCGCATGTTGACATTGTTCTCTCCCTTTCATTTCAGGCTAATAAAGAAACGAAAACAATAGACTTTATTTAATAAAAGACTCTCGTTTTATTTAGTCAAGTGCATACATTGATGTATTGATAGTGGGGCATTCATTTGTAGTTTAAAACGAGATATTCTAGACCTGAAGATAAATTTAACAAGAACATTAGCCAAAACTTATCTGGGCACCAGTTCTTGACGGCGAACCTTCTCTAACTGTGTGGTGACCTAAAACTCTTTACACAGCCTAATCAATCAATCAATCAATTAATCAATTTGTGTGTTGTTTTTTTTATAAATAAATATTAACCAGGATATGGAATGACACGAAATTCGGGGGAGGACCCACAGGATGATGCTACTTGTGTCACGCCTACTAGAATCCATTCCCCATTTGTTGGAGCCTGACAGTACACAGGTGCGCCGCTGTCTCCCTGAAATCAAATGTTAATGTTTACATTGCGGCATCTTTAATCTCCAGTAAACATTAGATAGGAAGTGATTCGACCTTAGCAAATAGATTTAACATGGTGGAATGTGGAGGACTAGAAACAGAGACCATTGAAACACATTAGCCGTGGTTATCTGATCTTTGAAGTTCTATAGGATACACTTACTACTAATTTGTAGGTAGACTAACGTCTACTGGTCTAAATAGTAGGCCTATATAGGTCTGCACTCTTTTTTTTTCTATTGAAAATATTTTATGTGACTATTCACCCCAAACTTTTGAGTTTAT
Organism: Biomphalaria pfeifferi; assembly: GCA_030265305.1. NCBI lineage: Eukaryota > Metazoa > Mollusca > Gastropoda > Planorbidae > Biomphalaria > Biomphalaria pfeifferi. The sequence continues at coordinate 3,962,961 of JASAOG010000008.1, read as the reverse complement.
TTTAGCAGTAATAACATATATCAAAGTATCAATATACATCAATTTTATACCAAACGTTTTCATTTTAAACCTCTTATCAGCTCATGACCTAAACCTCTTATCAGCTCCTGACCTAAACTTCTTATTAGCTCCCCCAGTTGAATAATTTGATGTTTCTTGATTAGAAACTAAAGTATAATATTGCTAATTAGTTATCTTTTAGAAATAATATAAACTATTAGCAGTTACCCGTGCTTCGCAGCGTTGAAAATGTTGTTAGAGCGATTTTGTTTCATGTGAGTTTGAGGACATTTGGCCCGTGATTTGTAAACGTTATTTATAATGGACTCTCAGTTCTCTGGGCTGTCCACGCTACGATCATCCATTTGATCCCTGCAGTGGGTTTTAGGTAATGAGCTAATAAGAGGTTTAGTCATGAGTTATTAAGAGGTTTAGATCATGAGTTAATAAGAGGTTTAGGTAATGAGCTAATAAGAGGTTTGGTCATGAGTTATTAAGAGGTTTAGGTCATGAGCTAATAAGAGGTTTGGGTAATGAGCTTATAAGAGGTGTTGGTCATAAGCTAATAAGAGGTTTTAGTCATAAGGAAATAAGAGGTTTAGTCATGAGCTAATAAGAGGTTTAGTCATGAGCTAATAAGAGGTTTAGGTCATGAGCTAATAATAGGTTTAGTCATGAGATAATAAGAAGTTTTATTCATGAGTTAATAAGAGGTTTAGTCATGAGCTAATAAGAGATTTAGTCATGAGCTAATAAGAGATTTAGTCATGAGCTAATAAGAGGTTTAGGTCATGAGCTAATAAGAGGTTTAGTCATGAGCTAATAAGAGGTTTAGGTAATGAGGTAATAAGAAGTTTAGTCGTGAGCTAATAAGAGGTTTAGGTCTTGAGCTGATAAGAGGTTTAGGTCATGAGCTGATAAGAGGTTTAGGTCATGAGCTGATAAGAGGTTTAGGTCAGGAGCTAATAAGAGGTTTAGATCAGGAGCTAATAAGAGGTTTAGGTCAGGAGCTAATAAGAGGTTTATTCAGGAGCTAATAAGAGGTTTATTCATGAGCTAATAAGAGGTATAGGCTATGAGCTAATAAGAGGTTTAGGTCAGGAGCTAATAAGAGGTTTAGGTCAGGAGCTAATAAGAGGTATATTTCGGGAAGTGGAATTCCCGCATGTATCAACCAAGAGTGGCAAAAGTAAATAAATGCTCAGGAACAGTTTGTACATCATCTTATAATAATAAGGCTTGTCTTCGAGTCCGAAGTACTTCATCTTATGTAGAAATCGTAAGCTAGACTGCTAGAATTAATTTGTGACAATTATACGTATGCATTTAACACTTATACAATGTTTCAATATCAGTATTATATCAGTGCTAGATCAAATCTCTAATTACATTCCATACAATATTTTGAACTTCTGACTTTTAATGTTTTTAAATCTGAATCTATATCATTAGACTAGGATTTTCTATTCTCTGAGTAGAATTATACATGGGCGTAACCAGGACCAATCCTTATAGCATAAATAAGATATTTCTACAATCTTTTTCATTTATTTTTTTTTAGAGAGAGAGGGAGAGAGCAAATAATGGTACTTTGTAATACTTAAAAAAACAAACAACTAATCCTAATAGCATTAAAAAAATAAATCTTGATCTGTTGTCATATCGCTACATTCTAGAGGGGTAGATAAACCATAACGATACTGATATTTCTTTTTAATTTAAGAAAATACCAAAACTAAATGTAGAAAGGGGAATGGGAATGTAACATTCCATTGGGGCCTTCGGAAAATGTATTTTTTTCTCTAGGCCTGAAACTGATAGTATGAAGAAATGTTTGCGGTGCTTATACAGTACATTGCTGACTTAAAGATTTAAGGTTGCAAAAAAAAAAAAAAAGGGGGGGGGGCGGGGGGGCTCATTTGACATATAGATTGAATTGAGAAGCCGAAAAAAAAAGTCAAAGAGTGTACAAAGAATGAAAGGAGGAACTATTTGTTTTTAGCCAGAAAAGGAGGGAGTGGTGCGATAGGGGAAGGTGCTACTCTCGGACCCAAAATATACAGGAGTATGTGTATGTGTCATTGGTGCATTATGTAGTGGGTCTTTCCAAATCAAGTCAAAGTTCTACGTCGGAAAAATTCCAGAGTGCGAAAAGAGAGAGAGAGAGAAAGAAAGAGAGAGCGGGCCGTTAAATTTCATTGTAACAGATACACTCATTCATGGGCTAAAAAAGTATTTGAAGTTGATTGTCAAAATGTTGCCCGTTTATTAACAAATAAAAAAAAGGGGGTGTTCCGGCCATCACCAACAGTATAAAGCCAGGGAACAAATCAACGGGTGTAGCTGGTGTGAACTGCTAGGGAAGTATATACATTTCCTTCTCAATTAATCATGGACTATTAAAAGTGTTCAGAAACACTGTTCTATATAACACTGTACCCATTCCCTTGTAAATGTTTTCCAAGACAAAAGTATTGCGTGAAATATTTGACATGCATGTTTTAAACAAGTGATACATGTGTTAGACATTGAAGTGAACCCACGAAAACAATCGGTGAATAAAGAGTGATTCAGTGAGTGAGCAAGTAATTTAATGAATCGGAATAGATCTCTATACTATATTACATGACATAATATCTTGCTCTATGGGCTGACTGCTATATGTAAAGGAGTATTTTAAATCTGACGCTTACCAAACAATAGACATTCAGTCCACTCGTGGAAGTGAAGCATAAAGAGGTGATCGTGTTGGAGACTGTAGCAAGCTTACTGCAGCCACTTGGTGTCAACTTGACTGACACCTCCATTACACCTTGACTGACAAAACCCGCTGAAAAAAAACGTTCAGGTGAAAGTATGGATGAAATAAGGCAATAGTGAGACCAATAATACCAATATCAATATGGTGGTTGTGCGGATGGGGATAATGGTGTGTGTGTTTGTAGCCAGCTGACACAAATTACACTGGCCAGCGCTAGACGAGCGGTCAACCGTGACGAGTGACGACACCATGATGTTTCGGGAAGAATCTGTGTTGTGAACAGTACTTAGGCCATCGGTGATCTTATATAAAGATTGAAGGTGTCAAAGTCAAGACGGCTTGGTTCACTACGATACGTTCAATGCGGTTCATCGTTTACGGCGCATTATGACGGTTCGGTACGGAGTAGAGTCAAGGCATCTCTCGAGTACGAGGCGAAGTCTTATCTACGATGAAGTCCGATACAGCGAGCCCAGTGCAGTGTGAAGTCCGAAACAGTTCAACGCAGTGCAAGTCCGAGACGAAGCGGAGGGACCAGTAGAGTTTGATACAACGGTACAAGAGTTGATACGGCGCCGTAACGGCGGTATAGTTGTCAACTGGTGAAGCATTTGTACAATGTTACGTGTTGCCAATTGTACAGTATTAGCTGTGATTTATTAGATATTAAAAATTTTTATTGGACACAATTTTATTTCTCTTTTAATTTTTAATAGATCTTAATTTAAGCAGCGCCAGCGAATGGGCTTTATTGCTGAACATAAAATTATATATGTGTCAGACACGAATAGCCCAATTTTTCAGTAAAAGAAATTACAAAAGTCATTTCTCTATAAAAGAAGTTACGAAGGCTATATAAAATACAACCACAGACCTATAAATACTACAATAAATATAGGTTTTTGATTTCTAGTTACTATCTATTTAGGTAGGTGCTGTTTTACTACTACATACCAAGTATTAGAGTTTAGAAAAACCCAGGTTCGTTCTTGTGCAACGCTATTAGCTAACACCGCATATCATCTCTCCATTAGTATATGTAGATCTATAATCTATTCTAGTCTAGATCTATATATAAAAATCGAATAGATCTAGTAATAGTATAGATTCTATCTTGAGACTAGATTGCCGAGTCTAGCCTATGCTATGCCTATAGTCAGTTTTTATTAGAAAACATTCTAGATATTAATAAAGACTAAAGTTTATTAATTATTAGATATAGACATAGGACATAGATCTAAAGGTACTGTAATACATTTACTATACTCTATACTTAATCTACTAGACTAGAGATATATCTATAGATCTATCTATAATCTAGTCAATCTAGATCTATACAATATTCATTATAATACTTCTACTTATAATGACTTATTTAATAAGTTAGTACTTAGACTTAGATCTATTATAGTTTAATAGATTTACTTTTCAATGCCTAGACCTGATAATAAAATGATGTCTAATGACTGATTATTTTAATTTTTTTTATAGTAATAGGCCTACTAGATCTAGGATTAGACTCTACTTAAATCTAGTCTAAAATAATGACTCTAGATGAATGACTCTAAGACTCTAGATGAATGAGACTTTCAAATAGAGGTGTTGTTAATAAATACGGCATGTCGGATGAAATTATATAAAGTGCTTCTTTTTTTGTAAAAAAAAAAATAGGTGCCGGTACGCAGTGATAGATTGCCTAACCTTCAACTAATAAATTAACAATTAACGTTGAAATACACAAAAAAAAGTAATAATTTTTCCCGACATTGAAAAAAAGTGCCGGTACCCCGTACCGGTGCATACTGTCACAAAAATATATGTATATCTCAATCTTCTTTCATTTAATTTTTTTTTGGCGGTGTTATTGCTACTTAATACATTGATACCGGATCGATTCATATAGGGCCTAAGTATACAAACTGGATGTCGAGCATTGGATAAATTTTTTTTTTAAATACGAAGTTTTATGGAAGAGGCAATATATTACTTGTTTGAAGTTTGTAACTTCTTAAATTCAGGCTAAAAATATCGAAGCCTACATTTTTACACTCATTTCTAAACAATTAGAAGAGATGGACTGACACATAGTGTAGCTTGCGTACATTTGCAAAAACACAAACTCTCTTTGTAATCTTATCAGTTAGACTTTCAAAACTATTAAAAAAAAAATTAGTGATTATTTTTACTGTATAATTCTATTTATTATTCCTTTTTAGAATAAGGATATAAACAAAAATTTGCCATATGACTTTATCTAACAGAAAAAAATTAAACTTGCGTCTATTTATACAGCTATTTTTAGTTTAGTAATATAAAATATATTGAACTAACACGTACATTTATCATAATGCAGCTATGCGATTTTTTGTTTATATACATAGCATTATTTAGGACCAATATTTTAGAAAGGCTGCTTGGAAAAATCAGGTATACCCATTAGGAGAAAACACGACCCCTTTTACTCAAGAAAAAAATAAGAAACTAGAACAGAAACAAAATAGACAGTGATATTTATAACAAATTAATATTCAAAATTGATTAGAGTAACACCTTTTTAAGTAATCATTTAAAGTTCAAAATCACTAAAAAAAAATTTTTCAGCAATTATTTTGTGTTTGAAATTGTGTATCGGAAAATGCCGGGTACTTGAAAAAAGCTAGATCTAAAAAAACAACACGGATCTTGGGTAAAATACTCATCAAATAAAGTACTGTAAATGTGTAGTTTCACGCGCTAGTTTCAGGTATTTTCTTTTTATAGCCTCTATAGGGTTTGATCCCAACTACCCGTATTTTTGTGCAGAATTTTTTTTTTCTATCAGGCACACTTAAAATTATAGCATAATAATGTCAGTTTAATTTAAAAAGAGAACTGAAATGTAAAGATATATAAGGAAAAAAGCGACTTCCGGCCCAATTTGTGATTCAACTTTTTAATCAAAGAAACGAAACGGACTAATCCAACATAGCCCAATTTAAACAAAATTTAAATAACATTAATAAGTGAAAATTATATGATTTATGCTCACTAGCGGATCCAGAGCTTTAGAGAGGAGGGGGGGGGGCGACTTTTTTCCAAATCAAAAAATCCAAACCCTAACGTCCAATAAACCCTAACCCTATGCATAAATGCGCATACAATATAACAGCAAGGGTGTCTGCGGGAGCGCTGCAAGCTCCCCCTGTGGGGTTCGGGGCGAAAAAGCACCAAAAGCGTTTTCTTGCATTCTTCAATGTAGAAACGCATTCTCCTGACATCTACAGCTCATTATTCATCCTATTAAAAGGACCTTCTGAATAATGTTTTTCTTAAAAAAAGATTCTAATATGAATTTATAGGCCCTTTCTACATTGCAAATACAACCGATTTGTTTCTTGAAAAGATATGATACCCCACAGATTTAGATTAAGGCTTTAAGGATCGCCGCCGAAAAAAAATTATTTGAAAAATAATATTTAAAAAAAGCTCATTTGTAAGGGATACATTTTGTTCAAAAGACATGTTACATAACTATAATTCAAAGCAAAAAAAATCGGAAGTGGGAGGAAAAATTAAGTGGACTAATTAGATTCTACTCTAATTTTTTTTTTTTTTGCATTTTTGGAATTTAAGTATATATTGTGAGTAATAGTCCCAAATGTATTTAACTAGAAAAATATCGTATTATGTAAAGGTTTGAAAAAGGCGACTAGGAAAATAATATTCGGGTTCAGAACTCATCTCAATAGTTACTCTTATACTGAAAAATTTCGTATGAATTCTACATTTTCCAAAACAAAGTCTTTCTTAAAATAGTTATGATAAATTCATGTGCAATTACATAAACTGTCAGGACTGAGTTCTGGTCAGCCTGGGTCTCCTGTTTACTGTAGAGGAGAAGGGAGGCAATTCAGGTTGTTGACTTCAAAACTGTTATTGTTTTGGGTTGTTTTTACTTGGTGAGATGTTTTTGTTGAATATAATGTAACTCATAATAAGGCAGTGTGGTTTTGTTCCTAGTCCAGGACAGTTGGACTTTTGGATATAGATATAGTCTAAGTGTAGACTCTAATTATTTTTCTGTGTTGTCACTATTCAGTCTATGGAATATTAAGCTGGTATAATTTTAATCGATACTGGATATTTCAAATGTCTGAACTGATTCTGTATTATAGTGCAGATAATGTAGTAAACATGTTATATGTCTGTGAATTGGCATTCTGAATCTTATTTTGTCGTTGTATGTGTCGTTATGGTATTGCCCAGGACTTGGGTACATTTAGTATTACACATACGTATATTAGAGAGAAAATGAGTCTTTGACATTTTGGGGGCCTGTCCAAAACAACTACATGTGATGGATGCATCAATCTCCAGTGAAGTATCTTCTGCATCCTGAGTACTATAACCTAAAGTATCTGCTGTATCCAGACAGCATATATCTATGAGTACAGTAACCTGAAGTATCTGCTGCACCCAAACAGCGCATATCTCTGAGTACAGTAACCTGAAGTATCTGCTGCATGCTGCACCAGACAGCGCATATCTCAGAGTGTGTACTAATGAAAGAGTTCAAGTCCATAAGGAGCGGAAACTCGTCGTCTGTATTTTAGGCTGTTACTATCTAATAATAATGATTTAACATGCCGAATGTGTTCACTATTAGCAAGTAATAGTAGCACCCCTTCGTACGTCTAAACATAAGTGTATATGCTGGCCAATTTCGTTCCTCATAATTGGATTATCAATACGCTCATTCCTTGGATTATACTGAAGAAGCTACTGCTGGATCTCATACTTATATGAATTTAACTTTTGTGGTACATTCCAAGTACCGGTACCGCGCGTAGGTATAAAGTCATGTTGGGATTACCTGTTGGATTATCTACCTGAAATAGACTAAGAGAAATCACATTATTGGATAACCTTGGACTATTGTCTTTAACCTGTTGGAGTACCAGTTGAACAACATTAGTAGGAGCAGAGGTATTAGTATTATTTTAATTTTGTTTTAATTGTTTTTGTATGTATATCATTTTGTGAGGTAATATTGTAATAAAGGACACTGCTCTAGGAAAATGTCAGAGTTTATACCTCGTCCATTTGAGGAGATAGTAGCCCAGGCTCAGATGTTGGGGTTTAAGGGCAAAACGTTAAAGAAATTTATAGATGCCCAACAGAAAATTGACTTAGATAGACTGACAAGGGAAGCGAAGAAGAGAAGACATATAAGAGAGATGGAGGACAAACAACTAGCAAGATAACATGAAATGGATAAGAAAGACATGACAGTTAACGACAACCCCAAACAGAGTAAACAGTTCGACAAAAACCTAAAATGCATGACAGACAACGAGGACTTGTTATTCTACTTAGAACTGTTCGAAACGACTGCTACTGCTAACGACATACCCAAGACAAGATGGCCACTTGTCCTCACTCACAAATTAAATGAAAAACTAAAATTGTTTATGATACAAACAAAACTGATACATAACACTGACTATGACTTTGTTAAGGGGGAGCTCCTAAAACAAGCCCAACTCACGGAAGAAGCCTGCCGAACACTGTGGCGTGAACTTTCCCCAAAGACGGACGATATGAAAGATTTTTATGTCCATTTGAAAAGGACATTTGACAACTGGCTTAAAACATCACAAACCCAATGACAGTAGACGGTATAATTGACCTTATAATGAGAGACAGACTTTACAGTGTGCTATCTTCTGAGGCCCTGAAAGATATTTTGCTACGAAAGCCTACTTCAGCCCAAGCGGTCTTAGACTGTATTGATCAATTTAGAGATGCAACGAAAGGCTCTACACATATTGTAAAGGGAAGTAACAAAGTAACTAGTAACGATATCCCATATGTAGCATTTGGTGCCACTGGTCAATCTTACAGTCGTCGCCCGAATAATATAAACACAGAGGGTACACAAGTGATATGCTATAGATGTGGAAAAGGCGGACACATTGCTCAATGAGAATAGTGGTCCAACACAGCAATGACTAAGAGTATTACTAGAAAGGGGGCAACAAGTGGGATTGTTTGCATGTCAGTCACACTGATACATTTAATGTTTAAGATTATAAAGATAAATCAGTTGGTGGATTCAAAATAGTTGAGGGATTTTTAGGAGATCGAAGGGTATCTGTTCTACGAGATACAGGGGCGAGCATAATTGGGGTCCCAGAAAGTTTGATAGAAGAAAGTCAGAAGATAGATGGGTTTTTCACTTTAAAATTAATAGATGGACAAACTTTTCAGTATCCACTTGCTTGGATAGACATTGATACTCCATTTTTAAAAGGACTCTTTGTAGCGGCCATGTTCAAGGACCCAATAGCAGATATTATTATTGGAAATGTTGATCAGGCTAAAGCATTTTTATATGGGAATGCTGTTACTAGGGCAATGGCGAAAACAGAAGACACTAGGGTCAAATCGGAAGATAATGACAGGATTGGTTTAAGTAAGTGGATGGAATCGGACAGTGATTTTAGAGAGGATCAAAGAAATGATAGTTCTTTGTTTAGATTATGGGAAAAGCAAATGCAGGAACGGTAGAAGATAAGAGGAAGGGATTGGTATCGTTTATAGTGGAAGAAGGTCTACTGTACTGTAGACTGTACTGTACAAAGAATTTGAGAGAAAAGATAGCCCTGGGGTAATAGAGCGACAACTTGTAATCCCTACGAATAGACGTGAACTAATATTAGAAATAGCACACTCTACACCTTTAGCTGGACATATGTCTATAAATAGAACCAAGTATCGGGTATATTCGCATTTCTTTTGGTCTGGGGTAGATAAAGATATAAAAACATACATTAAATGTTGTGACCTTTGTCAAAGAGGTAGACACCCTGGAAAAACTGGAAAGGTAGAACTAGGGCGCATGAATATTATTTCCACTCAATTTGCTAAAGTTGCTATTGATATCAAAGGACCACTCCAAATGACAGATCGGAAGAATAGATTCATTTTAAGGTTGGTTGATTTGGCAACAAGATGGCCGGAAGCTGTACCACTACCTAATACAACAACACCAGTAGTAATAGAAGCTCTAAGTGCTATTTTTACTAGAATAGGATTCCCGGAACAGATAATTTCTGATAATGGATCTCAGTTCAGATCCGAATTATACAATTATAATTATTATATGTCAGTTTTTTAAAATCAACACCATTCCACGCCATGTCAAATCGGGGCGTAGAACGCTTTAACGGGACTTTGAAGTGCATGCTGAGAAAGACGGCCGAAGCAGAACCTAAGAATTGGGATAGAGTTATAAATGCACTTCTGTTTGCGTACAGAGAGGTATCAAATGAGTCTTGTCAGAACTGAGTTCTGGTCAGCCTGGGTCTCCTGTTTACTGTAGAGGAGAAGGGGGGGCAATTCAGGTTGTTGACTTCAAAACTGTTATTGTTTTGGGTTGTTTTGATTTGGTGAGATGTTTTTGTTGAAAATAATGTTACTCATAATAAGGCAGTGTGGTTTTGTTCCTAGTCCAGGACAGTTGGACTTTAGGATATAGATATAGTCGAAGTGTGGACTCTAATTATTTCTCTGTGTTGTCACTATTCAGTCTATGGAATATTAAGCTGATATATTTTAAATTGATACTGGATATTTCAAATGTCTGAACTGATTCTGTATTATAGTACAGATAATGTAATAAACATGTTATATGTCTGTGAGTTGGCATTCTGAATATTTGTTCTATCGTTGTATGTGTCGTTGTGGTATTGCCCAGGATTTGGGTACATTTAGTAATACACATATGTATATTAGAGAAGAAATGAGTCTTGACAAGTCTACTAACATTTCCCCTTATGAAATGTTGTATGGAAGGAAAGTCAGGGGGCCTATGTCAATTCTAAAAGATCTTTTTACTAATCAACAGGTAGAACCAGAAATAAAGAATGTGTTTGACTATTTATTAGACCTAAAAAGTAGGCTGGCTGTGGCTTGTCAAATAGCTCAGAAAAATAGCTCAAAATGTAAGGAAAGTTATAAAAGGTATTATGATAGAAATAGCAAAGAAAAAGATATTCAAACAGGTGATTCTGTGCTTTTACTGAAACCACAGAGACAGAATAAGTTAGCCTTGCACTGGGAGGGGCCTTATAAAGAAGAAAAAAGAATTAAGTTTAATGTAAAAATAAAGAAAGGCAATCGAGTAAAAATTCTTCATGTTAACAGATTAGTAAAATATGAAAAAAACAACACGGAATGTACGGTTAAGGAAAATAGTGATCTACAACTCTCGGGAACTGCGTCACATGTCTTGTATGGGGGTCAAGGGGAAGAATTATTACATGCGTGCATAGCGTCCCTTGTAACCGACCAGGAAGATGATAACCAAGAGGATGAAGTTACTGAGTTACCTACTCTTGAGAGTACTAATTCCAGGGAACATATTAATATCAATACTGAATTAACCGAATCCCAAAGAGAACAGATTCAGACGCTAGTTTAGAAGTATAAAGATATAATTACTGATATACCGGGTAAAGCGAAGGTTAAAGCATTCAACATTGAGCTCACAACATAAAAGCCTATTACACTGAGGCCATACGCAGTTCCTATTCATATGAGAGATGTCTTAGACAAGGAGATATAGAACATGATTCAAATGGACATTATTGAAGAGTCTCAATCGCCCTATGCATTTCCTGTTGTTTTGGTTAAGAAAAAAGATTCAACAGTACGTACTTGCATAGATTTTCGGAAATTAAACGCGGTTACCAAATTTGACGCGGAGGCTATTCCAGACCAAGAAGATCTTTTCTTACAATTTAATAGTGCCAAATTTTTTACAAAGATAGATCTAACAAAAGGCTTCTGGCAAATACCAATAGAAGAGAATAGTAGGAAATGCACTGCATTCAGGGTACCAAATGGTCACTTTCAATTTAATTATCTTCCGTTTGGTCTGCTTAATTCTAGTTTTTTTAATCGCACTGTTAGGACCATTCTTAAAGGACTGGAAAAAGTTGTGTTTTATTTTGATGACATTTGTGTATTCGGGCATGATTGGTCATCACACTTAATAGCACTAGAGAAAGTGTTGTCCAGGCTAAAAGAATATGGGTTTACTATCAAGCCAAGCAAACTTGAAATCGCGTATCCTAAAATAACTTTCTTGTGTAATATTGTAGGTGAAGGAAACATATACCCAGAACCCAATAACAGAGACAAGATTTTAAATATAAAAGCACCAAAAACGAAAAAAGAGGTTCGATGTTTGCAGGTATTGCTAATTTTTATAGCAGATTTATTCCAGAGTTTGCGGAAATAGTATTTCCAATTACTGGATTGTTAAAAAAAAGGGACACCGACGAGGGTCAATTGGACTCCAGAATGTGACCGGGCATTAAGAAAAATTCAAAAGTGCATGACACGGGATCCTATACTGAAATTACCAGACGTTAATAGACCATTTATTGTGCAAACAGACGCGTCGGACATAGCCATATCATGTTGTCTTTTGCAGGAAGTAAAAGGAATATTCCATCCTGTTAAGTTCTTGAGCAGAAAACTGAGCAGAGAACAACAGTATTCAGTAATTGAGAGAGAATGCCTTGCCATTGTTTGGGGGGTGCAACGCTTGTCCGTTATTTATATGGCGCTAAATTCACAATTCAATGTGAGCATAGACCACTGGCCTTTTTGAAGAGCGCAACATATGGGAATAATAGAATTTGTCGTTGGGCTCTATTATTACAATCATTTAACTTTGTAGAACATCTAAAGGGCAAACTAAATGTAATTGCTGACTTTCTATCTAAACTAACAGAATAGACCAACATGACATTGATTACAGATAACTGAAATTTAATATTTATTCATTTCAAAGTTATTTGTTTGCTAGGATTGGGGATATGTAATTAAGCGCCTTTTACAAAAGGTAGAATATATGTTTGCACACTATTTTTTGTTTACATGTTGATATATATATATAAATATAGTATAATTGCTTAGTATGTTGTATATAACATTTACATTTCGAAAAATATGCTTGTTCACTATTTTTTTTGTTTACATGCTGATATATATATATATATATATTAGGGGTGCACCGGATAGTCCCTCCGGCTTCTGGCGAATATCCGGCATTTTTTACTATCCGGTGCTATCCAGCTCCGGTCGGATATCACTAACGGATAGTAAACCGGATAGTAAAAAATACACCTATTTAATATGCATAAAGTGGACCTCGTTCCATTACTGTCTGTTATAGAATGTATTAATGTTTATATGAAAACAAAATAATGTGCTTAAAAATAGAGCCATCATAAATATGCACCAAACATCGTTTATTATAAAGACAAGGCATGTTAATAACTTAATATAAATAGAGATGAAACTTTACATCATAAATGCCCTTTACATACAGAGATGCAATGGCCGGCACTTTTTTCAATTTGTCTTGACCTTTGAGTAAGTTAGTTAACATGTTAAAATGCTACATTCCTTGACTACGTCATGCTGACCAAACGTCTGTCTAGCTGTGCGGTTATATCTCCAGAGGTAGAGATGAAAAACTCCCACCCCCTTTTAATTGTTTAGTCCATCACATTGAATTTTCTATGGGCATGAAACCACAAGTTAAATACGATGGACGTAGGTTTAATGTCAGCGTATAGACACTCTCTAGTGGTTACACCTTTCGAGGGAACTGAGTTTGTTTACTTAGTAGTTAATCTTTATTTGGGGGAGGGGGCTGGACTACAAGAGCCACACCTTAAGGTAACCAGGTATATTTCTAGATGAACAACTCCCTCCCCCTTTTATTTGTTTAGCCCATCACATTGAGTTCATTGATTGACAGGTGACCCCAAGTCAGATACGATGGTCACACGAGGGAACTAGGTTTGTTATTGGGGGGGGGACTAGACTTTACATTATAAATTCGTATAACATACGTAGCAGCGATGTCTGGCACACTGGCTTGTCTTGACCTTTGAGTGGTCTAGTAAACATGTCATATTCCTTAACTACGTCACGCTGATAATCTGTCTAGATGTGCGGGTATATCTCCAGAGGTAGAGATGAGTTACCCCCACCTCCTTTTGTTTGTTTAGTCCATAACATTGAGTTCACAGATAGGCAGCTGACCACATCTACGCTCGATACACCCAGACTTATTCAACGAAATGACTGCATTGAAATCAGCATCATGTAATATCACTGCCTGTGCCAGTACGTCTACGAGCTCCAGTGATTAGTTAAGCCTCACACACAAGCAGCAACCAGGGATTAAAGAGGTCTTAGACAAAGCTAAATTGTGGGATATTAATAGTGATAATGCTAAACTAAGAGTGTCAAGTAACTCCTCGTTATTACTGGAATTACTTAAGATATTTACTAAGCCACTATCTGTATAAGGTACAAACCAGAAGCGGTTTGTGGCCTTTAAAACACGAGCCTAATGACAAGTTGATGGTGTAAAATACATGAACACAAACATCTACCCACTATACAATTTAGATTGTACTTAAGAGTGATTTACGCTATAAAACCAAGATTGAACTTTACCTTTGAAAGATTTACATTAGTTACATATAAGTTTATATATTCTGCATGAGTTGATGGTGTAAAATACATGAACACAAACATGTACCCACTATACAAATTAGATTGTACTTAAGAGTGATTTACGCTATAAAACCAAGATTGAACTTTACCTTTGAAAGATTTACATTAGTTACATATAAGTTTATATATTCTGCATGAGTTATCCCACATTCTACTTTACAATTAGCGGCCTCATACATACGCACACACCATCTCATGTTACCAAGATTAGTTTATGATAAGCATATCTGTAAACAAAAATGCTGTTGATTTTAATTTATCAATCAGTGATAGAGTTTAAAGTAAGAAAGTAATAACAAAATAATATGAATATAGATATGTTATATAGAAGATTTGCAAAAACTTCAGTAAAACGAGCTGTTTGAGTCATGTAGGTATTTGGCTCCGGCTCCGGCCGAATATCTAATTTTACTATCCGGTTATATCCGGCTCCGGCCGGATATCAAAAACTACTATCCGGTGCACCCCTAATATATATATATACATATAATTATTATTGCCTAGCAGGTTGTGTATAGTAGTGATATTTCATGGGGATACATCGTTTTTTTTTGTGGGTTTTTTTTTTACAAACTGTAGGCTAGGGTTTAGTACCAAGATAACTTTTGTTTGCATGTTGATATATGAAAATCTCTTTATTGGAAGTTTGTCTGTTTTAAATGAACCCAGAAACAGACAAAAATTAGAGGGGGGAGAAAAGTCAGGACTGAGTTCTGGTCAGCCTGGGTCTCCTGTTTACTGTAGAGGAGAAAGGGGGCAATTCAGGTTGTTGACTTCAAAACTGTTATTGTTTTGGGTTGTTTTTACTTGGTGAGATGTTTTTGTTGAATATAATGTAACTCATAATAAGACAGTGTGGTTTTGTTCCTAGTCCAGGACAGTTGGACTTTTGGATATAGATATAGTCTAAGTGTAGACTAATTATTTTTCTGTGTTGTCACTATTCAGTCTATGGAATATTAAGCTGGTATAATTTTAATCGATACTGGATATTTCAAATGTCTGAACTGATTCTGTATTATAGTGCAGATAATGTAATAAACATGTTATATGTCTGTGAATTGGCATTCTGAATCTTATTTTGTCGTTGTATGTGTTGTTATAGTATTGCCGAGGACTTGGGTACATTTAGTATTACACATAGAGAGTAAATGAGTCTTTGACATAAACTCTGTCGCCATATTTGACTATTCTGTTTTAAAACGTCACGTTTTCGTCTGGAAAGGGGAGAAGTCGGTAGAATGAAAATGATTAATCTTCCTACTTTTTATAATTTCTGTTAATTATTGCATTTGGCATTAAAGATTAGGGGTAGGGCGACTCGATATATAAAAATCTAATGTATAGCATATATAAATTATATTAGTGACAGATTTTTAAAAAATTTTGTAATTTCTTAATTAAAATATGACAAGAAAAAGCATTTGTTTGTCCAATGGGCGGAGGGCGATTGCATGTATCGGACCTCCCACCTGGTACAACTCTTTTTCCTTTTATACTTACTAATAATACAATTTTAGATTAGTGTGTGCAGCGACGTAGTATACAAATGATTCAAATATCAATATGTTGCTTATATTATATAGATATTCAACTAATTTGTTCACAAACTATGATTTCTCCATAAAAATAGGACCGCTCCCAACCACTCAGAGGGCTAGAGTGGGAAGGGCAGTAGATGCAAATCCCCCCTCACCCCACCGAATCGGCCAAGCTACCAGAGGGGAGCGACATAGTATAATAATTAATATTGTATTTCAACTAATTTTGTTCACAATTTATGATTTCTCCATAAAAGTAGGACCGCTCCCCCCCAACTCATACGGTTTAGGTGGGAAGGGCAGTAGATGTATTCGCCCCCCTCCCCCGCCCAATTGGCCAACAGGGAAACGACATAATACAAAGATCGGTTAAAATATCAGTAACAAGTTTTAATCATATAGATATTTAATTGATTCTGTTAACAAGCTGTGATTTCTACAAATAAATTGGACGCCCCCACCCACTCGAATGTTTATGGGGGAGGCGGGATTGATGCCATCGCCCCCTCCCCACCCCACCAAATCGGCCAACATATTAGAGGGGGGGGGTCGAAATAATCTAAAAAATAGGTTGAAATATAAATAAGGTATACATTTGTATACAAATTGTGTTATTTCTGTACTAAAATTCGTCTGCCCGCCCGCCGAGTGGGGTGGGGGGCATCGCCTCTACCGCACCCCTCTGGATCCGCCAGTGTCTATACTCTTGATACAAATATGTTGACCAGTTCTCAATACCATAAAGAAGAGTGCTCACTACACTGACATTATAAACTAGGATTTTGGTTGCCGTGGTCAATTTGGTATTTTACCAGACACGCTTGGAGAGTTTCACCATTGCTTCAGAAGCCTTTCCTTTTCTTTTTATCAGCTCAGTGTCTAAGTCTAGATTGCTGGCTATTGTTGTTCCCTAGTATTTCTGCCCCAGTATAAGTGTGTGATTTACCAATAAGTATTGCGGGTATTTCTGCGACATTTTGTGCCATGATTTCGGTCTTGCAGGGGCTTATTGTAAGGTTAAACTCTTGACAAGCAGCTGCTAAAGTTTTCGTTAGCCTTTGTAATCCTTCTTGTGAATGGGATAGCATTTTTTGCAAACAGCAGTTCCCTAATCAAGATACGCGTCTCTTTGTTTTGGCTTTAAGGCGTGCCAGATTAAAAAGATTTCTATCGGATCTACTGTGGATATATACTCCATCTTCCAGGGATTTGAAAGCGCTGGTGAGTACAACTGAGAAGATACCGAATAGTGTTGGAACCAGAACACATCATTGTTTTACACCTCTCTTGCTGGAGAATGGCCTAGAGGTGGAACTGTCAAACTGTACAGTGCCCTGCATATATTCATGAAAAGCTGACACAAGTTTCTGTAGCTTGTTTGGAAAGCTGATTCTCTCTAATACAGCAAAAAGTCTGCTTATGCTGACGTGGTAGAAAGCCGTGATCAAGTCAATAAATGCTATAAAGATTGGCTGCTTTTGTTCTCTGCTCTTCTCCTATCTATCCTATCTGTTGTGGCTCTACCGGCTCTGAAGCCACACTTCGACTCTGGATAAACTTGTTCCGACATGATCTGCAGACGCTTTAGTATAACTAAACAATCGGCGTTTTCAACAATGCTAAGTAACAACTGTTACAATAAGAACGGTCACCTTTAGTTTTATCAATTGTAACTATGTTTGAAATCTTTGGTGGGCGACCCTTCCTTGTTCCCAGCACAAGCTGAGCATTAATACTGCTAACAATAATAACCATCCCAATATTACTATCTCATTAAATAAAAAACAACAAAAACGAAATACGAAAACTCGAGCCAAAGGATTCAGATGGAAATGATTCTCTACTAACACTACACCCTGTGGTTCTATCAACTGAGGGATGGGGACAACTGACCCCGAAGACACATCTGAAGAGTTTGAGTTTTGAGTTTAGGCACATCGGCACAATTTAGGCCATGTCGTGCCCGTAATCCTTTAAGGATCACTCTCCCTTTACATAACAAGGGCTAACTTCTATACACATCTGAAGCAAAATTTATGAGACTAGGTGCCAGATCGAGCACTAAACGTTTAATTTACTTTGTTTTATTATTGTATATGTGTAGTATTTGGAATAGATATCAATTAGTCCCTCCCCTCCTCCCGGAGTGTAGTAAATGGAAAAGGTATCCATTCATTCCCCTCTCTAAACTTAGGCACTTGTGGATCTCCTGGTGTTAAAGAAAGTGATAGGATTAGAGGCAGACAATAAATATACTATGACTTGCATCCAAACTAGACCCTTACTTTGGTTGGTGATACCATAGCTGACCAGTCGGCAGGTGTTGAAGTCTACTTGTCCAGACATGGTCACGTTGTTATACGGACAAGAAGGTGCCTGACACGGACCCAGGTTATTGAGTATAGCAGTGTATCTTGGAGAGACATCAATAAAAGCAGAGTCGTTAGGACCTAAACAAATATTAACATTGTTTCAGTGTTGTCTTCTTTAGTAACTTAGCTCTATAAAGTCTTAGGCTAAAACTTAATTATAAGAAAAATTAGACAAAATTTGAGAACTTACGATCTCATGCAGAACATAAAAGAAGAGAATAATTGAATGAATTACCATCATAGAGACTAAACAGAACTGAAGGAATGGGGAATTTCTGAATTCCGATTTCCAAATCAAATCTGTATTTTAAAAATAAAATTAAAAAGAAATTTTAAAAAGATGTTACATATCAATGCATTAAAAACATAGTACATGAATTAAAACCTACATAGAAACATCCGACGACTGCGTCATTCGAGCTCTACCGACGGACTGACGACGCGTGTAATGTGGTAGGGCTGTGGTGCGAGTGGCTGAGAGAATCAGTGCCTAATCATCGCTAAACTATTCAGAATTAGTTTCATTTTTTGTCGATAAAATAAATCATATTTGCCTATGGATCTAAAGAGCCGCAGCTTCACATCCAAAGAGCCGCAGCTTCACATCCAAAGAGCTACATGTGGCTCATGAGCAGCAGGTTGCCTACCCCGGGCCTAGATCACAAGATGAGACTGTTCACAATAGTGAGCAAACATTTTTATTGGTTTTAGCCTGACGTGGGCACTATGGGAATAATACAGACTGGTGTGCCTTTCTCAATCTAAAGTTGTTTCTTAACTTACTGCTGTGTACTGCTCAGCTGTTTCTTACATATACCAGCTGTTAGAAATGTAGTTTTAAAGGTTCCATTCACAGTAGCTGTGGTCAGTACGGCGTGACATGTGGTAAAGTTGGAGATTGTAATGTTGGCGATGCCCATGTACGTACAACTGTCTTTTACGTTGACACCATTCAAGACTCTTTTAGTCAAGGCGCATACTGGAAACATTGAAAAGAGATTGTTACGTTTGAAGCAACAGAGCAATATAATTAATTCAAGAACATCCGAAGTAGACTACAACAACAACAAAAGTAGACTAGAACAACATCAAAAGTAAGTAGACTAGAACAACATCAAAAGTAAGTAGACTAGAACAACATCAAAAGTAAGTAGACTAGAACAACATCAAAAGTAAGTAGACTAGAACAACATCAAAAGTAAGTAGACTAGAACAACATCAAAAGTAGACTAGAACAGCATCAAACGTAGGCTAGAACAACAATACAGGAAGTAGAAGAGAACAATATTAGAAGTAGGTAAAATCAGAGTTTCAATAGCTTTATTCTTTTGTTATGTGCTAACTTAAACGTGTTGTAGAGACAGACAGACAAGTCAGCGGTCTTTGCCCTGACGTGACCACTATGGAAATGATTAGAACATCCCGGTGCCATGTGGCCGCGGCCATCTCGTTACTGCATAAAAAGTCAATTTTAAAATATTTGCTTGACATTTACTTATAAAGTGAACTCTTATAAACAAACAAATGTTTTCTTTTAATTTTAGTAGCTAGTGTACTAGAAACAAACACAGTTAATTAATATTTATATTTGTTGTGAAGATTTCTTTACATTTTACAGATTTATACGATTAAGTGTCACAGAAAATGCACAAAAATGATTCTTTTATATTAACACTAGTCGACCGGCGGCGTATTTTGCAGGGCCGGCCTTAGGCGCCTGCAAGCTATGCGACCGCAGTGGGTCCCGCACTTTCATAGGACCCGCACTTTCATAGGGCCCGCTCTAATTCAAGGTGTAGAAATTATTAAATTAAACCATTTTATAACTTAAAAGAGATTTCCCGCACCCTTCTGTCGATTTACCAGGAGCACTTTCATAGGACCCGCGCTTTCATAAGACCCGCGCTAATTCAAGGTGCATAATTAATTAATTAAACCATTTTATAACTTATTACAGATTTCCCGCACCCTCCTGGCGATTTACCAGGATCTCCTGGAAATCTCCCAAAATCGCAAAATATCGCAAAAAGTTCTTAAAATATACGAAAATATATACACAAAAATTGATATTTGGGTGTCATTCAATATGGAAAACGCCAATCTTACGCGCGACATTATTTATCAGCCGTAATTGTGTTATCTGGTGAAGGAAGCTTCTCGAGCCTCAAACTAATGAAGAATTACTTGAGGTCAACAATTCTCAAAGATAGATTGAAACATTGGGTAATTCTTGCTATGGAGCGTGATCTATGTAGGAAACAGAATTGTTATGATATACTGTATGGCTTCACTACACGCAAGGCTCGTAAAGTAATTTTGTACGTAGTAAAGAATGAATAAAATGCAAATACGAATTTATTTTCTAATACAAACTCTTAAATTTCACTTATTATCCGCTTCCCTACCCAAACTTGTCCCCGCGAAATCCGTTTAGCATCGAGTCCCACAATGGTTAAGTCCGGCCATGCTATTTACATATAGTAGATTTTTTAGATTAGTTCCTAGTCCAAACCTCCCGCAGGACAAAGGGGGATGGGAGCGGGCAGGGTTTGATACATTTAAACGACAGTCAAGCGCGCAGCCAGTCATCCGTAGTGTGAATACTACTCTAGATTTCTCGTGGACAGAAATACTTCTTACTACTCGACAAACTCTTGAGGGGAGAAGAGAATTATATATATAGATATTATATATCATGGGCATAGCCAGGACTTTTTTCGAGGGTGGGGTGGGTTTGGTATATCTCCCTTACATTTATGAATTGTTATAGTGGTGTTTTTTCAGAAAAAAATCCATTGCATAATTAATTTTACATACAAAACGGTTTGCAGTTTTAGAAAACAAAAGGTAGCCGTTGCACCTAAAACTTTGCAAGCCACAACGCAAGCCACAACGCATGGTAAAATATAATTTAAAATTTCTTTTCTAGTTTTTGAGATCTGAGTATGACAGGCGGACATTCTACACAAATCTAAAAGCGGATTTTCCCCTCAGGGGTTGAGGTAAAACAAAAGTAGAAGAAAACAATGAGACACAGAACACTGTCAGAAGTAGACAAACACCGTCTAGAGAACTGCACTCTATTATCTATTAGAATGAGACACAGAACACTGTCAGAAGTAGACAAACACCGTCTAGAGAACTGCACTCTATTATCTATTAGAATGAGACACAGAACACTGTCAGAAGTAGACAAACACCGTCTAGAGAACTGCACTCTATTATCTATTAGAATGAGACACAGAACACTGTCAGAAGTAGATAAACATCGTCTAGAGAACTACACTCTATTATCTATTAGAATGAGACACAGAACACTGTCAGAAGTAGACAAACACCGTCTAGAGAACTGCACTCTATTATCTATTAGAATGAGACACAGAACACTGTCAGACGTAGACAAACACCGTCTAGAGAACTGCACTCTATTATCTATTAGAATGAGACACAGAACACTGTCAGACGTAGACAAACACCGTCTAGAGAACTGCACTCTATTATCTATTAGAATGAGACACAGAACACTGTCAGACGTAGACAAACAACGTCTAGAGAACTGCACTCTATTATCTATTAGAATGAGACACAGAACACTGTCAGAAGTAGACAAACAACGTCTAGAGAACTGCACTCTATTATCTATTAGAATGAGACACAGAACACTGTCAGAAGTAGACAAACAACGTCTAGAGAACTGCACTCTATTATCTATTAGAATGAGACACAGAACACTGTCAGAAGTAAACAAACACCGTCTAGAGAACTGCACTCTATTATCTATTAGAATGAGACACAGAACACTGTCAGAAGTAGACAAACACCGTCTAGAGAACTGCACTCTATTATCTATTAGAATGAGACACAGAACACTGTCAGAAGTAGACAAACACCGTCTAGAGAACTGCACTCTATTATCTATTAGAATGAGACACAGAACACTGTCAGAAGTAGATAAACATCGTCTAGAGAACTACACTCTATTATCTATTAGAATGAGACACAGAACACTGTCAGAAGTAGACAAACACCGTCTAGAGAACTGCACTTTATTATCTATTAGAATGAGACACAGAACACTGTCAGACGTAGACAAACACCGTCTAGAGAACTGCACTCTATTATCTATTAGAATGAGACACAGAACACTGTCAGACGTAGACAAACACCGTCTAGAGAACTGCACTCTATTATCTATTAGAATGAGACACAGAAGACTGTCAGACGTAGACAAACACCGTCTAGAGAACTGCACTCTATTATCTATTAGAATGAGACACAGAACACTGTCAGAAGTAGACAAACAACGTCTAGAGAACTGCACTCTATTATCTATTAGAATGAGACACAGAACACTGTCAGACGTAGACAAACACCGTCTAGAGAACTGCACTCTATTATCTATTTGAATGAGTCTGATGTAACTTACAGGAAGCTATTCTCGGCTGAACTGTTGTTGTTGAAGTCGTTGTTGTGGTTGTAGTAGTGGGAGTTGTTGTTGTGGTGGGTGGCGTTGTGGTGGTTGTAGTTGATGTCGTGGTTGTTGTTGGTGTCGTGGTTGTCGAAGTTGTGCTGGTTGAGGTCGTGGTTGTTGTAGTGGGTGTTGTACTAGTTGTAGTTGTAGTGGATGTCGACGTGGTAGTTGGTAAACTGCAAGTGACACTTGTACTACATCTGCACTCAGTATCTGAAAAGACCAAAATGTTTCTTAATAAAAGCAATATTAGTTTCAAAAGGATTTGTAACAGTATTGTAAGAAATGGGTTTAAGAAAGACAATGTCATGATTTGTCATCTCTCATTTTTAAAAGACTTTGACAAATAACAAACTAATCCGAGATAGGTCTTAATGTTTTTTTTTTAATCTAGCGAATCATGTTGTTTGTCTGAGATAAATGGGGAGTGAGATCCAAACCTTTGGTCTATTCAGAGAAAAAGCTCATAAAGCGTAACCTTTGGAGGAAAAACGTGGCACGACTAAAAGCATTGTGTCGATGTAGTGCAGAGCACTCCTAAGGACACATGGCGTGATCAGTTTACTAAGGTACTAAGGCATCTCTTTATTTGAGATGTACTTATGACATTCACAGGAAGCCAATGGAGTGTACGCGAGAGACCAGCAGCAAAATCACGTCTTGTTTTGCAAAGGACTATTCGTGCAACTCTGTTCTGAATTCGCTGCAGATTTTGTTATCGGTTCTACCCGCCAGCAAGACATTGCACTAGTTAAGATGGAAGAGTAAGAATATCTCAGCTAACTTTTTGTTTACTCCGTTCTATAATATGGTCGGATCAAGCCTAGTAGTGAATAAAGAATTATACACAGTCTAAACATTAAAAGATATCCCCTTAGATGTCACATAGTGTTCATTTCTATTGAAAACCTACTAATTTCTCATGCTTATAGAGGGATCTTTATAAGGGTGTTTTATTCAGTTAAAAAAA
This sequence comes from Biomphalaria pfeifferi, assembly GCA_030265305.1. Classification (NCBI taxonomy): domain Eukaryota; kingdom Metazoa; phylum Mollusca; class Gastropoda; family Planorbidae; genus Biomphalaria; species Biomphalaria pfeifferi. Next base: position 3,939,260 of record JASAOG010000008.1, on the reverse strand, counting down.
CAATACACAATTTCACCGCAACAAGACTCCACTAAAATATTTCTTCACAAAAAAAATTATACAATGCATTATTTTATCCCAATTAAATTCTACATTGCAAGATTTCACCCAAACATTTCAAATAAACGTTCAACGCTACAAAGTGCAATGCTGTTCTATTGTGGGAAGAGTGGTCGAAAGGCTTGAACTTGGCTTGGCTTGGCTACCTAGAAAAGGGCTCGAGGTTCGACACCCGACTGTGTTTTCTCAGCCCCTAAAGGCAGCACAGAAAACCAACTCCTAGATACCCCTCACCCCCCCCCCCTCCCACTGGTCTACAAAAGAGATTGGACCAAAAGCGCTCTGATCATGCTATAAGCATGAAAATAGCGCTATATAAAAGCTATAATAATAATATTGATAAGCAAATTTCACCAGCTTAAAGATATTTTTTGAAACAATATTAGCTTTGACATATTATTGAATACATTGATATAATACAATTATACAGTACATTAAACACTTCAACTATATACATTACTAGAGAAGCAGCAATTGTTTCTGGTATTGGCCAAATAACAACAGTCTTTGTCATCTCTTGACGTATACGACTGACGGAGATACTTCAAGTAAGGAGACACTAGAAGACCACTAAGAGGAAAACAAGAAATATTTCAGTTGAAGTGACGCTGTGAGATCCAGTAGATGAAATTTCAATTAATTCTAGGCCATTCCGACACCAACGAGTCAAAGAATGAAAATAGTCATTATGTTTAAGTAACGAGACCCAAAACATCTGAAACGAAATTAAAGTATGGAGACTCCAACTTTAGATCAAGGATTTTATTCAACACTAAGATGATCGTAAGAGGAAAATGGAGATTATTGTTAATACTTATGTTTAATTAATGATAATTACCCTAGGATTGGCTTGGTACATGGTTTCTAGAATAAGTTTAGAGAAACTCTATTTAAAACTATGTCAACTCGTGACTTCGAATGTATTGAAACTATGAGTCCTGTAGGATTGAACTGGGGACTAGATTGAAACTTTTGGGAGCAAAATGAAAGAAATACAATGTAAGCCAATGGAAGGAGCCTGAAGGGCTCAAAAGTTATTTGTTTTTATTATGGAGACCACAAGGACTTCAAGAAAATGTTTTAGTTATGATGTTGCCGATTAATATATTGAAAACAAACTTTGAAAACTTTGAGTGAGTATGTCATTGTTACGACATAAGCCAGTATCTCATTGTTACAACCTTAGTGAGTATTTCATTGTTACGACATTAGTGAGTATCTCATTAATACGACATTAATGAGTATCTCATTGTTACGACATTAGTAAGTATCTCATTGTTACGACGTTAGTGAGTATCTCATTGTTACGACATTAGGGAGTATTTTATTGTTACGACATTAGTGAGTATCTCATTGTTACGACATTAATGAGTATGTCTTTGTTACGACATTAGTGAGTATCTAATTGTTACGACATTAATGAGTATCTCTTGTTACGACATTAGTGAGTATCTCTTTGTGACGACGTTAGTAAGTATCTCATTTAAGGAGTATCTCATTGTTACATTAGTGAGTATCTCATTGTTACGACGTTAGTGAGTATCTCATTGTTACGACATTGGTGAGTATCTCATTGTTACGACATTAGTGAGTATCTCATTGTTACTATTTACCTGTCACACATCAATGGCGTATTGTAGTAAGTTCTTCCATCAGAAGACACGTAAGTATTTAACATAGCACCATGTGAACTTTGAACTGACCACGTTACTACCACAATAAACAAGGTCGCTAGTGACCTCAGGTGGTGACCACATTTCTTCATTTTCTTTTCTCTGAAACTTTTCAACGGAATTAAATTTGTGTTAAGAAAAAGACGTAGAATAATTATTTAAAACAACTGCTAATTAATAGCTATTGGTCTAACAAAATATAGGAAGTCAAATATGGATAGAAACATTTACTTGACAGAATATCTTGTCTAGTAGTAACGCACTGACTAATGAACGAGAGGAAACTGCTTTTGTTGCCAATTGAACACACGATACATTTAGAACCTCCAGTCCACTAGTCTTTCTAATTTGTACAACTCCCAGGTATCTGAGTTTTTTTCTTTCTTTTTCAAGTTTGAAATGAGCCTCTCCAACGAACTCATTCAAACAGACGACAGCACTTCCACCAGAGGGCAGTATTGATGTTTCTACACCCGACTGAAGTTCATTTACTTTCGCTTTGAACAACCAAAAAATGTCCAATTTTTTTGTTTGAGTTCACTAAAGAAACTGTTGAACATTTTAATTATGCGTCACAACTCGATCAATATTGACCTACTTCTAAGGTACAAATCTGAAATGAAACTTCGTTTACAGTCACAATGGAGCGCAAACTCAAATGAAAGGGAAAGGAATGGCCAGCTAGTGCGTGCTTTGTTATTATTTAAATATTATTTGTTTCTGACTTCATAGTGACATTACTTTGAAGTATAAAGGACATAACTTTAATATATTATTGACGTAACTTTTGTTTATTAATAACATAACCTTACTGCATTTTGACATAACTTTGAAATATAAGGGACATAATTTTCAAGTATTAGTGACATAACTTTAATGTATTAGTGACATAACTTTAATGTATTAGTGACATAACTTTAATGTATTAGTAACATAACTTTAATGTATTAGTGTCATTACTTTAATGTATTAGTGACATACTTTAATGTATTAGTGACATAACTTTAACAGATGTCAGGCTTAATTGTAGAGTTACTCAAAGTTAACCTTGACATCTATTGTATTACTCATGATGTTTCCATTTTTATATCTTCGTCATTTTTTTTCAAAACTTTAGTTAGCTTAGTGCCCCCCCCCCCCTGCATTACATTTTAAATTCAGCTGAAACCCCAATGTCCTCCTTCACCTCATTACAGTTAGAAATGTTTCCTCCTTCCATACTTCCTCCTCACTTTAGTCCCCCTCTCAACTCCCTCAGCACAAGTGACATCACAAACAGTGTCACCATGTAGGCCCCTACTTACCTGAGAACTAACGGCTGTTGGCCACTTGAAAACATGACTTTCCTTGACCGACAGAGAAGAGCTGGCTCCTTTCTGTTTGATTGCTGATTCGTTGATAGATGTTAACTGGCTAACTTTCCACCCAAGTTTTAATCACCTTGCCATGTCTCACCCCTTCTTCCCTTCCCCCTTTCTCCGGCGGGGGGGGGGGGGAGAACATTAAATAGCAGGGCCGGAGTTAACCATTGTGGGGCCCTAAGTAAAACAGATTTTTTCGCGGGCCCAGTTTGGGTAGGGATACGGATAATAAATAAAATTTATTAAATTAAAATTTAAGAGTTTGAATTAGAAAATAAATTCGTCTTTGCATTTTATTCATTCTTTACTACGTACAGAATTACTTTACGAGCCTTGCGTGTAGCGAAGTCATACAGTATATCATAATAATTCTGTTTCCTACATACATCACGCTCAGTAGCAAAAATTACCAAATGTTTCAATCTATCTTCTAAAATTGTTGACCTCAACTAATTCTTCATTTGTTTGAGGCGCGAGAAGCTTCTTTTTCCAGATTCCACAATTAAGGGTATTGTATATTGCCATTTTTTTTTATCGCGCTTAGAATAGGTGTTTTTCCATATTGAATGACACCCCAAAGGGAAAAATTTTGTCTATATTTCAGAAGATTTTTATAAGTTTTTAAAAGATTTTAATAATTTCCCAAGATTTCCAGGACTTTTTCGAATATTTTTCAATTTCAGGAGATTTCCAGGAACGGTGGGCCTATGAAAGTGCGGGGCCACTGCGGTCGCATAGGTTGTAATGGCCTAATGGCCCTGCAAAAATAGCGGCGTAAGCTACGTCGCAGGTCGTCTATATATATATAATTCTCTACGTCGCCAACCATGCGGGACACGCACGCACTCCGACTCTTTAATCCTCGATGAAAAAGTCATGGAAGATAACTCTTTTAATTATGCAAGTCGGACTAGAGTTATCCCACGACACAGAGCGAGGATCAGAAAAACAAAAGGGGGGGGGGGGGTGAGAACAACTAAGCTCTCTCTTTACATTCTATATTTGATTACATTTATGTGTGTATTGTTTACGCGTGTAAATATCTGATGTCTTTAAAATAGTTGCATGTTTTTTCTGTAGCTTTGTTTTAATTTTGCCCCTTCGTTTCCTAACCAAGGCCAACGATTCACATATATTTCGTGGAGTCAACAGGTCTTTCAATGTAGTCGCAAATCCTGCATTAGGTAACTGTTTATTTCTATCAGTCTCATGTTCCTGGAAAATGTCATCGACGAAACTGTTGCTCTCGAACTTTGCAAGATCGCTGAATTCTTTGTTTGTGGACATTAGGATAACTATGGTGACGCCCTGTCCGTTGTTCTTACTCACGGAAGCACAGTCATACACTCTGCTTGACAATACGCTGCCTACATGAATACTTCAATAGTCACTCCCGAGAACGCATTCCATACAAGCTAGATCTAGATCTATTGTATTCTATAGATATAGAAGTAATGTTTACGTTGTTAGCGACTATCGTTACGCAAGAGTAGATCTTTGTTGCACATTATGCCTTGTACATTAAGAACATGGAAACGAACCTGGGTTTTTCTTAGTTCCTATACCTGATATGTAATCATTAGACAGCAGCTTTTTAAGTGTTCTGTGTTCCTATACCTGATATGTAATCATTAAACAGCAGCTTCTTAAGTGTTCTGTGTTCCTATACCTGATATGTAATCATTAAATAGCAGCTTTTTAAGTGTTCTGTGTTCCTATATGTAATCATTAAACAGCAGCTTCTTAAGTGTTCTGTGTTCCTATACCTGATATGTAATACTTAAACAGCAGCTTCTTAAGAATATTGTATATAGAAATCAAATACCTTTATATATTATATAGCAGAATTTAGGTCATTGGTTAATATGCATGACTGAATGCATGACGCGTAGGACGTAATCATCTTCTTTTTTGAAGTTATATAAGATAAGATATATAAATCTTTGATTTTATATTATATAACTTTCGTAGCTTCTTTTATAGAAAAGTAACTTCAGTAATTTTTTTTTATAAAGCATTGGGCTATTTGCGTCTGACACATATAATTTTTACTTGCAGCAACATAGCCCATTGTACCATTGCAACATTAATTACTTTGAATAGAATAGTTGGAAATAGAAAACTTTATTACATCATTTTGAAACGATTTCAGATAGTTAAAGAAGTGAAGCATAATACTTGAAAAGGGAGCAACCTATATAATAAGTTCTTACAATACATTAATTTATTAAGGGCTAGACATATGTTACCCGCGACCCGCGGGTCTTTATTTGCGCATTACTGTCGATATAGTCACAATTAAACGAAATAATAATGTAATAAGTAAAGCAAATGTGTCAATGTAAAAATAGTTTGAATGAAGCAATCAAATAAAAATAGCTAATAGGCTTAAATCCATTTTTTCAAATTAAAACATTTGCTTGTAGGCCTACATATATTTGATTAAAATTTGAGATGAATAGACTTAATATTGTATGTTCATGTGTTAAAGTATAAAGTAGATCTTGAAGTAGACATAGATCTAAATCTACACTAATCTAGAGTTAAAAATTAGCTTTTATAGAGTTCATTCTGTGATGCGCATGCGTGACCTTTAGCGAACAGCGAACGAATGTATTAAAAATGCTTTAGAAAAACAAATTTGAAATGTTAAATTGATTAAAATATCAAATGAATGGACAATAATTAGTATGTTTATGTGTTAAAGCACAAAACTATCTTTGCGAAAAGAAGTTTTATCATCTTAGAGTTCAATAAGAGTTCTAGACCTAGGTATAGACTCAGTACAGAGATGTGTTAATGTGTAACCAATTGGTAATGTCTAATGAAAGAATGTTCGCCAGGAAATCTGTAGTCACAGATATCAGGAACTAATTTATGTAAAAAATGCTTTTGAAACACAAAATTGAAGGTTAATTTTATTATATAATGAAATCAATGGACTTTCTTTTGTATTTTCATGTGTCAAAGTAAAAAACTATCTGCGCAAAGTGTATTTCTTAAAATTAGATTTAGGTCTAAATCCTTTCGATCTTTTCCCATGTCAACATTGTTAACCATGGCCTAGATCCATAAAATACTATAGCTGTAATAGAGTCGGACAACTTTATTTTTTTTTTGAGGGTCTTAAGTTTGTTTTAGGGCTACAATACATACACTACGGTCTAAGTTAGTACCCAAGGAACATTCCTGCCTAGTTTTATCAAGATTGGTCAAGCGGTTTTGATGTCTAAAAGTAACATACATACATACATACACCTCACATTCTACTTTATAATATAGATAACAAAAATGTCCCTAATCAACAAACTTTATCCAGAGTTACGACACCTTGCAAAGTCTATTCTTGAATTACTAGAGTATTTGTTTAGTTTTATAAAGCCATGTCTGTAAAGTTTATGAAAGATAAAAGAATACCAAACATATTACAGACTCATATATTTGTGAAGTTAATATTATTGACATTTCATGCCACACACCTTTCTGTACACCATAATAATATCGCTAATACAATTCACTTTGACAGCTGAACATTTACTTCGTAGAAATGACTTTGTTATTATGTTCTGTATGCATGCCTAGGTTTATAGAGACATGTACTCTATTCATTTGATTGGCTGAGTTCCTTCGATTAATCTAATACCAATGTGTATGAATGTGAACAAAACCGAATGGCGGACTTGCTGATGATGTTGCACTACTCGGGGCTACAAATAAATACATACAAGGAATGACGGAGAGCCTAGATAAAGAGGCACCCAAAAATGGCTTCCGCTTAAACTTGGATAAGACTAAAATTTTGCGAGTGGGATATAAGGCAATCTTGTTTTCCAGAACATAAATCCTTAAGGACTATGTGCTGCATTTCAAGCTTATCAATCAGCTGTTTCCTGGTTGCAATGCGTAAACATTGAAATATTGCATTCATTCTTCTTTGACCTTTAAACTTATGACTTATTAGTTGTGCTAGTCGTGTTTCATAGACAGTGCGATAAAGTTTTGTAATCGAGTAGATGTATGTCACAGCAAAGAAAAAATTACCACAAAGATACAAATAACACAATGATTCTTATTAAATGAAACTCATTTTAATTGTGTTTTGATTCAATGGCGTCAAAAGATAATCCTAAAGAAACCTAATCCTAATCAAAATGACAAATATGTCTGAACCAAAGAAAAACTCAAGTCGATTCTTACAGAAGCTGTTCTCAACGAGGATATGGAATGACTTTGACTTCAGGAGTAGCATTACATCCAGTTTGAAGGGCAGCCACACCCATTAAAATCCACTCGCCATTACTTGGAGCCTTGCAGTAGACTGGGGCGCCACTGTCACCCTGATTTGATGAAAATCAAATTGTCTAAAATATGAGAGACCTACATGAAATAACGCAAAAACAGTTTATATAATCTGGTATAAAATGAATTACAAATAGTTCAACAAAGTTAAAGCAACGGAAGAAGCACTCCTTAGCGTACTTTCTGTAAATGCTGCAATGTGGTGATAATGCTTTCGAGTGATGAGGTCAACTCAGAGTGTCATCTTAACTGCTGCTGTGTAGATTTTTGTTTTGTTTTATTTGAAGAGTTAGAATAGAGATAGCAGCACATACAAGTACTTCTTTTAATTATATTAACACTGGCAAACTCATGGGATGATTTTTGTACAACAAAGTGAGCAAAAGTTTAAATCATGTTCTACAAATGGAAGAACTCAGACATTCTTAAACATTTCCTGAGTGTATTAAACACTGTATGTTGCACTCTTAAAGATGAAAAAGAAATCAGGACTTTGATTAAGTCTAAAAAAAAACAAGCTCCAAGATTCAGATATTGCTGTTCATTGGGACAGGTCATAAGAGGGAAATTGTGAGAACTTTGAATGTCCTCATCAACGAAACAGATCTAAGAATCATTTATTCATCCTAATTGGACATTTGTTTTGATTACCAACTAACATTACTGTTTAGGTTCTAGTTAGTCAAATATTCAGATAAGAAAAATAAGAATAACTTTTTGATTATATTAAAGAGAGCTTACCAAGTCACTTCAAAGCACTAACCACTTACCGTACATATTTTGGAACGAACTAAATAGATAAATTACAAACTACTCACGGAACAGATTAGATTTTTGCCACTCGTAGTTTTAAAACACATTGTTGTATTGGCGCCATAAAGATTTGGTATTGCTGTACATCCAAGGGGGGAGTATTCTAAAGCTGTTTCAAACAATCCTTTCTGACTATATGTAGCTGTGGAAGATTGATCATTAAATTTCATCAAATTACATATACACAAATAGAGAATCGAAATAAAAATCTGATTGATAAAATAACAGCATAGGAGCATATGCATGACTGAAAAACTCTTTTTAAAATGCGGAAATTATATTAAAAGCTAAAGAGAATTCCTTGGCCGAAATGGTAGCACCCATAATAATAATATAGAAAATACTTTAAAAACAAAGCTTATACGAAGTGTAATTGTATCAATTAGTTTAGATCAATCTTGTGATTAAATATTGTAATAACTTAAGTGAGGCAACTCAACGAGGCACATATATCTTTATTTACACATCACAAGTTCATAAAACATCATCTTTCTTAGGCACAGTTTTTTCACTTCGGCTCTCTACCTGTGTGGAAAATCGTTCTCCTCCCTTCCTAATGTTGACATCCTTTTTAGTCTACTTTATCACAGTGCGCACCTTCTAGCTTAGATGTCGGTGCGCATGGCGGAGTTATAACAATATGTAATACATCTAGACCAACAACAATAAATCTGAGCGATTAAAAATCTTAAGGTCTAGTCTGTATCTAGATCTCCTTCTCGAATTAGAAGTAAATTATATTAGAGTTACGTAAAAAAAATAGTAGTAAAGCTTAGATATTCTTTCATTAAAATGGAGACAGATCTAAATTGACTCTCTTATAAGGATCGCTAGCTACGCAATGTTGTTTTTTTAAGTCTAGTCAAATCAAATTTTTAAATTTATTTTTTACTTTGAAATATTAAAAGGGTCAAACAGTTTTCCCTATGTGGCCAACGAGCTAGTAATTCTTTTCTCAGCGATCTACATAAACAGTTAAATTTCTAGGAAAATGTTAAGAGCCGTTTATGAGATCAGCTGTCCGCCCACCCATCCAGGTTCCTACATGAAGAAGTGACTTGAATAGAGGTATTGTAAAAATGAAATATCTTTTAATCACCCCTTCTTCCACGAGAAATAATTCTAGTTCAACGAATATATAGATCTACTAGACTGATGATTTTTCAAAAGGTTTAGATGATAGTGAGCAAATAGATGCTATCTTACAAGGCTTTTGACAAAGTTCACCACCATAGTTTGCTTAAAAACTAAATTATTTCGGCATTAATGGTCCATTGCATCAGTGGATTAAAGATTTTCTGATAGGAAGAGAACAAACTGTATTAATAAATGGCTCTAAATCAACACCAATAACAGTAAACTCAGGTGTACCTCAAGGAACAGTCTTGGGTCCACTACTATTTTTAATTTACATAAATGATTTACCAAATTGCATTAGTTCAGGAACAAAAGTCAGATTATTTGCAGATGATTGCATAATATATAGAACAATAAAAACAACACAAGACACAGATATTTTACAAAGAGAATTAGATGAATTACAGAAATGGGAATCAAATTGGAGCATGTCTTTCCAGCCAGAAAAATGTCAGTTGTTAAGAGTAACAAAAAAACTAAAACAAATTAATTCCACTTATCTTATTCATGGCAAACCAGTAACACAGACTAAAAACGCAAAATACCTAGGTGTTATAATAAATAAAAACTGTCATGGAATCCACATATTGATGAAACTACAAAAAAATCCAACAAAACATTAAGGTTTATTAAAAGAAATTTCTATAAATCAAATAAGAACATAAAACTAAAATGTTATTTAACCTTGGTTAGGCCAATAATAGAATATGCATCCACCGTTTGGGGCCCCTCAACTCAAGAAAACATTAAGAAACTGGAACAAACACAAAATAGAGCAGTGAGATTCATAACAACAGAATATTCACATTTGACTAGAGTAACACCATTAGTAAAATCACTAAATTTAGAAAGCCTTCAGGACAGATGACTCAAAAGTAAAGTAGCAGTTATACATAAAACACTGAACATCTTCAAATACAAAAACAAAACTTAATAAAATACTCTGAAAGATAAAAGATAAAGGCACACTCCTCGTCCCATTTGCTAGGACTAATTTGTACAAATGCTCTTTCTTCCCTAGTGCTATTAGAGCATGGAATGGGTTGCCTGAGCTAGCCAGGAAAACCAGTGACTTGGCAGAATTTAGGTCATTGGTTAATATGCATGACTAAATGCATGACGCGTTGGACGTAATCATCTTCTTTTTTGAAGTAACGTCTATATTATATAAGATTAGACTTTATAATATTCCATTGATAGCTATGCCTTTAGATCTATATATATATAATACGACGAGCACAATATTCCTGAACATTAATTTATAAAATTCTTGAATGCAAAAATACTCAAAAGACGTATTGTCCGTTCAAGACTAATATTTTCTAGTTCTCTAGCCAAATTTTAATTTATTTCTTTATATATTTAAAAAAATGATAACAGTCAAACTAGAGTTTTCCCAGTGTGGCGAACGAGAAAGGATCCTGATTGAGAGATATTCAGCAACTGTCATATTTCTAGCAAAATAGGTTTTGAGATATGTGTAATGAACCTACCTACCTCGAAAATGTTAGCTTCCACGAAGATACGAGTTTAATAGAGGTTAACTCATTCTTAGCATACAGCTTGAAATGTAACTCGGGTCTAGTCTACAGTTTAAATGTAACTAATGTCTATTATACAATGTTGTAGCAATGTAACTCTAGCCTAGTATGCTGTTATATGAATGTAAATTACCGGCATCCGAAGCTCCCCAGCTGACAATCTTACAATCATTAAAGTCCACTTTTCCAGACATTGTGACATTGTTGTAAGCACATGCTGTAGTCTGACATGTTCCCAGACTACTTAGAAGATTAATGTAACGGTCATTAATGGTAATGTAGGCTACGCCATTTGGTCCTAAAGTAAAAAAAAAAAGTAAAATAGTGAAATCAAAATAATTTTGGAGGTATTGTAAAAGAAAAGCCATTGGCTTGCAAATAATGTTGAAGTTATTTATCAAAAGAAAACAGAACAAAATGAAATAAAATGATTCATTCCCTCTCCCCGCCCCATTCTTTGGTCTGTTAAACCCAATCGCCATTATGTTTCGAATCTCCTCATTCGTGATGTGGTCTTTTAAGTGATACCTAGGATCCGTCGATCTCAATTCCATTGCTTGGATCCTCCTTTCTTATCAAGATATTGGATTATTGTTTTGTAACATTACTATACCACGTGAAAGCTTTATAAGACGAAAGTATCTTGTTAGTGACATTATCTAGTCCCATTCAGTCAATGCTAAAGCTAAAATAAAATAGTATTTGAACTGGTACTTGATCAAGTTTTCGAAGGTTTTCAGTTCTCGGTAACACTTTGAACCCTTGCCCATCAGAATGTGGAATGAAGAAAAGGGATGATGACGTAGCTATTTTACTGCTGAATGTTTCAATGAGATGACGTGTGTTACATTGTGACATCTAAATCTTATTGAGGAAGTCTAGAGATTTAGCGTAATGACGTTGTCAATGTTGTCATTACTCTATGTGACTTAACTACCCGACGAGCTATTAGACGCAGCACTTCATCAGCCACACAGATCCCAAGGTTTGAAATAGGGGGGTGGATACTTTTTTCCCTAACTAAACCTTCGAGAACAAATTTAAAACTAATTGAAAAAATTGTTTAGAAATGTAAATATTTTTAAAAGTTTGGAAATTACACAATTTTAGTTCAAATTTCAATTCACATTTTAAAAGCCTATTTATGAGAATCGTGTCTTAACAGGAGGCAATAAAAGTCAAAAGTAGACACTAAATCAACCTATTTTAATTGTATGGACTTACCGTCAGTTAGGTTAAAAATTGGATTAATGATGGGATAATTTTGATTGCCGATTGAGATTTCAACGCTAAAAGCAAAACAAAAACAAAACATTTCTCAATCCAAACTTTGTCAAACTATTGCACATATAATACATCTGTAGATCTCTAATTGTTGAACAGACTACATTAATAAAAATAACATGTTTAGTCAAGCAGGCAATATTATAATATTTAATTAAAGATTAAACTGTTCTATACAGAATTATGACTTGTACGTACTTCTCTGTTTGTTTACTTTAAAAATAAACACCAATAGTAAAAAATTAAAAAACAACATTTTTTAAAGAAACAAAATATTTGCTTGATTTAAATTAAAATCGAAAACTAGAGAAAGGTCTTAACGAGGTCATTCGTGTGCTTTACGGAGGTGACACGAAATTGCCGTGAAACAACTGACCTTAGATTTGAAGCTTGGGAGGAAATTATGACATTCTTACAAATTGTAGCAGTCAGAAATGTTTTTTTCAAAACTCCATCAATGGTTGTCGTGGTCAGTACAGCATTGCAGGAGACACGTCTTGTGTTGGTACTAGTCACCAAAATGGTAATGTTGGAGATTCCAGCGAAGAAACAATCATCGTTGACGGCTGCACCGTTAAGTATACGGAATGAAGGAGTTTGACACACTAGACAAGATACACAAAGCAGTCATTGTTGAAAGATGAACATAGTTTTGGACAGACATGGTGTTTCTTTGTCTGTCTGTCTGATTTAAAAAAAAAATCCACCTTAAGCACTGATGGTGAAAGGCATTTACTTTTTACTTGCCAAGAGTAGGTGGACCATGTTTCACTAGCGTATAGCAGAGGTTAGGTAACTAGGGCTTTGGTATAAATTGGTAGCCAGCAAGTTATTGTCCAGACTCCTTTCTGCATCCGTGACATGGTGCCCATATATTTATCTCTATTTATCTATCTATCTATCTATCTATCTATCTATCTATCTATCTATCTATCTATATATATATATATCTATCTATATATATATATATATATATATATATATATATATATAATACTCTTAATCTCATCGATAAAAAGGCCCGAATTAAAACTCTCTGCCACAATTTTCTAGCCCTCAAATTCTATGTGCTTTTTAATCTCTTTCATCCTACAAATAAGTTTGTAAGCTGAAGAGAAAAATTGGTTTCCTGAGACCAATTCTAATTACCCTGAAAGGTCTTGGATTGTAGATATATATCGAAACACTCCTATTGAGTGTAGGCTTCAGATGCCCAAATTGTCCCCTGCTGCCTTTCTATCAGGAAGGGGCTCAGAACGCCTTGTTCTCCAAGATCTTTCAGGCTAATTAGAATTGGTCTCAGGAAACCATTTTTTCTCTTCAGCTTACAAACTTGGAAGGCCACTTGGGCATGAGGAAGGCTGCTGTGTAGCTAGATAGCTAGGGTTAACTGTTCTTGGCAGTCTGAAAATCTCAAAGGTATTACAAGTCACACATATTCCACCTCTTGCATTTATGGTCATGAACCTTGTAGCTTACTAGATACAGACATACCAGTCAATACAATGTTATTTCTAGACTCAAAAACTATTCAAGTTTTGACTTACACGATGGTGGCACTGTTGTAGTTGGTGTCGTTGTTGTTGTTGTTGTTGGAGTAGTGGTTGTGGTTGTTGTAGTGGTAGTTGTGGTGGGTGTGGTTGTAGAGGTGGTGGGTGTGGTGGTGGGCGTGGTTGTGGTTGTGGTGGGTGTTGTGGTTGAGGTGTCTACTTTAGGCTGAGCTCCACAAGATATGCTAGGACTGCAGCGACACTGGAATAGAAGTTGGTCAGCTGAAAGAGACAACAAACAATGTTAATGTTGACAGCAAATATTAGTATATTGTTTTTCAACCTCAACTTCTCAACTTCAAGTCTAGTGTAATAAAAGTTTCTTTCGAATAGACATTAAGTTTAGAAAACAAAATCTCGCACTTCAAATAGAAACAAATGTGTTTTCAGATTCAATCGAGTAATATGCATACTTTGTACATGGTGGCTGCACTTATATCATCAGAAAGATATATATATATATATATTAGGGTGGTTCACAATGCATAGGTAAAAAATAAAAGTTGAAAAATTGCTAGTGCTTCATAAAAATTGTGTTACCTGTGCTACAGAGACCTTAAATATAAAATATAACTCCATTTGAAGTTAATTTAGTACTGCCTCAAAGCACCTGAATTTTTGTTTGGTCCCAAAAATCGATATTATTTCCAGCTTAAAGATTAAATTGAAGACTGGTCAACTGTTACTTATTTTTTGCAAGTACAAAGAATATTTAACTTTTAAAAAAGTAAACAACTCCATTTTGATTTTACTGTCTACAAGTTTTTAATATTTGTCTTAATTTTCATTTATTTCTAGGAGGTATTGGCTATTGATTTATTAGAGACAATTTTTTAAAATGGCTGTTACAAGATCTCAGACATATGTTCATCTGATTGGCGAACCAGTACAGTTATTTAATGGAAATATGCTACCAACAACTAGAGAAGTTTTACAAGTCTACTATCATCATCACAATAATGAAAAACTGTCTAAAACTGAATCAATTACAGTTACTGTTAGAGAGGTTTGCGAGATATGGGCCAGAGCAAGAGTACCATCAGCTGAAGAAAGAAATATTATCCACAAGCTAAAACTTCTTGTTGATAAACACAGAACTGTCTGTCGCAATAAGACCCGTGGTGGCACAGCTCAGATGGCAAGGGAGTCAAATTTTGAAGCAGATATGAATGGCCTGTTTGATATTGCTCATCATGATGTGATGAACCGAATAAAAATTGAAGAAGATAGGGTTTTTCTGGTTGATCAAAGAACAGAAAGGAAGTATGTCATGGGTAAAATAGACCAGCAGCTTACAGCAGTAGAAGGTCGACGAGCAGTAAGAATACAAAGAGAAGCTGAACTGAGGACCAAAGAAGACAGGAGGCTAAATGATTTAGCTCAGGCAAGTGCACCAGCATCGGCAAGTTTGAATAATGGTGACACCAGTGACATTAGTGATCTTGATGAAGAAAGTAGTGCAGAACTCAGTGACTACAATCCTGAATGCAAATCATCAGACAGTTCAGACACACAAGATCAAACACAGCAAAAGCGTGCAAAAATATCTGCAAATGAAGCTGTAAGGCCACAGTTAGCTGCAGCACTATATTGTACAAGTGTCAGCAATCGAGATGCTGCATATATTCTACATGCAGCAGCTACGACTTATGGACAAAATGCATCAGGTATGTCCTTGTCTGTCAGCAGCATCAGAAGAACAAGATCAAAGCGTCATATTCAAGCAGCTGGTGATGTGAAGTCTGCATTCAACAGAGATGGCCCACTGGTTATACATTTCGATGGCAAATTGCTTCCTTCAATAGCTGGCGGTCCAGGAAAAGAAGATCGCGTAGCAATCATTGTAACAGGTCATACAACTGAAAAGCTTTTGGCTATTCCAAAAGTTGTACAAGGAACAGGTGAGCAAATAGCCAAAGCTGCAGCAGAAACCATCACTGATTGGGAGCTGACTAACAGCATTGCAGGAATGTCATTTGATACAACTGCAGCAAACACCGACCATCTCAATGGCACATGTGTGCTACTGGAGCAAAAACTAGGCAAAGAACTGCTATGGTTGGCTTGCCGACACCACATCCTTGAACTCCTATGCAGCGACATTTTTAAAAAGGTGTTTGGCCCAACATCAGGGCCAAATGTGATATTATTTCGCAGATTTCAAGAACTTTGGCCAAATATTGACCAAGTGGCATACAAACCATGTGCAGACACCCTCCTAATGACTGAAAGTCTAGCAGTGCTAAAACAGGAAATATTGAAATTCTGTCAGGACATTTTGACTGGTAACAGGGGAGCAATTCCAAGAGAAGACTACAGGGAATTATTAGAGCTGACCATGATTTTTCTGGGACAGACACCACCACGTGGTATTCGATTCCGTGTACCTGGGGCTTTCTATCATGCCAGATGGATGTCACAGTTGCTGTATGTTCTGAAGCTGAATTTGTTTCAGGAACAGTTTAAGATCAGTCGACATGAGAGCACAATATGCTTAGAATTTGGACTGTTCACAACATTGGTGTGTGTCAAAGCGTGGATATCTTGTACATCACCTTGTGATGCTCCTATAAACGATCTGTCTCTTATTCAAAGCCTCACCAACTATCGTACCACTTCCAAGACCATTGCAGACACAGGAATTACGGCACTTGGACGCCATCTATGGTACTTGGGACAAGAACTCGTGCCACTTGCTCTGTTTTCTTACCTTTTTTCAGCCGAGGTCAAGACAAGAATGGCATCTTGTCTTATAACTGCCAGCGAACATGAAACATCTTCAGAAAGTTCAATCAAATACACTGGCAAAGAAGAACTCGGTGATGAGAAACTTGATTATTTTATTGGAAGCAGATCACACTTCTTCTTTCAGGTCTTGAATCTCGACAAATTGCTTCTGAACTTGCCTGTTGAGCAGTGGCCACAGCTGGAAGCGTACCTACACGCAAAGGTGGTTGCCCATTCACTAAAAGTTGTTAATGACTCAGCAGAGCGAGGCATTGCATTGGCAACCAACTTCAACAAGTCATTAACAAAAAAGGAAGATGAAAAGCAGTACTTGTATCAGGTTGTTGAGTCACACCGTAAACAGTACCCAGATGCAAAGAAGGCAACACTCAATCAATGAATGAACAATGAACAGTGTTGTAGTGTTTTATGTTACTTAACTGGTTTTGTGTGCAATGCATTTATATTTTAATTGTTGAAAGCTCAACATTGTTCTGAGTTTATGTTGCGTAAACGAAAAAAGGCCGTTATTGTAATTTTCAAATCCAATTAGGCAGTACTGATTACTGAATGAATGTTAATTTTCAGAGTCTGTGAACATTTTGTTGACTGTTTGGAACTCTCAGTACATTTATAATTTCAATGTGGAAACCTCAACATTTTTCTGGCTTAATGATACAAAAACGAGAAAATCTGCAGTTATCACCATTTTTAATCCTCATGAGGCAGTAGTAAATGATGATAGAATGACTCAGTTTTTGTTGTTATTTCATTATCTCATGACATATAACAGAAAAATCAAAAAGCACTACAAGTTACTAAAAAAAATTTTTTTTGAACCACCCTAATATATATATCACAGTAACTGTCTTCTGACAGATATGGCTTCTGACAGACATCAGACATCAGTTACTGTGTAACTGTTAGAAGACAGTTACTGTGTGATGTCTCTGTCAGAGGCCAGTTACTGTGTGATGTCTGTTAGAAGTCAGTTACTGTCAGCTGTGGCTGCACTTTATATTTATGCTTAGTAAATGATGGTTGCACCTAGAGAGTCTTTAAAACGTTGTCTTTAATGCACCCCTCCATGAGCTTCCTGCCATGTAAGTTTACTTTAAAGTATAAGTATTAAGTATACAGTCAAAGTCAAATTTAAGAATACAGTCATCTCCCATACGCAACAGCCCAATCACAGACGTTTAGTAATAGAAATCCATTTACATTTTCCAACAACTGTCCTTATAGACTTTGACCAAAAACATCATTATTTGACAATGTGTCACTTTATGTCTTCAATCTGTGATGGAATTGTTTACCTAACTGATATATTAATGACAATTAAGTCCATGGTGTATGCATGTTACTATCAT
Organism: Biomphalaria pfeifferi; assembly: GCA_030265305.1. Lineage (NCBI taxonomy): Eukaryota > Metazoa > Mollusca > Gastropoda > Planorbidae > Biomphalaria > Biomphalaria pfeifferi. Next base: position 3,921,445 of record JASAOG010000008.1, on the reverse strand, counting down.
CTATTCAGGAAACAAAATTGAGTAACGTAATTGGACAAACATGAGACTGAGGTAACCGTTACAAAAACTATCCGCTTCCAAAATCATCCAACCAGCTTGAATGATGCTATTTCCTACTTACATTGAACACAGCATTGATTTCTAGAGTCGGATAAATAGCAGCAGTTTCTGTCATCACGTACGGTGTATGTACTCCGTAGTTGGTTGTAGTAGGTAGACAATAAGAGACTTCTGAAATGTCAAGAAGGTTGGGCTAACACATTAATTCTATTACAATGGTTTAAAACCAAGAATAGTTACAGTGAATATTAATGTACTAGAGAAAGTAAAAATAACAGTAATATATATCCCCTCCATTCTCTCTCTCTGAATACATTCACTCACGGTGTCAAGAGTTTCAAGACATTGTCTCAGATGTAAATGTAGATTAGAATGGCTTTGGCCATAACAAGGCTGTCAACTCAAAATTATAATCCTATATACAAAAAGCCAATAGATAAGTTCATGGACAAGACAAATAGAAAGATACGACTAGTATGACTAGTAGTCTAGAAACAAATGGAGAAGTCAGCAGAACATTGAGATTCACAAACAGTGAATTAAATAACGAAACACGTGACAGTGTTATGACATTAAGTACAGTCTAAACATAGACAAACTACTTTGCCAAGGACACGATGGCTGCCGGTGAAAGCTGGCACTCAGAACTGTGTTCAGGCACTCAGAACTGTGTTCAGGCACTCAGAACTGTGTTCAGGCACTCAGAACTGTGTTCAAGGATTCATCCTAAAGCAGCCTTTGTTGCACGTCTCACAGAATTCACCTTTCTATCAATTACCCAAATGACGTTTCAGATATACGTAATGCTGTTAGTTGTTATTGTCACCAAGAAGACTATTTCTTCCGTAACTGTCTCAAGCGAGAGCTTTGGTGCTAAATTTACCACTCTTCTTTGAGATACAATGTACTGAGAAATACGAATCCATTCAAACTTTAAGTCACAACTTTGAGAAGATCTTTGACTGTTACGCGCATCTTAAAATAACGGCTGCTTGAAACCAGACAAACTGCACACGTGTAACAAGTGCCTGCTCCTCAAGTGCTTATGATTTGTCTTTTCATTGTCGTTAATTATCTATCTGTTCTTGAGCCAGATTCTTTGATGTTGCCGTCTGTCCATCTTAACATAAAAGCCTCTGACCAGCACATCAGCAATCTCATTGACATAGTCAAAACCAACTTGACCATGCCGAGGAACACTCCAGGCATGCCATCCTAAGTAAGGCGAGACTGCTGGCAGACAAACTTGGTCTTGATTTTGTGCTGTCTAGAATTAGCAGTCGATAGACACTACAAGCAAAAACATATTTTTGGTTTTTGTGAGTTATTACAAAACACACGGCTTTACATTCGTATCTTGATTCGTTAGTTTCTTTATTGATGTCTCGGTTTTTTTGAGCAATAATAATGCTCAGTTCAACCTGTTTTGTCTCATCCTATAACAGTGTAAGAGCTGGAACGTGGAAAAGAATGTTAGCACTGTACACGATAAACGTTCATAGCCAGCTTGTTCATCGCGACAAGAAGAAATAGTGAAATAGTTGACAGTTTTGGCAGCTACAGTCGACGTTTGCAGTTTCTTGTTTAATCGACCGTAAGAAGAGACGGGCAGCACGGATACACTTAACGCGTAGAGTCAATAATTTGTTCTCATGTTTATTGTTTTTATTCATGAAACTATATATATATATTCCCGATCTGAACATTCGCTTCCTTTTCCTTTAATATTCTAATAACAAGAAAGTCGATTGGTAGCAATTTGCAGCCCCCCCCCCCTTGCAAAAATTTCTGCGGGCGCCCATGCAGCCCCTTACTATAGTTGCAATATAATAGCTGGACATAAATACTTTAGTTACAGTACAATGGCTGGACTTACCCACTATAGTTACGGTATAATGGTTGGACCTACCCGCCATAGTTATAGTACAATGGTTGGACTTACCCGCTATAGTTACAGTACAAAGGTTGAGTGAAGTATGATCTGCCGTCAGGGCCAATGTATGTGTTGATATATATATTATCAGCTGCCCAGACGTATGTAAGGCATGCAGCCAAGCTAAAGAAGATGTGTACTAACATTGTGATTTTATTTTGGTTCCAGGCTATGGTGTTCTTTCTGAGGCTATGTTGATGAGTTCTCAAATTTAGTTTTCCTAACCTAACAACTATTGATTGTTGACTGAAATAAAAAAAGTAAAAATATTGACAGAAATAAATCAATAGGAATGATTACAAGAAAATCTTTCCCTTATTTCCGTGAAGTGGTTTAAGTAAATCTAAACATCAACAAAACCAATTCTATGTCGGAACTAACAACTAGCTAAAGCTAACATTTTATTATCTAAGTATCTTAGTCGTTACATAAAAATGCATACCTAAAGTCAGAGCTGAGAAAACTAGCGGTAATGACCGATTAAAAAAAAAAGGTACCTAGAAAGATGGGAACAGTAGGACTACATCCGGGAAGATAACCGACATAGGGGAGCTGTTTGTTTGACCTGATCAAATGTTAGCTAGAATCTCTGCTCGTAACCAGAATGAGTTGTATTAGAAAAAATAGGAAAAGAAACACCCTTTGTTATGTTTAAAATAGTGGCACACTATCAGCCTAATAACATACCATTCGTTAAATAGCGTCATAACATAAAAAAAAAGCTTCAGCGTCTTGATTTAGCAACAATATAAATCTTGTGTGTTAGATTGCAACAATATAGATCTTGTGTGTTAGATTGCAACAATATAGATCTTGTGTGTTAGATTGCAACAATATAGATCTTGTGTGTTAGATTGCAACAATATAGATCTTGTGTGTTGGATTGCAACAATATAGATCATGTGTGTTAAATTGCAACAATATAGATATTGTGTGTTGGATTGCAACAATATAGATTATGTGTGTTAGATTGCAACAATATAGACATTGTGTGTTAGATTGCAACAATATAGATCTTGTGTGTTAGATTGCAACAATATAGATCTTGTGTGTTAGATTGCAACAATATAGATCTTGTGTGTTGGATTGCAACAATATAGATCTTGTGTGTTAGATTGCAACAATATAGATATTGTGTGTTAGATTGCAACAATATAGATCTTGTGTGTTAGATTGCAACAATATAGATCTTGTGTGTTAGATTGCAACAATATAGATCTTGTGTGTTGGATTGCAACAATATAGATCTTGTCTCTTGTATTAGAACAATTCAAAAGAACTTGTATTGTCATTAATGACGTGGGAGACATTTTGAAACAATCTTTATTGATATTTTTTGTGTACAATAATTCAAATGTCTTCTACTATTATTGTCGATACTTTTGTCTACTAACCTAGAATCCCTCAAGCGTGATAGTCCCAAGGTAAAGTGCTAATGTTTGCTACAAGAAAATTTTGTTCTAAGTGTTGACATTTGACATTATTTGCATTTCACTGTTTACTGAATCTTTGCCTATACATGCAATCTACTTGAAGTTTGTAGACATTACAAATGAAATATTCATTCAATAGAGCCACTTCTGACTAGATGAACAACGTGGGACTCATGGGATCTCCTAAACCAGTCATAATAGCTGGGGTCTAGGGGACCGCAGTAAGCGCCCAAAGAGGGGTTCGGAAGGTTTCAAATGATGTTATGATAAAGAAAAGAAACTTACAAACATCATAATATAATTTTGTAGTTTTTCTTTGCAATGTGTTTGGGAGCCACAGTCACGTACATTTACCAAATGAATATTAAAAGCTAGTGGGGGAAAAGTGTTTCATAGTAAGTGTTTTCATTACAAACAAATATTCCTGGACATTGTATTGGAGTGGCAACCCCTAAAGCTAGAAAGCAGTTTATTAACAAGTAAAATGTAGAAAAAAAAAAAATAATAAAAACCTATCTTATATTGAGTGAGCATGCAACAACTATTCTGAATGAATAATGTACTTAATTTTGAATTGATGTAGGTCCTAGACTAACTATAATAAGTTGTTGCGATTGGAAATAGTATTTGCTTATCCCAACTTTCATATGTATAGCTTGCCAAGTGTGACATGGTTCCATCACTTTTGTCCACCAGGTGGAAGGGAGGGAGAGGGGATCTGGACGAAGGTTTCCGTTCGACCTTTCAAAAACAATTTTTTTTTAAATTGCTGGATTCTTAATTCGAATTCGAGCCTCCACGATAAAAGGCCGACTGAGTTATTCAAGCACTTATAAAAATAAAAGGTAGAACAGTTGGAAGAAAATCAATCGTAATGACACAAAAAAGTTGAGAAGAATCACGTTTTGACGGAATACCTTTTTAAAGGTCTTTCTTAAAAATGAAACGTCCCTTGAAATATTTTTTTGATTTTTCAAATCTTCTCCTTCACTTGAGTGATAAACATTGTCCTTTACTTGAGTGATATTCAAACATTGAAACATTGTCCTTTACTTGATTTTCTAAAATTGTCCTTTACTTGAGTGATAACATTGTCCTTTACTTGAGTGATATTCAAACACTGAAACATTGAAACATTGTCCTTTACTTGAGTGACTAAAATTGTCCTTTACTTGAGTGATTGAAATTGTCCTTTACTTGAGTGATTAAAATTGTCCTTTACTTGAGTGACTAAAATTGTCCTTTACTTGAGTGATAGAAAATTGTCCTTTACTTGAGTGATTAAAATTGTCTTTTACTTGAGTGATTAAAATTGTCCTTTACTTGAGTGATATTCAAACATTGAAACATTGTCCTTTACTTGAGTGACTAAAATTGTCCTTTACTTGAGTGACTAAAATTGTCCTTTACTTGAGTGATTAAAATTGTCCTTTACTTGAGTGATTAAAATTGTTCTTTACTTGAGTGATATTCAAACATTGAAAAATAGTAATTTAGTGAGTGATAAAATTGTCCTTTACTTGAGTGATTAAAATTGTCCTTTACTTGAGTGATTAAAATTGTCCTTTACTTGAGTGATTAAAATTGTCCTTTACTTGAGTGATTGAAATTGTCCTTTACTTGAGTGATTAAAATTGTCCTTTACTTGAGTGACTAAAATTGTCCTTTACTTGAGTGATAGAAAATTGTCCTTTACTTGAGTGATTAAAATTGTCCTTTACTTGAGTGATATTCAAATATTGAAACATTGTCCTTTACTTGAGTGACTAAAATTGTCCTTTACTTGAGTGACTAAAATTGTCCTTTACTTGAGTGATTAAAATTGTCCTTTACTTGAGTGATTAAAATTGTTCTTTACTGGAGTGATATTCAAACATTGAAAAATAGTAATTTAGTGAGTGATAAAATTGTCCTTTACTTGAGTGATTAAAATTGTCCTTTACTTGAGTGATTAAAATTGTCCTTTACTTGAGTGATTAAAATTGTCCTTTACTTGAGTGATTAAAATTGTCCTTTACTTGAGTGATAGAAAATTGTCCTTTACTTGAGTGATTAAAAGTGTCCTTTTACTTGTGTGATAAAAATTGTCCTTTACTTGACTGATATTCAAACATTGAAAACTTTACTTCAAATAGAACATTTTTAAAGTAATTTGACCCCCCTTCTTCTGTTAGGATAATGCTTCACTTCAAAATATTCTATCTATCTTTCTATTTATCTATCTATCTATTTATCTATCTATCTATCTATCTATCTATCTACCTACCTACCTACCTACCTACCTATCTATCTATCTATCTATCTATCTATCTATCTATCTATCTATCTATCTATCTACCTACCTACCTACCTACCTACCTACCTATCTATCTATCTATCTATCTATCTATCTATCTATCTATCTACCTACCTATCTATCTATCTATCTCATTATTCAATCCGATAACACAATGTTTTGTTACATCTGATATATATTAACATGTGTATTTCGTTATATGTGAGATATAGAACTCACTACTTGTCTACCATAGGAAAGCTGTGAAGACGTCTTACCTGTCTATGGTTGTTGAGACACTATTGTGATTTTCTTTTCACTTTCATTTAAATCTCTTTCTCGAAAGAAGTTGTTGGATCAGATCACGTGACTGGGTGTTTTAAAAAAATCGAATCTTTTATTTTGCCTTAGATCGAAAACTTTGCTGTACGGTTTTTTTAATAGATAGTAAAAACAAAATGAAAAAACTTTTTTCTTTTTTTTTATATGAAAGGAAAAAAAAATATTGGCTTCAGTTTGTTTAAGTCTCGCCTATTTGCACACATGAAAACCGAGATGTCAGGGAAGGGTTAATTATCTACGTACAAGGGCAATCCTTACTAACAAAGATAACTTAGTTCATACAGATGTGAAAGCCCTTACAGAAATGAGCGATTTCGTATTTTATAAATAGCTCAAGCATACAATTAATAAGTTACAGAAATATGAATGAGTACAAAATTGATCAAATACTAAGTTCACGTTGTAAAAAAATGATACACAATGCTACACACACACACACACATATTGTAACATTAATTTTATAATAACTAGTAGTTATCACTCACAGAAACAATTATAAACATAGTAACAGACTAGTCACTGTACACTTAATTATTGGGAATTTTTCGTATTATAGTCTAACCTGTAGAGATTAAAGTTGAGCAGTTTGACTTGTACAGGTGGAAGTAGTACAGGACTTATTTGTACAGTTGTACAGGCTAGAACTTTTGGGTAGATTAGTATTATAACCATGTTGGTCGTTTTGGAGTTAACAAAAGTTCTGTTGTACTGTTTTGTTTAGAAATAGGCTATTTTCATTTTTATGAACTGCTATGTTTTTCTAGTATTGTTGTGTTGCATATGTATATGTTTAGATGCCAGTTACTTGGCTTTGTCCCTTTCTTCTGTTGATGTAAACAGTAAGTTGGACATTGTGCCATTAGAATATGGGCTAGAATCGTAACTGCTAGTTGATTGATAACTGTGCAAAATGGCCGGGGTTTGTCCCTTAAATAAGTGTACACTTTATTTCTCCCACACCTCATTCGGATCAAGGTGTTACATTCAACATTTATTTATTGTACCTTAAAATTAACCAGTTAGTCAATTAACCATAGGTAATGTATCATTTTGTTTGATATCGAAATGGGAAATAACTTCCTTTTTTTAAATAAATTTAAGTGCGGTGCTCTTCCCATTAGATAAGATTTTTTTTAAAGAATTGTTTAAATACACACATATATATATAACCTAAAGAAAACAACTTAACAAGTAGATTATTAGGACAAAAAACACTTCGAAAAATTTTTTTAAAGATTTTTTGCATGAACAGAATAGCGAATGCGTGATATTTTCATTTACATATAATCATACTCGTAAAGTTAGGATTAGAATAGGATTAATACTTTGTTTAGACTAGGAGAAGGAATTCTTGCCAGTCTTTCAACGTGATAAATGTAAAAGTTTTTGTTTTTTTAAAAGAGTGAAGAGGGCAGGCATCTTTGGTCAATTTATTAAAACATATGTTGGACACGTCCGCCGGTCTTCGTTGACAGAGGATATAAGAAAGTTCTTCACATCACCGGAGTCCAAACGAGCACTTGCAGCAGCAAGAATCCAAAATACGAGCATCAGCAGCATGAATAATCTGCAGTATCCGGATCTGTTGGTTGGTACCGCAGTGACTGCTGCTACTGTGGAGCAGTCAGAAACCTTGCAGACTGCTTGCACAAAAACATCTATTGGCCTTTACATTAAAACAGAGTTGACGATTCTCTGAAATTCAGGTTTTAACAGAACCGTACAAGTTTCAGGCCGAGTCAGCCAATCAAAAGCGAGCATTGCGGTACGATTGTTTTTTCCAGTAGACACCGTGGCTTGTATACACTTCTCTCTTGAAAGGCCCTGCTTAACCTGTGCGCTGTTTCCTCACTCAGTTCACTGTGGGTGGCATAGCAACTTTATCACTACTGTGTGCACACAATCTCTTCAATGAATGGGCAAGAAAACATGTACAAAACGTCGTGGCATAAACGTTCTATTGAGGATGCCGTCATACATATCAGAAGCCAGAACATATCAGAAGCCAGAAACTGCTCTAATTCCATAGCTGAATGCAGCCGTTGCAAAGAAAATAGAGAACCGACACAAATTAGAACCCATTTTTTTTTATCATTATTTTTGGAGAAATTCATGACATTCTTCTACGTAAGCTCTGGTGGAAACGTCGGTGATTTTTAAAACTTTTTTGAATAGAATCTGTTGACACAGTACTGAAAGAGCACAGTGAAACAGCAGCAGGAAATGCTCGCTATTCTTCGCATTCAGTCCAAAATGAACTGTTAGCAAAATGAGAAATTATAATTCTAAATGGTTTTGTGTGTGCAGCGAGCAGTGCAGTTGGATTTAGTATTTCGGATGATGAAACTGCAGATATTTCAAACACTGAGGAGATGTCATTGGGCGTTCGGTTTGTAACAGTGTGTTGTTACCAAAGTTATCTTTGTATGTGAGACATGAACAACTGAGAAATACAAATCCATTCGCTTTTTTATTCACAACTTTGAGATGATCTTTGACAGGTGAGTGTTGAAATAACGTCTTCTGGTGAAACAGACAAACTGCACATGTTTCTTAGTGTCTGCTCCTCAGCCACGTTTCTGATTTGTCTTTTCATTATTGCCAATCATTCTTGAACCAGTTGCCCAGATGTTACAGTCTGTCTACCTTTACATAGTGATCGCTCAACAGCATATCAGCAGTCTCATTAACATCAAAAAAATCACCGGGACAATGTATTAAACTACTTCACTTATCAATACTTTCATGTTTTGTAGATTAATCTCCATTTATGATCTTCTTCTAAATGAAGTCTGATAGTATTCTTTTGTGGTTCATGGGTTCTGCTTAACCACTGCATACGTGACCTAGTTAATTTTTTTTTTCAAATTATTAGTTGTTTTCAATTGTCTATTCTTTTAAAACAAGGAATGTCTTAGGACTTTCGATGACTGTCTTAATGTAGAGAAACGTGGGCTCTTAATTTAAGTAACAAGTTCATATGATTTAAGCCATTTAGGCTTAGAAGCTTAACAAATTTCTTTTCAGCTGTAATTTTCTATACTATTTTCATATGAAGATACGAAGATACATGTTGAAGTTATGATTCCAGAGGACTCTAAATACATTTTCAAATTAAAAAATCATCCAGTTTATACCGTGAACACTAGTTTTAAGATCATAACATTTATAGAGGTTGTCAGCGAATTCTGTGGAATGTCAAAGACATCAAAGTTTATCGTAAGTATTCGCTACTTTCTTGATAGTAATTGTTTTGGTGTGCGATTGTTAGACGATTATTTGCATATTTTTGTAATGTCTTCTCTGCTCTGAATACTAAAAATTATGTACTAATTTAATCCTCTTCTATTCTCGTAATCTCCTACAAAACAGACGCCTAGGAAAAAGACAAACTTAATAATAATACAGGTCATCAAGCCTCCTTAGGAAAAATAATTAGATTTCTCTTCTAATTGTGAAGACATCTGTTTGGGTTCCGCCCTGCTACGTGTTGAGTATGTTGAAACAAACTACACCTTTAGACTGGCTCTCAGTGGGTGTGGGAACACTAGCTACGTGACAGCTTCAAAAATACAGACACTGGGTGGGGCGGTGAGTTATCAGAATAGTTTAGTGTTTGTCATTTCTTCGTGGCATAGAAACTTTTATTTTCAATTCAAAGAAAAATGTACATCAGCAAGTCCATCTTATCATAATCTAAACTACTAAATACAGCAGGCCTATTTGTAAACGAATACATACAGCAGGCCTATTTATAAACGAATAACTACAGCAGGTCTATTTGTAAACGAATAACTACAGCAGGCCTATTTGTAAACTAATAACTACAGCCAGGCCTATTTGCACAAAACGGTGGATTTTAATCGTGCTGATCTTCTGTTTCTTGGCCAAAAAGAAATGATTAAAAAACAAGGTTACAAAGACAGTTTGTGTGGAAACACGAAATTCAAAATCGGCCCCCGAAGTGGTCCACCCAGGCAGGATACAAGGCAGGTTTCAATATTTTCAGAAGAATATCGGTATTAAATTCTATCAGAAGTTGTCCACCCAGGCAGGTAAAAAGGCAGGTTTCAATATTTTCAGAAAAAATATCATAATGAAATTCTATCAAAGGCAAATGACTTAGATGAATGGAGAAAGAAGGAACCCCAAAGGTCCAGCAGACCAAGGGATAGGTAAAAGTGAATGTGAAGTAAGTTGTGAACCTAGCCTAACTGATGTCTTATAATGAGTATCTAATTGATCTAATTGTTTTGTAAAGGGTCAATCTCTTATTCAAAACCTCCAGGAAAAAAACAACTTTAGTTTTGTGTTTCACTATTATATGTACTCTCTAAGGTTCACGCATAGACTATATATTACATGGACTGCCAACTCTACGCACTAAGCCTATATTTTTCAATAAACAAGTCCCGTTCACGAAGGCGTCCTTGGTTGCATAGTAAATTGACTTCCGGTAAATTTTTTTTTACTATATAAAGAAACCACTCCCGAAGATTTTTACCACCACTTTTACAGCAAATCATGAATGGAAACTGAATTGTTATAGAAGATGTTACAGAGGTAAGTGTGCACAAATCAATTTCTGACTTAGATCTATAACTGTAAAGCTTTATAACTGATTTTCTTAGCCAATATATACTGATTAGCCAAGCCTGTATTTCGTGTAATTGAATTGAGGTTCTTGTGAGAGCATAGCCTATATATATATATATTTTAAACCTAATAGTAAGACTTATTCAGAAGGATAACCCGGTACATTTAGATCTATATGCTCTTACTATAATAGGCTAAAATGACCTTTCGTTTATAAGTTTAAAAAAGTCCTATATTATATGTAGGCCTAAAGTAAAGGTAATAAGTCGAGATGTAAAGTTTTCTCAGAGTTGAAAAATGTAAGAAAAATATGTTTGTCCTATCTATGATGTCGATGATAAAATAGAAGAAGTACATTCTGTAATGTTTTATGGCAAGTTATTATAACACAGTGCAGGACAGGCCACTGTCCTGTTGCCTCATGTTTCTCACGGCTATGGCCAAGTTTTGAATCCCGGTGCCTCCGTGCCTCATATCCTGTTTGACTGCCCCAGACTTGCTGATCTCCGTCTCAACAGGTCAGAGAAACCGGAAATTCTCGATCTGTATGGCGACATGTATGCACTACGCAATACAGCAGGGTTTCTGTTCAGCGCTTTTGCAAGAGAGGATTTGAGCCTCTCAAGCCCTCACTCAAATGGAGTTTGATGATGTTGATTTTATGCCCTTTTTCTGACTTGGTGAGAGTTATTGTAAGACTGAACTATTGACCTGAAGCTGTCGAAGTATTGACTAGCCTAAGTAATCATTACTGCGAACGGTAGTGAGAGCCGCATCGTCGTCAAACATCAGTTCCCTAATCAGGTTATGTCGTCTTCTCGTTTTGGTCAAGCCAGTTTAAGAAGTCTTCCATCCGATCTACTGTGGATACATACTCCATCTTCCAAGGCGCTATGAGAGTACAGACGAATAGTGTTGAATTGCCAAAACTGATCCTTGTTTTACCCTGCTCTTGATAGATAATACAGGTACTTAAGTCTTAGAGGAAGAACTGTCAAACTTTACAGTTCCTATCATGAGAAGCTGACAGTAGTTTCAATAGCTTATTTGGACAGACAATTTTCACTAGTAAAAACCACTTCTGCTTAGTGTGAGCATATTGCTAAACAAAGTTTATATTTCTATTACTTTCTACTCAAGTCACCCAAGAGAAATTTTATTTAAAACGAAAACTTTTTATAATGCATTTTTCTTTTTTTTTTTTTTATTTACTAAAAGAGCATACTACTTCCAAAAACCTGATTTGATTGTCACTAACTTTCAAATTTAAGGGGATCTACTACAAGTGAGATTTTATTTTTACTTTCTCCAATAACATTGTGTGTTGTAATTTTTAAAAACAAACATGTATCACTTTAAATTACTTCTCATTGTGAAATAATAGGTAAAAAATCACCTTAAGTGCATGTTATATTTAATCCTATGCATACAATTTATTTACATTAAAAAAAAAATCAGTAAAGCAGGCCTAATTGTAGAGAAAAAATTATTTCTTGTGATTGCATTGAAATCAGCTTTAAAGATGCTGTCCATTGTTGTAACATAAAGTAGTCTTACATTTTTTATTAGCAAATATATATATTTATAACATGTCTAAACTAGATTGAATTTCTTTTCTTTTTTTCTCAGCTGCACATGAATTTTGAGACTGTACAGCAAATAGAGGAACAAATTTTATCTGCTTCCACTTAGACAAACAGCCTGGAAATGTGCTATTGTAATAAGTAGAAGATATTTGTCAGTTAGAGTATCATGTGTCATTGAGTTATGAAAACAAAATGCAACAGCAAATTATCAGTCCACACATTTCAAGATGAGGAAAAGAACAGTAGGCTATACGCTGAAACCATACGAAGATTGTTGGCCTTCTACAGTAGTACAACGACTAGTAGAAAGCCACCTTCACTTGCGATATATGTGGACGGGGATGTTTCTCCAAAATAGGGCTCCTCAGTCACATGAAAAAATGATCGAGTAATGGTGGGCCAAGTGATGTACTTTTGCTCAGAATATCATGTTGATGGACTTAATGCTCTATTATTTTAAAATAATCTTGGGACTGACCATTGGAAAGTTTTTTAAAAATAATAGAGCCTTAAGTCCATCATCTGAGCAAAAGTACATCACTTGGCCCACCATTACTCTTCAGATTTAAACATCATTTAGCCCTGAGGTTCTTAAACTTTTTGAGCCATTTTACACCTTTATATAGGCCAAACTTGGCCATGGACTCCTAAGTGAAAAAGCTACATAAATGTATAATATATAAAATGGACGAAAGAGTGTTTATTAAAATAATTACTTTTGTTTAAAATAAAATTGTAATAAAATAATGAGTTGGATAAAATGAATGAGATTTTAAGTGTGTGTTTATGTCTGGCTCAATGTTTGTAATTAGCAACAGCAAATCGAAACGAGCACACAGTTTGGTACAGGCACTGAATCCTCGTTCTATGAAATAAGACAAACGGGAAAGTAGTCAATAATTTTTAAAAATATAACCCACAATGCCAACATTTATCTCTAGACTGCTCACGTCTCGTGGTGTTGGAGCAGTGGTATGAAAGAGATAAAGATAGTTTTTGTGTATTTTTTAACATGCACACATACAATTTTGTATACAAATAAGTTATATATATAACTTTCCTTGCCAATAGGCGATTCAGAGTTTGTGTAATAACACCAACTGTCTTTATAATCTTGCGGTTTCATTCTAAGTCTACATATTTCAAGAGATCTTCTCCCACGTGTGTTTTTAAACAGAGAGTTTCCTGCAGGTAAGAAGTTTTATTACGTCACCAAAGCAGGAGATAACCGATAGGGTTTTAACTCAGAAATATCGTGACCACAGGGCATATTAGCATTCCACAGAACAAAGTCAGGTATTGAAGACATATTGTAGATAGTCCCAGCTGATTCTAATGTATAAATGTAACATTTCAAACCAAAAGTATCTACTGGTTTGTCCTCTAATACAATTAAAATGCGTGTGCCCGAATGGCCAAAGATACACCTTTGTTTGCTATAGAAATAAAATGACGACAGACTGTCGGCTGGACTTACACCAAGTACACCAGGAATAACGTCAGATTGTTCTGTCAATAATTTTCTTCTTGTGAACTGTTGATATTTGTATTCCCGCCAACCTGGCAAGTATGTGTTATGTTCAAACTCTCCGATCTGCTTGCAGAAATCATTAGAATCAATAAAGAATGTTCTATAAGTTGTCAGCATATATTTGAGGTTCATGACCAGGTCGAGGCCGAGAGCAAATACGTCTCTTAACTGTGACAACAACATGAATGACTGGTAAAATGTTCACGCTTTGTTTCTAATTGGTCCACAGAATAAATGCATGTCGTGTGAAAATAATTTTTTTTTCAAAACTTTTTCAATCAAAGGTTTTTCAATGTTTATTTTTTAATTTCAAGAACTTTCCCTTTAAATAGGATGTGTGTAGGAAAGACAACTCCGTCAACTTGAATACGTCAAAAAAGTCGACTTAAAAGAAAAATCCTGTAGCTCTTGATAAAACGTCAACATAATTAAATAATAATTATAGCTTTTCTATAGCGCTACTTTCATGCTTATAACATACTCAGAGCGTTATGGTCCAATCTCATTTGGGGACCAGTTGAAGGGGGGGGGGGGTATCTGGGAGAAGGTTTTCCGTGCTGCCTTTAGGCGTTCTGTAAACACAACACTGCTCGAGTAGGGTCTAGAGCCTCGAGCACCCTTCACAGGTAGCAAGCCAAGGTCAAGCGTATTTAGCCTCTCAACCAAGCTTAATTAAGTGGAACAGAAAGAAAAATCCATTTTAAGAAAATAAAAATGTATAAAAACAATTACTAGATTGAACTTTACTCTTTACTCTCTCCAGAAATGTGGTTTGTTGCTTATAGTGTTAGGGCACGATTGGGAATTAGTTATCACATAGAAAGGGAAAGTTTTGACTTAGAGACAATGACGCGACTAGTAAAAACAAGAATGGGATTTTAGGAAAAAATAACGAAATAAAGACAGAATACTTTGGACGGCTTTAGAGGGAGGCAGCTTTAATGGACGTAAAGATTTAGCTTGACGACATTGGACGGTTCACTTTGTTATTATTAAACTTCTTGTTAGTGTGCCCTGCTCTTCACATTCACTTTCACCTATCCCTTGGTCTGTCATTTGTCTTTTCATGATGTTTGTGACAGGTTAGCGAAAGTGACGTGTGTTTGGCGCGTTTAATGTCTAGGGGATGATTATTTTTGAAATTATCACACACCAACCCGTCAGCATACAAATCGGGAGCAGGCTCGCAACGAGACAAGCAATGAAAGAGAGATACAAAGTTAAAATTGAAGAATATTTATTCACATAAATAGTTACATAGAAGAATAAAAAGGGGGAGGGTTTGCATCTATCTCTAATCAATACTATATTTAATCATCACTCTTGCACTTAATAAGAGAGAATGTCACTTTGTCTTCTGAACTTAGCTGGTTGTCCTGCTTGGGTCGCAGCTGGCTGTGTCCTGGCTTGAGGTTCTGCAGCTGGAGGTGGCGCTCTAGCCGATAGAGGGACGCAGGTGATACAGTTCTCGTGGAGTCTCAATCCAAAGTTCTGATATCTGTAGTGGGCACAGTAGTGCGGGTGGCCGGCTACCGTGGGCACAAGGGTACTGCGGGCAGAGCTGATCTGCCGTAGGCAGCATCGTTAGCAAGATAAGTCCAGTGAGTTGCGGAGGGTTTGGCGTAGCTATGACGTCTCGCACAGACTCTGGGTCTATAGGGACATCTAACCTAATAGAGTTGACAGGTGGGCTGTCGAATAGGTAGGCGAGTGGAGCCGATAGCGCCAAATAGTAGAGTTGAGTAGATCCACGTAGGCAGTAGATGATACTCAATGGCAAATAGACAGTAGTGCAGTGCTGAATAGCACTAAGTACTAAGGCAATAGGCAATTGATCCGATAAATAGGCAATAGGTGACTCTCAATAGCAAATAGGCAGACACCTGAGGGAGGCACCAGGTATTTATCTAAGAGTAAGAATAAATGAAATAGTCCAGACTCGATTGACAGTGACAGAGAAATGGGCGGGTCTGGTCTCATTTAATTTACCTTATAAAGGTCCCGAAAGAGGTGAGCGGAAACAGGAAATGTCCTAGGCTAAGAATTATCTCTCACGTGGGTGAATTTGACTCCAGATGGGAGTCGCACCTTGGTTGTCATGAGGCGTGTTGATCCGAGTGGTCTCTTTGATCAAAGAGAGACGCGGGAGGGGGGAGAAAGAGTGGTTTGTATTCCACCCAAGGTGGAGTCAACCGCGACCGTCAGACATCCGGCGGGTAAGACCAAAGAGACTGTGTGTTTTTCTTTCCCCGATCAAGGGGAGACAAGTGAAAGGACGCGGCCTAGCTATCTCCAAGGTGGTAGACTAAGTCTAGCCTGAAGAGGAAAAGGTGGGGCGGGTGAAGAAATTGGGGATAGGACGGGTAAAAAATTAAAATAAACTAAATAAATAATAAATAATAATAATAAATGCTGTGATAAAATTGAGTGACTCTGACAGCAAGCTTTTGACTTGTCACAATGTTCTTTCTGAAAATATTGAAACCTGCCTTTTTACCTGCCTGGGTGGACCGCTTTGTACACAAACTGTCATTGTAACCTTATTTTTTATTGAGAAGACTGTGAGTTTACTTACATTGTAAATAAATTGTATAAATATTTACCTGGGACTTTTCTAAGTCTTACACTAGTGTAATTATATAAATTATATACCTAGTGGTTTTACTTAAAAACCTAGGAAATATAAGTATGGACCACTACGTTACTGGAGAAACGTGCCAGCAAACCTCATACACTATTGGGTTGATCTTAATCACTGAATTCTAGCTTATACTATGTCCCATGGGAACTCGTTATCAACCATTAGTCAGTTACACGTGCTTCTCGGTAACATTAATTCATCAAATTTGTTATGCAACAAGGGGCTCTCTTTAAAAGTACCCCAATCTATAATGTTACGATCTTCTCTACCAGACCTTCTGTAAATACTGCTTAATACAAAACATCAAATACAAAAACTTGACAACAAGAGTGTCAAGTAACAATGTGGCGGTTTAATCACAAATACACCAACAGCCAATACAATACCATTGGCTACATTAACTTCAAATGCTTTCTTGCACTTAACAAAACTGCCAACTAAACACTACAAGTCTTTCTTTCTACTCTTGGACTCGTACAGCTACATTTTCAAGGACTCACTTTATACCGCACAGTCCTTACTGCTTTGATGTCCTGGACTCAACTGTCCCTTTCTTACACAATGTCTCTCGTCCGTGAAGGCTTTCGATCACATGACCATAACACGGGTCATATTTGTGTGTCCTAGCAGTACTGTCCCTTGTCCATCGACAGCCGTTGACCTGAGTTCACATATGTCAGCTGATTGGACCGTTAATGCTATTGCGCCGCCGATAGGGTTACAACAAGATGTAACATGGTGGATAGAAAACTTGAGCGAGAAACCTGTAGGACTTGGATAATATATGGACTCATATAGCGCATCTTGAAATATTTCATTTTCGTTCTTCCTTAACATTCAAATCTATTATTTGTGCTAGTCTGGCAACATAGTGAGTGTGATAAAGTTTTATAATGGACCCCATTCACCAATCGTAAACAAACAACATTTAGTCACGTGATAATATTGATAATTGTCACGTGATAGCCATTAAGTATTAAAATTTGATCGTAGTTTGTATAGAAGAGATAGAGACGTGGCTAAATGTTGTTTGTTTACGATTTGTGAATGAGGTCCATTGAGTATATGTTTGTCACAGCAAGGTCAAAACATCCACAAAGATACAAATAACACAATGATTCTTATTAAATGAAACTCATTTTAATTGTGTTTTGATTCCATGGCGTCAAAAGATAATCCTAAAGAAACCTAATCCTAATCAAAATGACAAATATGTCTGAACCAAAGAAAAACTCAAGTCGATTCTTACAGAAGCTGTTCTCAACGAGGATATGGAATGACTTTGACTTCAGGAGTAGCATTACATCCAGTTTGAAGGGCAGCCACACCCATTAAAATCCATTCACCATTACTTGGAGCCTTGCAGTAGACTGGGGCGCCACTGTCACCCTGATTTGATGAAAAGTTTATATAAAGTGACAACAAAATTAATCCCAGATCATAAAAGTTAAAGCGACAGAAGTAGCACTCCTTGGCGTACTTTCTCTAAATGTTGCAATGTGGTGATAATGCTTTCGAATGATGAGGTCAACTCAGGGTGTCGGCATCCTAACTGTTGCTTTGATCTACACAAGCTGTGTGAATTTTGTTTGTTTGAATTGAAGAGTTAAATAAGAGATAACAGCACACACAAGTACTTCTTCCAATTAAATCAACAATATCAAATTCAGGGATGATTTTTGCATAACAGAGTGAGCAGAAGTTTTAGTTATGTATCTACAAATGGAAGAACTTAGCCATTCTTAAAGATTTCCTGAATGTATTAAACACTGTATGTTGCACTCTCAAAGATGAAAACGAAATCAGGACTTGATTAAGTCTCAAAAAAAAAAGCTCCAAGATTCAGATATTGCTGTTCATTGGGACAGGTCATAGAGGAAAATTGTGAGAACTTTGAATGTCCTCATCAACGAAACAGATCTAAGACTCATTTATTCATCCTAATTGGAAATTTGTTGTGATTACCAACTAACATTACTGTTTACGTTCTAGTTAGTCAAATATTCAGATAAGAAATATGAGAATAACTTTATGATTATATTAAAGAGAGCTTACCAAGTCACTTTAAAGCACTAACCACTTACCATACATATTTTAGAACGAACCAAATAGATAAATTACAAACTACTCACCGAACAGATTAGATTTTTGCCACTCGTAGTTTTGAAACACATTGTTGTATTGGCGCCAAAAAGATTTGGTATTGCTGTACATCCAAGTGGGGAGTATGCTAAAGCTGTCTCAAACAATCCTTTCGTACTTAATGTAGCTGTGGAAGATTGATCATTAGATTTCATCAAATTACATATGCAAAAACATTGAGTCCAGAAAAAATGATTTATTAAATAAGAAAATAATAATGAGAATTAATGTAAGCAATACTATGGTTTTCCTTCTTCGAGTGATACATGAAGCTCTGCTATGGCATGTTGTGAAATGTTATGTTATTTAAATTTATGCTATGTTAGCAAGGTTGTCATTGCTGGAAGTGTAAGCAATCCACTACCTATAAAATACTTACTAACAGCATATGCGTCTCAAATAGCCTCTTACAACCAGTCCAACTTCTGGTTGGATTTTCTTATAAAACTTACAAGAGAAAGAGTGAAATGCTGACCACTGGCACCTAAAAACCAGTTTGCTTCATGCTGATGGGTCACGTGAGCACTGATAATGCAACCCCTCCTGAAAGAAAGATAATGAATCCAAACCTCCCCCATTGTGATATCAGGGTCCTAGAAATGACAGGGTACAAAAACACAGATTAAATTCACTTGCATTTCATTTAGACGAATAATAGTAAACTTTCTCTCCTTCCCTAGAAGCTATTTCACGATGGTCTGCATGGCAGAAGGCTCCAAACTATGATGTAAAATCATCAAGAGGATTTTGGAGTTGTTGAATGTAATCTATAATGAAAGGGCCTGGTTCAAGACTGTGATGACTTCCCAGAGCACAGTTCATAAATAACTTCTTACTGCAGAAAACTTCTTTTGGAGAGCTCTGTGGATGGCAGAGAATGGGCCATTGGCTAACCCCACAATGTCCTAAAAATATTACAGTCACAACTAGACCAAGTTTTTTTTTGTTTTACTTCATCATAGGAGCACCACACGTGACCTACAACTTCTTTAAAATGCGGTATTATACTAAAAGTCTAAGGAAGCCCCAAGCCTACACTTTAAAGTCAGGGAAATAAAAGAGAAATCTAGAATCTTCCAAGTAAGAATAGGACACACAAACCTTTCAAATCTTCCTATTAAGATTAGGACACACAATTCTTTCAAACCTTCCTATTAAGATTAGGACACACAAACCTTTCAAATCTTCAAAGTAAGATTAGGACACACAAACCTTTCAATCTTCACCCAAATACAATGAACCCCAAACAAGCAAACCACTGCAGACACCTCGCCTACCCTTACACAACTGTCAACCATACTCTCTATGAATGTCCCAATTTATTTCCCCTTGGTTTTCCATATCACCTATTACCAAAACAAGTCAGCATAACCAACACGCAGGCAGAAAAGCTGAACCAAAACGGCACGCTATTTGGCACATAACGGTACTGCTAAAGAGTTTAGCTTACAGCTCAGCAGCTAAAAAGCTGTTTAGAAGAAAACAATGTAACCCAGACTTACCGTACAGTTTAAATGTAACTAATGTCTATTATACAATGTTGTAGGAATGTAACTCTAACCTAGAATACTGTTATATGAATGTAAATTACCGGAATCCGAAGCTCCCCAGCTGACAATCTTACAATCATTGAAGTCCACTTTTCTAGACATTGTGACATCGTTGTAAGCACATGCTGTATTCTGACACGTTCCCAGACTGCTTAGAAGATTGATGTAACGGTCATTAATGGTAATGTAGGCTACGCCATTTGGTCCTATATTTCAAACAAAAAAGTTAAAAGTAAAATATAAAAATACATTTTAAAAACTTTAGCTTGTGATGAGTTCACATTGAATCTAGTATTTCAAACCCACCATAAGTCATTTGTACTAGATCTAGACTAACAAGAATACATTTGTACTAGATCTAGACTAACAAGAATACATTTGTGCTAGATCTAGACTAACAAGAATACATTTGTACTAGATCTAGACTAACAAGAATACATTTGTACTAGATCTAGACTAACAAGAATACATTTGTACTAGATCTATCTAGACTAACAAGAATACATTTGTACTAGATCTAGACTAACAAGAATACATTTGTACTAGAACTAGACTAACAAGAATACATTTGTGCTAGATCTAGACTAACAAGAATACATTTGTGCTAGATCTAGACTAACAAGAATACATTTGTACTAGATCTAGACTAACAAGAATACATTTGTACTAGATCTAGACTAACAAGAATACATTTGTGCTAGATCTAGACTAACAAGAATACATTTGTACTAGATCTAGACTAACAAGAATACATTTGTACTAGATCTAGACTAACAAGAATACATTTGTGCTAGATCTAGACTTTTGTACTAGATCTAGACTAACAAGAATACATTTGTACTAGATCTAGACTAACAAGAATACATTTGTGCTAGATCTAGACTAACAAGAATACATTTGTACTAGATCTAGACTAACAAGAATACATTTGTACTAGATCTAGACTAACAAGAATACATTTGTACTAGATCTAGACTAACAAGAATACATTTGTGCCATGTAAAATATTTGTATTGATTGTTTTTGTTTAACAACCTTTGGAGTCGGAAGAGCCAAAAATTACAATTTACTAAATTTAAAAGTTTTTAAAGAGCCTCACATTTTTTTCTTGCCAACAATAAATAGTACTCGCACAAATAAAAATACATTTTGCTTTAAAATAAAACGAATAAATTTATTTCATAA
The DNA here is from genome assembly GCA_030265305.1 of Biomphalaria pfeifferi. NCBI lineage: Eukaryota > Metazoa > Mollusca > Gastropoda > Planorbidae > Biomphalaria > Biomphalaria pfeifferi. Next base: position 3,900,171 of record JASAOG010000008.1, on the reverse strand, counting down.
GAAAAAATATCTATTTATTTATAAACAAGTTGTGTTTTTCAAAACAAATTAATACATATATATATATATATAAATAAATATATATATTTATATTATGGTATAATAAGATAATTACTTATTATGTAAGTAAGAAATTAAAACAATTAAACATTTACATACAACACTGACTGTAGCAATCTGGAAGATGATTCCGTTTGCATGAGGGACGATCGGGATAAGGAAATGAGAGGCAGAATACTGGTCCGTGTGGCATTAGGTCTGTCCTTGTACGGGACAAGGAAATGAGAGACAGAATACTGGTCCATGTGTGGCATTAGGTCTGTCCTTGTACGGGACACTAAATGAGAGACAGAATACTGGTCCATGTGTGGCATTAGATCTGTCCTTGTACGGGACAAGGAAATGAGAGATAGAATACTGGTCCATGTGTGGCATTAGGTCTGTCCTTATACGGGACAAGGAAATGAGAGACAGAATACTGGTCCATGTGTGGCATTAGGTCTGTCCCTGAACGGGACAAGGCGACCACAAAACTCACTGTTTCCAGACCAAGAAAGTCTTATTGGAAATGAAAAAGGTCAGTTTTTATTTTGTTGTTTCCCTTTTTTTAATTTTAGAAATAATATATTTAAATATTTGTAGATACTAGTTAGTCTCAAAGTAAAATTTCCTTTTCACACCTTGCAATCAATAGATAGATAATGTTCAAATCATCTGTATGTGTGGCCCACAGTTAATGAGGGTGTCATGTGGCCAGCACAACGACCAACCACCTTAATTTTTTCTCGAACTTATGTTAAGTAACTATTAGGCCTTCCGTGCTCTAAGGGAGTTAATCCTCAGCATGGTTCGTTACTAATGGGGTTTCTGATTCGGAAGATTATTCCAGGGGCCGAATATAAGTGCCTCGACTCGCGGCATTTCTTTAAAAAGCTTTCCATTTTTGTTTCGTTACGTACATACATCTCTGGAGCTCCAACTCTTCCAACTTGACTTTCAACTCTGTCAATTTCCCTTTCCACAAAGTTTTACTTTTGAAATCAATCAAGTGCATGTCTAAAGATCCTGTGTCAATTCCAAATGAATCAATGTGGATTTCGTTACTATTTGTGTTGAGGGGAAATACTTGGAATGCTTTTTGTCGTTTTTGAATTGCTAAACTCTGCCAACAATTTCATCTTTTATTGTAACCAAAACATAGCTGGGTTTCCTTTTCCTAACAGTTGTAGATTCAGATCATTTAATTTCGCTGTTATATCCTCCATAGTGAAATTTTTTGCAATCATTTGTCGTTCTCTAATTCAGGGAGATTAATGTCTTTTTTTATTTAGGAATGTATTTATTTCATTCAAGCAAAAAGTGAAATGTCTCAACACCTTATTCTGGAAAGCCCTCGCACTTTATTGGGATGAAGGAGGTCGATATTGAGTCTCCATTTCGTTTATAAATTTTTTAAACTGACGATGGTAGAGTGCTTTTGGCAAGATGCTGTTAATAATCTTGATTACCAAGTTCCTGACCTCAAATATTTTGGCTGGAAATATTTGGGCACAAAGCACTTCTGGGTGCATTATGCAGTCAAACGTCAGAAGTTCAAGGTTTCTTTTGCTACGAGGAATCATTGTTGCCCTTTTATTTTTGTAGTCATACTTTTGGCTCCCTCAGATGCTAGTGAAAAGATTTTATTTAAATCGATCTTATTGTCTTCAAGATATAGTTTGCCACGAGAGCGGTAGCAATCCTAGAAGTTCTTCTTTTGGACCATGGGAAGACATATATTTAACAAAAAGGGCAACTTATGACTCATTTATAACAAGTGATAAGATAAGAAAAAAAAACTGAATATCTTTCACCAGCAAATATGTTACAATTCAAGACACAGGAGAGGGCTGAGCTGAAAAGCGAGTATAACTGACTGAGAGATAGAATCGGTACCAAATCCTCGTTAATCGATTCAAAACGATTTTATCTTTAAATGTTTTTTTTCATAAAATAAATCATAATGCGTATGGAACTAACGAGCCGCAGCTTAACATCCAAAGAACCGCATGTAGCTCGCGAGTCGCAGGTTGCCGACCCCTGGTTTAACGCAACTTTCATGCATATAGAAATCTAATTACGATACGGTTCAATCTCCTTTGTGGACCAGTGAGGGGGGGGGGGGGGTGTAACTGAAAGAAGGTTTCCGTGCTGCTTTTTGTCTACAGCTATTTAAAACAAGTTACTCTCTAGTCTGACTGGTTCTCTAATGGATGGGTTTGTAGAGGGCCAATCGCTCATGGGTATAATATGAAACTTTGCTTATTAAATGTTGTTTAAACGTATATACTTATTAAAAACATTCTTTCTCTTTTTAAAACAAAAGTAAACACTTTCTTCTAAATCTAAGTAGTTTGTATAATAGAAAACACTTAATTCAGTAACATAAGGGACCTAATTCAACTTATACCACCACATCTGTAAAACATATATTTCTTTCCCTTGTTCCATACCAAGCTCAATGATTATTACAAACAGTAAATTAGCTAAATGGTTACTTTTTTAAACAAGTAGTTAATTAATACATTTTTTTAAAAAATTGATTCTTGTTTTGTCAGATACTAGAGATACTTGTGCACAATTTCAACTTGAACCTGTGGGAGAAATAACGTGTGCAAATTTTGTTTCCAGACAGACAGAATGAGTTGATATAGAAGCTTTTACAAAGAAGCCGTTACAACAGAACTTTGTAAAATCTAAACAAAAAAATCAAGGTATAGGATTTACATAATCTTCTGTAGTCTCTGCTATATAAAGGGATTGACCGACAGACGAACGGGCAGACAAAATACACACAACTAATAGCGGCTTTTCCTCTTTGGAAGGCTGCTAATAAAATGGTTCATCGACTCTAATCCAGATTTCCCTAACCTCTCCCTTAGTCTGTTGAACACCACACGTGATGTGTCCCTCGTCTTGCTTCATTTCTCTCTACGTTTTTGTTTTAAATTTCTTTGAATCAGAGCCGCCTATTCTTTGATGTTGTCTTCACTTTCTCTGTCTGCCTCTTCTTTTTCCTAAAGAAAGGCCTTAGAACCTTGTTCTATGGCCATAAAGTTTAAGTTTGCATTTCTTGGACAGTGGTCAACAGGTCATCATTGAGCCCAATCGCCATTATGATCCTGTTTCGAATCTCACTTGGTATGCAGTCTTTGCAGGTGATACCTTGTATCCTTCTAAGCATCTCCATTCTATTGCTAGGATCCTCTTCTCTAACAAAGATAACGGAGTATGTATATGTTGGAAAAGATTTATAAGACGTAGTTAGTTCCCCTCAGTCAGTGATAAAACTAAACTTTTATAATTTCAGATTAAAACAAAGTATGGTTAGACTTGATTAAGTTTACGAAGGTTTTCAAATTTCTTCTTAATCAGAACTTTGAATGAAGTAGAGATTTTAGTTCTGAATCTACTTCATTGTTATATAGATTTAGCTTGGGGACATTGGCAATGTTTTCCTTACATTGTGTGACTTAAGTACTCGACCACTGACTAAATAGTTAGACGAGAAAAACTAAACTTTTTAGAAAACTGTTAAAACTAATTAAAAGAAATGTTTAGAAATGTGACAATTAGGACTGGAGTAAGCATCTTTAAAAAATTGAAATTAATAAAATTTTCATTCAAATTTCAAATCACTTTTTAAAAGCCTATATTATCTACTTATTCATTAACAGGGGTCAAAAAGAGTCAAAAAGAGTCACATGTAGAGCTACTATAATCCTATTTTAATTGTATGGACTTACCGTCAGTTAGGTTGAAAATAGGTTCAACGACGGGATAGTTTTGATTGCCGATTGAGATTTCAACGCTAAAACAAAACAAAACAAATAGAATATAAAAAAATATGTTTTGTAAGGTACAAAAAATAATTGTTTGAAGTATCAACTTGATCCGATAATACGTGTGGGAGAAACAAAGTTCACAATTACCTAAGGGAGCAAAACCCTACAAATTTAAACTGTGAATCTGTGAATACTGAACGATTAATTTCCCTTGTTGGTATCAAACAAAATAATTAAGTACCAGTAATTATTTCACTAATTGTTTTTTTTTTATTGATTAGTGTCTTGGCTATACCAATTGAATATTGCGCAAAGTTTCAACTTCCTCCGAGGATGGGTGTTTGAAAAAGTAACGTGTACAAACGTTTTGCCAGACACAAAAAGACACAGAAGAATAAAGTTCATGTATACAAAACATTTTTTACTCTGTGACATTTGAACAAATGATTGTAAAAGCTTTATCTGTACTAATATATCTGTATATTTTACTGGCTACATTTATTCTAACCTCCTATATAGTTAAAAGGATATTATAATTGTAGTTGAAAAGACTTCATTTATACCTATATGCACACATGCATAAGATGTCTTATAGATTTAATCGATGTCAATGATATATAAAGTCGCTAGCTAATTGGTATAAGTTCAAGTTTAAAATCGAATAGAAATAATTGATCTAAATCTTTTGTTGTTTCTTAACAAAATAAACTAAAGGCTTGTTTTCGAGTCGGAGGGTTATATATCTTGATAAATAAAGCTGGGTTAAAATGGGGGGGGGGGTTGATTTAAAAGGAAGAGAAATGAAATTTAACATTACTGTTGGAAACGTTTAGAATTTATAAAAATTCTATTTAATCAATCTGTATTATAAGCGAAATGGGTTTTGATTGATTGATTCATCGACTGACATTTCTATCACTAATTGTCCCACTTGCTAGGACAAAGAATTGCGATATTTTAACCAACTTTTTCGTGTGCCTAGGACATTGAAACATCTTTCCCGAGCGACACCGCGGCACTAGTTCAATTGACCCAAATCGATTCTTCTTACCCAATCCCAACCTATTTCTATTTGTGGAACACGACATAACGAAGAAACATGGACACCATTAGTCTGGATTTAAATTCTTTTTTTGTGCGTACAGTTTTCCTTGGTGCCAAACTTTTTTGTAGACATTGTATAACAAGCAACATATATAAAAATCCTTTTTCAAAAAAAAAAAAAGGGTAGAATTCACCATTAAAACTATATCTATCGATAATAATGTACAAGTTATTTCCTTTATACAATATCAAAGAAAATATAATTAATTACCAATAATTAATTGACTAATTGGGTATTTTTTTTGACATGGATTCCTGTTTTGTTTTGAGAAATAGCGTAAGTAATTTGGTTTTTAAAGGGGGACTAAACCCAACAATTTTTGACTGAATACTGAAGGATTTGTTTCCCATCTTGGTGTCAAACAAAAAAAAAACTTAAAAAAAATCAAAGCTTATATCTAAGTGTATCAATTAGTTTGGATCAGCCATGTAATTACACTTGTAATAGATCTACACTAACAATAATAAATCTATTTATATTCATTTACCAATTACTTTTGTTTAGTGCTATTTCATGCTTTTAGCTTTTTCTATACACTAAGATCCTATCACTTGTCTGAACCAGTTGGTAAAGGGAGAAACAACGGAGTATCTGGGTGATCGCTTTTTAAATGCATATTTAAAAAAAGGTAACGATCTGAATTCGAACTTGCCTTCTCAGGCTTCTCAAGCCAACACAGTAATAACTCTTTTGTTACACCATATAAATTTCTGACACACCTGTTACGCCAAATAAATTTCTGACACACTTGTTACATCATTTAAATTTCTGACACATGTATTGCACCATATATATTTTTGACACACGTGTTACACCATATAATTTTTAAAAATATATTTTTATAGCGTTTTCGAACTATTTAATTTAAACAATTCAATCTACATAAAAGTTGAGACGGAATTTATAATCTGTTTCTAAGATAACTTTCAACACTCGATAAAAAAATAGTTGGCGTTTAAGAGCACCAGAGAGCCTTTGAAATATTTCGATATTAAGTCGAAGAATACTTATGTTGTATGTAGGACTATTTTCTAAGGCGTAGGGTGTGGGTTGGGTGGATGTAATTGGTAATCAAATTCTCTGGCAAACACTATGTACTTGGGAGGAGGAGCGTTGAAAAGTGAGGCGTGCCAATAAGACGGGACGAAAAAAAAAGGGAGGGGGAAGTGATCTGTTCAACAGGCTAGAAGTGAGTGTGTTGAGGACGATTTATAGTGGGCCATTCTATCTAAGCTGAACATATACTAGCAAGGTTCAAGCATCCAAACGTCCTTTGTTTTTACTTTTTTGAATAACAAAATATTTTCAGCTGAGTTTGGGCGATTTTTTTTCAGCTGCCACTGCAAAGAATTGTACAGTAATAGACCGCTACAGAAACTTAGACGACACTAGTATGATGAATCCATTACAATTTTTTTTCTAAGTGTTTTTAGCGGCCCCCGAAACGGGAATAGCCGCTATTAGTTTTATGTGGTCTTTCTGCCTGGCGGTCCGTCCGACCGTTTATATCTCAGAAAGTGGACGAGAAAATGAAAATCGGACATCATGATATTTTAGATCATTCAAAGTTCTTATGCTACTTTTTTATTTTCAGAAAGTGAATCATTTAATTTTTAAAATTATCTATGCAAACAGATTTTTCAAAATAATACTCCAATTTTAAATGAAAAACTTTTTTTTTTAAAAGGTCACAGACTTCTTCAAAAATAATTCGGACTTCATTCACAGATTTGGGCATTGGTACAAAAAATTTGCATCTAAGGTCACAGTGGAAAAAATAGCAATTAATCATTATGAAATATATTTTTCATTTATAAACTAACTCATGGAATGAAATGCTGATTCAAATCTTATTTTTTTTAAAAGAATTTTGATACGAACTTCGCTTTAGTTGTAAGTTTAAAAAAAGGAAATAATTTTACAGCGCGCAGTTTTATACACTTGACAACGATCTAAATTAGACTAAATAGAGACCAGATGTAGATCTAGATCTAGATTTAAATTTATTAATAATTTGAACCAAATTTACATCTATAATAGCTATCTTCTGACAGCTTTGGGGGTACAGATTTATTTATTAAGTATACTGGTACAGTAGTATCACATCTAGAGGTGGATCGGGCGTGAACTGCATAGTGTACTTAATTACCGGTGGCTCTAGATTGGACTAGGTCTAATAGTCCTGATCATATTGGTCTAGTACTTTTAAGATTAAAAGTGTAAAGTAAGACATAAAAATTCTAGTCTATATCTACATATCTTGATTTACACGTTTAATCTATATACATTTTTATGAGAAAATAAATATTTGTTTAGTTTAATAAACAAAACCTGAATGCTAGAAGAAGGTCTGAACGAGGTCGTACGGATATCACACGAGGTGACATGAACAAAACTGAATGAACTAACCTTAGATTTAAAGCTTGAGAAGAAATGATGACATTCTTACAAATACCAGCAGTCAAAAATGTTTTTTTCAAAACTCCATTAACGGTTGCTGTGGTCAGTACAGCATTGCAGGAGACACGTCTTGTGTTGGCACCAGCCACCGGAATGGTAATGTTGGAGATTCCAGCAAAGGAACAATCATTGTTGACGGCTGCACCGTTAAGTATACGGAATGAAGGAGTTTGACACACTAGACAAGAATAACAAAGAGATGAGTGTGGAAAGATGAACATAGGTCAGGCATGGTCTTTATTTCTCTCTCTCTCTCCCATATTTCTTTATATATTATTATTATTATTATATTATATGGCTCCTTCTGTCTCGGAAGTCAATGAATGCGCCCAGATGAGTAACTGGCTTTGGTTACGTCTTGAGATGGGGCAGAATCTGGAGTGACTGGTCAAGCCAATTCTGGAGCGGCAGAGTTTGCCACAGTTCATACATCTGTACTAAGGCTAGCTGACAGGGCAGCTTTCTATATTATAACATTACAATTGCGTAAATTTGTCTTAGTAAACACATTTTTCTATTTCAGCTTACAAACTTGGATGACCTCTTGGGCATGAGGAAGGCTGCTGTTTAGCTAGATGGATAAAGTTAACTGTTCTTGGCAGTCTGAAAATCTCAAAGGTATTACCAGTCACACATATTCTACCTCTTGCATTCATGGTCATAAACCTTGTAGCCTACTAGATACAGACATACAATCAATACAATGTTATTTCTAGACTCAAAAACGATTGCAGTTTTGACTTACATGATGGTGGCACTGTTGTTGTTGGTGTCGTTGTAGTCGTTGTTGTTGTTGGAGTAGTGGTTGTGGTTGTTGTAGTGGTAGTTGTGGTGGGTGTGGTAGTTGTGGTGGGTGTGGTAGTTGTGGTGGGTGTGGTTGTAGTGGTGGTGGGTGTGGTAGTTGTGGTGGTGGGTGTGGTAGTTGTGGTGGGTGTGGTTGTAGTGGTGGTAGATGTGGTGGTGGTGGGTGTTGTGGTTGTGGTGTCTACTTTAGGCTGAGATCCACATGATATGCTAGTATTGCAGCGGCACTGTTGGTATACAAGTTGATCAGCTGAAAGAAACAACAAACATGATGCTATTGATGTTATTTCATGCTACCCAGAACTGTTTGTCTACCTGTTGGGATCTCTCTGTAATCAGCTTCAACTCTACTGTAAGCGTTTCTTATATTATTTTACAGTATACAAGTTAAACAAAAATCTCACACTTTAAATAGAAACATACGTTTTCCGATCCAATTATACTTTGTACACAGTGGCTGCACTTAATTATTGGGCTTCTGTAGTTAGAGCTGTAGAGATTAAAGTGGTACACTTTCAGCTGCACTGGGGAACTTGTATAGGTTAGAGTAGTACTGGTGAGGATTGTACAGGTTAGAGTAGTACTGGTGAGGATTAAACATGTTAGAGTAGTACTGGTGAGGATTGAACAGGTTAGAGTAGTACTGGTGAGGATTGTACAGGTTAGAGTAGTACTGGTGAGGATTGAACAGGTTAGAGTAGTACTGGTGAGGATTGTACAGGTTAGAGTAGTACTGTTGATTGTACAGGTTAGAGTAGTACTGTTGAGGATTGTACAGGTCAAAGTTGTACACGTAAGAGTTGAATATATATAATTATATATATATATATATATATATATCAAACGGTTTCTGATTTCGTGACATACATGCATGCATACATACATACGCCTTACTTTCTACTTTATAGTATAACTAGCCATATGTTACCCGCGGCCCGCGGGTCTTAAATTTTTGCGTATCACTTTCGATATAGTCACTGAGAGCGCTTTGTAAACAATGAAATGAAATAATAATTTTATAAGTAAAGCGAATGCGGAATGCGTGAATGTAAAAATAATATGAATGAAGCTATCAAAATAGCTATCTCCATTCATATTATTTTTACAAATCAAAATAGCTGGGGGACAGTGCCCGCGACCTCCTCGTGGTGTCCCCTGGTAACTGGAGTAAGTCCACCCTTTGCTCTCAGGGTGGTCTGAAAAAGGCTAACTTTCCTAGCAGGCCTCCATGCTCTCCTGGTGCAGAGTTCTGCTGGTGAGGTCTGGGTAATGCTAGTTCTGATCGACATAACGCTCGTCTGGTGTAGGGATTTGTGTCTGTCGGAGCTTTAGATAATGCTGAACTGATCAGCCGCCGCCCTAGAGACTAGTGGAGGGTCAAGCCATCAAAATTTGCGGGCCCTAAACTGGTGGCTTTAAAAAAGGTCTCCTGCCTCACTCCACATTCGTGGATTAAACCCTGCCCATACGAGCGAGTGGTTGAATTAACTGATCTTTCGATCGATTCATAGTTCAATGTTCATGTCTGGACTGTTTTTCACTGCTCGCTCTAAGGGGCAACTCAAATCTCCTCCCCCTGGAGGAACCCATACCAATGTCGAGTAAAATTGCAAAGAAAAGCGGGTCTGAGCATCCCTAACAGGCTCCGCTGGCCAGGTAAAGGGCATTAGGCCTGGCATCGAAAAATGTGCTACTAATCGGCTCGCAACGTTGGTACATAGGGAGAACGGGCCACGTTGCGAAAAAAAGAGCTACCGTTCTTCCCAACACACAAACCCTGATAAAATCCTTTTCCCCCAAACAAACACTACAATTAAAAAAACCAAAAGTCTCAGAAAAAATTAAACCAACACCAACATCTCATACTGGGAAAGTAAGTATCCCCCACACTAATTTTGGTGGAAAGATAAAGCAACATGATCCCCAAATTTCCAAATCTGATGCTAAAACTTTCAAAGTCCTTCAATGTAACGTCCAAGGACTTATTCCAAAGACACTTGAAATAACTAACCTGCTCCACAAAGAGTGTGAATGTTGCCTTACTACAAGAATGTCTGATAGGTGAAAAAAGAAGTGTCTCAATACCCGGGTACTCTGTTCCGCTGCTCCTGTGGGGATTGCCGAGGCCTGGTTACATTTGTGGCTAATGCTCTGGTCGCCAAGAAAGTGTCCACAGACTTGAGTCAGGGGAGGACAGACACTTTGGTATTAGAAATTCAAGTGCATCAATGTTTATAATCCTCCAAAACAAGAACTGGCTTTAGATGTCAGAGAAACAATAACTGTAGACACTATCATAGCTGGAGTTCTAAATGCCCATTCACCTTCCTGGGGCTATGATGACACTGATCAGTCTGGTAAAAAAGTTCATGACCTGTGCAATTCTACTAACCTTTTTCCTTTGCAAAACAAACACGCTCCTCCTACTCTTCTGCATGCTAGCAATGGTTCACTATCACGACCAGATCTTTCTTTAGTCTCTGCTAACTTGGAATCTGTTATAACTTATCAAATACTAGGCGATATTGGCAGTGACCACCTTCCAATATTACTGACTGCCACTCTTTCTAAAATCAACACAATGACCACTAAAGAACCACGAAAGTGGTGCTGTAGTAAGGCTAATTGGAAAGGATATGAGACAGCTGTCGACAATGCCCTTGAAAAAATCATTGTAGATGTGAGCTGGCGCTCCTACATCTAATTTTATCTTTATTTTAATTTGTAGTTTATATAAGCCAGGGCTATGATGTTTGTAATTTAGTGACTTTTTAGTTTATATAGTTCAGTGCTGAGTATTTTGTAGTTTCCGCTATTTATAACTTTCTGCTAGTTTTAGTCTTTTTCTGTTATTTGTGTTTTACTCGTAGAGGAAAAGTAGTTTTTAAAATAGTTAACTAGCCTTAGAGCTGTGGATGTTCTTTCCTATTTTTTGTCCCTGGTTAGTTCTGCTTATTTTTGTCTTTGGCATTAGCGTTGGATTGGTTGCTATTTTTTAATATCAGTTTATGTGTCTGTAAACGGTATAGAGCCCACATATGAGCTTACAATAGAAATAACTTTTTATCTTCCTTTTTGTATTTTTGTAGGATTTAAATTTTAAGATTCTCTTTTTAATGCTGTTTAATTTGGTATATAATGTTCTGTAGTCCGTGTCTTTAGTAATTTGCTAGATTTTATTGTTGTGTACGGTTAGGTACAAATTAGGGAAATCGGTAGTCCAGTTTAGTTTTAGATAATTAGCGTGACGTCATGCTGTCCGATATGTTCGCGCTGACCAGTTATAGCTAGCTCCGGAACCACGTTGAGCTCTCTTTTGTCTTGACCAGTGGTCAGTGCTGACAGTGATGCCTGTATAAAGCTAATTGTGTGTTGTATAATTTCAGCTGGGACCGCCTGTAAGTTGGAAAATGTTTTTATTTTTACTTTCTTTAGTTTGTATTTGTATTAATTGTTTCTAGATCTACATCTATTGCTACAGTCTAGATGCAGATTGATTAGTGTAGTGGCATTACTGGCTAGTTAATTAGCCATGATTACCTCTGATGGAACCGGAAGTTCCGTAGAGTTGGGTAGCGTCACACCCTTTTAGCCATCCTTAATGAACGCCTTATTGTTTTTCTATTGTTTGACTATTTGTAAATATTTTATTATTTTATGTCTTCTAAAAGTATTTTTATTACTATTATAATATTGTTAGGATAACGGTTCTAACAAGTTGGCATGTTGCCGATTTTAATTTTTAATGTAAATGATGGCTTCGTCCTTGTCAACGCTCTATGATGGCGGATTTGTTAAGCCAAATCTAGATTTATATTTATTATTGTCTGGCCCAACATGTGTTGTGGCGTAAGCTTTTAAGTAGGTATCATAATAATAATAATGTATGGCTTTTTATTAGCTAAATGAAGGTAATAGTATTTACCTTATGCATTTAGGTATGTGTATGTGCTAGACTAGGTCTAGTTCATTATTATTTTGTTATATTATGAATAATTATGTCTTATGTCTTATGTATTAGTAATTGCAGGCTATAATTCCTGCCTAACTGTCTGCCGCAGTCATTACTGCCTAACTGTCTGCCTAACTGCCATTATTTCAGCTGCCTAACTGTCTGCCGCAGTTATTACTGCCTAATTATCTGCCGCAGTTATTACTGTTGCCTTATAGCTCTTGTTTTATTGCTGCTGTACAGCTGCCATTATTTCTGTGTAGTAGCTTACGGCTGTAGTCCTGCCAAATAGCTGCTTTATTTGTTAGGTTCAGTTCGGTAGGGTTGATCAATCGTTTAGTAGTGTGTATATTTAGTTTTATTACTGTTGTTTTGGTTTCATGTAAATAAAGTATATATAAGTTCCTTTTATAATTTCAGTTTGTTATTTTATTTTTAGTTAGCTAGTTTAGTTTAGTTTGATTGTGCTGTCTGGTTGCTTAGGCGACTCTAGCCCCTTGGTCGCAGACCGAGGTGCACAGATTGGGCCCACCCAGTAGAGCTACCACCTGCCTACTGTTATAAATGTTGAGCAGCAGATAACGAAAAGGTCTCACTCAGTAGCGCCACCCTGACCTGCTCACATAGAGTCTAGCTCTGTGCACCGTCAAATAACAACAGCTATCCTGGGCATGGCTAAAAAGTTTATTACTCGAACTTACCCTTGTAAAAAATTCAAAAACTTTGGGACGGCTGAAATCAACAAACTTGTTATGGCTCGGAGAAGGGCATACAAAAAGGTCCAAAAGAACCCAAACAATCCAACACTCAGGGAGAAATAAAACAGACTCAGCCTACTAGTCAAAACGTCTGTTAAAAGGGAAAAACGAGAACTTTGGACCAACACCTGTGCAAGGTTAAACCTAAGGGATAGCTCTAAGGCTTGGAGTCTTCTGAGAAATCTCAAAAATGCTGGGCGTACGAAAACAGCATCCCCATTATCTTCACCCAGTGGGGTAACCATTTCATCGAAGAAGAAAATTGCCACCTTGTTGAACAAATATTTTGCTAAGATCAACAAGGCTGCCAAGAAGTCCCTAATGTCCAAAGCCATTGATAAAGCTCGCAAAGCTGATGAATAAAAATGCCGAAAGGAACCACAGACCGAAAGTGCTGAGGGAACGATGAACTCCCCCTTCTCGATAGGCGAGCTTAATGCTGCCATAAGGAAATGCTAGCTTAAAAAGGCTCCCGGGCCGGATGGTATTACCCCCGAAATGCTTAAGCATGTAGGGGGGAAAGGAAAGGCGTGCTCTTGGCATTCGAAAATAGAACCTGAACCATCTGCCCATGGCCTGGAATCGTGCCACCATTATTCCTATACCAAAAAAGGGAAAAGATGCTTCCACAGGCCCATCTCACTCACATCTTGTGTGGGAAAGATGGCTGAAAAAATTGTAAATGAGCGTATGGTTTGGTACCTTGAGAGTGCCCGTCTTATAGCTCCAGAACAGGCTGGTTTCAGGGCTGGAATGTCCGCTATAGAAAAAGTCAACATCTTTATGAAGAGCGTAGCAGATGGATTCCAAAGGACCGAAAGCACATACGCAGTCTTCAATGACTTAAAACAGGCATATGATAAAGTATGGCGGCCTGGATAAGATAAGAGCCTTGGGGGTGCGGGGACGGATATATTACTGGATTAGAGACTTCCTACAAGAGCGTACAATAAGAACAAGGATGTACGGAGAAGTCTCAGGGAAAATGACCCTCGAGCACGGCCTCCCCTAGGGCTCCGTCCTGTCATGCGCCCTTTTCACGGCCTTCATAAATAACCTACCGGCTCAGCTAAAATGTCAAAAGCTGCTATATGCTGATGATATTGTCCTTTGGAAATCCGGAAGGAGCGCAGCCTCCATACAAAAAGTGCTACAAGAAGATCTCCATACGCTCTCTCCAAAAATGGAGGCTAGAAATAAACACCTCCAAGACAGTCTATTCTCTGTTCACGCTCGGGACTGGCATTCTCAGGCAACCTTTCCAGCTCTCCCTCAACGGAGTGGATCTCAGCATGGAAAAGCTTCCCAAGTACCTTGGTGTAACTTTAGATCGCAAACTAAAAATGTGTGAGCACATACAGGATGTTGTAAGAAAGGCCTCAGGGAAACTTTGCATTGTGCGGAAGCTGGCATCCACGAAGTGGGGAGCCCGAGCAGACATGCTCCGATCCCTGTATTTAGGAGCAGTCCTATCACAGATAGACTACAGCCTACCTGTGCAAATTTATGGCTCTAGGACTGCTCTTGAACAACTTGATAAAGTACAGTTCCAAGCACTAAGATTTGTCTGTGGAACCTTTAGGACAAGTCCAGTAAATGCGGCTGAAATAATGGCTAATAGGTCCACTAAACCTTAGGAGAGAAAGGTCAGTACTGACCTGCTATGAGCGGTATAAAAGGCTGGATGAATACCTTCCAGCTAGAAAACTAGTGAATGGTTGGAGATGCAGAAGACGTATCCAGATGCAGTCTAGACTATCTGATGTAGCTGGCCTCTCCACCAACCGACAAAACATTCAACGCTTTCATCCCCTTCCCCCTTGGTGTCGCCCAACGACCCCAGACATACGCTTGAAATTAGTAGACCCTAATGCCACTAAGCAAAGCCGTTCATCTAACGACCTTCAAATCCTAGCTCTGGAGACCATTAATACCTTCAAGCCCAGTGATATTTTTGCATACACTGATGGGTCGGCATCAATAGGTTCTGGAAGAGCAGGCTATGGAGCCTACATCGACTTTCTTGGCTCTTACACAGTCATAATCTTTGGACCATGTGGTAGTGTTTGCAGTTTTGATGCGGAGACCATGGCAGTCTGTGAAGCCTTAAAAGTCAATGATTCTCAACTCGGCGAGGGACATTTGAGGGCAACACAGATTGTTGTGGTCACTGACTCAAAATCTGTACTACAGGCTTTGCAAAGGCCCCCTAATATCAACACTGTCATCATGGCTTCACATAACATTAAACAACGCTATTGCACCCCTGTAATAATGCAGTGGGTACCGAGTCATATAGGTGTGACTGGCAACACAATTGCAGACTCTTTGGCCCACCAGGGAGGGCGAATTCCACCCACTGATCAGGCTGTAAGCTTTCATCAAGCCCTGGCTATAATACAAAAAACAGAAATGGAAAAGTGGTTTGAGTGCTGGGACAAGTCCCAAAAAACCCGTGGAGTCGGGGAGCGCATGAGGCGCCCTGACCACACTTCCCCGTGGTGGAGGCTGTCCAGGCCTGAGCAAGCTATTATAGCACAGTGCAGGACAGGCCACTGTCCTGTTGGCTCATATTTCTCGCGGCTATGGCCAAATTTTGATTCACGGTGCCCCCGCTGCGGGGAAGAAGAGGAAACCGTGCCTCATATTCTGTTTGACTGCCCCAGACTTTCTAATCTTCGCCTCGACAGGTCTGGGAAAGCCAAAATTCTCGACCTGTATGGCGACATTTATGCACAGCAGGGTTTCTGTCCAGGGCTTTTTGCAAGAGAGGATTTGAGCCTCTCAAGCCCTCGCTCCAATGGAGTTTGATGATGATGATCAAAATAGCTAATCGACTGAAATCCATTTTTTCATTTTTAAAAAATTGGTTCTAGGCCTACATATATTTGATTAATATTTTAAAAGAATAGACTTAATTTGGTATGTTTATGTGTTAAAGTAAAAAGTAGATCTTGAGTTAGACATAGATCTGGATCTAGATTAATCTTAGATGGAGTTCATTCTGCCCGTGCGGGAAGGCTTCGCTCTGCGCATGCATGACGTATTTTATTAGATTACGCGATTCATGAATGAAACTATTAGAATATATCTCAACACGGCTTCGCAGCTTTAGTGAACAAATGTATGAAAAATGCTTAAGAAAAACAAATCTGAATTTGAATGTTAATTTGATTAAAATATGAAATGAATGGACTATAATTAGTATGTTCATGTGTTAAAGTATAAAACAATCTTTGCGAAGAGAAGTTCTATCATCTTAGAGTTGAATTAGAGTTTTAGACCTAGGAATAGAGAGATGTGTAACCTTTCGGGTAATGTCTAAAGAAAGAATGTACGTCAGGAATTCTAAATTCGCAGATATAAGGAATTTATGTAAAAATGCATTTGAAATACAAATTTGAAGCTTATTTTTATTAAATAATGAAATCAATAGACTATATTTTGTAATTTTCATGTGTCAAGGTAAAAAACTATCGGCCTAAAGTGTAGTTCTTAAAATTAGATCTAGATCTAGATTTATAAGATACTATACTTTCATAGAATCGTTTTTTTTCTTGTTTTTTTTAGGGTCTTAAGTTTGTTTAGGGCTAAAATGCATACTCTACGGTCCTTTAGTACCCAAGAAACATTTATGCCAAGCTTTTCTAAGATTGGTCAAACGAATACTCACACTTGACTAGAGTAACACCTTTAGTTAAATCACTAAATTTAGAAAGCCTTCAGGACAGAAGACTCAAAAGTAAAGTAGCAATTATACATAAAACACTGAACCATAATCTTCAAATACAAAAACAAAACTTAATAAAATACTCTGAAAGACACAAAAATAAAGGCACATTCCTCGTCCCCTATGCTAGGACAAATTTGTACAAATACTCCTTCTTCCCTAGTGCTATTAGAGCATGGAATGGGTTGCCTGAGCTAGCCTGGAAAACCAGTGACTTGGCAGAATTTAAGTCATTGGTTAATATGCATGACTGAATGCATGACGCGTAGGACGTAATCAACTATTTTTATAAATAACATATGTATTATATAAGATAAAATAAAGGTTTAGATTTCTATTCGGCACATACATACAAACATACATACATACATGCATACATACATGCATACATACATACATACATACATACATACATACATACATACATACATACATACATACATACATACGCCTTACATTCTACTTTATATTATATATATATATGTGTGTGTGTGTGCGTAAGTGTGTGTGTGTGTGCGTTTGGCTACCGGTAAATCATTTAATGGACCCTCCCTTTTTTAATTAGGACAATATAATGATATAAAGTTAAACGATCCCCACCCCCCTCCTTTTACGTTCCCTTGCCCAGATGATTCTAGCATCTATTACTTTGAATTGGACCAGTCCTTAAATTCAAGTATCACCTCCCCCTCTCCCCAATACCTAGCCCTATTTACACTATGTGACTACTCTTCTGCTTGACAGTGGTACTTATTTGAACTATTTGATCGGCTCTCTATAGCCTGAGGCCCTTTTTGTTCTCTTCTTACGTCCTGCAAATGTTCCCATACTTTAGACGTAACACCCCCCCTCCAACCCCTTTTTGTTCTCTCTTACGTCCTGCAAATGTTCCCATACTTTAGACGTAACACCCCTCCAACCCCTTTTTGTTCTCTTCTTACGTCCTGCAAATGTTCCCATACTTTAGACGTAACACCCCTCCAACCCCTTTTTGTTCTCTTCTTACGTCCTGCAAATGTTCCCATACTTTAGACGTAACACCCCTCCAACCCCTTTTTGTTCTCTTCTTACGTCCTGCAAATGTTCCCATACT
Organism: Biomphalaria pfeifferi; assembly: GCA_030265305.1. Classification (NCBI taxonomy): domain Eukaryota; kingdom Metazoa; phylum Mollusca; class Gastropoda; family Planorbidae; genus Biomphalaria; species Biomphalaria pfeifferi. The sequence continues at coordinate 3,882,445 of JASAOG010000008.1, read as the reverse complement.
TTAGACGTAACACCCCCCCCCCAACCCATTTTTGTTTTGTGCACGTTCAATACAACTTGCCTGCATTTCAACAACCCCTTTGGACAGTGTCTTCAAGACTATGTTACATTGAAGTAGGACGGTCCACTATAAATCGCACTCATTTCTGGCCTGTTGAACTCTATATAACTTTCTCTATACTCCGGTTTTTGAATAAAAGTCCCGCACCCAAAACACTTGAATGTTTGTATATTTTACATCTCATTGGCTCGGCCTGCTTTGTAACATTACCCTTTACAAACAGTGGCGTCACTAGGATTGGTCACAGTGGAATAAGTATGAATGGATTATTATAAAATATATTTTCCGTTTACAAACTCATGGCATGAAATACAGATTTAAATGTTGCTTTTAAAAAAAGAATTTTTATCTTTTATACCGCTTTGAACGATGTAGAATTTATATAAGTGTCTTTTCCTTTTTAAATTTTCGTTGTTTATGTAATTTTATTAATAGTTATTACATATAAATTTATTGTAATGAGTCTCTCTCTCTCTCTCTCTCTCTCTCTCTCTCTCTCTCTCTCTCTCTCTCTCTCTCTCTCTCTCTCTCTCTCTCTCTCTCTCTCTCTCTCTCTCTCTCTCTCACACACACACACACACACAGAGAGAGAGAGAGAGAGAGAGAGAGAGTGTGTTGTTTTGTTTTTAGATGAACCTTTTCTAGACATTTGAAGACATTCAGTTGAGTCTCATCAGCTTCTTTTTTTTTGTCTCACTTCAAATCGTATAACTTCTGAATTTAATCAGCGTGTGCTTTGTCAGGTGTGTAGTCCAACAAACTACAAAGGTGCTTACAGTCATTCTACTCTATTATCTTTTACATCGTTTGCTAAAAGATCTATACACTTTTTAACATGACAGATATACTTTCAACTATCTACATAACATTTCCATCATCTCGTGGAAATTCTTTTTTCAATAAAGTGTTAAATATCCTGCTTTTATAGAAACAGTCCGTGCATTGTTTTGTTTTAATTTAAATCACTCATAGCAACGATTCCCTTGTCAAAAGTATTTCTAGCTGGATGCTCTTGTTTTCCAATTGTCCAATCCAGATGAATTCTTCATATGTCTTTTAATAATACAACATCGGACTTTATTTCAAACACACTTTCAATTAAGTTACCAATTTCTATTTTAATACAATCAGTTGAAAATAGACGACAACAAAATAATACAGTGTTTTTGCTATTAAGTGACTAAACGGTCCCCATTTGGAAGCATCAGAACCATTCTTACCACTAGTCAAGAAGAAAAATCCCTTAAAATATTGAAGTTTAGCATTTAACTGAGACATTGTAACATTTCCTTTATCTTGAATGGAGCTACTTTTACAGAAAAATGAAATAACAGAATAACCTTCAGAATTCTCATTGGCAACTTATTTACGTTCCAATTCTACTACATTTACATTAATTACATGCAGGTCCCGCACTACTGATTGCGCGGCCGTATGCGAAACGGATGTCGCGAGGCCTAGTCTAAATAGGGATAAGGATAATAAGTGAAAATTAAGAATTAAAAAAAAAATAAAAATTCGTCATTGCATTTTATTCATACTTTACTTTGCGAAATGACGGTCTAATTAAATTACGAGCCATCTTCAATAGAAGGAAGTTGTCCAACATAAAGCCGATAAACCTTCAGATCTGCCTTTTAGATTTACTATCGACTGGCAAAATATCGCTTTTGATTTTTTTTTAGAGATCGCGATAGATTTAGATCTATATTTCAATGCCACTGACTATAACAGTAAAGTAAGTATGGGAACTTCCTGTCTTGGTTTAACTTCACCTTATTATTTTTATTAAATGAAAGTTGACAATGCCTTTTTTTTCCCATCGCGACTAGGATTGGCATTTTCCATATTTATTGACACCCCAAAATGACAATGTTGTCTATTTTTCAAGATATTTTTCAGAATAATTTAATAATTTCAGGAGATTTGCGTGACCTTTTTTTTTTTCCTATACTTTGTAATTTCAAGAGAGTTCCATGAGCTCCTCGGAAATTAGAAGACCACAAAACCCTGTTATAAGTTTTAATGGTTTAATTACATAATTTACAACTAGTGTTAGTGCGGGGCATATGAAAGTGCGGGGCCCCCTGTGGCCGCATAGGTTGCACTGCCCAAAGGCCGGCCCTGATTAAATATGAGATTTCAATAATATTTTATGCCCGAAGAATGTCGTCATTTGTTAAACTGTGACTATTGGTTGGCATCCTGATATTATGGTGCTAGCTATAAATTCAATATACATATACATACATACAACTGGTAAACAGGTTTCGCGTTTGCCTGTGATTTTAAGTATAATATAGCATTTTAAACCTTTTGAAATAATTTCATTGAAAAAATTAAAATATGTTTAGTTGAAATGAAAAAAAAAGCTATATAGATTGATTTATTAATTGTGAATAACATGTTCCAATATAAGACACTGTCGTTTTTTTAAGTTGTTAGTTATTCACAAAGTTCACTTTTTAAAACTTGGGTGTCATCCCCCCAACGGGTGTCACCCGGTGCGGACCGCATCCCCGCACCACCTAGTGACGTCACTGATTGGGGGGACTCCCCTTAGAGCCTGAAAAAAGAGTTGACGTACATAAAAATCTATATATGAATAGGTCTGTGAATCGATCAAATGCGGATAAGAATTTATTTCGGTTTCCAGTCTAGATATAATATATATGGCCCTTTCTTAATTGGAAATACAACTTTGTTCCTTAAAAAGATAAAGAAACCCACAGATTTAGATTAAGCTCTTGAGTATCACAGCCGAAAAAAAAAAAATTTTTTTTAGAAACATTTTGTTCAATAGGCCTGTTTGTAACTTTGTTTTGTTACAGAACTATAATTCAAAGCTCTAAACAAACAAATTTAGGAAGTGGTAGGAGAAATTGAGTGGACCAATTAGATTCTACTCTAAATTGTTTGCATTTTTAGGATTCAAGCATAAATGGTGAGTTATAGTCCCAAATTTATTTAAACAATAGGTCAATATCAGATTGAGTAGAGGTTGGAAAAAAGGCGAGTAGGACAAAAAAATATTGGGGTTCAGAACTCATCTCAATTGTTACTCTTATACTGTATCTTTTTTTAATGAAATCTAAATTTTCCAAAACAGAGTCCTTCTTAAAATAATTATGATAAGTTTATGTGTAATTACATAAACTCTGTCGCCATATTTGACTATTCTGTTTGTCATGTATCATTGTCAATATTTTATTATTTAAAAAAAAATTAATTATATAAATTAAACTTAGGTTGAGTTTGTCGCTGTCTTTGACATCTGTCACTCAAACCAAAGACGGGCTCGTCACGTGATAGAAATCTATGATTTGATTGATTACGCCACCGGAAATAAGAAAAGGGACGCTCTATTCAGGACAAAGACGCCCAATCATAGACAAAATAAATATAGACTGGCCGAAGGAAGTAACTTCATGTAACTTGAAAACATGTATATCTATTGTATTCGGATTTCCGAATTATGAAAAATTGAATGATCTTCATTCTTAGAAATTAAAGAAAACTACACTGCCTCCTTATTTACAATGTATATAGGTGTGTGGCTGAAATAGATATGAATACTTAACTTTTATACTGCTCATAAATACTGTATAATAAAGTACACAAAATTGCAAGTCACAAATTTTCGTTTCATAAAACTCTTTAATCGGCCAGTCTATATTTATTTATGTCTATGCGCGCAATATAGAATCTAAATTCTTTAGTCTAACGGGAGATTTCATAGTGTTAAGATGTATTACTCATGAGTTAGAATCTAGTGGTTAATTTGAACGTTTCATATTTATTACAGTTTATTTTGTAATTACTGTATAATGTATTTTGTGATTTCAAGTTTCTGTATTTGAATTAAAGGATATTCACTTATTCAATCTACTTTATAATTTAGATCTAGAGATATAGAATCCCCGGCATGTCACAGTAATTCATCTTATCAGCTGATATCTACAAGTAAGGTCTACTATCTTAGCACCTCTCAGCACCATCGACGAATTAGCACTTCTTTAACACCTAAATCAATAAGAAGAGAGTTCGCAACATATTTAAATATATTCAAAGCAAGATAAACCTGTGACACTGTAATAAAACGTCATGTTTTCGTCCGGAAGGGGGAGGAGGCGGTAGAGTGAAAACAATGAATCAACGCTCATTTTTGTAATTTCTGCTAAAGATTACATTTGGCATTAAAGAACAGGGGGTGGGGTGATTCGATATAAAAATTTGATTTATAGCGTGTTTAAGTTATAATAGTGACAGATTTTTTTTGATTTTGTAATTTCTTAAAAAGAAAAAAGTATCGGTTTGTCCGATGGGCGGAGGGCGATTGCATGTATCGTCCCTCCACCTGGTACAACCATTTTTCATTTGATATTTACTAATGATAAAATTTGAGATTAGAGCGTGGTGCGACATAATATACAAATGGATTCAAATATCAATATGTAGCTTACATTATATATATGGCTGCATGGTCGTGCGTTTTGTGCGCTGGACTGTCGTTCGGACGGGTTCAAACCCTGCCCGCTCCCATCCGCCGTTGTTTGGACTAGGAAGTAAATTATCTTCAACTCTGAAGGAACAACCGAAACATGGAAAACATTTTACAAACAAACAATCAAACTATGATTTCTCCATAAAAATAGGACCGCCCTTACCAAACTCAGAGGGCTAGAGTGGAGATGACAGTAGATGGAAAATGCCCACCCCACCCCATCGAATCGGCCAAGATGCCAGAAGGGAGCGACATAAGATAAAAATTAATATAGTAATTCAACTAATTTTCTTCACAACTATGATTTCTACATAAAAGTAGGAGCGACCCCCCCCCCCCACTCAAAGGGTTTAGGTTGGAAGGGCAGTAGATGTATTCGCCCCCCCCCCCCCCAATGTGCCAACATAATATAAAGATCGGTTAAAATATCGATAACAAGTTTTAATCATATAGGTATTTAATTGATTCTGTTAACAAGCTGTGATTTCTACAAATAAATTGGACCGCCACCCCCACTCAAAAGGTTAGGGATCGGGATTGATGCCACTGTCCCCTCCCCACCCCACCAAATCGGTCAACATACTAGAGGGGGGAGCGAAACAATCTAAACATAGGTTGAAATATAAATAATTAGTATAAATTATAGCATAAGTAATAAATTCATATACGAATTGTGGGATTTCTTTACTAAAATTCGTCCGCCCCTCCACTTCGGGGGGTGGTTGGGGGGTCGGCCGAGGAGGGGGGGGCGATCGCTCCTACCGCCCCCCCCCCCCTGATCCGCTTGTGACTCTGAATCATAATGCACTAATAGTAATTAGAGATGGTTATACAATTCTACTGACCAGTTAAGTAAGTCATACAACATGAGCTCCAGGTGTTGTAGGCATAGCATGCTGTAGCTGGACAGGCCACATAGGTGTTGGTCATCAGCAAGTAAGAGCCCCATGTGAAGGTAGAAGTACCGTAGCAATGCAGAGGAGTTGGGTAATAATAGTAGAGGTTAGCGTCTCCGCCATTCAGGAAAATATTCAAGAAAACCAAGACTAGAATTTTGTGAAACATCTTTTGTCTGTGGATATTAAAGTAAACAGTCTGCCTAATGATATCAACATTATACAATGTAAAAGTCTTTGTAGTCTATGATGAGCTGAATATGTAGTCTACATTATTAAATAAACACCTAACTTACAAAACCATTCAAAAGAATATAATAGCCATAAGTGTATTTGAGCCTACGTACCATCAGCCATTACATAATGGTTACTATTGCATCCTAATAAATACTTCAAATCTCTCTATATATTTACAAAGGCCCTGATTGATTTACTGAGTCACCTAGCACTAATTCTCCAACTTGCCGTGGACGAAAACTTACCCTAACCCTTGAACCCCTCATTACTTTCCGTTGATCAAAACGGCAGCGGTTCAATTGAGCCAAAGCGATTCTTTAATCGCTTTTAAGACGCAATATGTTTTTTTTTCAAGCTGATAGATCAAAAAGTAAAGATTACCTTTTCTTATGTTTGATGCGTTTTAAGTACTATTTATTTGTGTATGTGCGTGTACTACTCATTGGTGCGAAACTTGCTTTTGTACCATTGTATAAAATTATTTTTTTTTCCTATGAAGCTGACTTTACGTGTAAAACTTCTAATGACCAAAAGAATTGTAGGTCAAACTAGATTATTTTGTGTCTCGAAGGTGAGAGTAAAACAAACAAAAAAAGATATTAAAATTCTTGGGTTACTACACCAGAGTGATATCAAATAAAGGTGTCCGACTAAAAGCAACATAAAGCTTATGAAAAAAAAAAAAAACAACTTAATATTGAATGAAGAAGCCGAAGTAAAGTCAGTTCTTTGATTGTATGTAACATTATTTTTTTGTGGTGGTGAAACTAGAATTCTTAGGCCAGTAGTATGTGTTTGTGTGAGAGGTCGATAAAAGCGTGCCATTAAAATTCAACATAACAAACTATAAATTATAAGACAAAATTATGTTAAGAGAGATTAAAACGGGTGGGGGGGGGGGGGGAATGCTTTGGCCAAACTATTGTGTGTGTGTTCGACGCAGAATGCAGCAGTAAAAATGCTCACGCTGAAAAATATCACTGAGTTCTTTGAAATATTTCGACAAAGAGTCGATGAATACTCAGAGATTGAATGTAGGACTATTTCCTATGGCGTAGGGTGGAGGGGTAGGAATAAGTTTTACCGGTAATCGTTTTCATGGGTAAATAGTATAAGGTTGGGAGGGGTATAAATCGAGCCGTGCCAATTGGTGGATTATAAAATTCAAGTTTTTAAATGGAGGGGGCGGAGCAGAATGTAAAAAGGACCAACCCACAAACAATCCAAGAGCCTTTTAAATAGTTCAAGATAACTGATAAGCAGAAGATTAGTCAGATGAGAAAGAAGACTATTTGTTAAGTCGGAAAGTTTTGGGAGGGGGAGGAGTGCTACTTGAATTTACGGGCTGGTCCAAATTATAAGTAAAAAAAAAAGGGAGGGGGGTCCATAGTAAAATGAAAATATATAGAAATCAACGGACGTAGCCGGTAGGTAAAAGTAGCAGTGGCGTAGCATCCATGGCGCGAAGGGGTTCAATGAACCCTGGCCCACGACCCTTAGGGGCCCACATTCTGTGGCGTTCCAACCATGGCGCAAAGGGATTTGACCAGATGGGGTCCACATGACCCTTGGAGGTGTGTCACAGTCTTCGTTGACATTGTCTGTTACATGTTCACCTCGGGTCATGAGGGTGAAAGACATGTGAATCCTCTGAGATAGAATGAGGAAGTAAGAATGACTTAATTGACTTTTAGTAAGTATTAACTTTTGGTCTGTCGAGAACTTTAGTAACCTTCAGTTGAATAGAGTAGTCTCTGGGACTTGAGACAGTACACGTATTTCTAATAGTTGTTTTCTGTACTTAGAGCAGGATAAATATTATTGAATTTATTGTTAACCGCTTTGATGCGGACGCATTTTAGTAGTGAAGTTGTGTTATATAGGATTTGTATATTTGATACCGCGGTTATGCAGATGTAGTTATATTTCAAATTGGATCTTGATGTAACCACTAGAAGTGCAGCATATTGTGTTATTGAATAAACGTCATATTTGTCTGCTGAAGATCTACTCAAGTCTTTGTATATTATTCATGTTCGTTACGTGTTAAGTGGACACACGAACACAGCATTCCTCAGCATTCGCGACACGTTGATATTCATGCACGATGTCTACATTCTGGTGACCAGTCCTATGTGTAATATTAATTGATGACCAGTCCCATGTATAATATTAATACCACGTCAAAAGATCAGTTACAGGAATACATTATTACACTTTCGTAAAGGCAATTATAAAGTATAAACAGAAAAGTCTTTTTAGGGGGAGGGGCGCCCACCTACATATTCTTGAACCCGGGCCCGCGGCTACCTTGCTACGCCACTGAAAGCTAGTATATAATATCTACCATTAAATCTATTGCTAAATTCGACTCTGGATAATATTTTTAAACAAGAAAATATTTAAACAAGATTACAAAGAGAGTTTGTGTTCCCTGTCGGAACCGCATATTCGCTGGTCGACTGAGGATGGCATCGAGCAGAGTATGAAACCGAGACCTTAGAGATAATCAGTTCTGCGCGCTAACCGCACGACCAGGCATTGCTCTTAATCTAATGACAAATTGGTTACAAACTAATAGCCTATTATTGATAATATACCTACACATTACGGAATGACAACTACCGGATATGTACTGTTATGACATGATTAGGAATTAGTTATTTGTTTCGGAAATAAGGGGAAAGTTTTACTTAGCGACAAATGACGTGACAGATCTTTAAAAAACAAGAACGCTCTTAGTGACGCTAGAAAGAGGATGATTTGTGTAGAGCAGTAGAATAGAGATACGAATGTACGGACATAGCTGACATCGGACGATTCCCTTCTTAGTTATTAAATGTATTTGTAAACAGCATCAGCGTCAACTACCTATTTTGATTGTTTCGGCTTTTCGCCGGTGTTACTGAAGTAGTTTTGAGTTCGATAGTACCTCCAGCCAGACGTAGATCTACACTAGATATATCTACAAGCATCACCACCGCGCGGAGGCCTGAACAACGTGGCGACCCCCGACTCGGAGCTTACTGGCAGCAACATCAAGAAGAATAGAAGCCCTCTGTTAGGAGGAGGCAGAAGTTAACGTCATCGGCCTAGTCTGCAGCTAGACCCTGATTATACAGCCACGTCGGCGAAGGAAAGCCAGTGAGATCCTGGACTCGTAGAACTAGGAGGTAACGAAATATAGATCTAGATCTACAGTTGTGATTTGTAAATGCCCATACTTGTGGCATCGTATTGAAGCTTGTATCGAGAAGGCTACAGTTTGTGGAGGGAAGAAAACCGTCCTGTCGATTCCGTACTGAAGAGATATCGCCTGCCCGGCATAGTGAGAACGAACGTGAAGGTCACCTTCTGCAAGGCCAAGATCGACCGTTAGGGTCACGCCAAAGAACTTTTGACGTAGGAGACATCGTACTGCCTACGGCACTTAAGTACAGTAGTGCTAATTTGATCTACAGCTCGGCTGAATTCTGGGCTACACGTTAGATAGCCAGATAGCCGGTAGTTTAGCACTGGACTTTGACTTTGTCGCTGTATCAATAGTTGGACCGTTACAGGTTCACTTTGGACAGACGACCACTTGGAACCACCGTACCTGCGTCGGAACCAGCAGCCGGAACCAGACTCTACGCCACCGACGAACCGGAGCCAGACGACAGATCACCGTGAACACCAGAACCAGACGCCGTACCACCGAAGAACCGAAGCCATTGCAGACCAGTACCGAAGGACCTTGGAGAGCCGAAACGTTCGTTGTTCTTGTCTCACCGCTAGGGAAGACATCGCCGTGAGCCTTGCCGCCGGGACAGACATTAGCGTAGGAAGAGTGGACCCGAGACTGACTGTGGAGTTATCGCCGCTTCTTAGACAGATAAGTCAAGTGTTATTTAACTACTTTCTCCTTAGAATAATTAGAGTCTGTAGGGAAGTGACCACTCGCTAGATTATCACTACCAGGTTAAATCGTGGTGGATTGGGGATATCCTTAAAATTAGGTGTAATCTAGCAAGAGGTCCATATATATGTTTAGCTGTTAATGCGTCCTGTATGTGAGTGTGAATCATTTAGTTAAGCATTTTTAGTAACGTCACGTATTAATTGTTTGCAATACTCCCGTCCTAAGTCTTACTGTCAGACGAAAGTCTCATTCATTGGAACTAGATCTATAGTTTGTTGTTTATCGTATTTAAGTTATATTTTCATATTTTAGTTGTATGAGTTGTAAGTTATATACACTCCTGGCTGTGAAAGCAGGTAAGAAGTAACTAAGATCTAGCGTAATCTAGACTAGATCTGGGGAGCAATCGAGGTGAAGCCTGATTGCCCATTGGTAATTTTAGTATTTGTAAATAGACAGGTTGGTCTATTTACCGGCCACTCGTGTTGAGTAACACGGTGTCGGTTGAGGGTGCGTGTGTCGCACATCGTATTCAGTCGGGTCAAAGTGTGGCCTACACACTTGTACCAAGGATACTAAGTGTATCTTGAGAAAGTGTAGAAGTGGTTATTAGTCTAAGTTGGTAGTTAGACGCCAAGGGTTTTGTTTGTTGGTATAAGAGGTACCATAACGTAGGATAAAGTAACAAATAAGGAATATGGCAACTACTTCAGGTTGCGACCTAGAAGAATTTAGAAAAAAGCTAATTCATGAAGCCAAGACAGAATTAGAACTGCGAGGCAAAGAACTAACTGCCTATGTGCAGCAGATGGTGGCGGCGGAAGCAGAGCGCTTGGAGAAGGAGAGAATTAGGGAAGCAGAGCGCTTGGAGAAGGAGAGAATTAGGGAAGCAGAGCGCTTGGAGAAGGAGAGAATTAGGGAAGCAGAACGCTTGGAGAGAGAGAAAGCTAGAGGCAGAGAAAAGGAAAAAGAAGAAGCAGATCGCATAGAGCGGGAAAAGGTTAGAGAGGCAGAAAAGTTGGAGAGGGAAAAGGTTAGAGAGGCGGAACGTGCAGAGAGGGAGAAGAAAGAAGAGGCGGACAGAAAAGTGAGAATTCAAGTTGAGCAGATGAGGATAGAGGCTGGTGTAAGTGTGCCCATCGAAGGGAACAGCAACAATAGCGCCAATATAGAAAGCCATTGTAGCGCCGCATGGATGAAAAAGAAAATACAACCTTTTGCGGAAGACAAGGACGACATCGGCGACTATCTGAAACGCTTTGAAATTAAACTAGCAAAGTTTAATGTCCATGAGAGGGAGTGGTCCGAAATCTTGTTGGACTTCGTACATGGGAAAGCCCTCACGATTTGCCAGAACCACGACCACTCGATGCAAAACAGCTATCAGGTGCTAAAGAAGGAACTGCTAAACGCATACGGGCACAACGCGGCAACATTCCGAAAGAAGTATTACGAAAACACTCCATCCAGCCAAGTTGATCCACAAACAACTATCAACGCAGAGAAGGACTTCTTCACTAAATGGCTCGGATTCGAGAATGTGGAGAACACCTACGAGGGGTTGAGGAACTTTATTCTGGTTGATAACTTTCTCAACAAATGCGATCTCCAGCTGCAGTCGTTTGTCAAAGAAAGGAACCCAAAGATGTTGGACGAAGTGACAGAAATTATTAGAACATATAAAAAGGCGTATCCCAGCAACCCACTTTCAAATAAAGACAGGAAAAATATTGACTTGGTGGGATACACACAGGAGAACAAGGATAGGGGTAGAAGCAGAGGGAGAGAGCCACAAACCGTCAGAGGGAATATTACTAACGGAATGGCTAAAGGAGTGACATGTTATACGTGTGGAAGGAAAGGGCACATTGCAGTGAACTGCATGAGGTCACAGAGCAGGGCCAGTGGTAGGAACAATTACAGCAATCGGAGGGGTTACAATAACTACAGTAATAATAGAAATAAGGAAAATAGAAGCAAAAGCAGAGAGCAGCAACCCAGAGGTGTGGACAGAGTGTACTTTGTGGAGGGGAACAGTGATAGTTTCACATTTTACCCAGGGTTTATAAATAAGCGGCCGGTACGGGCGGTCCGCGATAGTGGCTGTAACACGATCGTTATCAGGAGTAACTTGATTGAACCACAAGATTATAGAGGTTACCAGAGGAAGGTAGAGTTTGCGGACGGAAGCATCAAGGAATTTGAAGCATTTAGGGTCTTCATTGAGACGCCATTCTACACAGGATACTGCGAGGGAGTCGCAATGCCCGAGATGAGACAAGACATGTTAATTGGCAATATACCAGGAGTGAAGGAGTGCACTGCAGAGGAGCTAGCAGCATGGCAAAACAAGTATAAACAGATGAACCAGAACACGGACACTACGCCATACGAGAGCAACATGGTAATGACAAGAGCGCAGGGGATAAGGAAAGCAGAGGCGCAGGAAAATAGCATAGAGAGTGAATCGACGGAGGTGATGGAGCAACCAAGGGGAAACGGACTCGAAAACAACCAACTAGCAGAAATGAAAGAAAATGATTCAATTAAAGAAGAGCAGGAGGACTTGGAAGAAACAAAGGAAATACCCAGGTTTGCACAGGAGCAAAAGTTGGATAACATAGTTGGGAGGATATATGCCAGGGTGGAAGACAAGAAGAATAATAATCCAATGGAAAAGTTCAAATTTGAAAATGATATACTGTTTAGACAGACAATGCTGAATGGGAGGAAAGTGAAACAGTTGGTACTTCCCCAGAAGTATTGGCAAGACGCGCTTGTGATTGTACACGACAATAACATGGCGGCACACAGCGGGACAAAGAGGTGTTTCAAAAACCTGTCCAGGCATTTCTTTTGGCCGAACATGAAAACCACTATTGCCAAGTACGTAGGCTCATGTGACATATGTCAAAAGAAAGAAGCTAAAGGGCGGGTAGGTAAGGCACCGTTGCAGGCCATGGACGAACCAACAGAACCTTTCCAGAAAATAGCCATCGACATTATAGGGCCATTGACTAAAACGGAAAGTAATAGCAGATACGTACTAACAATAATTGACATGTTTACTAGGTATCCGGAAGCGGTGGCATTGTCTAATATAGACACGGAGAACATAATTAATGGCCTAACACAAAAGTGGATAACCCGATACGGGATGCCGAAGATATTGCTGACGGATAACGCATCTCAGTTCCGGTCGGAACAATTTAAGAATTGGATGGAGCAGGCAGGCATACGGCATATGACGTCATCAGTTTACCACGCAGAAGGAAACGGGACCTGTGAGCGGTTCAACGGGGATCTTAAAAGGGCTTTGGCCAAAATTGTTCGGAACAACCAGAGTCAGTGGGATCGGTACATCAATTTCGTACTTTTTGCACACAGGAATAATGTACACGAAGCCACACAATTCTCACCCTACGAACTAGTCTATGGACGAAAACCGCGGGACGAAATACAAATCTTTAAGGAGAGTTTTATAACAAACGTCATTGAAACAGAAGAGGAGGAAGCAGTACTAGATCTGAAGCAAATCTGGAAGGAAGCCTACGACAACAGCTCCAGATATAAACACAATACACGGGAGAGGGTGAACGAAAAAAGACAAATGAGAACTCTAGAGATCGGAGATAAAGTTCTGATTCTGGTGAATGATTTGAAGAACAAGATAGGCAAGCAATGGAAAGGGCCGTACACAATTACTGACAAGACAAGCGCAGTGAATTACAAAGTAGACATTAATGGTAAAGTAAGAACACACCACATCAACACTTTGAAAAGATATATGGATAGAGATCTAGAGGAAACACTTGAAGAACAGGCAGAAGAATGTTTACTAGTGTTACTAGAAGAGAAGAACAACGACAATGATATTAAAGAGATACCGCTGCTGGAAGTGAATAAGAATCAAACATGGGAAAAACTGAACTTGGAGAACTTGTCGCAGGAGAAAGCAAGAGATATAAAAAACATGGTCTACGAATTCAAAGAAATTTTTTCGAGTTTACCGGGGAAGACGAACGTTATCAGCCATGATATAAAGTTAATGGAGGATAAGCCCATCTTCATGAGACCGTACAGAGTTCCATTACATCTACAAGAAAAGGTGAAGAAGGAAATAGACAGTTTGTTGAAGCTGGGGATTATAGAACCTTCAGTCTCTCCATACGCTTCACCAATAGTGGTAGTAAAGAAGAAAAATGGAGATATCAGACTTTGTGTGGATTATAGGAAGTTGAATAAAATAACGGAATTCGATCCGTATCCTATGCCAAATATCGACGATATATTGCACAAACTATCGAATGCTAAAATCTTCACTAAGCTGGATTTAACGAAGGGATATTGGCAAGTGCCACTGACTGAGAGGGCGAAACCATACACAGCATTCACGACGCCGTACGGGACGTTCCAATGGAACTGTATGAGCTTTGGACTGATAAACGCCCCTGCTACGTTTAACAGGATGATGGCAACGGTTATCGGTAATAGGCAGAACGTCATATGTTACCTGGACGACATATGTATATTTCATGAGAATTGGGATGACCATTTAAAAGGTATTAGAGATATCTTTAAAGCATTACAAGAGAACGGCTTGACCATACAGGCTGAGAAAGTAGAAATTGGGTTGGAAGAAATAACATTCTTAGGTCACAGAGTTAAAAACAACGGCATCAGTCCCGTGGGAGAAAACATTAAAAAGATATTGGAACTGGAGACACCTACAACTCAGAAGCAGGTTAAGAGTTTGTTAGGGCTGGTAAACTATTACAGGAAATTTATCAGGAACATGGCAGAAATTGTGAACCCGCTAAATAATTTGCTGAGAAAAGGGCAACCACAGAAAGTTACATGCGACTCGGAGTGCAGGGATGCAATAGAAAAGATTAAAAAGGTTTTCTCAACTGATCTGATACTAAGACTGCCCGACAAGGAGAAAGTGTTCTACGTATCAACGGATGCGTCAGGGAACGCTATAGGGGGATGTTTAATGCAACAATATGAGTGCCTGCATCCCATAGCGTATGTCAGCAGGAAACTGTCAGAAGCGGAGAGAAGATATAGTGTAGTGGAAAGGGAGGCTCTGGCAATAGTATGGGTGGTGACAAAGTTGGAAAGTTATTTGTTGGGCAAAGAATTTTGTTTGCTCACTGATCATAAACCTCTCCAGTTCATGCAACAGAAAAGCATGAAGAATGGGAGAATATGTAGATGGTTCCTGATACTACAGAATTTCAAATTTGAAATAAAGGCAATAAGCGGAAGTATCAATATAGTGGCGGACATGCTGTCTCGAGTTACGTTGAGATAGGGGATATAACTTGAACACAGTTGATTTTGTTTTAATTTAAGTAATCGAGTTGGCTAGTAGTCATAATCAGTTGGGTATTATGTTGTTGTAGTATTAGTTAGTATTAGATTGACTCATGTTAGTTATTTATTATGTATGAATATTAATATGTATGAATTGTATGTATGGAGGTATGAATAGATAGGGCATTTATAAGGCGACGAGGTATTGATACCAAGGGAAAGTAAGTTTTATAAGTTATTCCTTGTTGTTGATCATGATCATACATCAGTAAAGAGTTAGGTCGCGCTGGGACAAGTAAGTGGAGAGAGGAAATAAAATACACTTGTAAATGCCCGAACGAACATTAGGTGTATAGTGGGAGAACGATTATTGATAAATGTCAATTTGTCATATTAGGTAAAATGTCTGTCCTGACGTGTGAGGGAAAGTGGTGGAACCTCTGGAATGTGATGTGATAAAGTATGTATATACGGACTATGTCGGCGGTCATCTATGGCACATCACATTGGACAGTATCACTTTGTGACATTTGAGGGAAATATGTGTTCAGATCAACTTGAGTTTGGGACAATGATGAAGAAGTTGAAACCGAAATCAAGACTCAAGTTGTGTTGTCTTTTATGTTTCCCTACATTTTGGCCCTTGCACAATGTAAGACTAAGACAGTAGATAAAAAAAATTGACTGGCAATTTTTTTTAGCGGGAGGGGGAGGAGTTGTTATGACATGATTAGGAATTAGTTATTTGTTTCGGAAATAAGGGGAAAGTTTTACTTAGCGACAAATGACGTGACAGATCTTTAAAAAACAAGAACGCTCTTAGTGACGCTAGAAAGAGGATGATTTGTGTAGAGCAGTAGAATAGAGATACGAATGTACGGACATAGCTGACATCGGACGATTCCCTTCTTAGTTATTAAATGTATTTGTAAACAGCATCAGCGTCAACTACCTATTTTGATTGTTTCGGCTTTTCGCCGGTGTTACTGAAGTAGTTTTGAGTTCGATAGTACCTCCAGCCAGACGTAGATCTACACTAGATATATCTACAAGCATCACCACCGCGCGGAGGCCTGAACAGTACAATATGTCAGAAGAGCAATCTTAGATAATCTTTTGGTATTGTCATTTAAATGGAACTAGAATGAAGATGTAGATCTACCTAAATTAAACTACTAATTTAGCACTCTCAATATCTATATCTACTAGATCTAGATCTAAAATATATATTTGGGATAATGTAGATGTAATTTAGATAAGATTAATATAAAAAAACGCTTTATAATCAATTAATAGACTAATTGCAATATGAAATATTAAAATAGTAATTAGTTTTAGTATTTTATAACATTGCAATATTGGCATATTGACAATCTAGACTTTAGAAATAAAAATCTACACTTTAAGTCTAGAAATTAAAATTATAGATCTTGATCTAGTCTAAATCATGGCTGTCTGGTAGTGCGGATTGCGCGCTGGACTGTCGTTTGGATTCATCGATGGTCCCAGGTTCAAACCCTGCCCGCTCCCATCCCCAGTTGTCCTGCGGGAGGTTTGGACTACAACTCTAAAGGAACATCCGAAACATGTAAAACAAAAAACATTCTAAACTAGACCAAGAAATTCTAGATCTAGATTCTATAATGATTTTAATTAGAACTTAAATCTAAATCTAGTTTTAAAAATCTAGCTCTAGTGTAAGAAAAAAATCTAGATCTAGTGTAAAAAATCTAGCTCTAGTGTAAATAAAAATCTAGATCTATTGTAAAAAATCTAGATTAGATCTAAATCTAGCTATTATGTCTTTTTAAAATACGAGTCACATTATGAGGTTCAATAAACATTACTATACCGAGTTGTTTTAGCATTTCATTTAAAGAATTTATTCCATTTGACGTCAAAGTAAAAAAAATCCACTACGTCACACGGCCTATTTAGACTAAAAAATATAATCTATACGAGCAGCTTGTCGAGTGCTCATAGACATTGGTGCACCGAGTGAGATCTTTTAGCATTTAATTTAAAGAATTAAATCCATATGACGTCAAAGGAAAAAAATTCCATTACGTCACACGTCCTAGTTAGACTAAAAAATGTCTTTTAGACGAGCAGCTTCTCGAGGAATCATAGACATTGGTGCACCGAGTTTGTTCTTTTAGCATTTCATTTGATGGGCTAGTTAGACTAAATATGTAAATATATATATATTTATATAAAAGGATTTAAAGACGCTTTTTTTTAGTTTTGTCTGTCAGTCTGTTTGTCCGTCATGTTAATAGCGAGAAAAAAAAAGACTAACCGCTATTGAAAATCGGATTAAAATTTAATATCCCTTCCTGAACATCGCATTAGTTTTAAATTTCTATTATAGATTGTTCCGGATGTTTATATATTTATAGTGAGAGAAAATAAGAATTTCAGATTAATCAAATACGTTAATTAAATTTGTGGGACGGTCTGTTTTAAAATTAGATGTACCATAGCCTTATGAAGAGATTTTCAAACAATACTTTGGTGTTAGGAAGTTGTTTTCCTTAAAAATCGGAGCATAATATTCCCGATAATTAAATTTTCTAACGTTTTAGCTAGAAAGTTAAAAGTAGTGTAAGAGAGAGAGATTTTACATAAATAGAGTTAAAATATTTTTCATAACAAATCCGGATCAACCAATTTTCGTAAATGAGAAAATTATTTGTTTTTATTTATTAGAAGAGGGATTTCAAACATTTATTTGCGTTATTAGATTTTTCATATAATATTCGGATAATTTTTGGCGACGATTTGTAAGAAAATTAAGGTAATGTAGGTCGATTTCTTTTTCGAAACTAAACCCGGGACATTCTTTACCGATTAAACAACTTTTATTATGTTTCGGCAAGAAAATTAACTGTAAAATAAAATAAAATGTGATTTTCAATAATCGTTTCTAATAAATTACTTTCTTATTTTAAAATCCTGAACAAACTATTGTCAATATTTTTGAAAAAAAATAAAATTATTTGACATAAATTTGTTTGAAGTTAAAAATTCGGAACAATTGATATTGATAAATAAACTATAGTGACGTAATGTTAAAGAATATAAGTGTAATATTAGTCATAATTTATTTTTTATAAAACAATATCCGGCACAACTTTATAGTTAATGAAATATAAATCAGTATGGATATTTTTATTTAGTATCTATATGCTATTTACATAAATAAACTGGAACAATATATTAAAGATCATGTATTTCTTGCAACGTTTAAGCATGGAAATAAAATCTAATATAAATTAGAAGAGCAAACAAATATTCATTGGCATTGATTTGTTTTTCACAAAACATCCGGAACAATCTATTATAGATACTTAAAACTATTGCAATAATTCTGAATGAAAAATTAAAGGTTAAATCAGATTTACAATAGCCTTTAGTGTTATTTGTTAATCTAATCGTGACGGACAGACCGACCAACAGACAAAACGCACAAAATAAGCTTCTTTTATTCGGATGAGGGCACTAAAAAATAAAATCTGATTTTTTAAAAACGTTTAAGGAATAGGTTTAGCACCATATCATGTTACGACATTACGCTACTGCACGAAAGTCGCTGCATTAAAAGTCTATTTTTAAAAATGTGCGTGATATTTACATACACAGTGCATTATTAGCCTTTATAAACAAACAGAAATGTTTCCTTTTAATTTTAGCAGCTAGCTAATCAGAAAAAACATCTTTTACTATTATTTATATTTGTTGTAAACATTTCCTGTACATTTTATAAATATATTTGACTTAGTGATACTGAAAATTCACACCATACACTCGGCTGTATTAGCATATTGTAACATTGCCTCCATTACATTTACGTAATTGTTTTAGAATCGGTGTACTTTTATGAAAAAATCGCTTGCATAATTAATTTTATAAATTAAACGGTTTGCTTTTAGAAAACCAAAAGTAGCCGTTGCACCTAAACATTTCAAGCCTCATTTAATGATAAAATAATATTTTTCATATCTCTTCTAGTTTTCGAGATCTGAGTGTGACAGACGGACAGACGGACATTTTGCACAAACCTAATAGCGGCTTTTCCCCCTTACGAGGTTCGCTAAAAAGAATTTTTCAAAGCGTACTTGTATCAATTAGCTTGGATCAGACATGTAATTAAATTTGTAATAGATCTAGACTAACAATAAAAAAGCATTTATCCATTTTTTTAAAAAGGAGAAACGACCTAAATTCGAATTAGTGGCTCAAGCCTTTTCGGTCTTCTCAAGTCAACACGGTAGCCAGTGTACCACTCTGCTAGTGGAGAGCTTATGGAAGTTTGTATAGTCATCTATTGTTTCTACCTATTTATTTGGGTTTGTGACAGTTTGTGTTCACTAAGACTCAAAAGACTAATTCAGCTTATATCACCACTTCAGTCATTCACAATTTTTTTCCCTTGTTCTAGATACCAAACAAAATAATTGACCAATAGTTAATGAAATAATTGGTTAATACTCTTTTTTATTGATCCATGTGTTGTCAGGTAAAAGAAATAATTGTGCGAAATTTCAGATTGATCCGAGATGGGGTGTCGGAGAAATAACGTGTACAAACTTTTGACCAGACTGACAGAGTTGATATGATCTTTGTAAAAATTGGAACCTTTTTTTTTAACCCACTCCCCTTATCCCCCCGCCCCGAGAAAAAACCCTGGTTAAGCGAATGTATAAATCTACTAGACTTTATAATATTCTAATGATAGGCCTTTAGATCTTGTCATAGACGACTGAGCAAAAAATTGATTGATTAAACCTTTTAATGAATAGGGGCTACGTGCGGAAATACGTCCCAAAGACGTAGGCCTAGAGTCTGTTCAAAATAAATATTTTATTGTCTTCTAGCCAAATTTAAATTAATTTTTAATATTTTAAAAAATTATAACGGTTAGACTAGAGTTTTCCCAGTGAGGCCAAAAGAACTAATAATTATTTTTCCAATAATTATTATTTTCAACATATACTCGCAAATTTCTAGGTAAATTGTACGAGCCGCTTTCAAGAAACATGTCCTCCCATCGAAGTTTTGCCTACCCATTCGGAATGTAGGATTTAAATAAAGGTATTGTAATAATCGCTGTTACAAAACAATCATCAGCTTCATAAATAAAGAATTGTTTTTTTTTTTAAGTATTCTACTTGTTTGTCATTTTACACATTTAAATGTTGGCTTAAAAACACATATTGAGTCGAAATTGTGAAGAAAAGAGACTTTAAAACACAAAAATGTGTCCAAAACAGATGGAGATTAATGTCTGAAACTGCTAAAGTTGTTTATGGAAACATTGCTTAGTGTATAAAATTAGATCTATTTCGCTTGCAAGCTTAACAATAGTTTACAATAAGTCATCAGTGCTCCAATGTATTGTAGAAAGAACTATTTACAAGATCTGTTGTGACTAAGCGATTATGTACTCACGTTATGTTAATATGGTCTTCTGGCCGTCTTCTAGCCTCACACTAGACGTTAGGGATGCACAGCTCTGGCCTCAACTGTGGGAGATGTTTATTATAGAGTGGATCGTTAATTGGATATACTAGACCACTGACGTCAGCCTAGACACACACTCATACACACATCAACATACACAGACATTGGACAATGAAATATTTGTTTCAAATCTTTGTTCCATATATTGACAAACGCCTCCACCTCCAGACCATCGTTTTGAAATCAAAGTAAACAAGAAATGAAAGGGGATAAGGTCCAAAATATTGACAGGACAATCAAATAATGGCGTCATGAGGTCAGTTTTCAATTGAAATAGCAACATGACCTGATCCGCACAGCGAAGGTTTGAAACTGCTACAAAGGTTGTTAACGAAGATATGTGTTTATAACATGGGCGTAGCCAGGATTTTTTTTTCGGGGGGAGTTTTGGGGGGGGAATTTTTTTTCTCCCCCCCTCCTCCGCGAATTTTTTTTTTGTATGCATTTATGTGTGTGTATGTGTGTACATAATCTTTATTATATTCTGACCCTTCATTCTTTCGGAAGACGTTTATTGTGCCCTAGAACAGATTCTTCCTGGAGTTAGTGGGAAAATTGTTGACTCCCCGCCACTGTCAGCAGGGGCCTGGGGGAGCACTAGGAGCTCCCTCAGCACGGGGCGGAGCCCGCCGCCAAGCACTATTTCTGGTGTTGACAGCTAACAAAATGCATATTCTGTGATATCTACAGTGCATTTTCCTGCTATTAAAATTTTTTATTTCAAAGACCTAGTGTGCTATTCTTACTGACTTAGACCCTCCCGCACCGTTCCTCGCTTTTGCCGTCAAGCTGTCTCCACAAAAATCTGTCACTGGTAATGTCTGGAGCCTCTTCCCACCTGTTCCGAGGACCTCCATAAATGTGTGGCGCCAAGTTGTACTAAGATATCATCGAAACTCTTATTATGCGTAATTCATTTTGTCGGAGAACATGTCCCGCAAACCCCATGCGACGCTCTGTCACAATCTTACTAAGGGGTAGACTCCCAGTTTGGCATAGGATTTCCTTGATTTAGAGCCGATCTCTATAACTGACTCCTAAAATCTGTCTTAGCCATCTTTGTTGAGCCACATTTAGTGTTTTTCAATTTCGGCAGATGACTATTCACTGCACTTTATCAATGGAGCCCAGCCACTTCTAGAAATGTGTAACCTCTCTTGAATACGATTAGGTGACTGTAGTTTGCTTTAGATTTTATATCGAAAAGGGAATTTTTATCGTCAAAATCATCTGTTGGAGGTTTTAAACTAAAAGATCTCTGGAGTGATTTTTTTTTTAGATTCAAAACCCCATTTAGCTACGGTCATAGAATTTGGTAACTGTAGTTTGCTTTAGAATAATATTAAAGAAAGAGGTTTTCCACCTCAAAACTCTCTGTAGGGGGGATTTTAAACTCAAAGCCATCTGGAGTAGAGGGGTTTAAACTCAAAACCCCCAATTGGCTTGGCTACGCTCAAATAATTTTAGTGTGTAATTTTCTTTTTTTATATTGAGGTATTTTTTAGCATCAAACCCCTCTGAAGGGGGGTTTTAACTCAAAACCCCTTTTAGCAACATTCGTAGTATTTTGAGTGCGTAATTTGCTTTTTTTTTTACATTGAAGATGTATTTTTTTAGCTTCAAACCCCGCTGACGGAGGGTTTAAACTAAAAACTGAGTCAGACCCATTTATCTACGCTCATAACATTTTGAGTGCGTAATTTGCTTTTTTTTTTTATATTGAGGTATTTTTTAGCTTCAAACCCTACTAAAGAGAGTGGGGGGGGGGGGGGGGTGTTTAAACTTAAAAACTCTTTGGCTACGCTCATAGAATTTTGAGTGTGTTATTCTCTTTTTTTATATTGAAGAGGAGAGTTATCGTAAATTTTGGAGGGGTTTTAAAATCAAAATCTTCCTTAACTGTGCACTTGGAATTTGGGGATTGTCGTTTGCATTTTTTTGTTTTGTTTTATAGAAGAGGGAGATTTAACTGCAAAAATCCCTAGTAGGGGGTTTTAAACTCAAAACCCCTGGTAGGGGGTTTTAACCTCAAAACCCCGTGGTAGGGGGGTTTAAACTCAAAACCCCCTTGGCTGTGCTGGTGCAAGTGATGGTTTAGTATTAAAATCTCACCTAAAATAAACAACCCCCCCTGGCAACGCCCATGATATATAATCTAACTACCTAATCTAGTGAAATCTTTGGTTTATCTATTCTAGTTAAGTCTTTTGTTTATCTAGTCTAGAGAAGTCTTTTCTTAATCTAGTCTAGTGAAGTCTTATCTTATCTTATCTTATATAATACAGACGTTACTTCAAAAAAAGAAGATAATTACGTCGTACGCGTCATGCATTTAGTCATGCATATTAACCAATGACTTAAATTCTGCCAAGTCACTGGTTTTCCTGGCTAGCTCAGGCAACCCATTCCATGCTCTAAAAGCACTTGGGAAGAAGGAGTATTTGTACAAATTTGTCCTAACATATGTGACAAGGAATGTGCCTTTATCTTTGTGTCTTTCAGAGTATTTTATTAAATTTTGTTTTTGTATTTGAAGATTATGGTTCAGTGTTTTATGTATAATTGCTACTTTACTTTTGAGTCTTCTGTCCTGAAGGCTTTCTAAATTTAGTTATTTTACTAAAGGCGTTACTCTAGTCAAATGTGAATATTCGTTTGTTATGAATCTCAATGCTCTATTATGTGTCTGTTCCAGTTTCTTAATGTTTTTTTGAGTTGAGGGGTCCCAAACTGAGGATGCATATTCTATTATTGGCCTAACCAAGGTTAAATAACATTTTAGTTTTATGTTCTTATTTGATGTATAGAAATTTCTTTTCTGTATCTAGTCTAGTTAAGTCTTTTCTTTATCTAGTCTAGTGAAGTCTTTTCTTTATCTAGTCTAGTGAAGTGTTTTCTTCATCTAGATAGCAAGTATAATAATTTTTTTAAATAGTAAATTCTTTTTCTATATAGATAGTAAATCTAATTATTCATCTATTTCTTTATTTATAATGAAACCAATTTCTCAATCTATATTGTAATTTATTTTATTAACTATATTGTTATCTATTTCTCAATCAAGATTGTAGTCTATTTTTCTGTCTAAATTGTTTTTTTATTTCTCAATCTTGATTGTAATCTATTTATTTTTGTCTATTTTGCTAACTAAATTTCGTATTGTTTAAATTGATTAAATTCTCTATCTAAATTGTAGACTATTTCTCTATCTAAATTGTAGTCTATTTCTCTATCTTGTGTAATATATTAGTCTTGAAGTTATCAAAGGCTGACTGGCTTCAAGAGATTACTCAGGAGATTTCTTGCAAGTTGGAAGTAACAGACAAACACTATCACAAAGAACTCAGTTCAGACTGTTGAATAACTAGATCAGGGGTCTCAAACACGTGACCCGCGGGCCACACGTAGCCCGCGAAACAAATTTGTGTGGCCCGCGGCCACGTCCGCGAATTAAAAAAAAATAGGTGAAATCATCTGCCCCGAGAAAAAGAAACTCTTTGAAGGCATTAGTTTGTCTGCGAACACAGTTGCAAGCAGGATCACCGAGTCAGCGACAAATGTTCAACAGCAACTGATTGCCGCAGCAAAGACTTTGTAGTATATTCCATTGCACTGGACGAGTCTACTGGTGTATCAGACACTGCATACTGTGCCGTATTCATTCGTGGGGTCGACGAAAACTTGAACATTGTTGAAGAGCTATTGGACTTACTACCACGTGAGGGGCAATGAAGCTGCAGACGCCCTCGCAAGGGAGGGTGCTTTGGCAGCCACACACCTCGAAGCACCAAGCACGTACTTACAAGCAACGGCACAAATCCGAGCACTCATTCATGAGAAGTGGTTTAAGTCCTGGGAGGAATCCAACATAGCACGTGGTGTCTGGCAGCACATGCATCACCCAGATCGCGACGATCCATGCTGGCGACTGAGGAGGTCAGAGCAGACAATTATTGCGCAGTGCAGAACGGAACACTGTCCTATTGGGGCATACTTTGGCCGGTTCCTCACGAACTTTGACTCCGGATGCCGTCTCTGTGGAGAGAGCGTCGAAACAGTGTCGCACGTCCTGTACGAGTGTCCCCAGCTCCGTGAGCTAAGGGGGGGGGGGGCTGTCTGAGCAGTCACTCGATTTGTATGGTAGCTACGAGGCATTAAGCCGAATGGCTAAGTTTCTTGCCAGAGCACTACGGGAGGAATAGTCCTTCCTGCTCTGTTTTTTCAATAGGAGTTCATCTCAGGACTTACTACCCATGAAAGGAACGACGAATGGACGCGACGTGTTTCAAGAACTGGAAGCTTGTATTGACAGGTGTGGGCTATCGTGGGAAAAACTTTTTTCAGTGGCTACGGAAGGTGCACCAGCAATGTGTTCAGAGAAGGTTGGATTGTTGTTGGATTAATGGTAGAGAAACGGTATAAGCTCAGCTTGGCGGGACCTTTTGCAGCTATACACTGCATTCTGCACCAAGAAGCACTCTATGGCAAAGTCTACAAATAAAGAACGTGATGGATGTTGTCGTGAAGACGGTGAACTTCATACATGCATGGGGTCTCAACCACAGACAGTTTGTGTCATTTGTAGCTGATTTAGAAACGGAATACGGAGAGTTGCTTTATCATACGGAAGTCAGATGGTTGAATCGTGGAAAAGTGCTGCAGAGATTTTTTGAACTGAGTCGGGCAATAGCATTGTTCATGGCAACGAAAGACGGAGACATACCTCAGCTCAGTGACCCAATGTTTTGTCGGATCTTGCTTTTTTTACTGACATCACGCAACATCTCAATGCACTCAATTCACAACTACAGGGCACAAAGCAGCTGATTACCGTGATGTTTGACCACATCAAATCATTCAGATACAAGCTGACTTTGTGGGCCACTCAGCTGGCAGATGGAAACCTGGTTCATTTGTCTTTTCTACAGAGCATTACGGTTGAACCACAGCGCCTGAAAGACTACGTTGACATCCTCTCCAGACTACTGGAAGATTTTGAACACCCCTTTCAGCAATTCACTGCTCTCGAACCACAGTTTTTCCTTGTTGCCACTCCGTTCGCAGTTGAAGTGAAAAACGTTCCAGAGGAAGTCCAGATGGAACTACTGGACCTGCAGTGTGCCACTGTTCTGAAGCAAAAATACGCTTATGTTGGTGTTCCAGCTTTCTACCAGTTTCTTCCCAGAGAGAAGTTTCCAAACTTATTCTGCGCAGCTGCTAGAATTCTAGTGATGTTTGAGAGTACGTACGTTTGCGAATAGTTTTTCTCCAGAATGAAGATCAATAAAACAGCATTACGATCAAGACTGACTGGGAACTACAGTTTCTGCTTTTTTTTATTAGTGACAGAGACCACGTCAACTTATTTTAGTAAACTAACCTGCCTGTGCATGTAATTAATAATTATAAAAAGTTTCTTTTAGCATCTCACTGCAGTGTCAGTAGTGTTCGTAAAATTTAATATAAACCTTCTCTTTTTGTGGTGCGGCCCGCTGAATGGTTTTTACTTTCCACTGTAGCTCACATGCTGAAATGAATTTGAGACCTCTGAACTAGATTGTAGTCTATTCTTCTATCTAAATGGTAGTGTATTTCTCTATCAAGATTGTTGTCTACTTCTTATCTTATCTTATATAATACAGACGTTACTTCAAAAAAGAAGATAATTACGTCATACGCGTCATGCATTTAGACATGTATGTTAACCAATGACTTAAATTCTGCCAAGTTTTCCTGGCTGGCTTAGGCAACCCATTCCATGCTCAGCGCTAGGGAAGAAGGAGCATTTGTACAAATTCGTACTAGCATATGGAACGAGGAATGCACCTTTATCTTTGTGTCTTTCTGAGTATTTTATTAAATTTTGTTTTTGTATTTGAAGATTATGGTTCAGTGTTTTTTGTATAATTGCTACTTTAGCTTTGAGTCTTCTCTCCTGAAGGCTTTCTAAATTTAGTGATTTTACTAAAGGTGTTACTCTAGTCAAATGTGAATATTCGTTAGTTATGAATCTCACTGCTCTATTTTGTGTCTGTTTCTCTATCTAGATTGTAATTTATTTCCCTGGTTAGCTTTTAAAAAGTGAGATTTTAATTACAAAAAAACTTTATGGCGTAGACTTCGGTCAGGGACGACTGTAAGATGTAGGTGACATTTTAGTTTGATGGCTCTAAGTTACTTATTCATGGTAAAGTTGTTTACGCTTGTTTTATTGAATGCAGAAGTATGCATATAGTTGTGAGTGTTTGGGAAGACAGACAGAGCTAGAGAGGAGAGAAAGGGAGAGAAACTTAACCCTGACAAAACACATTGAAATAGGTGATGAGGAAATGAGGCGAGTGGTCAGCCCTACAACAGGTGTAGCAGCGTGAGGGACACAATACAACTAAGACTTGTCTTCACACAATGTTACAACGTCAACAAACTGACGCAGTGGAAGCTAGACCTATTGATTGGTCTGGGGGGCAAGTTGACATTAACATTAGTCTGCAAAACGAACATGGCATGTGTAGCACCCTTATACAATAATTGCACGTTTTCTTCAAACTATTAAAGTTTTTTTTTGTTTTTTTAAATGTCTAGTTAAATATCATTTAGGAAATCAGGAGCCCACATATTCACACGGATTAGGTTTAAATGATACTAGCGTTGAAAACCGGCTACGCGCGCCATTTATATGATCCTGTGGTGGCCTTTTCAAACTCCTAAGGAAAATAGGTTGTCCCCCCCAAACTACTGAAGTTCATCGAGTGCTTTCATGAAGACAACAAAATGTACCGTAAAATTTAAAAGAACCCAATCAGCAACTTTTGAGGTTAGAAGTTGTGTCCAGCAGGGATGTGTGCTCGCAACGTCTCTGTTTGGCATCTTCTCCTGCTACTGCATTAAGCTTACAGCAATATTAACGAAGGTGTATTTCTCCAGACAAGATCCTCTGAAAAACTCTTTAATGTATCAAGGTTGTGGGCAAAGGTTAGGAAGATACTTATAGGGGAACTCCTGTACGCTGATGATGCAGCTATTGTGTCTGACTCTGATACTCAGCTTCAGTCCCTGGTTGACAAACTATCTTCAGCTAACCAGAAGTTCGGCTTAAATATAAGTCAAAGCAAGACTAAAATACTAGTTCATAACACAAATGCTGCACCTCATGTAACCCTTAATGGCCAACCACTAGAAATTGTGGACCATTTTTGCTATCTTGGCTCCATCATATCCAACGATGCTCTAATGGATAAAGGCATTAACAACACGGTAGCCAAAGCAATGAGAACCATATCACGGTCACTGGCGGATCCAGAGGGGCGGTAGGCTTGACATCCGACTCGAGCTGTGTTTACTGAGCAACTTAAGGTAGCACGGAAACAAATGTGAATGGATCAAAGCGCTCTGAGCATTCTATACGCATGAAAGTAGCGCTGTATAAAAGCTATAATAATAATTAGAAACAATTAAACAAAATAAAATGTTATAAGTAAAGCGAATACATGAATGTAAAAATAGTATGAAAAGTGCTATTAAAAAAGCTAATCGACCTAAATCTCTTTTTGTTACAAAAAGATTTGCTTGCATATATATTGAGATCTAGATCTAGAGTCTAATATAGATTTTGACCTAGATTAAACTTAGATTCACTTGTTTAAATTAAGTAAAATAATCTACTTTCACTAAACATCCTTGATCTATCAGTTTAAGGTTGAATTTAAGGTTCAATAAGCTTATTATTTTATGTTAGTATATTTAATATCACCCATATAGAGCATCATTTGCCTGTCCAATCACAGCGTGTTTTCACTAACATTTAAAGTTTGCACAACACATACATGGAAATTTTAAAATGTCTTTCAACACGGCATTGCAGCTATAGCAAATGAAAGTATGAAAAATGTTTCAGAAAAACAAATTTGAATGTAAATTTGATTAAAATATGAAATAAATGGACTATAATTAGTATGTTCATGTGTTAAAGTATAAAACTATCTTTGCGAAGAGAAGTTATATCATCTTAGAGTAGAATTAGAGTTTTTCACCGAAAAGGGAAAAGACGCTATTAGTTTTGTGTAAAATGTCTTTTTTTTTTCTGAAAGCAAAAAATCTAATTTTTAAATCAGTAATGCAAGCAGTTTTTAAAGAGAAAAAGCTTATTAGTATGCATTATTAGGTTGACCTAAATTAAAACGAATAGTAATCTTGTAAACATCATTTTCCTAAGCACTTTGAAAGCCGTAGGTTCACTCATAGGATACTAGATTGGCCAGGGAAGGCGCAGTGGCTGAGTGGTAAAGCGCTTGGCTTCCGAACCGGGGATCCCGGGTTCGAAGACTGGGATTATCAACTTCGGAATCGTTGGGCGCCTCTAAGTCCACTCTCTTCTAATGGGTACCTGACATTAGTTGGGGAAAAGTAAAGGCGGTTGGTCGTTGTGCTCGCTAAATGACACCCTCGTTAACCGTATGCAACAAAAACAGATGAACTTTACACCATCTGCCCTATAGACCAAAAGGTCTATAAGGGGAACTAGTTAGGGCAGGTTCACATTTAACTTTACATTCACTTTCACATATCTTTTGATCTGCTGGACTATTGGGGCACTACACAGGATCTGTTAACCTTCTTTCTCCATTCTTATCTCTCATTTGTCTTTGATATAATTTCATTCGGATGTTCTTTCTGAAAATATTTAAGCCTGCCTGGGTGGACCACTTCGGGGGCCGATTTTAAGTTTGTGTTTCCACACAAACTGTCTTTTGTAACCTTGTTTTGTTTTGATTTTGTTTTTTTTAGGTGAAATTTTAACACTAAACCATCACTTGCCCCAGCACAGCCAAGGGTTTTTGAGTTTAAAACCCCTACAAGGGGGTTTTGAGTTTAAAACCCCTACCAGGGGGTTTTGAGTTTATAAGACCCTCAAAAAAAAATTTGCCTAACTCTATGAAAATATTAGTATTTCATGGATCTAGCCATGGGCTTAGTCAGGGGGGGGGGTCAAACCCCCTCCTACCAAAATGAAATCCCCCCTCAGGGGATGATTGGAATTTAGTGACTGATTTTTTGCTTTGATTTTGTTTTGTTTTTTTGTGAAATTTTAACACTAAAGCAGCACTTGCTCCAGCACAGCCAAGAATTTTAAGTTTATAACTCCTTACCAGGTGGTTTTGAGTTTAAAGCAAATTACACACTCAAAATTTGGAAAGGTTTTTTGAGTTTACTAAAAAATACCTCTTCAATATAAAAAAAAAGCTAATTACGCACTCAAAATGTTATGAGCATAGCTAAATGGGTTTCGACTCAGTTTTGAGTTTAAACCCCCCTTCAGCGGGAATTGAAGCTAAAAAATACCTCTTTAATATTAAAAAAACAAAGAAAATTATACACTAAAAATTCTATGAATTTATTCAAAGGGGTTTTGAAGCTAAAAAATACCTTTTCAATAAAAAATAAGCACACTCTAAAATCTATGAGGGTAGAGGTTTGGAATTGAAACCCCCCACCAGCGGGGTTTGAAGCTAAAAAAAATACATCTTCAATGTAAAAAAATGCAAATTACGCACTCAAAATGCTATTAGCATTGCCAAAAGGGGTTTTGAGTTTAAACCCCCCTTCAGAGGGGTTTGATGCTAAAAAAATACCTCTTCTATAATAAAAAAGCAAATAATTGCCAATTGGGGGTTTGAGTTTCAACCCTTCTCCTACAGATGGCTTTTTTTTAAAGTTTAAAACCCCTCCAGACGGTTTTGAGTTTAAAATCCCACTACAGAGCTTTTTGAGGTGGAAAACCTCTTTCTTCAATATTATTCTAGAGCAAACTACAGTTACCAAATACTATGACCGTAGCTAAATGGGGTTTTAAATAAAAAACAAAACTCCAGAGATTTATTAGTTTAAAACACCCAACAGATGATTTTGACGATAAAACTTCCCTTTTCGATATAAAATCTAAAGCAAACTACAGTCACCTAATTCCAAGAGTGTATTCAAGAGAGGTTACACATTTCTACCTGTGGCGGGGCTCCATTAATAAAGTACAGTGAATAGTCATCTGCGAAATTGAAAAACACTAAATGTGGCTCAACAAAGATGGCAACAAAGACAGATTTTAGGAGTTAGTTATAGAGATTGGGTCTAAATCACGGAAATCTTATGCCGAATTGGGAGTTGACCCCTTAGATTGTGACAGAGCGTCGCATGAGGTTCTCCGACAAAAATAATTACGCATAGTAAGAGTTGCGATGACATCCTATTAAGTACAAATTGGTACCACACATTCAATGAGGTCATCAGAGCAAGTGGGAAGAGGCTTCAGACATTACCAGTGACAGATTTTTGTGGAAACAGCATAACGGCAAATGCGCCAAACGGCGCGGGAGGGTCTAAGTCAGTAAGAATAGCACTTTAGGTTTTTGAAAAAAAAAATTTAATAGCGGGAAAATGCATTGTAGATACCTCAGAATATGCATTTTGTTGGCTTTCAATATCAGAAATAGTGCTTGGCGGTGGAGCTCCGCCACGCGCTGGGGGAGTTCATAGCGCTCCCCCAGACCCCTTTGCTAGCAATGAGGGGAGTCTACAATTTTTTCATTAACTCCAGGAAGAAATAGAAATTCTAGGGCACAATAAATGTCTTTCGACCGAAAGCATGAAGGGTCAGAATATAATAAAGATTATGTACACACACACATAAATACATATCAGTATATTTTTTGCGGGGGGGGGGGCGGGGGTTGGAGAATAAAATCTCCCCCAACCCCCCCTCTCCCCGAAAAAAATCCTGGCTACGCCCATGAACTAGACCATGTTTAGATCGAAAGGATCTAGATCTTATTTTCAAAACTACACTACTTTGCACAGATAGTCTTTTGTTTTTTGTTTTGATTAACGATATGCCAGACTGCAGTCTATTGATTTCATTATTTAATAAAATTAACCTTCAAATTTGTGTTTCAAAAGCATTTTTACATACATTCGTTACTTATATCTGCGAATTTAAAATTCCTGACGTACATTTTTTCATTAGACTAGACTGAAATGTTACACATCTCTCTATTCCTAGGTCCAGTGGCGTCACTAGGATCGGTGTACCCGGTGCGGTTAGCTCAGGGTGTCACCCTCCCCCCCTGCCATCAACTTTATCCAAACTTTACCCAGAAGAAATTTTTTTTTTTTGTTGAACCAATACAGTAAGAGCCGATTACCTACTTTTTTTGCACAAATGTAAAATGAGTGGCAATGCTATTTTAAAATCCCATTGTCTATGATATTTTTAATATAGTTTATCATAGTTTACAATATATATTTTTAACATCACCTATATATTATTTACTTTGTTAGACTTATAGACAGGAAACGGGTTTCTGGGCTTCAGAAACTAAATCTCCTAGGTCTAGCTTGTACAATTTCGAATTGTAAGAAGATTGCACGTCAAATAAAATTAAATTAAAAATAGGTGGGCGGTATCTGAATCGTGAGAGACATTCGAGGCAAATAAGCAGTGTTTCTCCAACTTTTACCGTTGGCGTCCCCCCACCAACTAAACATTAAGTCTTTTTTTTTTCAAAAATAGTGTTATGTATATAATTTTAAATTGTTTTGTATAGCCGAAAGAGAGGCATCAGCTCTGTCAGGTTCCCTACCCACCCAGCCAATGTGGTCTGTTGAAGCGCCGTTAGCTCCTCCAAGTATTTTCCTTCGTTCTCAGCTTGTGTCGTCTTCAACGCATTTTTCTTCCCCTAGTAACAAGAGCTCATGTTAGTGTAACGGGGTGGGACGTTCCGACAACGAGCGCAATATTTATACTAGTTTTAAAAAAAGTTGCTCAAATTAAGTCTAATAAAGAAGGAGGCAGCATTGGCCAATACTATTATACGAGGAATGTTCGAGCTACATATAGCGCACGTATGTCTTAATATCATCTTCGTGTTCAGTAAGAAGCCTTGACGCGAACTTGTCTTTTTTGTCACAAAAAGGCGTCAACATAGCGACGTTAAACACACGAGAGAATTCGGACCATTCTGATCATTCAAAAAGAATAACGTCAACAGAGACGTTTTTGATCGCTTTTTTTGGAGAAGCCTCCCACAAAATTGGTATACATTTGAAAAGATCCTTATTAGTAGTCTTTATCTTACAATATTTTAACTTTTTAAACTTTTATAATGCCATTTCTTTGACTTAATATTCAACATTTGAACAGGCAACTTTTAAATTTTGCCCGTGTAAAATAATTTGAATTGCGTCACCCCCTCCCCATTGGTTTGGACGTCGCGCTCTCAAAAGAGAACTTCGCCCCCCTCCCCCAAGGTGTGACCCCCGCCACAGCTTCATTATTCCAAGGTTACCTTTATTTTTTAAATTTTTTGTTTAATAAAAAAAATGCTCAGATATTTTAATATTTTACATAAATTTGAATTATTTCAATATCCTTTAAAATAATATAAAAAAAACAACAACACATTCGTAAGTAAGAAGCTATTTTGGTAACTTTTAATAAGAAAAAATGGACGGAGCGCAAGGGATTCCCAAGGGTCTGTAAAAAGTTTTGAATGATGCTTACAGAATCAGATCAGTTAAAACTTTTGTTTCTTCTTAGTATCCACTTACTACATATAAATATTGTTGTTTATTTAATACCCCGCACTGTAGGTAGATCTAGTAATTTAAAAACTCAATGTTAAAAATATGTTAAATGGCTATTAGTTAAGTGTGGAATATTTTTGGGTCATTATAGATGTAGATCTATATTTAAGTCGTAGCATGGGCGTAGCCGGGGGGGGGGGTTCAAACCCCACCCCATCAGGAATGAAACCCCCCCCCCCGGTAAAGTGTGTGGGGGGGGGGGGGGGATCGGAATTTAATGACTGATTTTTGTTTTGATTTTGTTTATTTTAGGTGAGATTTTAATACTAAACCATCACTTTTTAAGTTTAAAACCCCCTACCAATGAGTTTTGCAGATAAATCCCCTCTTCTATAAAACAAACAATAAAATAAAGCAAACGACAATCCCTAAATTGCAAGAGCATAGCTAAAAAAGATTTAGATTTTAAAACCCCCTCCGAAATTTACGATAAAACCCCCTCTTGAATATAAAAACAAAGTACACACTCAAAATTCCATGAGAGTAGCCAAAGGGGTTTTGAGTTTAAACCCCCATTCATCAGGGTTTGAAGCTAAAAAAAAATACATCTTCAAAAGGTTAGAAAGAAAGTGAAAATCGGCCCCCAAAGTGGTTCACCCAGGCATGTAAAAAGGCAGGTTTCAATATTATCAGAATGAAATTCTATCAAAGACAAATGCCTGAAAATAATGGAGAAAAAAAGGTTGACAGATCTCGTGTGGTGCCCCAGCTGTCTAGTAGACCAAAGGATAGGTGAAAGTGAATGTGAAGTTAAATGTGAACCTGGACTAACTGATGTCTTATAATGAATATTTAATTGATCTAATTGTTTTGTAAAGGGCCAACTCTTATTCCTCAAGAATAAAACATTTCCAAAAAAAAAATAAAAAATAAAAGAATCCAATTTTTGTTTCTGTGGTGAAGTATACTATTGTATTTGGCATATTGCAGTTGACGCGATAATATGAAAAACTACTTATGAATTGTTTTTTAAAATTATGTTTGATTTATATGCATATTAAATAGATTTTTTCTCTTTAAAAAAAACAAAAAAATTGTGTGTGTGTAAATTTAGTACTTAATTTAACAGAACTTATATAACTTAACAATACAAATATATATAAAGAAAAATTTTGACTAAAAATCTACAACCGTTTGCATAAATGTGTTAAAAATATAGTATGTAGTTGTATTCTCTAAAAATGTGACTCAAGTGTTTGTTACTATTAATAGTGAACAGTTGTAAAAGTGGTGTATTTTTATGAAAAAAAACTGTTTGCATAAGTGATTTCAAAAATTAGATTTTTCGCTTTCAAAAAAGAAAAAAGTAGCCGTTGAATCAGAACGTCTAAAATATTGTGATGTCGAATTTTCACTTTATAGTTTACGAGATCTAAACGGGACAGACAGACAGACTCACAGACGGACAGACAGGCCATACAAATCTAATAGCGGAGTTTCCCCTTTCGGGGGCGCTAAAAAAGCAAATTACGCACTCAAAATGCTTTTGAGCGTAGCTAAGTCAAGGGGTTTTTGAGTTTAAACCCCCCTTCAGCGGGGTCTGTTGCTATAAAATACGTATTCATTATATAAGTAAATTACACACTAAAATTCTTTGGGCTTAACTAAGCTAAGGTTTTTGCAAGTTTAAAACCCCTCCAGATGGTTTTGAGTTTAAAATCCCCTTACGGAGAGTTTTGAGGTTGAAAACTACTCTCACCAAATTCTATGAGCGTAGCTAAAATGGGGTTTTGAATTTGTTTTAAAAATTTTTAGTTTAAAACCTCACAGTTGATTTTGACGATAAAACTTTCCTTTTCGATATAAAATCTAAAGCAAACTACAATCACCTAATTCCAAGAGCGTAGCCAAGAGGGGTTACAATTTTCTACCAGTGGCTGGGCTCAACTAATAAAATGCAGTGAATAGTGTACCAAAATTGAAAAAGACTAAATGTGACTCAACAAAGATGGCTAAGACGCATTTTAGCAGTCAGTTATAGCGATTGGGTCTCAATCAAAGAAATCATATGCCGAACTGGAGTTGACCCCTTTGTTAGGTTGTGACAGAGCGTAAAAATGAGATTTGCGGGACATGTTCTACAAAAAGTTGCGATAACATGGAGGCCATTACGAGGAAAGTGCAAACAAGGACATCCTAGTACAACTTCACACCACACTTTCATGGAGGTCCTCAGAGCAGGTGTGAAGAGGCTTCAGACATTGCCAGTGACAGATTTTTGTGGAAACAGCTTTCCGCCCAATGCGCCGAACGGCGCTAGAGGATCTAAATCAGTAAGAATAGTACATTAGGTTTTTGAAATAAAACTTTTTAATAGCAGGATAGTTCATGTAGATAAATAAAAATATGTTTCTTTTTGACTTTCAATACCGAAAATAGTGCTTGGCGGCGGGGCTTTGCCCCGAGCTGGGGAACGCAGCGGGCTCCCCGAGACCCCCTTGCTGGCAATGGGAGTCTACAATTTTTCCACTAACTCCAGGAAGAACCTATTCTCGTGTACAATAAACATCTTCCGAAAGAATGAAGGGTTAGAATGTAATAAAGATTAATTATATACACACACATAAACAATTTCGGCAGATGACTATTCACTGAGCTTTATTAATGAAGCCCAGCCACTGGCTGAAATTGGTAACCTCTATTGCTTCGCGCTTGGAATTAGGTGACTGTAGTTTGCTTTAGATTTTATATCAAAAAGGGAAGTTTTATCGTCAAAATACTTGGGGGTGGGTAAACTAAAAAATCTGTTTTTTTTTTAAATTCAAAACCCCATTAGCTACGGTCATAGAATTTGGTGACTGTAGTTTGCTTATGAATAAAATTAAAGAGAGAGTTTTTCAACCTCAAAACTCTCTGTATGGGGGTATTTAAACTCAAAACCTTCAGGAGGGGTATATATTGAAGAGGTGGTTTTTAGCTATAAACCCCGCTGGAGGTTTTTTTAAAACACAAACCTCTCTTGGCTACGCTCAGAGAAGAGGGGTTTAAACTCAAAAACCCTTTGGTTACGCTCATATAATTTTGAGTGTGTAATTAGCTTTTTTATATTGAAGAGGTGATTTTTAGCTATAAACCCAGCTGAAGGTTTTTTTTTAAACACAAACCCCTCTTGGCTACGCTCATAGAATCTGGTGACTGATGTATGGATAGTCTTATATTGAAGAAAGGGTTTTGATCGTAAATTTCGGAGGGAGTTTTAAAATCAAAATCTTACTTAGCTATGGTCTTGGAAATTGGGGATTTGACTGTAAAACACTCTGGTAGGGGTTTTTAAACTCAAATCCTCTTGGCTGCGCATTAAGGCGGAAAGAAGAAACTAAAGGTGCACTGAAACAAATTTTAAAATTCTTCAAAATTAAAGTGATGGTTTAGTATGAAAATCTCACCTAAAATAAACAAATTCCGATCCCCCTTTGCGAGGGGGTGATTTCAATTGGGGGGGGGGGTATATCGAACCCCAAAACCCCCGCCCCTGGCTACGCCCATTATATATATATATATATATATAGGGCTTTTTTTGCGACGGTACGCACTGGTACGTTGTACCGGTACCTTTTTGAAAAACATTATTATTTTTCTTGTATTTTAACGTATATTATTACTTTTTAGTAGTTAAAAGTTAGGCAATCAGCTACTGAGTACCGGCACCTAATCACTTAGTACTGGCTCCTATTTGTTTTTTTAAAATATATATATATATATATATATATATATATATATATATATATATATATATATTTATATATATTTATATATATATATAATTTATTTTAATCGGGGGGTGGGGGGAGAAAAAAAATCGCCCCCGGCCTGAAAAAAATCCTGGCTACGCCCTTGAGTTGTATGCTACCAGCTGTTTGGAGCAACATGCCAGCGACCGACCAACAACAAGGGGAGGGGAGTTATTAATCCGTTTCTGAATATTTCCAACGTATGCAAATTAAAATACCTTAAGTTTCATCGTTTAATAAGACCTTATCAAATGTAAACCGTTTTCGCTAGAGGTAGAGGCGTATGGAACAATATGGGTTAAAACTTTTGGTGAAAACATTTAAAAACGTCTCCGCTTCTTGTGTGATTTTCCTATATTTTCTTACCCTCGACAGAGATGCATTATTTGGCACGAATATGATCTTTAAAAAGATCACGTCCGTTACAGACGTCCGTACACTATATTTACCTATATTTACTATATTTTTAAAATATATATTCTTTCTTCTTATTACGAGAAAAAGGTTGTAACATATTGGTATTATATTTACATTTGCACACTGCGCGTCAGTGCAACACCGCTTGTGTTTACGTAATAAATGGAGTTCCTAATATGTCTTCCCTCTTAAACACTAGTTTGTTATTTGTGTAACACAAATATTCTACATGGTGTCAGATTAAAATTTAAAAAGCTGTCCAGACAAAGGTTTTTATTAATCTAATAATGGCTTCTTTTTATTTAGAGCAATCATTCTTGAATTGGAATGCTAAAGATCTTTAATTCAGTGGGGGGCGTTTTCGAGATTTTGGGGTTCGCTGGGAGTCAAAGGGGCGGTAGGGGGGCGCTGGGCGCAAAAGGGGGCGGTAAGGGGGCGCTGGGCATAAAGGCGGAAAGAAGAAACTAAAGGTGCACTGAAACAAATTTTAAAATTCTTCAAAATTAAAGGTGGTAAACTACATATAGACAAATTATAGTTAGCTTGCTTTTAATTTAAGAACAGAAACAGCGTTAGAAATTGAGTTCGGGAATCCCATTTTCTATTTCTAAATTCTTACTCTTTTGCTGTAATCAGAGGGTATCAAATTCATTCAAATAGAATAATTTTACCTTTTTTTAAACAAAAAAATTGATAGTGTTGTTACGAAAACTCACTAGTATGTCATGGAATATTACTAAGAGTTTTAGTGAATTGCAACTAGATAAAAGTGTGTTCTATTTTGAATGACGGCATTTTCAGATGTGGTTATGAAACCAAGTCGGCTTCACGAACATATAGGAATATTCAAAAATAATTTAAGAA
This sequence comes from Biomphalaria pfeifferi, assembly GCA_030265305.1. Classification (NCBI taxonomy): domain Eukaryota; kingdom Metazoa; phylum Mollusca; class Gastropoda; family Planorbidae; genus Biomphalaria; species Biomphalaria pfeifferi. Next base: position 3,844,360 of record JASAOG010000008.1, on the reverse strand, counting down.
TATTCATGAACAATTATAAAAATATAAAAACAATATTGAAAATAAAAAAACGGCAAAGCCGGATATATTTTAGTGGCCTCTTAGAAAAAGACTTATGATATTGTTTGAAAATTGATTACAACTAAAATTATTTTTTTTAGCATATGTTACACAAAAATACTTTTTTTTGTTAGTGATGATTAGTTAGTGATTATTTCAAAATTGTCTAGTTATGTAGTTTATGACGATATATAAAGAACCATCAGTGATTGGAGCTACAATGACTTGGTAAGTAATATAGAATTAAGAAAAGATCTATTTACCTTGTGAGTTATGATACACAAAAAAAGTTTAGCCAGCAATTTCATTTCTATTTGAATCTTATTATAAAATTGTAAATAAATTACAAACCCATGCCGAAAATAATCTCATCTTTCAACAGTTTTGTAAAACAAATGTGAGCTGGCGTTCCTAGATCTAATTTTTGACCTAATTTTATCTAATTTATATTATTTATATAAACCAGGGCTATGATGTAATTTAGTGTCTTTTTAGTTTATATAGTTCAGTGCTGAGTATTTTGTAGTTTCCGCTATTTATAACTTTCTGCTAGTTTTAGTCTTTTTCTGTTATTTGTGTTTTACTCGTAGAGGAAAAGTAGTTTTTAAAATAGTTAACTAGCCTTAGAGCTGTGGATGTTCTTTCCTATTTTTTTTGTCCCTGGTTAGTTCTGCTTATTTTTGTCTTTGGCATTAGCGTTGGATTGGTTGTTATTTTTTAATATCAGTTTATGTGCAGGTCTGTAAATGGTATTGAGCCCCCATATGAGTTTAGAATAGAAATAACTTTTTATCTTCATTTTTGTAGGATTTAAATTTTAAGATTCTCTTTTTAATGCTGTTTAATTTGGTATATAATGTTGTGTAGTCCGTGTCTTTAGTAATTTGCTAGATTTTATTGTTGTGTACGGCTAGGTACAAATTAGGGAAATCGGTAGTCCAGTTTAGTTTTAGATAATTAGCGTGATGTCATGCTCTCCGATATGTTCGCGCTGACCAGTTATAGCTAGCTCCGGAACCACGTTGAGCTCTCTTTTGTCTTGACCAGTGGTCAGTGCTGACAGTGGTGCCTGTATAAAGCTTATTGTGTGCTGTATAATTTCAGCTGGGACCGCTTGTAAGTTGGAAAATGTTTTTATTTTTACTTTCTTTAGTTCGTATTTGTATTAATTGTTTCTAGATCTACATCTATTGCTACAGTCTAGATACAGATTGATTAGTGTAGTGGCATCACTGGCTAGTTAATTAGCCATGATTACCTCTGATGAAACCAGAAGTTCCGTAGACTTGAGTAGCGTCACCCCCTTTTAGCCATCCTTAACGATCCCCTTATTGTTTTTCTATTGTTTATCTATTTGTAAATATTTTATTATTTTATGTCTTCTAAAAGTATTTTTATTAATATTATAATATTGTTAGGATAACGGTTTTAACAAGTTGGCATGTTGCCGATTTTAATTTTTAATGTAGAAGATGGCTGCGTCCTACTCAACGCTCCATGGTGGCGGCTTTGTTAAGCCAAATCTAGATTTATGTTTATTATTGCCTGGCCCAACATGTGTTGTGGCGTAAGCTTTTAAGTAGGTATCATAATAATAATAATGTATGGCTTTTTATTAGCTAAATAAAGGTAATTGTATTTACCTCAAGCATTTAGGTATGTGTATGTGCTAGACTAGGTCTAGTTCATTATTATTTTGTTATTATGTCTTATGTTTGTTTATATTTGTAATTGCAGGCTATAATTCCTGCCTGACTGTCTGCCGCAGTTATTACTGCCTAACTGTCTGCCGCAGTTATTACTGCCTAACTGTCTGCCGCAGTTATTACTCTGCCGCAGTTATTACTGCCTAACTGTCTGTCGCAGTTATTACTGTTGCCTTATAGCTGTTGCCCCATAGCTGCCGTAGTAATTATTGCTGCTGCAAGTAGCTTACTGTTGTAGTTTTGCCAAGTAGCTGCTTTATTTGTTAGGTTCAGTTAAGTAGGGTTGATCAATCGTTTAGTAGTGTGTATATTTAGTTTTATTACTGTTGTTTTGGTTTCATGTAAATAAAGTATATATAAGTTCCTTTTATAATTTCAGTTTGTTATTTTATTTTTAGTTAGCTAGTTTAGTTTAGTTTAGTTTGATTGTGCTGTCTGGTTGCTGAGGCGACTCTAGCCCCTTGGTCGCAGACCGAGGTGCACAGATCGGGCCCACCCAGTAGAGCTACCACCTGCCTACTGTTATAAATGAATAAATGTTGAGCAGCAGATAACAAAAGGGCCTCACAACAAACAAGTCGAACCTCCGACTGCTAGGAAAGAAATGTACTTTCATTGATTATATCATGTTTTTCTTTTATCGAGATATTAAATCTATTTTAAAGAGTTTACAATCTTACATAACAAATGAATTACAGCCTAAGGACACCGATATCTATGCAATTAATATAATAGTGCTGGATGAAGAAATTACGATTCGCTTCTAAAATATAAAAAAACAAAAACAATCATAAAGCATCTTTTACTGATGTTGAAATTGAGTTGCAGGAAAAAAATAGATTCACAAAATTATGTCTTCAGTAAAAAAGAATGTAAACATAGGAGGCACACAGTGGCGTAGCTATGGTGACGGGGGGAGGAGGGGGGAGAATTTGAAATCCACCCGGGCCCCCATTTGAGGGCGGGGGGCAAAAGAGTTTTTTTGAATTAATTGAATTACATATTACGCAAAATGCAGGAGCCCCAAAGAGGTCAAGCTCCCCTTGCCCCTAACGATGGAAAATTCCTAGCTACGCCCCTGAAGGCACAACAGAGATGTGGCTGCATTTCAATGTTTCAGTAAAATTCCAAAACGGTGGTCGAAAAAGGAATTGTGTTTTAGCTTTCCCATCAACATACATGGCTAACCAGATTTAGTGCGTAACAAACTTAATGACTAAGCAAAGAAATAGACTGGGTGTCAGACTGAAGGAGGTACAAGGTTCCCATTAGCTTAATTTCTTTTTGTAGTGAATTCAGCAAAAATAATGTTTATATTAAAAAATAAAACTAAATTTACAATTTAAACTAAAAACAGTAGGCCTTAATATTCAAAAATTTAAAAGGGGACTTTTCTTAGGATTTGAAAGAAAGTCATGACAATGAGATTAATTTTTGTGTGTACACACTTCTGATTATTTGACATATTTTTTGTACAATGATAATATTGGCTGTTTTTGCCTCCAATTCCGAAGATTACGGCTGAGTGCAGTGTTTCACATAACTACGCAACCCTGTTGCGACCTGCATATTTTCCCGAATTTCATGCAGACAAAGCCGTTGTATGCTGGCGTTCTATTTAAGTTTTCTTTCTGTCTTTTGCGCCTGTCTTCAATAATGGCTTTTCTTTGAGTCTCAAATGCTTGTCCAGCAGCTTTTGTCTCAGAGGCTATCTGCTGCCAGAGAATGCTGCCAGGTACTTTCCTCAATGACAGTGAGGACGAAATGGCGCCCGATTGGATCTTTATAGCGCTTACGGAAGGCACCTCTGTAACTCCGTCCTCTTCTAAGCTCGCCAAAGATGATCGCATGCGGGATAAATGCTATTGACAGCATAAACAGCATAAAAATTAAGAAATAAATAACATTTTGTTCAAATTTGCCTTATCGCGCTTCTTTTAAGTGTTTTTCTTAGGGGGAGGGGCGCTGGCGGATTTTTAAAAGAAAAAATTCGTAAAGCTGGCGGTAGGCCAAAAAAGGTTGAAGACCACTGATCTATATCAAGAGTTTTTAAGGTTTCAACAGCAGGTGAGCTTTTGTTTCAAAGGACCGTTAGCTGGTGCCGATAGTCAACAAAAAGCCGGATGGCTGGGGCTGTGGATAGGTCAACAAGGCCGTGAGGTTTACAAAACTCTAAATATTACAGATAGTGAAGAGGGAGATCCGCAATTTCTATTTAAAAAAATAGAAGACGACATGAGGCCAAGGTAAAATAAAAGAGTTTCTATATTTAGAGCACATCAGAGAAAGCAGGTAGAACGAGAAAGTTTTGATAACTTTGTTAAAGACCTAAAACTTCTCATTATGGACTGTGAGTATGACAATCCAGACGATATGCTTATTGATTTGATCATTAGTGGAGTCATACACGAAAAAGTACAGTTAAGACTACTTGACCAGGGACAGAAGTTGACCCTTAGCAAGGCTATAGAAATTGGACAACAATATGAGATTTCGCAAAGCCAAGTGAAAATGTTTAGGGGCCAAAAAGTTCTAGCAATTAAGAGACAGTCACACAGTGTACTCAAGCAGACGTCTAAAGGCAAAATAGATCAATTATGTAGTAAATGCGGCAAGAACCACGAAAAGAGAAAATGTCCAGCAATAGGAACCACATGCAATACCTGCAAAAAGAAAAACCACTGTTTTCAAATGTGCAGAAAAAGACGCAACGTCAATCTGGTAGAAGATGACAGCCACAGTGATGGAAATGTTGTACCTATCAGCACTGCAAGTAGCCAGTCAAAGAAGGGTAAAATTGAGAACGTCAACGTCATTGAAGACAAGTGGACTGTAAAACTAGTAGTACATGGCAAGACATTCATTTTCCGTATCGACACTGGTGCAAGATGTAACATTCTTGTCAAGTCAGAGTTTGAAAAGCTCAAAGACAAAGTAAAACTTGCTTATTCAGTAAAGTCGCTCAAGTCTTACACTAATCATGTTATTAAGACTGTAGGAGCAGTGGTGCTACCTTTGAAAAATAATATACAAGATTTGAAAGCAAGGTTTGAGATAGTAGACATTAGCCAAGAGAACATTTTGAGAGGTGACACAGCAGAATGTTTAGGACTACTACAACGGATACACAGCATAGAATCCAAGGCAGAAGACGAGTTACAAAGAGAGTTTCCTGACATGCTGAAAACAACTGGAACACTGCCAGGAGAATACAAGATTCAGTGACAGGAAAATGCTAAAGGAGTTATCCATCCACCACCTCGCTTAGCAGCATCGCTACGCAATAAAGTTGATGAAAAAACTTAAAGAAATGCAAGCTGCTGGATTTATTACTCCAGTACATGAACCAACTGAATGGGTTAGCTCCATGGTTGTTTTGTTCACGAATGACAAAGTTAGAATATGTATTGATCCAAAAGATCTTAATAAAGCAATCAGACGGGAACATCACCCGATGAAAACTATTGAAGATGTGATCACTAACATTCCTGGTTCGAAGATATTCTCAGTTCTCGATGTCAGGGTTTATGCAAATAAAACTTGAACGTGAATCTTCTTTTCTCACAACTTTCAACACACCTCTAGGAAGTTAGATGGTTACGATTACCTTTTGGTATCAAATCTGCGCCAGAAATTTACCAAATAATTATGGATGAAATGCTTCTAGATATTGAAGGAGCATATGTCATCATTAGGGGTGCACTGGATAGTACTTTTTGATATCCGGCCGGGGCCGGATATGACCGGATAGTAAAATTTGATATTCGGCTGGGGCCGGAGCCGGATACCTAAGTGTCTTGTTAATAGCTTGTGTTGCTGAACATTTTACGAAACTGTTAAATAACATATCTATATTGGTTGGTTTTATTTTTTTCCGTTTATATACCTTATTGTTTTAAACTCACTTACTGATTGATTTATTCAAGCTTAACAGTATTTCTAAAAATCTGTATAGCATGAGTGTGACTGTGTGTATGTACGATGCCACCAACTGTAAAGGATGTGTGTAGGAAGGTCAATGTAAATAATGTTAGTATACATTTAATTAGTTACTAATGTAAATCTCTCATAAGTAAAGTGCAATCTGCCTTGTATAGTGGTCGGATGTATGTGTTCCTGAATTTCAGACCAACAACCTGGTCAGGTATACCTAGAGAGCCTACACATGTAGTCCTAGTGTAGTGTGGGTATAGTTGTTTGTGTTAACCATCAAGCATTGTTTTTTTCCTTGAGCATACGCACGCAATAGAGTTGGGTGTCAGTCAAAAAAAGATAACACATTAGCATGGTCAGTCAAGCATATGGATAAATTATACCTGTCCACTAGTTAGATGTCAAGGGTTGTTGTTTTTTTTAAGCTCCAGCATATTGTTTCTTTGTTTGCTAGATCTAACTATTATTCAATTTTTTTATGCGATTTTAAAATTTACTGTAAGGTTTTCGTTATATATTAAGTCGAAAGAATTAAACAATGAAATTAGCTTTCTTTTTAAAGATTTTAATACAAGGCAAAAAAATACACACACGCAAACATGGACATCTTTGTTTTATTTTATTGTGCAAAGAATGTACGTAAGAAACATTAAATGCAATTAGAAACAGCTTCCTTAATTATTACTTATTAATGATTTTATTCGTGGTTTCAGTAACTGTATGGATGTCAGGTGTGTAAAAGTCGTCCTAGCCTGATACACAGTGGCTAAGTACGCATCTTAAGTAAAACAAAATAGTAATAACAAATTATTAAGAATATTGTTATCAAATCAAGACACTTAACTGCTGGAGTAATATTCAAGTTAACACGTTAGAAAAATTATTAAACCGTAATATTTATTGACAGAGTAATATTCTTTGTTAGCACGTTGTGTTTTTTCATTCTGGCTTATAAATGGTCAATGTCTATAAATAAATTGGGTGTCAAGGACCAAAGAAAAAAAAAGAGTAGGGGGTGTTTAGCTCTCCATTTAAAGATAGCCCTGGTCGTGTCTACTACATAATAATTAGTTACTGGCTTACTGGGCTATATAATCTCGCGGTTTGTGTTCTGTGTAGCTAAAGGTCACTTGTTTAGGTGCGTGTGATCTTTAGTCCAGCTTACTAATTAAGATTTATGTTCAAGTAACTCGGCACACTTGAAAAGGTGTGGCCTCTAGCCCAACCACGAGATTAAGATTTTTCTCCAAAAAAGCAAACTCTTTGTCCGGATACCTGTGTAGATGCTTGGCTTGAAGTCCAGCCCCTCCCCCCCCCCCCCTCATTAAGATTAACTACGTCACCTGTCAATCAATGAACTCAATGTGATGAACTAAACAAATAAAAGGGGGAGGGTGTTGTTCATCTGGAAATATACCTAGTTACCTTAGAGGCGTGGCTCTTGTAGTCCAGCCCCCTCTTATAAAGATTAACTACTAAATAAACAAACTCAGTTCCCTCGAAAGGTGTGACCTCTAGAGAGTGTCAATACGCTGACATTAAACCTACGTCCATCGTATTTAACTTGTGGTCACCTGCCTATAAAAAAACAACTCAATGTGATGGACTAAACAAACAAAAGGGGTGGGAGTTGTAAATCTCTACCTCTAGAGATATACCCGCACAGCTAGACAGACGTCTGGTCAGCATGACGTAGTCAAGAAATGTAGCATTTTAACATGTAAACTAACCTACTCAAAGGTCAAGACAAATTGAAAAAAGTGCCAGCCATTGCTGCTCTGTATGTAAAGCCCATTTATGATGTAAGGTTTCATTTCTATTTATATTAAGTTATTAACACGCCTTGTCTTTATAATAAACGATGTTTTGTGCATATTCATAATGGCTCTATTTTTAAGCACATTATTTTGTTTTAATATAAACATTAATACATTCTACAACAGACATTAATGGAACGAGGTCCACTTTATGCATATTAAATAGGTGTATTTTTTACAATCTGATTTACTATCCGGTAGTTATATCCGACCGGAGCCGAATAGCACCGGATAGTAAAAAATGCCGGATATTCGGCAGAAGCCGGAGCGACTATCCGGTGCACCCCTAGTCATCATAGACGACATTCTAATAGCTGGTAGAGATGTTGAGCATCATGATCACATTTTGAAACAAGTCATGCAAAGAGCAACGGAGTACAATCTAAAGCTGAACTATGACAAGTGCAAGATAAGGCAAAACAGAGTACATTATAAGGGCCATATCTTGTCAGAGAAAGAATTAGAACCAGATCCAGCAATGATAAAGGCAATTATTGAAATGCCAGCTTCTCAAGATAAAGATGGAATCAGAAGATTTCTAGGTTTAATTCAGTAACTAGCAAACTTTATTCCTAATCTAAGTCAAGCAGATGCTCTAATACTAAAGCTTCTAAAAGATGATGTAGAATTTCAATGGAATCATGAACAAAACAAGAGTTTTGAGGAATTGAAACATCTTTTTACAAACCCTACAGTTTTAGCATATTATGATGTCAACAAGAACGTAGAGATAGAATGTGATGCAAGTAAAGATGGACTACTCCACTGACTAATATTGATTTGTCGCCAGCACAATTACTAATGGGACGCCGACCCAGAAATTTGATACCTTCGAGGAAGGAAATACTCACGCCTAAGACACCAGATCTCAAGGTGCTGAAGAAACACTTTGACTCCAAGAAACAGTCTCAGAAACATTATTATGATAAGAGGAAAGGAGTTAAGAATCATAATCCACTACAAGACGGAACGGCAGTCAGAATGCAGCTTAATTCTAAGTGGAAACCAGGAACAGTAGTTTCTAAACATTCTAAGCCTAGATCGTATAATGTCAAAAGTGGAAATCAGGTCTACAGAAGAAACAGGAAACACGTCAGAAATTTGTCTGAGAAAGCAATTAGATTTGACACAATTATGACTTTCCAGATAACATCTCAGATCAACCAGAACCACTAGATCTAGAGAGTCCAAGATTACAAACTACACTAGATGTAGAGCCACCACTACACACTGCTTTTTCTAACACCTCTAGACCACATGAACCTTATGTAATGGTTAACAATGTCTACCCTCTTAAACACTAGTTTGCTATTTGTGTAATACGAATATTCTACAAAGGTGTTAATGCTTGGAGAAAGAATTTCTGACGCTGAAAATTAAAGCCGGGATCCGGCGCCGAAATCCTTGTCGACTTGAGTGAAAACCTGCCGAATGTTCAATTATATCTCCAGAAAGAAATTTTTACAACGTTTGAAAATTATGTAGGCATTAAGTTTACGTCAGTGGCTTTTGTGCTTCGAGTCACTTTATTCTGCATCGTATGGTCCATGTCAATTGTTTTAGGAATAAATAAATAGAGACGACATTACAGGTACAAATGGAGTAAATGATTAGGGGGGTCACATTAATTCTAAAAAGACACGAATATAATACAGAAAGAAAGTTTTTAATAAATTCTCACGAAAAAAAAACAATAATTATTTTTACTTTTAAAAAGCAGCTTTAGCAATCCTTTATGGAACGAATTATTATCGGCAATGTCTCGCTTATAGGATCCACAAATAGTTTATTAGACACACACACAAAAGGGTCTTGTATCAATTAATACAGGCAAATTCAAAATTTGAGTGAAATAGAAAATAAAATCCTAGAAATGGTATAAGGATTCAAATACTTTCACAAAAAATGAGATTCTACATCACATAGGTTTCATACTTAACAAATTACTATTATCATTGCTTCTGGTTCTTATACATCTCATGTAGAAACGCATGAACATTTTCTGGGGTTAAGCCCAATTACAACTGGAGAAGGACTTTGTAACGTCGCGATAGGAAAAAAATCCAAAATTGGAAATAAAACATGAGGGATACGACAACGGTGTGAATATTAAAGGAAAAAAGAAAAGTTCTATAAAAATGGATTTAAATCTTCGGGTGCTTTTGGTCAATTGTAATATATTTCTTTTTCTAGAAAAACAAGATTACAAAGAGAGTTTCTGTTATCACACAAACTCAGAGGCGGCCCCCGTTGGATCCCTATCGGATCCGCCTATTTGCAAGAAATATTCAAGACGTGATTTAATTTTGATGGTCAAAAGCAAAAATTCTTCAAAGACTCATTTGCAGTTGTAAAAAAAGTTTTTTGTTTTACATGTTTCGGATGTTCCTTCTAAGTTAAAAATAATTAACTTCTTGCTGGACGACGGAGGATGGCAGCGAGCAGGGTATGAACCCTGCCTAGTCGTGCAGTTGCGCGCTGGACTGTCGTTAGGATTTATCGATGATCCCTGGTTCAAACCCTGCCCGCTCCCATCCCCTGTCGTCCTGCGGGAGGTTTTGACTAGGAAGTAAACTATCTTCAACTCTGAAGGAACATCCAAAACATGTAAAACAAACAAATAACCCGGAACCGTCGAGACAATCAGTTCAGCACGCTAACCTAACCGCACAATAGGGTGGTGTGAACGTAGAGGTAAAAAAAATTTTTTTTGAATTTCAATTTGTAATAGTTTGGAAAAGTTGTCACTATAGAAGGTGATTTTGTAGCCAAAGTTTTATCTCTAAATTATTATTGTTTCAACTGCCCCAATGACATGAAATATTGATGAAATCCGTTAAATCTCGAATAATATACTGAAAATCGGCTAACAACAAACTGTAATGTCCAAACATCCATTTTGTCCAATTAATAACTTCTGCTAATTTAATCAAAAAGATAATCAGTCTTCTGGTTGAATGCTGTCATTTGCTGCCTGGACAAAATCCTGTTCTTTATGAAGCCGTTTCGGGCCCTTTCTCCGCATACCGACTGTGATGCTTCTGTAACGAGTTTCACATGTCTTTCTACGGCTTGAGTGTGACAGGTTACCTGGATAATTGGCAACATAATGTTGTTTTGGCCATGTATTCTGCTAGTTATTTCAGACATTGGAATATTGGCCAACAATGGTGGTGCAGTTTCTTCAGCTTCCTGCCAATTTATCAGGTCAACATAGTTTGTTGAATCAAAGTTCAGTCTTGGAATACAAAATTTTCTGATGCCAGTTTTCTGTTCCTGACGAGCCTTCAGAATTCTGCGCAGTCCAAGTTGTTTAATGTGATCTCGATCATCAGTGACCATTGCTATCAATAGATTCTCTGGATGAGCAAAATAGGCATTTCTTTGGATAACAGGATCAATGATGTTCTTAACTTCTGTTGGCAGTGAACGAGACAAGTGAACTGTCAACCAAATGTGTTTAGTACCATCTACACAGCTGGGTTTGCTTTTGATTGCAAACCACACAGGAGCATACACCTGCATAATGTAAGTTGCCAACATCTGTAAGCTGTGAGTTGGATTTTGTTGTGAAATGTACAATCGAAGAATGCGATTGGCCGTTGTCAACCACCGTGAATGAGCCATTTTGCCAGGGTTTCTTCTAGCAAGTTCTTCTGAACAGCAACCGGTCATCACACTTAAGCACATTTCATGTAAATACCTCTGGTCTGTACTTAGTTCTGAAAGTGACACATCAGGAATGCTACTGCTAATTGCAATAAAGTTGTACACTGGCTGGAGCTCGCAATTCAGCAGGGCAGAACCTATTGGACCCGAAAATTCTTGTGGCCCAGTTGTTTTACCATCAAGATGTTTGATTAAATGGCGCAAAGGCAGTTCATTTGCATGCAACAGGCATGGCAACCACTGTAATGGTCTACCCAGTTTGATCTCCAAAAGTCTTATAATACCTCCAGCAGGTCCTGTATTTGTTGCAGTACCATCACATCCAATCCCTAAAATGTTGGTTATGTTGTGCCCATTGTTGTCATAATATGTATATAAGCAGTCAGCAATATCTCGAGCTGATGATGATTTAGGTGCTAAATGTGTGATTAATTTTCCTCCAGGTTCATTCAGTATTGTGATGTGTTCCTCAGTTACTACATTTCGATACCAACGGCTTCCTTTCTTCTCTAGTTTAATTGTTTTATCCTTGCGGCCGTCAAAATAGAGAGTTTGAATTGCATCAGTGGAGTCTACTAAATGATCTCTGGCCATCTTTCGCTCTCGTCTCAGTTTATAGCGATCAATTACATTGGCAGCCTCAGTTTGTGAAACTATACCAAAGTCTTCTAGTACTGCTGTCCCAACTGCTGCACCAACCCTGTCTGATACTGCAAATCGATCACATATTTTTGCTAACTGGTAGTTTTCTTCTCATCTGGCTAGAGCTCGGTTTGGATGAAGTAGGTGTCTCAGTATCTGTAATCATGGTATTGCTTTCGGCTTCAGTCTGAGATAAATCTTCATCGAGGCCAATTTCGGCATCTGATGAATCATCATTGTTCAAATCTTTAACTCCAGGGCATTGGTCAATCAAATCGAGTTTGAGTGCTTTTTTGGCTCTTGAGTCCTCCTTCAACTTGCAATCATAGTGCTTTTTTAGTTTAGCTGAGGAAACTCGATCAACACTACCAATAAACATGATCCTCAATGTTCTCTGGTCCTGCAAAAAGTGTTGTTCCTGAGGTAGCACTTTGTTTTGCTTTGCACAACCACAGTTTCCAGGAACACATTTGCAAATTGCAATGTCAAAGAGTTTCTGTCTACTTTTGTCAGCATATTCTTGCAGCTTCAGCAAATACTTGTTATCTGCTTTCCTTCCTTTAAATGGCTTCATGAGTTTTCTGAGTTCATCATGTGAATTTCTGATCATTTTGAGAATTCTAGTGTGTGAAACAACCGGAATGGAAGCTTTATGCCATACAGCTTCAATGTCTGTTGCAACGATTTCAGCTATTTCACTCACTGTGGGCTCTTTGGCTTGATCAGAACTTAATTTTTGTCTGATGTGACTGTAATACTTCATCATGTCCATATAGGTTGGCAAAACATTTGTAACCAATTCACAGGAATGACCAAAAACAGGGCATTTATTGGCAGCTCTGGTGTCAACATTAGATGACATCTTCATCCCGGTGATTATCTGAAAAAGCATTAAGGAAGGATTTTATATAACCATATAAAATGAGTGAGCCATAAAAAAATGTTTAACATATTTGGCATATTATTCAATTATGTATACTCACAAAGCGATAATATTTCCAGTGCCAGTATAAAGTACAACAACTGCGCCATAATATCTGGACTAGATTAAATGCGAACGGCAGATATTGAACTCCACCGGGAGCTAAGTTACTAAAATATGCTGATTTAAGCAGTAGATACTAAAATATAAACAGATACATACTCTGTGTAGGAAATATAATGTACGTTTATTCGTCAATGTAATAAACACATTTGAAAATAAAGGGTAAACAAATATTGTAAATACCGTTTTGCTTATAACGGAAGTCCAAATTTTCAACATGCTTGGGGCACCACTAAAAATAAGTAAAAAATTCTGAAATTTTGCAGAGTTGTTAACTAACAGTTAGACAACTTTTTAGCACTATTACATTCAGAAATTCTAAACTTCATTTTTTCACACCACCCTACCGCACAACCAGGCATTGCTCTTAACTTAATAACAAACTGGTTACACACTAATAGCCTATTATTGATAAAAAGATATATTACACATTACGGCATGGCATCTACCGGATATGTACAATATGTCAGATGAGCGATTTTAGATAACTTTTCAGCATTGATTTGTAATTGAAAAAAAAAAGATGTATCGTGCTTGTAGTTCGATGTCTCAGCACAGTTATCAACAGAGCTATTTGCATTTTCATTTAAACGGAACTAGAATAAGGATGTAGATCTACATAAACTAAACTTATGATTTAGCACTCTTAAGATCTCTATCTACTAGATATCGATTGTCTCATCAATACGAGGGTTCATAGACATTGGTGCACCGAGTTTTTTTTAGCATTACATTTAAAGAATACATTCATATGATGTCAAAGGAAAAAATCTATTGCGTCACAATGGGCTAGTAACAAAAAAAGTTTTTACTAACACGAGAGATTTAACGAGGGTTCATAGTCTCTAGTGCACTGAGTTCTAATAGATTTCATTTAAAGATATATATATATATATATATATATATATATATATATATATATATATATATATATAAACAACTAAAAGCTATTGAAAATTTGATTCACTTTTAATTTTTCTTCCAAAACATCGCAATAGTTTTAAGTATGTATAATAGATTGTTCCGGATGTTTGTATATATAGTGAGAGAAAAAGAGAATTCTAGATAAATCTAAAACCGTTAATCACATTTTTGGAACGGTCTCGTATGATAATTAGATGTACCATAGCCTTGGGGAAAGATTTTTATACCATATTTTGTTTTTTACGAAGCTTTTTTCCTTAAAAATCGGAACATAATATTAACGATAATTAAATTTTAAAACGTTTAGCTAGAAATGTAATGTACGACAGAAGTGCGATTTTAAATAAATAGAGTTAGAATGTTTTTCATAAAAATCCGGAACAACCGATATTCGTAAATGAGAAGATTATTTTTTAAAATTAGAAATGGGATTTAAAACAGTATTTGTGTTAGTAGACTTTTCAAATAAAAATCGGAGCAATTTTGGCGCCGATTTGTAAGAAAATTGAAATAATGTAGGTTGATTTCTTTTTCAAAACCAAATCCGGAACATTCTTTACAGATAAAAGATAAACTTCTGTTTATGTTTCAGCAAGAAAATTCAATATAAAGTAAGTCTAAAAATGTTATTTTAATAATCGTTTCTAGTAAATTACTTTCTTATTTTAAAATTCTGAACAACCTATTGTCGATATTTTTAAAGAAAAAAATCATTTGACATAAATTTGTTTTAAGTTGAAAATACGGAACAATTGGATATTGTTAATTTAACTATATTGACTTATTGTCCAAGAATATAAGGGTAATGTAAGTCAATGTTGCTATTCCAAATAATCGTTTGACATATTTTTTTTATAAAATAATATCCGGAACAACTTCAAAGTTCTTCATAGTTCATAAGCACGGAAATAACATGTAATATAAGTTAGAAGAGCAAACAGACATTCGTTGGCATTGATTTGTTTTTCACAAAAACACCCGGAACAATCTATTATAGATACTTAAAACTATTGCAATGTTTTGGAAGGAACATTTAAGGTTAAATCAGATTTTCAACTGCTTTTAGGGTTGTTGTTTTTTATATAAACATGACCAATAGACAAAACGCAAAAAAATAATAAAAATACTTATATTTAAATATATTTTCAAACAACATAGATATATTGAAAGATATTTTTTAAACAATCTAGATATATTTGATGATATTTTCAAAACAACATAGATATATTTAAAGATATTTTTAAAACAACATATATAGGCCCCTATTTTTAAAGATATTTTAAAACATGATACATAATTTTAAGATATTTTATTGAAAAATATTTTTAAAGAACATAGATATGTTGAAAATATTTTTTAAAGAACATAGATATAATGAAAAATATTTTTAAAGCACATAGATATGTTGAAAAATATTTTTAAAGCACATAGATATGTTGAAAAATATTTTTTAAAGAACATAGATATAAGGAAAAATATTTTTTAAAGAACATAGATATAATAAAAAATATTTTTTAAACAACATAGATATAATGAAAAATATTTTAAAAATATTTACTGGGACGTATTAATTTAATGTTGTATTATTCAAGACGATTTTCTGATAGAAGGAGAATATATTAAGAATTATTTTTATCAATGTAAATTTTTTAAAATTTATTCAAATGTTTTTATTTTACAATTAAGATTGGCAAAAAATTCTTTCTAAACGTTCTTCATGACCTCTGACCTTTTTCAATTTCATAATTTTAATTACAAAGAAAAAAATTATTTTATTATCTAATCTGTACGGTCTAGAGATTAGCACTCTGAATGTCCCATTTCTGTTGTCTGTGCTTCTTGTGTTCTTTATGAGATTGCTTCACAAAATTCCCAATAGATTTAACTTAAGCTAATACGAAATTACTCAGTCTGTCTATCTGTCTAGTAAAAAGTTTGACCATGTTTTTTCTCCTCTTTCTCTGAACAAGCTTAAACTTCGCACAATTATTTATTGAACCTGACAAGACATGAATCAATTTAAAAAATTTAACCAATTAGTTAATTCATTGTAGATGATTAATGGTTTAGTTTGACATCAAAATAAGGGGAATAAATTATACTTATTTGATGTGGATGTATGTGTGGATTTAATCCCTTTATTAGATTTCAACACCTTTTTCCTCCCATTTCCCATTCTCGGATCAAGTTAAAATTTCGCATAATTATTTCATAGTCGATGACAATCGATTGTTAATCAATCCGAAAATTAACATATTATTTAATAATTTAATACTAATTTAAAAATGTTGTTGTGTATAGTAAAAGGGAGATAAACCCTTTAATTTTCAGATAAATAGCGGTAATTATCGGTTCTTTCCCTTAGATAAGCGGTTTTTTTTTTTAAAGTATTCTTTTTTTTTTCTATTACTTGTTAGATTGTTGTTTTGATGAACCAAATAACACATCACTTCAGATGAACAGCTTATTGCAGATGTAGGAAACATTTCTGTCTTATTGTAAGCATGATGGTTTGAAGTATAAGACAGACATTTCAATATTGTGATAACTTCTACTTGAACAATACAATTGGAAAGAGAGTAAAGAACAACTCATTGGACACAAGATTCTCTTCTATTCTTTATTGGTAACGAAGTTATTTTTTGCCTGCAGCAGTTGTGGGTGTGGTGGTTGGTGTGGTGGTTGGTGTAGTGGTTGGTGTTGTGGTTGGTGTTGTGGTCGGTGTTGTGGTCGGTGTTGTGGTCGGTGTTGTGGTCGGTGTTGTGGTCGGTGTAGTACTAGTGGTTGTGGATGTAGTTGATGTGCTTGTGGAGGCAGTGCTAGCTGTGATCAGGGACAGATTACAAAAAGCTGTTTTCTTGCATACACACTGATTATAGTAGCCAGTTGAACCTAGAGATAAAAGAAAATCTTGGATTGATTTGGAGCGTATACTATTCAAACTGTTCATTAGGTCTGACTAGGGGATGCTTTGGAGTGATAACTTTATACTTAACATACAGTGTCTAGGAAATGATTCTGTTGACTGAAAATTCTCGTTGTAACTAAATAGACATAGGTCCTATTATATTATACTTACATTACATACCAGCCATGCCCGTTGATTCAGTTCTAGGATATATTTTTATTAATTTATGCTCCCCGCATTTTACCCCCCCTCCCAAATACTTATTCTAGTATCTGTTTCATTAATGGGTACGACCCGCTTTCTCTCTATCTCTTTATCTCTTTCCATTCTCATTCTTCTTCTCTCAACTATATTCTCTATGTCTCCTTCTCTCTCTCAGGAAACCCATCTCCATTCCATTCTGTTCTTTCCTTTGGCAGGAATTGAAACGACCCTCTTTATAACACCTCTATGCACACTTTTATATTTTTGGCCGGAATCTCTCTCTCTCTCTCTCTTTCCTGCCCGCCTCCCTTCCTTTTTTTTCACATGCGCATTGTAATGCCCTCGCATAGACTTTTGACTTGAATCTAAATTGCCCCACCCCAAATCAACACGCAAACACAATTTTCGTCCATAAATTTTAGTCTCTCTTGTTCTCTCTCAAGAATAGGATACTCCGTGTTATCGAGAACAGAAAATATCTATTTGTTTGTATTAGTTAACTTGCTGAAGTGTCCACATAGTCAATTTTGTGATATTGAACACATATTTTTGTCACATTTTAAATATCATACTACACAGAGGGTCACATAAGTAGATTTAGATCTAGACATGAGACTACTTTGACTGGATCTAGACTTTATATAGATCTATAAAGGTTCTATATAGTTATAGACTCTAATATTATATAACTAAAATTAATCTATATCTCATAATATACTAAATATAGTAATAAAAAGTATTACTAATATTAGATCTAGACCTATTTAATACAGTTACTTACTGACTTACTATAGGCTCTAGTCAAGGCATAGTTTCTCCTATTAGATCTATAAGTACAATATTGAAACTAATCCATAAACTAGATTTAGACTAAATCTAGATCTTGATAACACTATCCAAGACCTGAAACTGAAATTCACCAACCATCGTGAAACTACTCTGGCTATTTATTTTTATATTTATCAAATATGAACGCATTGAACCAAGATGTATCCCAGTTAACCTTAAATGGAAGAGAGACTGGTGTAAGATGTGAGATTGCGTGTGTTTGTTTATTTTATTAGTTGAGTTGTGAATCATTTTTAGCACGGGGTTAGGGTTAGGGCTGACTATTTGGGGTAATGCTATGTTGTGTCATGATACCCTTATGTAAGTTATTAATGCATCTTATCTAGGCGCCCTGGAGTATTTAATGTGGGCTCATTTAATACTTGTAGTATTGATGATTATGTATTTCATATTATAAGTGTAACCCATTGTTTCTGTAAATAAATACTAATTCTATACTCCTTTGTTGAGTGTACTTTATAATACTTATACGCTTGTAAAGATCTTCAGTGAGGGCATTAAATTACGCCCCTCAAAGAATCATACACTTAGTACTTCGAACCATTTGTCTGTAGTTAGAACTACTCTAAGTTCTTTACAACTGGCTGCATTGAGAGATATTCGCTTTGAGAAACTATCTGTTCAAAAGTCCCCCATCAATGAAATAATCATTTAATCAGTGGCATCACCAAAGTCGGTCTCACCCGGTGTGGTTTACACTTTATAGAAACAGTGTTTCTCAAATTTGTGAACGAATTGGCGGGTGAACGAATTATCGGGTGAACAAAATGTGACTGATTTGTCTGTGAACGATTTGTCATGTTCCCATTGTGTTCCCATTGTGGTATGTAGTTATTTTCTCTCTTTCTACTTTGTCCAAAGACTTTATTCAAATCATGCTGAATATGTTCCTTCTCAATGTTCACTTTGAGTTGAAACAAACTTTGTACATAGAAAATATTACTTAACATCATGTTATTAAAACATCACTTACCATCAAGTTTTTAAAACATTAATCACCATCAATTTGTTAAAACATCTCTTACCATCAAGTTGTTTGAAGCTGAAGCGAGCTTGGCAGCAAAAACCTTGAGTGACATTCAAAAGACAACATCCTGGGGCTGCGTTATATAACTGTGAGAAATCCAATAGCGATGTGCAGTAGGTAGGTGATGTATTAGAGGTGTAGATACTCGGGTAGACAGCTTGATACGCTCCATGGACAGTACAGATGAGCGAAACCAAAACAACTTTAAGTAGACCTGACATCTTTTGACTGAAGATCAGATCTCTAAAGCCAAACTGAAAATAGAAGTGTGATTGTAGATCAGTACATTTAATCTGAAATAGCTCGCTCACCGACCGTTAAGATTACCAGATGCCCGGCAAAAGGAGGACAAGTCCTCCTTTTTTGGGGTTGTGTGTTCCGTCCAGTAAACGTTAGCCCAAAATGTGAAAATGTCTCTTGTTTTCTTCCATTGTAAATGATTCATTGATAGAATTCAATCCTTTGGTTAAATACGCAGCAAACTCACACATAGCAGAAAGATGACAGTTTGTTTTGTTGTTGACAATTTTCTTTTTGAGCAGTTGTTCGTTTTTTCAGAGCTATTCAATAGAAACATGATACTCAGATCTCTTCAAGATCTGAGACTTTTTCTTTGAAATTCTCGGGCATGTAACTAACTTTGAAAAATCCACGCTAAATCCATTCACATACTTTAAAACAATACATGCCAAAGACTTGCACTTTAGTATAAAACTTTACAACAGAGATGGGCGATGAACATTTCTATAAATGGCGAAGCCCAAAGCGTGACGATCCGTGGTGGTGGCTTAAAAGGCAGGAACAAACACTAATAGCAGGACGGGACACTGCCCCATAGGTGCATGCTTTGCCCTTTTCCGGCCAAACTTTGATGCCCGTTGCCGACACTGCGGTGAGTCAGAGGAGTGGTCGGTGCTTGTCTTGCAAGAAGGTCCCCACAGTTCACGCAGGTGAAGTATCTTAGAGATTTGTTTTTAAAGATATGTTTGTATCATTCAAGTTTCTTTAAATTACTTTAAAATTTAAGATTCTGAAATCAGAAAACTAAGACAAAAAATATTTCCTAGTATTTCAGGTTGTAAAAGTACATTATACAAGATTCATTATGAGTGCCAGGCTGAGTCCATTCACGTAGTTTACAACAAGAAATGCCAAAGGTTTGTATTTTTGTAAAGTTTAAAACTTAATAAAGAAACGAGTGCAGTAAAACATTTCTATAGATTTAACGATAACTGTACAATGTCAAGGACATTGAACTGAACTGCACTGTTGCCAACTCAATCAAAAAAAAAAAAAAAAAAGAAATGAGCAATAATTTTAAGACTCATTGGCTAATGATCTTCGTTTCAGATCTACTTTATTACCGCTAGTTAGAGGCCTAGTTGTTTTTAAATATGTTAAAATACAAAGTCTAATACTTCATTTCTATTTAAAACAGAAGTGCTTATAAAATCTGATTCTGCAGGGCTAAAAAGTGCACAAAAATATCATGTAACTGAAAAAAAAACATAACTTATAAACACTTTCTTTCTGTACGCCGGATACATCAAAAAGCTAGCTATTAAAAGGTTTTCCCCCTTTAATGAAAATATGTAAAACATTTAAAAAGTTATTTTATTCACGCATGTAGACCTTATTACTAAATACGATTTTTAAACATACCTTATCAAGAAACGGGGACAAAAAGTGATCTCCTCTTGTTTTATATCAATTCTCTCAACTTCTCCTGACGTCAGTCAAAGGAAGATTTGTTTACTTTGAAAACCTCGTCATTATTGTACAAAGTTTACTCTCCGTGACCACAAGTCCGTGGTTGTCCACAGCTGATATCTTCGAATGTGTTTGTATTTGGAGCAGAGTGAATGAATTGGTCAGATGACTATTCCTCAACTGACGTTTACAACACACGCAAGATAGTCAGATTGCATTACTTTCATTGTTGGTTTATAGATATAATAGTTATTTATATAAATCTCTTTAGTACCTGATTGGTACGAAACACAACAGTTTTAAAACATTTTTCTCCAGAAAATTCTGTTCAATGCATTGTTGGTTATGAGCTTAGATACATAATTCATGCATTTGTATATGTCTGTAAATGTTGGATTTAGTCCCCCTCTATCTCGACGAATAATTATGGGCTAGCTGATTTTATAGTATAGCTATATTACTATAGAACAGTGACATATTGTAGATACATTTTGTATATGTGATACAAAATGATCTAATTTTTATTTAGGTTTTAAAAGTCTAGAATTTCTTACTGAAAAACTAAAATGCTGAAAATAATAGATAAAAGAAGCTTTGCAAACAGAAGTAAAACCTATGTAGCTATATAGGAAATTTAAAGAAACTAAGGCAGAAAGAGTTTATACAAAGTATTTAAAAATTAAACACCTAACCCAAAAAGTAAGCAGACAGCTGCAGAGTGAATACATAAATAATGTTAGATCTAAGGATAACAATAAAACCTATGACCATACATTAAGTCTAAGAAAATGGAAACAACAGGATAAGCACCATTAACTTAATGATAATGATACTAAAGCTAACATCCTAAATACTTTGCATCAGCATTTAAAATCCGCTAAATGGGATTGCATTATTTTTAAACTTTGAAAATTAAGGATCTTTGTAATACAGAAAATAGCGATTTTCCAAGATTCAAGGCGACGTCTCTTACAGCTTGAAAAAGAGTTACATAATTAGCATTTGTTTTCCAGTCTAGGGATGGCTGCCTGGTCATGCGGTTTGCGCACTGGAATGTCGTTCGGACTTATCGATGGTCCCGGGTTCAAACCGTGCCGCTCCAATCCCCCATCGTGCTGCTGGAGGTTTGGACTAGGAAGTAAATTATCTTCAACTCTAAAGGAACATCCGAAACATGTAAAACATTTTTACAAACAGGTAAAATATGTATATATATGCCTGTGGTAAAACTGTGGTTGTTGTTGTTGTTTTATTTCAGAGTAAGGTTTATCAAACTAAGGAAACAAATGCCGCTGGTTGATTTAGAACGTCAACTAGCCAGATTTTCTCTGAACGTAATCTACAAACACATTTTTTAGACATGTTTTATTTGTACAGAGTAATCCTCTAGCATTTTAATCATTCGTTTTTCCTTGTTAGACGAATGTTAGAGTTATTATTAATTGTTTTCTTTTAACTTTCAAATTGACACAGGTTTTATTTAGTTATTTTCTAAGTTGCACGGGTGAATATTTTTATGTAAGTATAATCTATTTTTAGAAAAGAACGAATCGCCGGAAGTGTGTTAGTTGTCAAAAGTAAAGAGTGCAGCCATAGACATAAATAAATATAGACTGGCCGAAGGAAGTAACTTCATGTAACTTGAAAACATGTATATCTATTGTATTCGGATTTCCGAATTATGAAAAATTGCATGATCTTCATTCTTAGAGATTAAACAAAACTACACTGCCTCCTTATTTACAATATAAATAGGTGTGTGGCTGAAATAAATATGAATACTGCTCATAAATGCTGTACAATAAAGTACACAAAATTGCAAGTCACAAATTTTCGTTTCATAAAACTCTTTCATCGGCCAGTCTATATTTATTTATGTCTATGAGTGCAGCATAGACTTAAATATTATATCTAGAATGGAAACCGGAAATAAATTCTTATCCTCGACTGATCGATCGTGAACATTTTGTAGAAAGATGGATCAAGGCGTTGTTTTGTAAAGTAGTTAAAAGAAGTAAAGTTGTTGTTTTTTTCAACCCTAACCTATGTAACATATAATTTTATTTTTTAGATCTAGTAATTGATTATAAAATTTTAAAAAAAAAAATCACAGTTTAGTGATGTATTCAGTCTTTTGATAAAGAAGATTATGTATCTAAAAATTGTAGAATAATAATTATGAGACGAGAGTAATCTTATTTTTGATGTTCAATTACTAGATCTAGATCTAAAAATTAAATTATATGTTACATGGGTTAGGGCTGAAAAAATAGTCTCTACCTCTTTTAACTACTTTTCAAAACAACACCTTGATCCAACTTTCTAAAAAAAATTTACGACATTTTTTAAAGTGTTAAAAAGTCTCCATGCCCAGTCTAGATATAGTATATATGCCTATGGAGTGCAGAGTGTATTACATGCCGTAAAGTACATTAATGTTTCTGTGTATTGATCTAGTTGTTTGTTTTATTCGATAATTACAGCGGAACCTCGGGACACTGTGACAAGTCAAAAGCTTGCTGACAGTCACTCAATTTATTCCAGCATTAATTATTATTATTTATTATTTATTTATAATTATTTCTCATTTTAGTCTCGATTTCACTACCAACCCCCACCCTTTTCCTCTTCTCGCTAGACTGAGTCCACCACCTTGTCGACAACAAAGCCACTACTTCTCGCTTATCTACCCTTGACCGGGGTAAACAGTCACTTAGGCAATGTCTTAATTCTTAGTCGTTGTCTGACTTTCACCGTCGACACCATCTGGGCTGGAATATACTTCACTCCTTCTTCCACTCTCTTTGATCAAGGAGATTATTCGTGTCACCACGCCTCTTGACTCTTCCAAGGTGAGACTTTCGTCTCGAGTTAGGCTTCATCCACGTGAGAGATAATCCGTAGTCAATTGCCTTTCCTGTTTCCGCCCATCTCTTCCGGACCTTCATAAGGTAGAATACGGTGGGGCAGATACACTCTTTCATTTCTCATTCTCGCCTACATCGAGTCTGGACTTATCATTTATTCTCACTCTTAGAGGAATACCTGGTATCAGGTGTCTGACTATTTATTTGGCACTGTCTGCCTATTGAGTATCATCTGTCTGCCTACTGCCATTTTGGATCAATAGCCTATTTACTTGGATCTACTATCCAGTGTCATCTGCCCACTTGACACTATTCAATTGCCTATTGGCCTACCTGCCAATTAGCAGGACTACCTTGCGCTATCGGCTCTACTTGCCTGCCTATTTGACAGTCCACTTGTCAACCTATTAGGCACGACGTCCCTATAGACCACGTGTCTGTGCGAGACGTCAATGCTTCGCCGAATCTCCGCAACTCACTGGACTTATTCTGCAAACGACGCTGCCCACGGCAGATCAGCTCTGCCCGCAGCACCCCTGTGCCCACGGTAGCCGGCCACCCGCCCTACTGTGCCCACTACAGATATCAGAACTTTGGATTGAGACTCCACAAGAACTGAATCACCAGCGACCCTCTACCAGCTAGAGCGCCACTCCCAGCTGCAAGACCTCCAGCCAGGATCACAGCCAGCTGCTGCATCAAAAAGACAACCAGGGCAGAGGACGAAAGTGACATACTCTCTAATTAAGTGCTTAGTATGATGATACAATATTGCTAACGAGATAGATGCAAATCCCCCTCCCCTATTTTATTCTACCTTTTACATTTATGTAAATAAATATTCTTTAATTTTTCAACATTTGTATCTTTCTCAATCGTTTGTCGCGTTGCGTGTCTGCTCCCGATTTATCTCAGATGGACCAGTGTGTGACAAACCAAAAATAATCATCCCCTAGACACCAAACAAGCCAATCACAAGAGGTCCGTCACAAACATCTAGACTCATCGAGAAGGTAGTTGTCAGGGAGTTATAATTAATATATAATAGGAAAGCTGTAACAGTAAGCAATCAGAATGTTTTCTTTTTTTTAGGTGTGCGGGAGGGTTCTAACGATAGAAAAAACGAAACCTTGTATAGTGTTGAAAGACAACATCTTAAATCATTTCAGTTGTTTTCAGTAACAACTGTTTTATATATTAATAAAGATTGACTTGGTTTAAGTTCTAAACGAGTCTACTATTTCATTTGTTTAGGGTTAAGAACACAACATTCGATATTTAGGGCTAGATAGTGTTCTTATACTCAGGGCCGCCACTATCTATTGTGCAATGTGTGCATTGCACGCAGTCGGCCGAATGCAGGGGGCGGCCAAATCATTTTTTCAAGGTTACCTTTTTTTAATTTTTAGTTTAGTGAAAAAAAAATTGTTAATATCTTCCATAAATTTTAATTATTCCGTGAGCCTTTAAGAACTATTTAATTATTCCGTGAGCCTTTAAGAACTATTTAAAAAAGAACGATGTTCGTACATAAGAAACTTTTTATAAGGAAAAAATGGATCAGCGCCCTAGGAATCCCCATTGTTATTTGCCTTGGCGCCTAATCATTTATGACCTTAAATTTACGCGGGTTGTCTGTAATATTTGTTTCGATCAGGCAAATCATATGTTTCTTCTTAGTATCAACTTAATACATATAAATATTGTTGTTTAGTCGACTACTCCGTTCAGTAAGCAGATCTAGTAATTAGAAACTCAATAGCATTTTCACATTTATGTTAAATGGCTGTTAGTTAAGCTTAGAATATTTTTGGGTCATTATCGATGTAGATCTACATTAAGTTGTAGGCTACTAGCTGTTTGGTGCAACAAGCCAACGACCGACCAACAACAAAAGGTGGGGGGGGGGGGGGGGGGGCGGCGAAAAAACAGTTTTATTTCATTATAGTTATTAATCCATGTCAAATATTATCAATGTTAACAAATTAAAGTATCTTAAGTAAGAGAGGTCGTTTCATTTTCTAATAAGACTTTGCCAAATGAAGACTATTTTTGCGAGAGGTGTATGCAACAATATGGGTTAAAACGTTTTGAAGAAAACATTTTAAAACGTCTCCGCTAGTGTGATTCTTCTGGATTTTCTTATCTAAGATTGGTTGATTTTTTTCCGACTATTGCATTTCGTTATAGTGAAAAAAATGGTCCGCCACAGAGACGTCTTACTTAGCACTTACTTTTTAAATCTCGCCCATTACAGACGCCCATACCTAGAATGTCCCTTGAATAATACTATTGACCAGGGATGCCTCTTTATTTTTAGACTTTTCGTTTTACTAGAATCAATAGTGTGTTCTAAAAAAAATAACTCATTAATATTGGCCTTTCTTATATTCTTTCTTCTTACTACGAGAAAAAAGCGCCAGTACAAAGAATTTCTGAAGCTGAAAACGCCAGAATACACTCAGCTCAGGGACCCGGCCCCCAAATCAGACCACTTGCGAATACCCGCGAATGTTCAATTTTATCTCCAGAAAGAACTTTTAACAACGCTTAAAAATTATGTAGGCAACACTATTTCCTCGTTCTAGTGAAATTGCATTATATAAATTTGGATTCTAAACATAGTGTTAAATTACTATAAATGAAAAATAAAAATTAAATATTATGTTATAATTTTGACTAAGTTACATTACTTTTCATTACATTCTTAGAAAAACTCACGGACATCACTGTGGGATCCTACATCGCTCCACTAGGTCCCCAGCTTCTTATGGAGACTCAAAACGAAATTTTTGTCATGTTGGGGGTCGCCACCCGGAAATGTTTGAGAAACACTGCCTAAATGCGTTTTATTTCAAGTCATTAAGTTTCTTGTACTTAGGATTATTTATTTAATAGTAATTTAAGAACAAATACTCCACATTGAGTTGCTTCTTTTTCTTCTAGTGGTGCTTTAGATACGTGTTTAGGCACATCCGAATCCCGTATGTTAGCTGGGCGCTTTTGGTACATATTCTAGCTCAGACGTCATACATTTTTTTTAGAAAAATAAAGGGGGGGGGGGTCGCATTTTAAAATTTTGCACGCAGGCGGTCACAACCTTCTGGGCGGCCCTGCTTATACCTATGTAAGTTTGTTTTAAACAGAAATACATGTATTTCTTTAGGTTTATATTTTAAACAACATAGATATATTTAAAGATAAACCACATACATACATTTAAAGATAAACCACATACATATATTCAGTGGCGCAGCTAGTGTATTTGATGCCCAATGCGGCATCTACTCATGATGCCCCCCCCCCCCTCTTCGGATATAAAACAGCGAAAATACGTTATTATATGTTAACAAAATATACTATAAATAAATATTACGAGCTTTCTTGGTCGCAAAACTATCAATGATTTTATCGAAATCTGTTTTAACCATTTGCCTAGTTAGTGAAACGCATCGCTGATTGGTATTAATTCTTGATCAACTTAATTAAGTCTGAAAAACTTCTCTCGAATATAGCCACACTTACCGCAATTGTCAGAAATATGTTAAAATCGGATATCATTCTTTTTCTCTCAAAGCAGAATCTGGCATTCAATAGGCATCACGAATATTTAGACAATATTTAGAGCTGAATCATTTAGTAGCATTCTAGCTGGTTTTTTTAATTTATTATTTTTGTTAAAATTCAAGATTTCAAATAGGTCCTTGTTTGAGAAGTTCAAAGGCTTCTGAAGAAATTGCAACATACTGTTGAGGCCTCTTTCGCTCTAGACGAAATTTGTTTTTGTCAATGTTGCTATGAGCACTATCGAGATTGATTTCAATGTGAGGACTCAAAAGTTGGGGTAGCGACGAATTTCATATTCACCTACCACATCATATTGGGTGATTATTTCTTGACCTATCACGTCCAAGGAAGAATAAATCTCAATCCGTAGCTCGCTCTTATGTGTTTATACCGAATCTTCAATTTTTTAGCTTGGCTTCTTTTTATTCCCACTCTCGGATCGATTCGCATAATTATTTCAAAGTCGATTGTTAATAAATCCAAAAATTAACATACCATTTAATAATTTAATACTAATTTTAAAATATTGTTGTATATAGTGTTAGACACCTAGTTTATAGTATTAGTTATTTAGCGACGCACCATAGAAGACGTATATTGAACGGGACTAGTGACGCTTGGGAAATTTTGGGTTAGAGACTGGAAAATCAGTTAGCAATAGGATTCTCTTGGGTAAAGACGTGTTTTATTTGACAGAGACTCTGACTGTGGACTTTTATTGGATTATATTCATTGTCCATCAGTGTTGACCACATCTTTTCACTTGTTAAATCGATGTGTGTTGATTATGTGCCCGAACACGAAGCCCAAACGCTTTCTGAGTAATTGATTGAAATCTAACAATCATCTACATGTGAGCTGGCGCTCCTAGATCTTTTTTTTTCTCTATTTTCATCTGTTGTTAATTTGTGTAAACTATCTAGTCTAGTGCTCAGTGCATGCGTGTCTCCCGCCAGCTCTTTAATGTTAGAGTTAGTTTTGATGAGTCATGACCTGGCTCTATAAATAGAACGGATGCTGCCGTGTCTTGTCCCTTTTTCCTGTTTGGGCCACCGGTCTGTAGGTAGCTGGTCTGTGTGACCATGTAGTGAGTGTTTGTAATTGTGTCATCATAATTTCGGAATTTCAGCTGGGACCGCCTGTAAGTTGGAAAATGTTTTTATTTTTGCTTTATTTGTGTGAATATATATAAATTGTTCCTACATCTATTATTATAGTCTAGATGTAGACTGATTAGTGTTGTGACATTGCTGGCTAATTAACTAGCCATTGTGGTCTATAGTGGAACAGGAAGTTCCATAGACTTGGGTAGCGTCACCCCCCCCCCCCTTAGCCATCCTTAATTATCCCCTTATTACTTTTGTTTTAGATCTAGGTCATTATTATGTTTTTTTTTATGTTTGTTTATTATTTGTAATTGCAGGCTATAAATCCTACCAAACAGTTACGTTATTCAACTGCTTTACTGCCGCAGTTGTCGCTGCCAAATAACTGCCTTTAATAACTGCTGCATAATTGTGCGGCTGCCTTACTGCCAAACTGCTGCATAATACTGCTGCCAAATAATTGCCTTACCACTGCCGCAGTTATAGCTACCGCAAATAGCTGCTTTATTGCTGTTGCTTTATTGCTGCCGCAGTTAAGTTGCACGCCTGCCAAATAACTGCCTTTGGCTGTTCATTTAGATCTAGGTAGATTTAGTAGTCTGTTTTTAGTGAATAGGTGTTTTAGATTTAGTGTAAAAAATGTTAAAATGTTTTGTTGCTTGTACTAGTTGTAGAATATTGTAGATTCTAGACTAGAGAGGTTTTAGTTTGTGGTTGGATTAGTATCATAGTTGGTTGGGTTATCAGTGTTGATTTTTGGTAGTTGCATAGGTATAGTTTTTCTTTTCAACTTTAGTGTAAATATATATATGATTGATCATTGATTTATTTTTTTATGTAAATAAAGTTTCATTTTTAGCGGCCCCCGAAAGGGGAAAAGACGCTATTAGTTTTGTGTGAATTGTCTGTTCGTCTGTCCGTCAGTCCCGATTAGATCTCGTAAACTAGAAAAGATATTGAAAATCCGACATTACAATATATTAGACCATTCAAAGTTCTGATGCAACGGCTACTTTTTTTTTCTGAAAGCAAAAAATCTAATTTTTAAAATCAGTTATGCAAGCAGTTTTTTAAAGAAAACATCTAATTAGTATGCATTAAAATATTATAAGTTAGACCTAATTTAAAACGAATAGTAATCTTGTCAACTGCATTTTCCTGAATTTTTTTTTTATAGCGGATATAATCATTATGTATTTTTTTTTTGAGGATTCGATTTGAGCCTAACCGGGGCTTCCGGGTTCGATTCCTGGAGAAGACTGGGATTTTCAACTTCGGAATCCTTGGGCGCCTCTGAGTCTACCCAGCTCTAATGGGTACATGACATTAGTTGGGAAAAAGTAAAGGCAGTTGGTCGTTGTGCTAGCTACACGACATCCTCGTTAACCGTAGGCCAAAAAACCATGAACTTTACATCATTTGCCCTATAGATCACAAGGTCTGAAAGGGGAACTAGTTAGGCCAGGTTCACATCTAACTTTGCATTCACTTGCACCTATCCTTTGATCTGCTAGACCGTTGGGGCACTACATGAGATCTGTCAACCTTCTTTCTCCATTGTTATCTCTCATTTGTCTTTGAAATTATTTTATTTCGATGTTCTTTCTGAAAATATTGAAGCCTGCCTGGGTGGACCACTTCGGGGGACGATTTTGAGTTTGTGTTTCCACACAAACTGTCTTTGTAACCTTGTTAGTATTCATTTTCAAAAAACTTTGTTTCTTGCTTTAGTTAGTTAGTTTAGTTTAATTGTGCTGTCTGGTTGCTTAGGCGACTCTAGCCCCTTAGTCGCAGACCGAGGTACACAGCTTGGGCCCACCCAGTAGAGCTACCATCTGCCTACTGTTATAAATGAATTAATGTTGAGCAGATAAAAGGTCTCTTACTCAGCGCCTCCTGACCTGCTCACATACAGTTGACTTCAGTACAGAATTAAACATGCATCAAAATAGCAAAAAGAGAGATAAACCCTTTAATTTTCAGATAAATATCGGTTCTTTCCCTTAGATAAGCGTTTTTTTTTTTTAGAATATTCTTTTTTCTATTACTTGTTAGATTGTTGTTTTGATGAACCAAATAACACATCACTTCAGGTGAACAGCTTATTGCAGACGTAGGAAACATTTCTGTCTTATTGTAAGCATGATGGTTTGAAGTATAAGACAGACATTTCAATATTGTGATAACTTCTACTTGAACAATACAATTGGAAAGAGAGTAAAGAACAACTCATTGGACACAAGATTCTCTTCTATTCTTTATTGGTAACGAAGTTATTTTTTGACTGCAGCAGTTGTGGGTGTGTTAAAAACATTACTCGCCATCAAGTTGTTAAAACATTACTCGCCATCAAGTTGTTAAAACATTACTCATAATCAAGTTGTTAAAACATTACTCACCATTAAGTTGTTAAAACATTATTCACCATCAATTTGTTAAAACATTACTTACCATCAAGTTATTAAAATATTACTCACCATTAAGTTGTTAAAACATTACTCACCATCAAGTTGTTAAAACATTACTCAACATTAAGTTGTTAAAACATTACTCACCATCAAGTTGTTAAAACATTACTCAACATTAAGTTGTTAAAACATTACTCACCATCAAGTTGTTAAAACATTACTTACCATCAAGTTGTTAAAACATAACTCACCATTAAGTTAATAAAACATTTCTTACCATTAAGTTGTAAAACATTACTTACCATCAAGTTGTTAAAACATTACTCACCGTCAAATTGTTAAAACATTACTCACCATCAAGCTGTTAAAACATTACTCACCATCAAGTTGTTAAAACATTACATACCATTAAGTTGTTAAAATATTACTCACCATTAAGTTGTTAAAACATTTCTTACCATTAAGTTGTTAAAACATTACTCACCATCAAGTTGTTAAAACATTACTCGCCATCAAGTTGTTAAAACATTACTCACCATCAAGTTGTTAAAACATTACATACCATTAAGTTGTTAAAATATTACTCACCATTAAGTTGTTAAAACATTTCTTACCATTAAGTTATTAAAACATTACTCACCATCAAGTTGTTAAAACATTACTCGCCATCAAGTTGTTAAAACATTACTCACCATCAAGTTGTTAAAACATTTCTTACCATTAAGTTGTTTAAACATTACTCGCCATGAGGTTATTAAAACGTTACTTAGCATCAAAGTTGTTAAATCATTATTTACCATTAAGTTGTTAAAACATCACTAACCACTAAGTTTTTAAAACATTAATCACCATCAAGTTGTTAAAACATCACTTACCATCAAGTTGTTTGAAGCTGAAGAGAGCTTGGCAGCAATAACCTTGAGTGACATTCAAAAGACAACATCCTGGGGCTGCGTTATAGAACTGTGAGAAATCTAAGCGCGATGTGCAGTAGGTAGGTGATGTATTAGAGGTGTAGATACTCGGGTAGACAGCTTAATACGCTAAATGGACAGTACAGATGAGCGAAACCAAAACAACTTTAAGTAGACCTGACATCTTTTGACTGAAGATCAGATCTCTAAAGCCAAACTGAAAATAGAAGTGTGATTGTAGATCAGTACATTTAATCTGAAATAGCTCGCTCACCGACCGTTAAGATTACCAGATGCCCGGCAAAAGGAGGACAAGTCCTCCTTTTTTGGGGTTGTGTGTTCCGTCCAGTAAACGTTAGCCCAAAATGTGAAAATGTCTCTTGTTTTCTTCCATTGTAAATGATTCATTGATAGAATTCAATCCTTTGGTTAAATACGCAGCAAACTCACACATAGCAGAAAGATGACAGTTTGTTTTGTTGTTGACAATTTTCTTTTTGAGCAGTTGTTCGTTTTTTCAGAGCTATTCAATAGAAACATGATACTCAGATCTCTTCAAGATCTGAGACTTTTTCTTTGAAATTCTCGGGCATGTAACTAACTTTGAAAAATCCACGCTAAATCCATTCACATACTTTAAAACAATACATGCCAAAGACTTGCACTTTAGTATAAAACTTTACAAAAGACGTGGGCGATGAACATTTCTGTAAAGGCGACGCCCAAAGCGAGACGATCTGTGGAGGTGGCTAAAATGGCAGGAACAAACACTAATAGCAGGACGGGACACTGCCCCATAGGTGCAAGCTTTGTCCATTTCCGGCCAAACTTTGAAGTCCGTTGCCGACACTGTGGTGAGTCAGAGGAGTCAGTGGTGCTTGTCTAGCAAGAATTTCCCCGCAGCTCACGAAGCTGAAGTATCTTACAGATTTGTTTTTAAAGATAAGCTTGTATTATTCAACTTTCTTTATATTCTGAAATCCAGAAAACTAAGATAAAAAATATATCCTAATATTTCACGTTTCAAAAGTACATTATACTGTATGTATTATATTCTAAAGAACCCTAGAACGTATGACCACTCGTAACTTTAAAACAAGTCCGCTGGCTGAAACATGGAGAATAGAATTAAAGCCTTCATCATATTCGTTAGTGAGAAAGGAAATGATGGATTTAATTGTAAATGATTTGTAATTACGACTTTGTTTGATATTCATCTGCCAATAGATCTGTAGGTTGCATTATGATTGCCAGAGTCCATTCACGTAGTTTACAACAAGACATGCCAAAGGTTTGTATTTTTGTAAAGTTTAAAACTTAACAAACAAACGAGTGCAGTAAAACATTTCTATAGATCTGACGATCACTCTACAATGTCAAGGACGCTGAATTGAACTGCAATGTTTCCAACTCAATCAAAAAAAAGAATTGAACAATAATTTTAAGTCTCATTGGCTAATGATCTTCGTATCAGATCTACTTTATTACCGCTAGTTAGAGGCCTAGTTGTTTTTAAATAAGTTGTAATACAAAGTCCAATACTTCCTTTCTAGTGAAATGATTTTGTACTACAAACAGAAGAGCTTACAATATCTTTTTTATTCAACAGGGCTAAAAAGTGCACAAAAATGTCAAGAAATTTTGAAAAAACAACATAACTTATAAACATTTCCTTTCTGTACGCCGGATACACCAAAAAAACTATCAATAAGTTTCCTCATTAAGGAAACTCTCTAAAGCATTTTAAAGTTATTTAGCATTTACACCTTATTACTAAATACGATTTTTAAAAATATCTTATCAAGAAACGGGGACAAAAAGTGATCTCCTCTTGTTTTATATCAATTCTCTCAACTTCTCCTGGGCTACATCTGACGTCAGACAAAAGAAGATTTGTTTACTTTGAAAACCTCGTCATTATTGTAAAGAGTTTACTCTCCGTGACCACAAGTTCGTGGTTGTCCACAGCTTTGTACTTGGAGCAGAGTGAATGAATTAGTCACCCGACCATTCCTTAACTGACGTTAACGACACACGCAAGATAGTCAGATTGCATTAATTTCGTTGTTGGTTTATAGATACTTACATATGTAAATCTCTTTGGTACGAGATTAGTGCTAAAGACAACAGTTTCAAATCATTTTTATATCTCCAGAAAATTATGTTCAATGCATCGTTGATTATGAGCTAAGAGACATAACTCATGTATTTGTCTGTAAATGTTGGATTTAGCTCGCCGAGTAATTATGGGCTACATGATTCTATAGCATAGTAATGGGCCATTTTTTGACAATTTTTGTATCTATGATGCAATCTTAAATGATCAAATTTTAAGATAGGTTTTAAAAGTCTAGAATTTCTTAGTGAAAAATTCAATGCTAACAATTAAAGTGGTCAAATATGAAATAATGACCAGAACGTTTGAATCTTTTGTAATAGAAGTGCAAAATATACGTTTTTAGGATATTTGTGTAGTACAGCGTCATGTCCCCTTTCTTTCTTTCTCTCTCTCTCTCTCCCAGTTCAAAGTCTATGTCACGGAAAGCGCCAATTCCTTTAGAGATTTATTTTTGTTTACTTGCTTTTGTTATTTTACACTCCAAATTACAATTGTATATCTACTTTAATAGTTCAAACTGCCAAGTTGAAAGTCTTCCTGACCCAGTGTTCATGTAGATCCTATTTCTCTAATAGTTTGATTAACTTTTAATTACTATTGTTACGAATCTCACTATCCAGGCTCTCTGTAAACTGCACCACATGACACCACCAACTGAAAGAACTTGACAACTCAGGGCTCCAAGTAACGTAACAGTTTAATGTTAATAAATCACAGCCAATATTGTCAATTGGCAACACGTAACATAAGACTGTACAATTATCTTTCCGTTAATAGCCGTACCGCCGTATCAACTCTTGCAGTGGTCTCTCCATCTCGTCCCGGACTTGTACTGAGCCCTCGTAACGAACTGTAGATCGGGAAGTTGTGACAGACTGGTCTCTGATACCTTTGCTCTTTAGATAGGGTCCCTGCTGGCCTTCTAGAACCGGGCAGAACGTCGCTCGACCATTCTGGGTGGTCAGATGACTTCATCCCTCGTGACGCTCCTGAGCTCTGTTCACGACGCCGATCCTTCCAGAACCGTCATGTTGACGCTCGTCTCGGCTGACCGTTGTAACTCGTCAAGGTTGCCCGCGCGTCTAGCGCTGGCCTAGGGCGATTTTCGTCGGAAATATCCGGAAATTATTAAAATCTTCTGAAAACTCATACCAATCTCCTGAAATATACAGACGAAATTTGTCTTTTTTTTCACTCTTAAATTACTTAGGATAACTCCTTCTGGCCGAGTTGCAAAAATAAGAGTGATCTTTCCATTGTGTCCAAACACGTTGTTTCTCCGACATGCAAGAATCAATAAAAAAAAAAATCAATTAGTTAATTAACTATTTGTAGTAAATTACTTGGTTTCGTTTATTAAACAAGTGAAAGAAATAGTACTTGACTGAAGTGGTGGTATAATATAAGCTGACTGTGTCCTCTTTATATATTATCGTCTGATGCTTTATTGGCCTCTTTCAGTCGTAGAACGACTATGGTTCATCTCAGAGCACACTTCCTCATGTGGCTGTGGAGCCCTATTTTGGAGAGACACTCCCGTCCACAGATAGTGCAGGTTAAGGTGGCTTTTACTTCGGTGGTAGAGGAGCTGGCCGTTTTTCGGATTGTACGTTTTTCTTCCTGAGCTAAGACCCATGTACTTTCACTGTCCATAGCTTTCTTGGTCACTGTCTCTCTCCATCTGTTGCGGTCTAGAGCTATATCTTCCCAATTGTCAGTATTGATGTTCACTGATTTGAGGTCACGTTTTATTACGTCTATGTAACGGAGGCGGGGGAGACCAGTTTTTCTTGAGTCAGTCGCGAGTTGACCATAGAGGATGACTTTTGGGATGCGCTTGTCCTCCATCCGGCGAACATGTCCAAGCCAGCGCAATTACAAATTTAATTACATAACTGATTTAAACTAATTGATACACTTATTATAAGCTTTGTTTTTTTTTTTATTTTGCTTGTTTAAAAAGGTGTATTTTGATTGGCTTTCTATCCATTATTAAACATGAAAGTAACAGAATGAAAAATCCTCAGCATTGGACGCTAAGAATCGCACCTTCAATAAGTTAAAAAATAGTTCTGATTATTTCTTGACTAAACGAAAAATTTGGTATCATCATAAGACGAGACTTTTTACTTTGTTCACGCCATCTCTGTGATGTTCTTATAAAGTGGTGTTTGTATATAAAGATGTTATCTTTTTATATAGTGATGTTTTCATATAGCCATGTTTGTATGTAGTACTATGTAGTGATGTTTGTATGTAATGATGTTTATATAGTTATGAATACAGTATTATATAATCTGAGTGTTATGAAAATTATATTCTGTATCGGTTGTCGTTCTTATGTTTACATGTGCTTGTAACTCGTCCGTGAGAATGTGTTCACGAAATGTGTGTTGTGTAGTCATTCAGTGTATTAGAGCCATACTATACAGACATGGTTCTCGACTCTCTTATCTTTATGTTTATAACAATTTAATACACTGAATGCAAAACTGTGAAGTTGTTAGAATTTTGAAATGGATAGGATATTTCGCCCAGAGAAGTTTGACATCGAGCCCACAGCACCTCAAGCAGCAGAGCATTGGCAGCACTGGTATGAAACGTTTAAAAATTTTATATCGGTAGTATCAGTAGACAATCTTGATACTAAGAAACTACTGATAAATTAGATCTCTCCTGCTGTATATCAAATGATACTTGATAAAGAGACATTTGATGAAGCTATCCAGACTCTAAATGGCATCTACATTCAACCAAAGAATGAGGTGTTTGGTAGGCACAGGTTAGCTACTTGCAAACAAGAGCAAGGTCAAACGATAGACGCTTACATGCAGAAATTAAGAATTCTATCCAAAGATTGCAACTTCAAAGCGGCGACTGCTGAACAACACCGAGATTCGTTTATCAATGGACTAGTGTCCAACAGCATTCGAAAACGTCTACTTGAAAAGACTGTTTTGAGTTTAAAGGACGCCTTCGAGGAGGCTCGCTTACTAGAGCATGCTTATCAGCACTCATTACAGTATGAATCATCACAACCGGAAACTAATTGCGCGGCAACTACTCTCACCAATTCTTCGGCCTCACCCTTGCCAAATGTAACGATTCCTCAAAGTGCAAGCAATTCACACTCACATGAAATAAATGCATTAGCTAGGAAGTGTTATTTTTGCGGCAGGGTTAAGCATCCCCGCTCTCAATGCCCTGCAAGGGAAGTGACATGCAATCAGTGCTTCAAAAAGGGTCACTTTCAAAGAGTTTGCAAATCTAGATCTTCAACAGTTTCGGCTATCGCTACTGTACAGCCTTTGAATTTAAACAAATCTACAATAGCGATTTGCATCAACAACGTGCCATTGAAAGCCCTAGTAGACACTGGGAGCTGTGAAAGCTATATTTCGACGCACATCGCTAAGAAGCACAAATGGCAGACATGTTCATCAGGCAACAGAATCTTTATGGCTTCCACCCATCTATCTCGAATCACTCAAGGACATATCTACGCTAACATACGTCTAAAAAATGAACGATACGAGGGAGTTAGAATTTCTCTACTAGACAATTTATGCTCTGACGTAATTCTTGGACTTAACTTTATAAGTTTGCACCAAAACTTGTTTATTCCTTTCGATGGTCAGAAACCATCATTATGCCTGAGTACTCTCCAGCCAGCGAAGGTAGAGGCTCCTAGCCTATTTAGTAATCTGTCACCAAACTGTACCCCAGTGGCTACAAGGTCTCGCAGATACTCAGTTCCAGATAGAAAGATTATAGAGAAGGAAATTCAACAACTAATAAAGGATGAAATTATTGAACCATCTAAATCTCCCTGGCGTGCACAAGTCCTAGTCACAACAAATGACAGACATAAGAAAAGAATGGTTGTGGACTACAGCCAAACCATAAACCGGTTCACTCTACTAGACGCCTACCCTATGCCCAGAATTGACGAACTGGCAGAGAAGATTTCGCAATACACTGTATATAGCACTTTAGACCTGAAAAGTGCATACCATCAGATTCCTAGATAAGAAGAGGAAAGGCCGTTCACAGCCTTCGAAGCATGTGGGAAACTGTATCAATTCCGTGGATTCCGTTTGACGTTACGAATGGAGTCGCCTGTTTTCAGCGTACGATTGACAAAATCATCGAAGACGAACGACTCACTGACACTTTTGCTTATGTGGACAATGTGACCATCTGCGGTATGGACTCTGAATCACACGACCGAAACCTTGATAGTGCTCAAAAGTATGGAATCTTAATGAAACAAAAAGTGAAATTAGCACTGCTAAAGTGAGACTGTTAGGATACGAGATTTCCAAAGGACAACTTAAGCCGGATCCTGAGAGATTTCGCGCTCTAAGAGAATTACCCGTACCAGTGAACATGCGTGAACAGAAACGAGTAGTGGGTCTTCTGGCTTACTACTCACAGTGGATACCTAACTTCTCAACAAAAATAAGCCTGTTAACAAGAAATCAACAATTTCATGTCTCCGAAGAAGTCATAAGAACATTTGAAAGTTTGAAAAATGAGCTTGAAAAAGCCGCCGTATATACTATTGATCCGAATCGCCCTTTAACCGTTGAGACGGGTGCTTCTGATATAGCCATTGCAGCTACCCTCAACCAAGATGGCCGGCCCGTTGCTTTCTTCTCTCGCTCATTAACAAAAAGTGAAAGAAAACATTCTTCAGTTGAGAAAGAAGCATATGCCATTGTTGAGTCGCTGAGGAAATGGAAACATTTCTTAGTTGGTAAAGCGTTCATACTTGTTACGGATCAGCGATCTGTCTCGATTTCATGTATAACAGGTCAAACAAAGGAAAAATTAAAAATGAAAAAATCCAAAGGTGGAAACTTGAACTCTCGTGTTTCCACTATGACGTCATCTATCGCCCTGGCAAGCAGAACACTGTAGCTGATACGTTTAACAGAAACTCACGAAGAAGTGGTTCCGGGACATCCTTGCCAACATGATTGACCAGTCCTGGTCCTGTCCTGCTGAAGAAGAACGTTAGATCATCTAAATATGATCCCATAACAGAGGAAGTTGATTTGGTAACATGCAACCCTCAGTACGCTGTAATCCAAACACCAAACGGTCGAGAGGAAACTGTCTCATTACGAATGTTAGCCCCTAGGGAGGAACAAAAAGTTATAGAAAATGAGAATCAGAGTAGAACAGAGCTTGATATTGGCTGCCCCATCCAAAGCTCACCTCCCAGGAATCAACCTACTGATTCTATCATGCCTAAAGAAACCACCAGCACCACCGAAGACATTGCCAGACCGTCCGAAACTCAAGCAGATGAAACTACACATACATACAATCTTAGAGTAAGGAGAACTAGGCCCAACTACAAAGTGTAAAAGCTCATCAGCTTACTAGAGCTCTGACTTTGACATTCAGTTTTGTCTCCAAAATGACATTTGTTTATTTTACTACTTTCATTTGGTTTTGTTGACTTGACTTGACTTTAATGTGATATTTGATCTATCATGATATATTTTAATAAGCTATTATTATTCTACACTTACTTATATCAACATGTTACATTATGTCATGCTATTCTACATTGTTTGTTTACTTGAATCTCTTTATTATTATTCTGCACTTACTTAATTCTTTCATTGTTGATAATACTAGTTAGCATTATTTGAACCGGGGGTGAATATTATGAAAATTATATTCTGTATCGGTTGTCGTTCTTATGTTTACATGTGCTTGTAATTCGTCCGTGAGAATGTGTTCACGAAATGTGTGTTGTGTAGTCATTCAGTGTATTAAAGCCATACTATACAGACATGGTTCTCGACTCTCTTATCTTTATGTTTATAACACTGGGCATTCTACGTCTCAAGAGACAATCTTTTCCCTTTAAAACTTTTGATGTGACTAAAGAGGCCTATCCTTGATACACAGCTGCGGTCACATGTTGGACATCTGTACTCACCAGGCGCCGTTGCACTTTCGCCCATCTTTCTACTTCTGGTGCGTTTGTCATTTGCAATCCAGGACCCTTCCTTTATGTATGCCCACTCTTTTTCTGAATCTATCCAGTGCTACTATTTTCCAAATTGTTAGTGTCCGCCTTAAGCATCGGAGGTGGAAAATATTTAGTTACTTTATCTGCCAGAGTAGGTTGACTGTCTTTTACTACCGAATAGCAGAATGCTCATCACACAAGTCAGGTGGACTAAGGCTTTGGTAGTCAGCAAGGTATTTCCCACACTCTCCCCTGCAGCCGTGACATGATGCCCTTGCCTTGGCTAGCCTGTTGTTGATGTCTTTATCCAGAATACTTATCGTTGGAGATGATGGAGCCAAGATTACCGATATCGTCAACAATTTACACACACACACATATATCTATATCTATCTATCTATTTATATATATATATACAGGGTGCGTCAGAAAAATGTATAAACACTTTGAACTGTCATAGACAATTTATTTCCCGTTCTACAATGCTAAATTTCTGCACATGGAAAGCTTAATGTCTAATTGGAAAAATAAATGTGAGTAATGTTCAAACTAGTGGCCCTCAGCATCAATACATTGCTGAGTACAAGTCAAAACTGATTCCGTACATCGTACCAAAGTGTCCACTGAGATTTCTGCGCCCACCGCCTGAATCTCATTCCACAGTGTGTCCAGGTTACGCGGTATACGTTTGTACACTTCATCTTTAACTGTGCCCCATAAGAAAAAATCCAGCGGTGTGAGGTCTGGAGATCGTGCAGGAAATTCGATTGGTCCCCTGCGTCCTATCCACTGGCCTGGCACATTGTGTTCCAGGTATGCTGGTACGTCCCTGTGATAGTGTGACGTGAGGTCTGGAGAGCGTGCAGGAAACTCGATTGGTCCCCTGCGTTCTATTCACTGGCCTGGCACATTGTGATCCAGGTATGCTCGTACGTCCCTATGATAGTGCGGCGGGGCGCCATCTTGTTGGAAATAAAACTCATCATTACTGTATAATGCACGAATGTCAGGGAATATGGAGTCAGCATGCATTGTTAGGTACGTTTCTCCAGTAACAGTACCTTCAAAGCGGAAAAGCCCAATGAGTGCCCTTGCAGACAAACCCCACCACACATTTACGCCAGGCAAATTCACAGCCTTTTCAACTGTAATGCGAGGATTATCTTCAGCCCAGTACACACAATTGTGCCTATTGACAGTTCCATTAAGTTTGAATTGGGCTTCATCCTACTAAATTTTGCCACCCACAAATCCCGGTTCACGTCTCACCCTCTCCTGAACCCGTTCACAAAATTCTAACCTTCGATCTGGATCGTCGTCACTTAGCTGATGCACCAGCCTTGGAGTGTATACACGAAACTTGCCTTTCCTCAGAATGCGTAGCACACTACTAGCATTTACATGACTCTCACGTGCCGCTTGCTTGACGATTTTTGAGGTGAACGCTGAAACAGTTCCAAGACCGCTGTTAGGGACTCATCACTTGTAGCTGTACGAGATCGCCCTGATCGACCTTTATGCACATCACTCACTGTTTCGTGAATTTCAAATTTGTCTCGTAGACGTGTAATTGTTAACCTTGAAGGTGGTTCTGTACCATATTCATGTCTCCACTGTCTTCTCAAACTTCCAATACCACTTAATTATCTGCTTCCGCTCTTCAAAACTCAAACGCACGTCCGCCATGTTGCAGTTACGTCCTTGCCACTCCGGCACTGTGTGTGGTACAGAACCAACTTCACATTTATTTTTTCAAATAGACATTAAGCTTTCCATGTGCAGAAATTTAGCATTGTAGAAACTTGAAATAAATTGTCTATGACTGTTCAAAGTGTGTATACATTTTCTGACGCACCCTGTATATATATATATATATATATATAACATAAATATATGTCTGTGTATATAGTATTATTATTATGCATAAGAGTGCATGAATAATTGTGTTTAGAAATTAGTAAATCTTCTTAAATTAAGTTTTTTGTTTGTTTTGTTTTGTTTTTTATAGTAGGCTTTCTGATGTCTAGTTTGCAATACTTGGCGAACTCAAGCAAAAAATTATTACTAATGTCAGCTTGACTTTTGTTTTAATTTTTTTTTTTGTTCAGAGAAAATAATGACCACAACATCAACGAAAGAAATAGGCCATTTTTATTTCTATGTCCAGCAACAACACAACCATTTCTCAACGAAACAGAAGAAAAGACAAAGTTGGCTTTGTCGCACAGGTTACTTTGAGAACTCTTAACGTCCATTTAGTATGGCAGGAGCAGGGCATTGAACTCCAGCGTTACAGGAACACGTTGTAAATGTGTCTGGCACACCACCTGTGAATATGTTTTGGACATTCTGAAAGCTTTCATTTTAAAATAATTTAATGAATCTTTTCAGAATACATATTTTATTCCACGAAATAGTATCACCATAAAACAGTGTACCATTACATTGTACCATAATACAGTGTACCAAAACATTGTACCATTATACAGT
The DNA here is from genome assembly GCA_030265305.1 of Biomphalaria pfeifferi. NCBI lineage: Eukaryota > Metazoa > Mollusca > Gastropoda > Planorbidae > Biomphalaria > Biomphalaria pfeifferi. The sequence continues at coordinate 3,802,424 of JASAOG010000008.1, read as the reverse complement.
GTACATAGACATAAATAAATATAGACTGGCCGAAGAAGTAACTTCATGTAACTTGAAAGCATGTATATCTATTGTATTCGGATTTCCGAATTATGAAAAGTTGCATGATCTTCATTCTTAGACATTAAACAAACCACTAGTGAATACGTATATAAGTTATGGCTGAAATAGATATTGTTATGACCCTATTGGCGGCGCAAAAGGGTTAACTATAGGCTCAGTTGACACACACGAGAATCACTCAGGTCAGCGGGGGCCATGGACAAGGGACAGTACTACGATTACATGATTACACGCAAATATGACCAATGTTATGGTCATGTGATCGAAAGCCTGCGTGTACGAATGACACAGTGGATAGAAAAGCGGGAGTTCAAGACCGGAGAGCGTCGAGACCAGCACAGTTAGTCGCCATGAAATCGGTCCTGGTTGAGTCCTGATGTGTTGATGTACAAGTCCAGAAAGAGAGACAGCAGAGTTCTTTAAGTTGGTGATGTACAGAGTGACATTTTAGTTGTTGATGTGTTTGACGCCAATTGTCTAGTATTGGCTGTTATCTACTTATTCACTCATTATTAAAGTACCAGATTATTTGGAGCCTTGTTGTCAAGTTCTTGATGTGTTGATGTATGGTGTTGTGTTTAGCAGTGTTTACAGAAGGTCAGAAAGGAGGGAGAATCGTAACATTGGTGTCAGAAGTGGGATCCTTTCTGGCTGAAATGTCTTCGAAGAAACTACTTAACCAGTTGTTGGTCAAAGAATTAAGGCAGGAACTTCGCGAGAGAGGTCTGCAGCTCAACGGTAACAAAGAAACACTAACAGAACGCCTAAGACAGGCCCTTATTGAGGAAGATCAAGATCCAGATGAATACATATTTGAATTAAACCCAGATATGACAGAGATCCTGAGTAACATGCAGGGCCAGATGGACTTAATGAAGGAGAGCCTCAAGAAAATAAACGCCATGAACGAAAAAGTAAATGAAAAGATGAGCTCTATGAACGAGAAGATTGACCAGAGAGTCAACACTGTGGAAAAAGAAATGGAAGAGATAAGGACTCATGTCCAAGAACAACTGAGCAAGGAACGGGGTACTAGAACAAAAACATTAGTGCCCGAAATCTCTGTGAAGATAAAGCCGCCTGTGTTTGATGGATCCATCTCATGGACTGTTTACAAAAGACAGTTTGAGGCAGCGGCCAAGGTTAATAACTGGAACACTGAAGAAGAGAAAGCGACTGCTCTGGTGTTGGCTTTAAGAGGGAAGGCAGCAGAACTGCTCCAGTCAAGGACAAATCAACAAGATTACGCTGCCATTGTTAAGGCTATGGAGCTCCGTTACGGAGACGAACATTTACAAGAAGTTTATAGAGTTCAGTTGAAAACCCGACAACAACGCCCCGGTGAAACCTTGCAAGAGCTAGAGGCGGACATAGAACGTCTTGCTCATTTGGCATACCCAACAGCAGCACAAGACTTTCTGGACGTCGTTATCACTGATGCATTCATTGATGCTATTCGAGATCCAGAACTGAAGAAGGCAATAAGAATCAGTGGTAAGCGCAAATCCAGCGAAGCCCTGGTCTACGCCCTTTCCTACGAAGCCGCCGAAGACGCCTCTAAGAATATCCATCATGGGCGTATGCTGGAAGTCCAAGAAGAAGATCTTACACAACTTCTCAGAAGGGTAACTGAAGTGCTAGAAGAACGCAGACCAAATAAGCACTGCAAGAAGGCTGAAGAACAGGAGGTAGCTATCAATTGTCATCGGCTCGGAATAGATGTTTCCGGACCCTGGTGTGATAAAAGGATTCGAGAGGATCAAATGCAAGATGAAGATCTGGCTCCCATTCTTCTATGGAAAGAAGATGGACAACGGCCAGATTGGAAAGACATCTCTGAGAAGGGGGTAGCCACCAAGGCGTACTGGGCTCAGTGGGACTCGCTGACGTTGGTCAATGGTGTCATCAAAAGGGTTTGGGAATCTGCTGATGGAACATCCAAACGCCTTCAGCTGATGTTACCGAAGGTGAGAGTTGCTGAAGTACTGAAAGAGATGCATAATGGCGCTAGCGGATCTCATCTTGGTGTCAATAAGACTCTGGAAAAGGTTCGTCAGCGGTTCTACTGGTTCAGATATAGAGAGGATGTAGAGGAATGGTGTCGAAGGTGCGACATATGTGCGGCAGCAAAAGGCCCTCGACGCAAAACTAGGGGTCTTTTGCAACAGTATAATGTTGGTGTTCCATTCGAGAGGATCGCAATAGATGTAGCAGGCCCATTTCCTGAAACCAAGAAAGGAAACAAATACATCTTGGTAGTCATTGACTATTTCAGCAAATGGCCAGAAGCTTATGCCATACCAAATCAAGAAGCTATCACAGTGGCCGAAACACTCGTGGATAACTGGATCAGTCGCTTTGGTGTACCTAACGAGTTGCACTCTGACCAGGGAAGGAACTTCGAGTCCAAAGTTTTCCAGGAGATGTGCAAGACACTTGGCATCGAAAAGACTCACACGACAGCTCTCCATCCGCAATCGGATGGGATGGTAGAGCGATTCAACAGAACCCTAGAACAACATCTGTCTAAGGTTACTGATGACCGACAAGACGACTGGGACACCCATATCCCCATGTTCCTCATGTCATACAGAGGATCCGTTCATAGCACCACAGGATATGCCCCAGCGAAGATGTTATTTGGTCGTGAGCTTCGTCTACCATGTGACCTGTTATTTGGGATTCCGAGAGATACGCCAGTGTCTTCAACTGAATATGTCACCAATCTCCGAAGACGATTGGAGAATGCTCATGTATTGGCCCGCAGAAACATCAAGACCAACAGTGACCTGATGAAAACAAGGTATGACAGACGGGCCAATACGTCGGGGTTCCATGAGAATGATCTAGTGTGGCTCTATAACCCACAGAGACGAAAAGGCAGATCCCCGAAACTCCAAAGAGACTGGGAAGGTCCATACCGTGTCGTAAAAAGAATAAACGACGTGGTCTACCGGATACAGAAAAGTCCACGGTCCAAACTGAAGGTTGTCCACGTTGATCGACTCCATCAGTACCGTGGTGAAATAGAATCTGTTCGGGACGAACAGATCTAAGAAGGGGGCAGTGTTATGACCCTATTGGCGGCGCAAAAGGGTTAACTATAGGCTCAGTTGACACACACGAGAATCACTCAGGTCAGCGGGGGCCATGGACAAGGGACAGTACTACGATTACATGATTACACGCAAATATGACCAATGTTATGGTCATGTGATCGAAAGCCTGCGTGTACGAATGACACAGTGGATAGAAAAGCGGGAGTTCAAGACCGGAGAGCGTCGAGACCAGCACAGTTAGTCGCCATGAAATCGGTCCTGGTTGAGTCCTGATGTGTTGATGTACAAGTCCAGAAAGAGAGACAGCAGAGTTCTTTAAGTTGGTGATGTACAGAGTGACATTTTAGTTGTTGATGTGTTTGACGCCAATTGTCTAGTATTGGCTGTTATCTACTTATTCACTCATTATTAAAGTACCAGATTATTTGGAGCCTTGTTGTCAAGTTCTTGATGTGTTGATGTATGGTGTTGTGTTTAGCAGTGTTTACAGAAGGTCAGAAAGGAGGGAGAATCGTAACAATATGAATACTTAACTTTTATACTGCTCATAAATGCTGTATAATAGAGTACACAAAATTGCAAGTCACAAATTTTCGTTTCATAAAACTCTTTTTTTAATCGGCCAGTCTATATTTATTTATGTCTATGACAGTGTACCAAAACATTGTACCATAATACAGTGTACCAAAACATTGTACCATAATACAGTGTACCAAAACATTGTACAACAATACAGTGTACCAAAACATTGTACCATTGTGTTTTTTTTTTAAATATTGTCGCAGCTGCTTTCATCTGAAGGCAGACCTAGCACACTGTGTGCTGATTTATTCAATTAGGATTCATTAACACTTCAATAGGTCAAAGCTTTAATTCTATGTTTACATTTTATGTTAAAACTTGGTTTAAATGAAAGAAACTTTCACTCGTTACATTTTTGTTTTGGTTTGTAAGACGTCGAGATGACAAAAAAAATTCACAAAATACTTAATACACTGACATCTAAATCTGACAAGCTAGCATACAATGATAGAAAAGAATAGGACACGATGCATGATGTATATTTAAAAAGGCTAACAATAGTTTACTTATTGATTATAGTCAATCAAATAAACGAACATTTGTGAACCAACCAAAACTTTAGATTAGCATGAGACAAGGTAAAAACGTAATCATAACTTTTAAAAGTGAAGAAAAATTACTAATAGTTTAGTAATATTCAAACCAAATGACTCACTAATCATTGGAAGCTAACCAAAACAAAGAGGTAGTTTGGTACTAATTAAAACATACAAATAGTAGAGAGTCAACCAATACTTACATGTCGTTTACGTTAATCTACAATGTTCACTTTAAACTCTCTAAAAAATTTTAAGCCCCAAATTTTATAATAAAAGTAGTCTCCCCTCTTACTTTAGACCTTGTGGTCCATGGAGCAGAATGCTCTAGATTCTATTCTAACAAGGGTGCTATTAGACCATCATAAACTTTTTACTTTCAAAACTAAAGTCAGATACCCATGAGAGTTGAATGGGTTCAGGGACGTCCCAAAAATGTCAAAACAACAGAAAGCCAAGTGCTAAACAAACATTCAGATAGATCTAATAGTTCTATTTGAATCCTACTGATAGATTATTGTTACAATAAAACTTACTAATAGTTGAAGATTAAATCAAACAAAGCATTAGGATTTATTAAAAGAAATTTCTATAAATCAAATAAGAACATAAAACTAAAATGTTATTTAACCTTGGTTAGGCCAATAATAGAATATGCATCCTCCGTTTGGGACCCCTCGAAAACATTAAGAAATTGGAACAGATAACAGATACAAAATAGAGCAGTGAGATTCATAACAAATGAATATTCACATTTGACTAGAGTAACACCTATAGTAAAATCACTAAATTTAGAAAGCCTTCAGGACAGAAGACTCAAAAGTAAAAAACACTGAACCATAATCTTCAAATACAAAAACAAAATTTAATAAAATACTCTGAAAGACACAAAGATAAAGGCACATTCCTCGTCCCATATGCTAGGACAAATTTGTACAAATACTCCTTCTTCCCTAGTGCTATTAGAGCATGGAATGGGTTGCCTGAGCTAGCCAGAAAAACCAGTGACTTGGCAGAATTTAAGTCATTGGTTAATATGCATGACTAAATGCATGACGCGTAGGACGTAATCATTTTTTTTGAAGTAACGTCTGTATTATATAAGATAAGATAAGAAGATCTAACTGAAGCTACTGATAGATTATGGTTACAACAAAACTTACTATTAGTTGAAGACTAGATCTATCTGTATCCTTCTGATAGACTATTGTTACAACAAAACTTACTAATAGTTTGTGGAATCCTCTGGACACTAATACAACATGAACTTCGAGAGGCTGAGTTAAAGCATGCGTCATAGGTGGCACATAAATTGGTTGATGGTGTTGAGCTGCAATATAAGGGTGTGTCGTAGAATAAGGAAGGCGTGGGAGCTACTGCTGTCTGTGACCCAGAGAGAGGAATACATCCCACAGCTGAGGTGCATTTACACTGTTGATACAGATTTCCCGTGGCTGCAAACAAATCAAATATTAATGACAATCTTTTAGATAAAGGAAAACATTCCGTAACAGAATATTTTGCTTGTTATTTTAATTTTAACCTAGTCATTTATTCTGGTAGGAGACACCAAGTCCCTAAGTAACTGACATGTAAGCACTATCTTAGTCTGTCTTTTTTGGAAGATGAATAATGTGTATCTAATTGTAGACTTGTATAGTGCTAGAGTGTCTTCATAAATATGTGTTAGTGTTAAGGTAAAAAACGTTATGAATAAAATGTTAAACTACGACAACGTTCTGAAATGAGCACACTCTTTTTAATCTTTTTTGTTTCTCTTCCTAATCTTAATTTTTTTTCCTTATTTGCAAAAGTGATTGTTTTATCACAGTCAATTGATTTATCAATAGTATAGAAATAGAAGTAGATAAAGGATAAATAGAAAGATGAGCGTATAAATAAATAGAAGGCTGACTGGATTGTTTTATGGACGGATGTGATATTGGGTGAAAGGGCGGCTCCTGGTGTACAGAAACAAGAATGGTTTGTTCCCCCACTAACATATTAAAAGCTAGCCATGAAGGATAAATGGGTAGACTACTCACTTGTCTTGTAGAGTCCCATACAGCACTGATTACGTGTTTTAGACGTATAGCAGTATGTAGGAGGGCAAGTCTTATACGTTGAGACTATAGTCAGACAATAGAGTGGCGAGCTGTAGATCACGAGTCCCCCAGTATTGGCCTGACCAGCAGTCCATGGAATCATGAGGTGTAAGCAAGCAATGACAGTCAAACATAGACTTTGTTTTGTCAGCATTTCGGAAGTGTACTCTTTGTTGACGTCTGTGTTAACTGGTGCATGTACTTTATGTGCTTCATGTCTTTATATAGCTTCACAAAGGCGATCTGGTCTAGATAGTGTCAATGTTAGTCAAGGTCAGTTTTCATCTAAAACCAACACGGAAAATCCTTTGCCCAATACAGGACAGAATTTACTTATGAATGAAATCAAAACTATTTAAAGGCGTATATTTGTTACAATAGAACGCCTACGCCCTTATGTTAAGTCCAGATAGGCCTGCAGATGTTGAACGTAGATCGTCATGTTGAGACAACACGGTCAGGGCAGAATGAAATATCGGACAATATTTGCGCTTACTTCAGGCAAACATTTCTACAATTAGGCTCTCCTTAAAGTCTTACTTCAGGAGACTAGAGAAGAATTTACTTCAAAATGGCTACCAAAGTCATAGTCACAATGTGGGGGAGATAATTATTGACTTTGAAATTACAGCCAAAGTAAGTGAAGTAATCCTAAATATCCCAAATAAAATACTAATAGGAGAAACTGGCTATTGCTAAACAGAATTAAAATAGTTTGTTTTAGTAGTTTATTATTTAAGTGAATTTTCTAATATATTTTTATTATTATGATAATAGGTTAGTAATAAGATTATGTCATTAGTTCTGTGCAGTTTACTACATGTAAAACAAGCAAAATATCACCAAAAAAATGTAAAAAAAAAAAAAAGCTTATAATAAGTGTATCAATTAGTTTACATCAGTTACAACTGTTACTTTGTAATAGATCTAATAATATATATGTTTATTATTATATATATATATATATGTGTGTGTGTCACGTACGCTTTGTCTATATTTAGCCATGGTCTGCCAGCTAGATCAGCTAAATCGGGAGTTTCCATCATGCAACCAACTTCTGTTTTGGAGTGAATGTGATTGGTTAGAAATATTAATTATTGTACGCTAATCTACATTTTATTGGTCAATTGATTAACCAAGCGACAAAGAGATATTAGTCACATGGTAACGCCCAAAGATCTAAGAAGAAGATTCTAGATATTGCCGAAAGTCTCGTGTTGGAACTCAAAGAAAGAGGACATGATCATATTATTGTGTAGATCATTTAAACTAGTAGAAATATAATTTATGTTTTATTCTATTACATTATATCATTGTAATTATTTGTGAATAGCTTTTCCAAGTTCTGAATTAAAGTATTTGTATTTGACGAGGAGAAGTTTCTTCATTGAATTTAATAATAACATACTTAGATCGTCTTATCGACTAGCAACTTCTAGATGATCCTCTTATCAACTGGCAACTTATAGATGATCATCTTATCAACTAGCAACTTCTAAATGATCATCTTATCAACTGACGATTTCTAAATCCTCGGCAACCACGATCATTGATTGTGCAATATAGATCAAGATAATCTTCAACGTAACATCTAGCACCATTGATGATCGTAACAATATATATATATGTATTAACGCAATTTCATGCTTTTAGCTTTCTCACTACACTATGCTCCTATCACTTTCTCACTACACTATGCTCCTATCACTTTCTCACTACACTATGCTCCTATCCCTTTCTCACTACACTATGCTCCAATCACTTTCTCACTACACTATGCTTCTATCTATGCTTCTAGAAAGACCCCCCCCCCCCCCAACACACAAAAGCACATATTCTTTTGGCTCATGAATTCTAGTATCACTTTTATTTATCTGGTTCCCAACTTCCCGCCGATAATAAAACAAAAGGTAGTCTATAAACTTTTCTTTGAATTCTCAATAGGTCTACTTAATAAACTCTTATGTTGCTTTTCAACCGTAATCCTCTCCCACACACACAGGCGCCCGCTTACATAGGCCTACATTTCGCGTTTTTTAAAAATATTTTTATTACATTGATAACTCTTAACTTTTTTTAGTTTCCTCCGATTAATCGACCCTTCACCACACACTTTTCACATTTTGAATATATATTAATTTTATTTTGAGCGAATTAAGAACATGGCTTGATTATTTCTTACTGGATCTGTCGTGAGCAACCTTTGAGTTTGTTGGATAACAGTAACACAAACTCTCTTTGTAATGTTATTAATAGGCCTCTATATTAGCCAACTTAATACGTTTCAGAATTTATTACTTATGAAACATATTATTAAAGTTTTTTTTATTTCAACACCCTACGGGAAACAAGTTTTAAATCTGGTGACTGAGAAAGCCTTAATTAAACTGCCAGTGCAAGTTTGAATGTAGATACATTTTTTAAATTTGGATTTAACTCGAAGTGAAATCATTGTCTCAAGCCTCTAACGTTTCCCGTCCCACTAGTAAAATGTGATGCATGACCCACTGAGTATGCCAACAGTATTGGAAAGATAGCGCTATTTCCTCTTCATTGTGTAAGATATGCCTAGGCATAACTTAGTGTTAGTCCAGCGTCAAATAAGTGTCAAATAAAAACATGAAGTTGTTGACTCAAATCATGGACGAATGTGTCTGGTTTCATAGTACAGAAGTTCAAACCATGTATGTTTGAATTGTGACAATATGATGTGAATATTCAAGAGATGACAAATCAACATGTTCAAACTATCTCTCCCTCTATCTCTTTATTTCTCTCTCTCTCTTCCTCTCGTCTCTGTTCATCCTATGTGTCTTATCCCTACAAATAGTTTTAAGGTGGTAAAAAAAAAATTTCGGTTATAATAAGTAACGGTTTTTTGTCCCATTACGACGTCCTGATACAACGAGCCTTGTGACACAAATGTCGTTGTAGCTAATAGGGGCACATGAAGAGGTGTGGCGCCACGTAACACAAAGTGAAAGCTAGATATACGCCCTTTGAATTTTTCCCAGTTTAATCATATATATCCTGCGAACAATATATATATATATATATATATCTTCACTTTCATTGACAGTATCCTGGACATACCGTGAAGAAACAGATGAATATGTCAGAACCGGCATTGGAAAAACTCGAGCAGCCTTCTATCAGCTTAAGAACACCTGGGAATTCCATGGAAATAAGAAAATAAGATCAAGGTCTGCGACAACATTGTAAACCAATATTACTTTATAGAGCAGCGACCTGGAGAACCAGCATCACCACCATGAAAAAAAAATCAGATATTCATCAATACCCAGGAACATTCTTAAGATCCGCTGGCCAGACAAGATCTCGAATTAGGAACCTGTAGCAAAGAACAAAGCAGCCCCCCATTAAAGTAGATATCTTTCAGAAATGCTGGCGATAGATAGACCACACGTTTGTAAAGCCTGCATCCAACATAACAAGACAAGCCCTCACCTGGAGCCCCCCAATGAAAGAGAAGAGATGGCCCAAAAATAAATGGTGTCGTGATGTGGAAGTAGATGCCTAGCAGATGGGTAAAACCTGGGGATCAAAACGTCTTGAGGAAGCTTGTTGTGGCCTATGTCACCGTGACGGGTCCACAGGCAGTGATGAGGGATGCGTTGACATAGATTATGCCTTTTGACCGGAACTTTTTGATTTTTTAGACTGCGCATCGTAGCGCTCTCCCATATAGTATTTTGGCCTAACCAAATATATTCTCATGCTCAACCAATGAATACATAAAAAAATAACAGATTACAGTTGTAGGCTTAAAAAATATTTCGACGAAGAAAAAGTCTTCTTTAAACTGAATCTACTGACAACAAGGTTACAAAGACAGTTTTTGTGGAAACACTAACTCAAAATCGGCCCCCGAAGTGGTCTACCAAGAGTCTTATTCACTAGGATTCGAATACGGGACTTCTGGTTCCAAGTGCTTTACCCCTCAGTCACAGCATCTCCATATATTTATTTAGCGAACACTTATATTTTTTAAAATAATAATTATTAATCTTATCCATACATTCAAAATTAATAACATGTTACATGTAATAAAGAGAAACTAAAAAAGATTTATTCTTCTTACAAAATTAGATAAATTGACAACACAAAAAAAAAATTCTTTACCTATTTTATTTAGGTAGTGAGCTAGCTGGAAATGACTTGAAAGACTTGGAGTAGATCTACTTGGACCAGACATTCCCCTCACAAAATAAAAATTAATATCTCCATTGTCATTTGTCATACAAACTAGACATAGACCTAGCTAGATCTAAACCTAGTTTTAGATCTATATCTAGATTCAAGGTCAAGTGTGGATCTAATTCTAGATCTAGAATCTTGATATAGAATCTACTATATCTAGACTAGAACTCGTATGAATTTACGTTTAATCTTAAAATTACTAGACCTAGGCCAATGTTATGATCATGAATAGAAGGCCTTTTTACCATTACCAATGGCCCCAATGGTGTAGGCTACTATGCTATTCGTATCCGATACATTTGTGAATGTGATACTATTGTTTACATAATAAATAAATCTGCACCACTAAGCTGTCAGAAGTAAAGTTATTGCCTTTATAATTTTTTTTTCAAATTATTAAAAGATTTATTATAAATATAGCTAGATCTGGGTTCTATTTATTCTTATTTAGACTGTCAAGTGTAGGCCCCTATAATGTGGATATGCTAAAACTGCGCTCTAAAAAGGTAGTTCGTTATTTTTTAAACTTATAACTAAAACGAAGTTCGCATCAATTCTTTTTTTTAAAACAACATTTTAATCAGTATTCCATTCAATTAGTTAGTTAATAAATGGAAAGTATATTTTATAAATTCGAACCATTGACACTTTTACCATTATGACCTTTTTATACCAATGTGAGAATCTATGAATGAAGCTCGAGTCCATGACCTTTTTTTTTTATATATATAAAAGTTATCTCCCCTGAAGTTTTTCATTGAAAAGTGGTGTAATAATTTTTTGAAAAATCTGATTGCATATATAATTTAAAAAATTAGATGGTTCACTTTCGGAAAAGAAAAAAAAGTAGCCGTTGCATCAGAACTTTCAATGATCTAAAATATCGTGATGTCCGATTTTCATTTTCTCTTCTAGTTTCCGATATATAATTGGGACTGACCGAAGGACGGACAGACGGACCACACAAAACTAATAACGTCTTTTTCCTTTCGGGGGCTGCTAAAAAAACTCAGGTGTGCTTGCTTTTATTAATAAACGAAAGTTGAAATGTTTTACATTTTAGTTAGATCTATGTATTTTCGTAAGCATAATCTCGTTTTTATTTCATTGATGCCAACTCTCAAATTTCGGAGGTAGAACCTAATGGATAGAGAATATGTGGTTAAAGTCTATGTAAAAGTGTGATTTTACTGTCATGAGATTAACATATAGAACATCCAAAAGAAGACCTTGAAAGAATCTATTCAATTATTTATGTGCCATGTAACATTTTTTTGTTTCACATTATAACGACTTTTGTTTTTAATTTGTATTGCGTATATAATGCGAATATTAAAAAAGCCTGCACTTCAAAATTGTATTTCTTATTAAATTTATTGGAAATTAATGTAAAATAAATCTTTAGGCAAATTTGAAAGCACAGAGAGAAACTAGAAATAACAATTACATCTCCTTGGTATCTTTTTTATCTTTTAAAATCCATTTTCTTGTAAAAATGATGTTACTCTCTCTTTTTCTCTCTCTCTCTCTCTCTGACAGACGGACATTTTGCACAAACCTAATAAAGGCTTTTCGCCTAACGGGGACCGCTAAAAACAATAATATAATTTCATTAAATTCTTTATCACATACATAAAAGACTAGAAATGTAAGGATGACAACTCTCAAGGATCTATGGACATGATTTAATGGTCTCCCTCAGTTTTAACAGTTGATGTCTGTGTTACACTTGCATGTAATAGATAGGCTTGTGCCACCACCTGAAAGAGAAACAATTTTTGAGATTTTGTTGAGGTAGGAAACATGTACCTTCAATCAATTAAAGAAAAAGAAAAAAAAAAACAAATTTAAAACATGGACAAATTGATGAACGAAGCAAAACGGTAAACGAAGTGATGAGTTGATGAGAAGAGGGTCGGTACCTTCACACTGCTAGTAGATTTAGTTAGATATTAGTTTAGATAGATAGATAGCACTAGGCCACGTTTACCACTCAAAGCAACTCTCTCAATGTCCAGACAACATGAGTTCCGTGTGGCACTATTGAAGCAAACATCGGGGCTTGCACATGTTTTGGGCAATTTGATGGTGGTACAGCAGTTGAAGGAAGATGGTCTGGGTGTGGTGGTAGTTACTGTTGTCAGGCTTGGTAATGTGCAGGAATTCTGGCAATGGCATTGTTGATAGAAGCTACCAGTTGCTGTAAATAAATGAATTATGAAACTTTTAACTGAGGGTAAAATGATATTGGTACTGCAATCTTTTGAGGCCCGTTTTAAGCATTGCTAAGAGATCGCATATGTGGATTTTAATCTTGAAACTCATTTAATTTATCCTTTCAAGAGCAAGCAACTTGGAAGTCTTTAAAAAGATGGGAATCTAAGGTACATGACCTTTGTGACGTGTAGTCACAACATTGTTATTATGATCTACCTCCTTCATGTCAATGGGGGCGTGGTGGCTAAGGTCAAGCGCTAGGCTTCCGAACCGAAGGGTATCGGTTTGGAATTTCGTTGAAGACTAGGATTTTGAACTTAGGCTTTTTAATGCGCCCCTGAGTCCACCCAACTCTGATGGGTACCTAACTTTAGTAGGGGAAAGTAAAGGTGGTTGGTCGCTGTGCTGGTCACATGATACCATCGTTAACCGTTTTGGCAGCGTTTGCATTTTTGTTTGATCAACCGTTGGGATGCACGGATCGCACGGATAAACTGACCAAAACGTGCTGTACATAGTTTGTTCACGTGTTATTTTTTGTTTTTATTTCAGGAAATAAGTATTAACTGTGAACTTAATCTCGCATAGATATGGGTGGCATAGTGCACTATTTCTTTTCTTTACTATTCTTTGTCATAAAATAGTTGCGGTTTAATGCTTTTAATTGTGAATATCTTTTTTTATCCTTATTTTTTTTTAAACTTCTGTGAATCTTGGCTTGAGGTATGAAGTGTTTTAAAGCATAGCATTCATCTTGAATGTTGTTGGGTTTGAGTTTTCGAGTGCGCTTAAGATCTTAGTATTTACTCTTAAGGCTTGAGCACGAGCTTTTCTGTGGATGATACAAAATGATATCTCTAAAAAAAAAACAACCTTCATCCGTTACAAACAAACGAAATTTTTGTCTTCTTCGTTTGTTTCAGGGCCTTGTGGCCCAAACGTCGTTTTTTCATTGGTCCAACAGATTGAAATGGCAGAGATTATTACTAGAATACATTTCAATGTGCGCACTATTTTTAAAAGTATTTGTCACTGAGAAAAAAGAAAGACCTATTAGTAACCTGTCAACTTTGTGATTTTGTTACGTATACATCAAGTAGGTAATTGAAGACATATTTCTGACCTCTGAGTCGTAATTTCATTCAATGTACCATAACACGAAATACCATAACAATAAACATGCATTTACACAAACATTCACGTATACCTAAAGCCTAAATACATGGACAATTGTAAGAGTCTATTACTTACATAATGTCTACTAATTGTATGAGTCTAGTACTTACATAATGTCTATTAATTGTATGAGTCTAGTACTTACATAATGTCTATTAATTGTATGAGTCTAGTACTTACATAATGTCTACTAATTGTATGAGTCTAGTACTTACATAATGTCTATTAATTGTATGAGTCTAGTACTTACATAATGTCTATTAATTGTATGAGTCTAGTAGTTACATAATGTCTATTAATTGTATGAATCTAGTACTTACATAATGTCTATTAATTGTATGAGTCTAGTACTTACATAATGTCTATTAATTGTAAGAGTCTAGTACTTACATAATGTCTATTAATTGTAAGAGTCTAGTACTTACATAATGTCTATTAATTGTAAGAGTCTAGTACTTACATAATGTCTATTAATTGTATGAGTCTAGTACTTACATAATGTCTATTAATTGTAAGAGTCTAGTACTTACATAATGTCTATTAATTGTAAGAGTCTAGTACTTACATAATGTCTATTAATTGTAAGAGTCTAGTACTTACATAATGTCTATTAATTGTATGAGTCTAGTACTTACATAATGTCTATTAATTGTATGAGTCTAGTACTTACATAATGTCTATTAATTGTAAGAGTCTAGTACTTACATAATGTCTATTAATTGTAAGAGTCTAGTACTTACATATTGCCTATTAACTTTGTTCTTTTTTTTTGACAACTTTAAAGTTACTGTCCTAATAAATGTACATAGCTTCTAATAAGCTCACATCGATGTGTCATCCCTTTAAAATACAATAAGGCCACAAATAAACTTAAATTTACATTATATTTGTAAAATACCATTGACTGTCTGACAGTGTCTGACTTATGTATCAATAGATCTCATCATCTGTATACGGATTCGATAAAAATTCGAACACAGGTTCCTTTTGCTACTTATGTGCTTGCACCTTGAATGGTTTTGACAGATTCGCAGCCTGACCACCGCAATTTGCGAAAAACCGCCAGCTTTGTATTAAACATGTGTATTTTATTTTCGGTATTTTCCAAAAGGGCCGCACTCTCTATATAAAGCGTAAATAGAAATCGCACATAAATGCCGAATTTTTATGAATCAAACTTCTTACTTTTTCCCTACGTCGACTTTTAAAAGAAAATATTCCTTACTTCAAATCCGCTTTCTTTTAGATGCAGTCTATAATTCTATAGGCCTATATGGGGGGAACAACAACAACTAAACCTAACAGCATCAAAGAGACGGATCTAGAATCTCTTTTATTTTCTTGAGAAAGAGAGAAAGGGGGCAAAAATACGATACTTTGTAGCACTGTCGTTTTTCTACTTTCAAAATGTGTCAAATAAATGATTACGATTGATAAAACCAAATTTATTTGCACTCCGATGTACAGGACACAATGCCAAAATAAATATATATATATATAGTGTAGGGAACGGGAATGGGGTGTTGGGGAAACTGCATTTCTTTTCTTCTAAATAATTTTATCGTACATTGCTTGCCTTATGATTAAAGGATGCAAAAAAAAAATAAAATGTAAATGTAAAGCTAAACAAAGATGGCTGTACATAGCCTATAATTCAAAAGCTGGAAAGTGTGAGGAAAAAAGTCCATCAATTGGATGTTTAAAAAAAAGGTTGTCGTTGTAATATAAAAAGAAAAGAGTCGAAAAGTGTGAAGGCGGGTGTGTGTGTGTGTGTGTGTGTGTGTGTGTGAGGCAGAGGAAGTTGTGGGCGGGATGGTGGGAGTGGGCGTAAACGATACATTAGAATTTACAGGCTGTGTGTTTTGGGGAGGGGTTGCGATAAAATTACGATACGCAAGGTAAAAAAAATGGGGTTCCAGAGAGAGAGAGAGAGAAGAGAGAAGGAAAGAGAGAGAGAGGGCTGTTTCATTTCATTGTAACAGATACACTCATTCACGGGCTAAAACGTATGTTATGGGGATCTTTAAAATGTGCCTTGATTAATGGAAGCTCAAAAAAGGGCCATAATCTACACAATATCAAGCTTGGGAAGAAATCAGCGGGCGTAGCCGGTGTTTAATGCTAATACAGTGAATACAATGAATACTATTAAAAATTGGATACATTTTATTCCTATTGAAGACAGATTGTTTTCTTTGTCCCTCTTTTCTGTCATGCGCCCGGTCGCAATGACCTCATTGAAGCTATGGTTACTAAGATGAATCTGACAATAAATCCCATCACTGTTTAGTATCGATCGTTATAACCAATTAATTTGGTCACACTCCTAACTTCCTAAATGGTATTGTGTAGATAAGTAGAATAAAGCATTTGATACTTAACAACAAGGCTCAACTTCAAATTTCGATGACTACCAAGAATTTCAAATTAAGATTTGACTCGAGCTGAGGGCCTAAAGACAGCACGGACACTTTATTGGACGCAGCATAAAAAAATATTTAATAACAAAATAATGATAAAATTTAATATATTTCAAATAACGGAGATAACATTCTTTCCTAACAAAAAAAAACAACGCTTTTTAAACTGTCCATCAAAATTGATAATGACACTTATTACAGCCTATAAAATACTAAACTACTTAAGTTGTGCCTTGCAAATTAAAATACCAAGTTACCCTATTGTGTGTTATAAAAGAACAATCTTTTTTTTCTCTGATTTTAAATAAACAACTGACCTGTCTTGTATATTCCCAAGCAGCATTGGCTCTGTAAAGTTGATCCATACGGTACATAACAATAACTTGGTGGACACTTGGATAATGAAGTTACATTCGAGACACAGTAGCTAGTTGTAACCAACGCTGACTGACACTCGCAGTAGTGCACAGCCAAATTTAGGACAACAATAATCAGAAGACTATGGATCAACATTTTAGGATCGCATTTAATTTCTCCTGGACCACTCAATGAATATTTATATAAGTAACCTATTGAACGGTATTGTATTTGATTTCCATAATCGAGTTTTGTATAACATAATTATCTCTCCACTCTATGTTATGACATCTCCATATTACAATGTCTATCACGTCAGCATACGCACTTGGTGACGTCGCAGCATCCTTTTAGTGCATTGTTTAGACAAGACATGAAGATTTTCACATAGAGAATAGGACGGACCACACATTCACCTGTTCTGGTAGCACCATCACCAACTGTTACTACACAGACATATGTGAGTTCAAACTGGGGTCATTTTCTTTGAAAAAAAATGTGATCTTTTATAAACATTCTTGCTCTTTAGAATTTTTCGTTGGTTTAATATTTCATTTGATAAGATGATGACATAAACGGGTGACGGTCTATCAGAGGCATGTAAAGTCGCTTAATTAAAGCCTTTGACCTGAGTAAACATCTCTATTTATTACACTGAGACAATATTTCCTAATTACCAGTAAGCAACGTTACCTTAATTAAAGTTACACACACGAACATAATTAGTCAAGAGAGAATGAACACTTTTTTAAAAGAAAGAATACGCAGGTGTAAAAAAAAAAGTTAGTGACCTCATACTCTAGCCAGACATGCATGCTGGTGAATTACATTGAGACAGAGGTCATAGGATCACACTAGCACTTTTTGACTTGACATGTGTATATGTCAATATTTTAATTGTAAGTTTCGCAAAAGTTATATCAACTCACTCTGTCTGTTTTTCTGTCAGTCTGTTACAAATCTTGTACACGTTATTTCTCCCCCTTCCCATTGTCTATGACAACAACAATTGATTAATTAATTAATTAGTTGTAATAATTTTTTTTTATATAGAATAGCGTGATAAATCGTGCAATATTGAGAGATATAGTAAATGAGATGTTCTTTCCCTTTTATAAGCTATATTTCTTTAAAAGTATTTTAAAAAATATGTTTGCTTGCTAATATATAGTATTAAAGGTCTCTGAATGTAAAATATATTCGTAGACATGTGTAGTGGCGTAGCTAGGGTGGGTGGAGAATTTGTAAATCCCCCAAATGAGTGTTTTTTGTACATAAATATTACTCAAAATGCTGGGGCCCCCAGAGAGGTCAAGCCCCCGGGTCCCAAATGATGGAAAATTTATAGCTACGCCCCTGGACATTTGTAGATATTAGAAACTCTCATAATTATGAACTACTATTAAGAGAAACAATTCTATCTTCTCTTGTGCATTTTCTACATTTAAACTTTAAAGCATAGAACACATACTTGCGATCACTTACATAAAAGATCCTGCTTTACTGTGATCTAACTATGATAACTGTTAACATCGCATGAGTTTCATAAATAAATTTGTATACTCTGATATTTTCGATGCTGTGGATCGATACGAACCATTACTATTGAATCACGTCCTATAAATAGGCTAGTTATACGTCTGGGTGTTAGGGATGCATCCTTACACCCTTGCTTATTGTCTTTCTTTTAAAAAATATTTAGGAATAGACCAAAAGAAAATCCGCTGCCGAGACCAAACGTAGACGGCAAAACGAAAATCTAAATCGATCACCGGCGGACAATGGCTATTCTTCTTCTTCTTGAAACTGTCAGGTAGAGTTCAGCCTTCGGCTCTTGGAACTCTAGGCCAGCAAAAGTGAACAAGAGCTCCCTCTCACAGGCCTGAATGAGAACAGTGTACACTGTTTTGTCTGGCGGGTGGGTCAGACTCGCGGCAAGAGACCGCGTACACTAAGACCCCCGCCATTTTCCTTTTTCTATACCAGGCTAACTGCGCGGGACACCCCATTTATGTAACGGTCCCTTGAGGAACAGCGCCTGGATTGTGACAAGGTTGTAGGAGCTTTTTTACAACTCCGCACAGTGCAATGAGGATGCTCTCGCACCCCCTTAGGCACCCCCACGGGAGTCTTGTTTTGCTACCCTTTAGCCTAATCGTTTCCTCTTACGATCGTTTCCACCCGGGTGCCACTATGAGGCAGGGTAGCATGCCCGGGGACAATGGCTATATCTGCATTAGTATGGCAAAATATGTAGGTCACGGCTGGGCCTGCGTAGCCACGTTATGGGAAATACTGCGTTAGTATGGCAAAATATGTAGGTCACAGCTGGGCCTGCGTAGCCACATTATGGGAAATACTGTTCTCTTCATTTATTTTCGGACTCGAAGACAAGCCTTTATAGTTTGAAACTAGTTGTCTTGAAACTCTAACCCGACCAGTCTGAATAATTATCGTTGCTGCCCAATATAAAGGAACACCTGAATCATGTAAAACAACCATAAACCTTGAGAAACAGTGCGTGGGTTACGATACCCATCGGATAGGGCTGTTGGGGCTTTTCCATCCCAACCAGTGCAATGAATTCGGTTCTATTTGGCACCCAATCGCGTAACTACTAAAGTATTCCCATTTTCTCCAGCTCGTGCAAAATCTAACGGTTTTGTTTTTGTTAACTTATTTGATCTTGCACCGGTTACTAACCCGATTACGAAAAATCCCCCGAACACCTAGGGGGGGGGGGGGGGTAGGTTTCTAGGCTTTCACCGGTTCGATAGTCTAAATCTATTTGAACAATAGTTTCTGTAAGTAAAAGTACTATTAAGTAGATTCTATTGTAGATAGAGTTTTTATATAAATCTATAGCTTTCTAAATTCTAAATATTTTAGACTGCTTTAAACTTTAAGAGTGGAGGAAATCACACATAAAGATTATTGTTGAGAGGTCATTATTGATATCTAGATGTAGATCTAGATAAATTTAATAATTATCTAATCTAGCCTAAGACTAAGTCTACTCGTCTCTAGAATACTAGATTCTAGGTCTAGTCCTACCTAACCTAGTCCCTAGGCCTAGTCAAGTGGACTCTAGATCTAGATTTATAGATCTGGCTCTACTTGGACTTGAATACAATTACCGTATTATCATTACGTTGTAAATACTTGTGATAATTTTCTTTTTTAGAGAATTGACTTGGATTACGAGTACAGCAGAGACTTTAATTTTAATGCTTGCATTGCATGGTCTGAATGTCAAAATGAACAAATAGCACTCAAATTACTCAAAAGATGCCTCATGGAACTTATTATTATATGTAAAGATGTAAGTAACATTTTCAGGAAGTCATCACCCCAGCACATCAATGAAACTGTCAGTCTTCTTTGATGATGACCTAAACAACATACATGGGTTTATAGTACAGAACATTTTCGTGATGTTCACATCTTAGTTGACTAACTTTGATGTTAACACCAGAACACACTGCACACATACATGTTAGTACCTTAGCTAACTAATATTGAATGTTAACACCACAGCACACAGAACACATTTATGTTAGTACCTTGGCTAACTAACTTTGATGTTAACACCAGAACACACAGCACACATACATGTTAGTACCTTAGCTAACTAACATTGAATGTTAACACCAGAGCACACAGAACACATTCATGTTAGTACCTTAGCTAACTATCATTGAATGTTAACACCACAGTACACAGGACACATTATATTAATTTTATTAAATTCTTATTTTTGAAAAGTATTGCAAGAAAATTCTAAAGACTGTCTTAGAAAGGAAACAAAATGAAGATTGCATCAGTTACAAAAATAAACCTCTTTGAGGGGAAGAACTTCCATTTGCCATGATCATCTTTTTTTTTATTAGAGCTATGTTTTTGTGAACCAGTTTTTGGTAAACCAGGTGTCAGAGATGTCCATACAGAAAGGAAGATGATTATGTTCAAACTCTGAACTATCTTCTTATCTTATATAATACAGACATTACTTCAAAAAAGAAGATGATTTTGTCCTACTTGTCATGCATTTAGTCATGCATATTAACCAATGACCTAAATTCTGCCAAGTTACTGGTTTTCCTGGTTAGCTCAGGCAACCCATTCCATGCTCTAATAGCAATAGGGATGAAGGAGCATTTGTACAAATTTGTCCTAGCATATGGAACGAGGAATGTGCCTTTATCTTTGTGTCTTAACTATCATGACAACAGTCTGAAATGTATACCACATGTCAATGCAGTCATGATTAGCTTGGTCTGCACATTCAATTTATTAATAACATTCAATTACTCTATGAATATACACCATTAAGCTGTCTAATCTGTAAATAAACGATGATTCATAGGCTTTGATACTTCAGTCTGTCATTATTGTTAAAAGTTAAAGTATTTTTATAACATCTTTATATTTATATATATTTAGTGAGAGATAATCCTTCCCAAAAATGGCAGGCGAAAAAAGTGCCTCTTTAGATGTACAAGGTAAACTTTGTCGAGATATCATCAGATGTGCTAATTTCGCAGCCTTAAAACACAAAGATCAAAGAAGGAAAGATGAGATTCAGACGCCTTATGTTAATCATGTCATTGGTCAGTATAACCTTTTTTTTTCTTTAAACTATTATGGCAGAAAAAAACAACTAATAAATTGTTATTAGCAACCTTGAAATTCTGATGTATCTAGAATCTGACATTTTTTTACCTGACATTTCGATTGAATTTCAGTAACCCAAGACTCAAAAGTTAGACTCAAAAATAGTATTTCCATATAGTGGCTTAATAGCAGACAACCCTAGAATATATATATATATATATAATTCTCTTCATGGCTCAAGAGCTTGGACAAGAAGTAAAGGAAAGATCACTCTTTTATTTCTGCACGTCAAACTAGAGTTACCCCACATAACTTTAGTGTTAAAAAAAAAAAAAGAGAGAGGGGGGAACAAGTAGTATTCACCCTTCACTGAATAACAGGGCTGGATGTAACCATTGTGACCTAGTAGTCA
This sequence comes from Biomphalaria pfeifferi, assembly GCA_030265305.1. Lineage (NCBI taxonomy): Eukaryota > Metazoa > Mollusca > Gastropoda > Planorbidae > Biomphalaria > Biomphalaria pfeifferi. The sequence goes on along the minus strand of JASAOG010000008.1, from coordinate 3,780,662 downwards.
TGGAAAGATCACTCTTTATTTCTGCAAGTCGGACTAGAGTTAACTCAACATAACAGATTATGCGGGGTCAAGTTTGGGTAGGGATGCGGATAATAAGTGAAAATTAAGAATTTGTATTAGAAAATAAATGCGTATATTTGGATTTTATTCATTCTTTACTACCTACAGAACTACTTACGAGCCTTGCGTTTAGCGAAGCCATACAGTATATCATTAAAATTCTGTTTCCTACATAAACAAGAATTACCAAATGTTTCAATCTATCTTTGAGAATTGTTGACCTCATGTAATTCTTCATTAGTTTGATGTGTGAGAAGCATCTTCACCAGATTCCACAATTTTGGGTATTGCATAATGCCTTTTTTTTTTTTAGCGCATAGGATTGGCATTTTCCATTTTGAATGACACCTCAAAATGACAATTTTGATCTATATATTTCAGAAGATTTTTTTTTGAGTTTTCAAAATATTTTAATAATTTCTGGAGATTTCCATTACTTTTTCATATATTTTGCAATTTCAGGAGATTTCCAGGAGCTTCCTGGTAAATCAAGAGGCTCTGGGAATTCTGTTATAAGTTATAAAATGGTTTAATTGAATAATTTACACCTAGAATTAACGTGGGTCCTTTGAAAGTGTGGGGCCCACTGCGGCCGCATAGGTTGCATTGGCCTAAAAAAAAAACGACGTATGTTACGCCGTGGGTCGACTAGTTATTATTTATTATTGCTAATGAGATGCTTACTATTGTGTTTGTACCAAAACATATTATCATTCTCTCTATCTTTGTTAGATTCAAAGTTTCTTAAAGGACTTACATTTAAAGTCAGTAATAGGCAACTCTTTTTGACCCATTGCTTTTAACACTGTAAGATTTGTTTCTTTTTTGTTATAGGGTCCAGGCATTTAAAAGATATACAACTATAGTTTAATGTACTCTGCTACTGTTCCCACATTTATTCCTGTCTTATTACTATGGTAGAGAATCCCTGCAACAAAACTATAGCATCTCTAAGGTCCAGTGCTACACATTTTGGTGCTTGTTTACATCTAGGGACATGTCTAAAACTATTTATGGCCAGAGATTTCTGATACTAGTTTCACATCAGAAAGCATTATGATGTCTAATATGCTGTACACAAACATTACATATTTATTTAATGTTTAGCAAAACTAACTAACTAATTAGTCATTTAACAATTGGCATTTAATTATTTTGTTTGAAAGTGACAAGGGAAATTAATCCTTCAGTATTCACAGGTATGTAGGGTTTGTTCCTCTATTTCTCAACACCCATTCTCAGATCAAGTTACAATTTTAAACAATTATTTTTTTTACCTAACAAAACATGAATCAGTTTAAAAAAAATAACCAATTAGTCAATTAATTATTGGTTATTATTTTGTTTGAAATCCAATAAAAAGAGAAATAACTTCTGCATTATTTAGAGATAAAGTTCCTCTTAGATAAGCTTTGTTTTTATTTCTTAAATATTTTGCTTGTTTTACTTTGAATTTCAAATTATTTTTTGTTATTATTTTATCATCAAAAAGTAAATAATAACGAACTAGAGGTTCTCCAAAAACAAATGTAATAGGCCTACTTGCAATTTAAACTAAAGAAATATTCAAATAAAAAAAAAACTACAACTAATATCATAATCTTGTTTTGATCAGGTGTAGCCTATATCTTAACCAATGAGGCTGGAATATCCGATATTTCTGTTATACAGGTAAATTGATAATTTGCTTGAAATTTAAATAGATTTGTCTAGTTTTCCCTACTCAAATACACTACACTGGCTTCCTATTAGTGCTAGATAACAATATAATAGTAAGGTAAAAAAAAAAAAAAAAAAAAGTAAAGTAAAGTTTCCCTTTCAGACCTTGCAATCTATATGGCAGATGATGTTAGGGTCATCTGTATCTTTGGCCAATGGTGTCATGTGGCCAGCACAATGACCAACCACCTTTACTTTCCCCAACTAAAGTACCCATTAGAGTTAAGTGGACTCTGGGGCGCCCCAAAATCCTGAAATTTAAAATTGCAGTCTTCAATGAAATTTGAACCCAGGATCCCAGGTTTGAAAGCTAATGAAACACTCCTGCTAAGTAAAAATCAATGGGGCATATTTCTTAAGTGTAAATATATATGTAAAATGTAAATTATACATGGCCTGCCCATTTTCCTCTTTCCTTGCCTGCCTTCCAATGTTGGTACTTGGTTCATTATTTTTATTTTCATTCATTGGAGTAATCTGGTAAAATATTTTATTAAGATGTAAACTTGACTAGTGTAGATCTAGTTTACTAGTCTAAATCTAGATTTAGATCAAGTTTTAGACAGCATTTATATATATATATTTTTGTGATATAGTCCAAACTAGAACCACAGTTAATCGTTAAATGCAGAGAAAGAATCAAGTTTGTTATCTAAAAAAAAAAATTCATATTTTAAGTTAGCTAGGAAATTTAGTCTTATGAACTTTATAAATACGGATCTATTAATAGACCTAAGAAATTTCAATATTGTTTAATTTTAAATATGATTTTGTAACTGTTAATTTTCATAAAACAATAAATATATTTATTTTACATATTATTAAACCTACATTTATTTATGCCACTATTTCCTAGTAAAATCAGATACATAAGATAGCATAAGTTCAGAGCCTAAATAAATACACAGTTCTGGGGTAAAGTACATATAGATAAAGTATTAATGTGTTATTTTCATCTGCTATTTTTCAGGTCTTCTTTAATTATAATCTGTATAGGCTTTGGTTCAAACTCTTCATATTTTTTTAGAGAATTTTGTTCTCTATCAGTTACATTGAGATGTTGCTATGGTACAATCCTACATTCTACTCACTTTCCAACAAGTTCAGGCAAATGGTTCACCACTTTCAAGAAGAAAATGTACTTGAAAATAAATCTGAATTATTCTTTAAATCAGGTTTATTATATATTATTTTTCTAAATGCATTGTGCTTGCAGATAGTTTGTCAACAAGGCTATAGAAAATGAAAGTATTTGACATTAGTATTTGTTTTACTTATTGAACTATACACAAGAATATAAGAAAAATGAAAAAAAAAAAAGTTTGAATCATTTTACACCTCATTTTGTTTCTCTTGGAAGATTAGTAAGAACATTTTATTATCAGGAAACTGAATTCTAAGTTCTGTTATGCTCTTGTCTAGGCTGCTTTATTACATGACACTATAGAAGACACAGGGACAAGCTTTTATGAACTTCAAGCTGAATTTGGTGAAGATGTTGCAAGTAAGAGAATTATGTAAATGATATCTCTTTTTACAAAACTTATATCAACTCACTCAATTGTCTGGTAAAAAGTTTGTACACGTTATTTCTCCCACACCCATTCTGGGATCAAGTTAAAACAACACAATTAATTAATTAAATACTTGTAATTAATTATGTAATCAATTATTTTGTTTTTATACCAACAAGGGAAATAAATTCTTCAGTATTGACAGATTCAGACTTCAATGTAGTCTATAAGTCAACAAGTCTAATTAACAAATAATCAGTAGGGAACAGGACAGCTACTTAATATCACTATTTTAGCTGTAGCACTGAGTTAGGTTTTTAAAGATTTTATTTTAAAGTTTTTAATTTAATACAAGCAGTTAATTATAAAAACATAACTAAAAAAAGCTAACCATGGTTGTTTTAAAGTGTATTAACATGATCTTGTTAGTATAAAGAAAGATATCTTTGTTTGGTTTATGTTTAGATCTAGTTAAAGAAGTCACTGATGATAAGACATTACCAAAAGAAGAAAGAAAACTTCAGCAAATAGTTAATGCTTCCAAGTCAAGTTACAGAGCCAAGCTTGTGAAACTTGCTGATAAACTTTATAACTTGAGAGACTTGCGTCGAGCCACACCTGTTGGTTGGAGCAAAGAGAGAGTGGACGAGTATTTCCGGTGGGCTTCTCAGGTAGTGGCAGGACTTAAAGGTACTAACAAGGCTCTAGAGGACAGTTTGAGGGACCTGTTTGCTGAAAGAGGAATTACTATAACATAGTGTTTTTGTCAACATGATGTTTATAATGCATATTTCACTTCATGTTTTGATTGTTGTTTAATGGTTCACATCAATTAATTTGTGTCTTACTGGTGACCTCATGCCACAACCTTTCATTCCTTCAGTACTAGAATGGTTCACTATTGCATGTATGCATTGGTAAAGTGTATGATCATTTCACTCCTTTTGTGATGTTCCATTTTGAAGTCTTTGGTGTATCCAGTGCACAGAAGAGGAACATGTTGATAAGCTATGTACCAATATATAAAAAAAGTTCTTGCACATTTTAGTACTGCAATATCAAATGTATAGGCTCTTAATGCTTGTAGAACACTGTAGTTTAGATTTTGTTGACAACAGGCATTTTTCAAATGTCCTTGAGGTTTATTTTGTCCATTTCAGTCTCCCAATCTTCTTAATCAATTTCTTATATTTTTCTTTAGGTTCCATTACATTACCCCCCCCCCCTCCTTTTTTCCAAATTACTAAATTGCTTTCTTTTTGTTTCCTCTTTCTATATTTTATTGCATTAGAAATGTAAACGAGATTCATATATTTCAAAATGCAGGCCTATTGCTGAATAAAAAGTCAAAGTAGTTGGACTTAACTGGTGATCATTTGACTCACATAATAGTAAAAATGTTTCAATAAAGCAAAAAATCTATGTTGTTATTTATGTGTCATTACATTTACAGCCTTGCTGTTGTGATTTGTAATAGATGGGCTCTTTTTTTGTTTTATCATTGACCCAGTTTTAAATATTCCTTTTAAACTTTTGTGAGGTAGCTTTATTATTTGTCACAACATTATGACCTGCTCATTATGATATAACCTGAGTTACCTTTTTTTTTTCTTTACATTTAGAAAGAAATATAATTGCATAAATTCAAGCTAAATGAACAGTACATTGGATGTCTTCATTTGTACATAATTATCTGAAGGTTAAAAACAAGGATTAATGTAAATGACATTCTACACTCTGTTTTCCATTTATTCAAATAAGTGATGAGCATCAATATCTTAAACATTCTTTGATTTTGTTGGCTTACTTTTGTAAGATTTTAACACTCAAGTTCGCCTACTGAATCTTACTTATGAACCACTTTCTGTCTTGTGTGTTTTAGAACTGATCAGATGTTAAACATACAATTTAAAGTGCTAATACTTCTTGATCATTGTCCAACAAAACCAGTATGGTGTAATTCAATAGCCCAAAAGTGAGTGACTAAGTAGGTTGATATGCAAGCCAACCTCTAAGGTTAAAATGTTTACCCCTTACCTTTAATACAATTATTTCAAAACTATTTCATTTATACAGCTTGAATAGCTCACAGTTGCTTAGGAATTGTTGCTCTTTGTAAAGCTCTTAACATTATGCAACAAATATACAGGACTGGGGAATAAAGGTTATTAAAATGTGGTCTTAGCTGCCAATGCGTTTTTTGTATTTGAATTTATGCCATTACTAAATATTGTGATTGCAGGGAACAAATTACTATCTACAAGTATCATGTTGTGATTATCTTGTTTGATGTTGTCATTTGAAATAATTTATTGAAGTGTTGTAATTGAATGTTATGTTTGTTCTCCAAATAATTTGATTTGTGATTTGGTTCTTGATGTATTCTAACTTAAGTCAATGAGCCTAAATGTTGATGATTCACAGTATTACTGGTACAGCACTGGTAATTAGATATCTTCATTCAGCATTCAATTTACAGTAAACATATTTTTGATGTGACTATTATAACTAGGATTGTGAATACTTAAATACTCCTTTTTAAAATCCTCTAATGTATGTGTGGCACAAAACAAACCCAACTCATCTCATACTGTTTAAAGTGAAACATAGCAAGTGCAATTTTTGGAGGAAATAGCTGAAAGTTACGATATGAATTTATATTAAAATGTTGAAAATAAAATTTAGTTAATAAAAAAAAAACACTATTTTACTACTTAGTGAGTTCAGAATTTTATAATTTATTCTTTTTTTTGTTAAACAATCTCTAGCAGTAGAAATAAATCTTCTGTAAATTTAAAAAAAAAAAAAAAGAATGATTTTAGAACTAGATATTGGTGGTGAGAAAGGAATTATAAAAAGCATGAATGCTAATACTTGTTCACTGAATCAGTAAAAATCTCATTTCTTTATTTATATCCTACAGAATGTCAGACAAAATGAATTGTAGAAAACATAAAAGAAAATATGGATTATACAATTTAGTTGTATCCTTCAATCATAGAATACACAATTATATAAGGAAGACATTTCTTAAAGAAACAAAACAATGCAGAAGGAAAATACAAAATGTGAATCAAATGCTGCCAGAAGAAACAGCTACACAATTCAATGGATCCACCAGTCTTTCTACAAGTCACTTTAGTCTCAATGGATGCAGTAGTGTTTCTACAAGTCACTTTTTAGTCTCAATGGATGCAGTAGTCTTTCTACAAGTCACATTTTAGTCCCACAATTCAATGGATGTAGTAGTCTTTCTACAAGTCACTTTTTAGTCCCACAATTCAATGGATCCAGCAGTCTTTCTACAAGTCACTTTTTAGTCCCACAATTCAATGGATCCAGCAGTTGTTCTTTTTTAAACTCTTTCACTTTCTTAACTAACAAACCAGTTTAAAAAAAAAAAAAGGTCAATGTTCATTCCAATTCATTCACTCCAAATAATTTATAACATTATGTACAAACTAAATAAAACCCTACACATTACTAACCTCATCACAGATACACAACTTCAGATCAGTAATAAAAAAATAATTCTGTAACATTTTTGTCTGTAGATAAATAAAATACATACAAAACCACTGACCTATATTTACTTTAAAAAATTTGAAAACTGAACCAAAACTTTGCTCAGCACAAGTGAGACCATTCATTATAGAAGGCCTGAATACTGAACTGCAATGTCACAACCTGTGGGCAGTTAAGACCAATAGCTCAATGTCACATCACAGGTCTATACAATGTAGCAACACGGTCAGTGTTGATGTCTTCAATAACGAATGGTCTCTGCACAAGTCCCAGCAGTGTGAGGCAGCCACATTGGTCACTAAGTACATGTTGTTGAAGGAGGACTTAGTTTTGTCAAGCTGACACTACTAATTTAAAAATAATGAACTCTTATTGAACTCTTTTAAGTCATTTAAAAGTAATGAACTCTTACAGGTCATTTAAAAGTAATGAACTCATATATTTGCAGCAGTTTCTCAGGGTCTTAAAAAATTACATTAATTTTTTCTCTGACATCATTTATATTTTGTTTTTTATTTATTTCCTTTTACAATTTAAAAGAAAAGAGCGACACTTGAACTAATTTATTAAAAAAACACCAACTTGCTATTGTACAATTTCTCATTTACTTCTGTCTACATTTCAAATATGGTACCCCATACTAAATTGTATTTAAAACAAACATGACGAATCCTAATTTCAACTCCAAATTGATATATGTTCAATTTAGAAAAATTGTCACTAGTAAATAAGTTGTAACTCTACTTCAGTTTAGTTACTAAAACATTACTGCAAAAAACTTGCAGAAATCTTGACTGGCCCTCATAACTGAAGCTAAAACTTGTAAAATGAAAACTATTGAGAGTGTTGAAACACTTGAGATTCAAACAAAATGACATAAAAAGATGCCATATATTGACATAAAGACTCATAATTCAATGAATAACCAGCACAAATATACAAATAATTACAGTCATTTTGATATTTAGTTTCAATATTTTTGATGACTTTTTGATAATCATAAAAACAACATTCTTTTACTGACAGTTCCTTGGTTATGGATGTCAAAAAAAGCACAAGTAATCTCCCTTGAAGTGAGGCTACTACACATCTGATGGAAATAACTTTTGAATGTTGCACAAATGAACAAGTAACATCAGCATCCATGTCAAAGTGTCTGCTTCTCACAGCATAGAAGTAATGGCACAGAAAACACTTCATGACCTGGCACTGAAGTTCCCAGAACTATTCCCTGAACTACTGCCACTACTAGTGTCAACAATTTTGGGACAGAGTTTTTCTGTTTTCTCCGCTCTGTCACCTGTTATTAGTTTCAGCATATTAAACAAATTTTTCTTGACACGAAGAATTGTAAGACGAGATCTCGGATTTTGTGCCCAGCACTCACAAATGATTTTTGTCATTTCACACATAAGCTGTGGATACAAATAATATCAATTATGAACTACTACATACTATATAAATACAAATGTTTTTTTTCAGGACACTAACAAAAACTTAATACAAATCCTAAAAATACCAAACAAGCAAAAGATATTTGTGTGAAATTTAAATGACTACAAATTTAAAACTGGTATATACACAGTATGAAATGCTGACATTACAAAATTAAAACAAATAAATGTTTTGATTCTATTCTAAAACTGGTCTGACAAGCATTCTAAACATTTTGGTTCTATTTTAAAATTAGTCTAACAAGCATTCTAAACAAATAAATGTTTTGATTCTATTTTAAAATTAGTCTAACAAGCATTCTAAATAAATAAATGTTTTGATTCTATTTTAATATTGGTCAAACAAGCATTCTAAACAAATAAATGTTTGATTCTTTATCTTTTTTTAAAACTGGTCAACAAGCATTCTTAGTTGTTTTTTTAAATAATAGTTTTATATCAAACATCTTATTTTTTATGCTCAATGCACTCTGGGGAGGGGATGGGGGAAATCAGAAGTCAGACTCCCTTAGTAAGGGTAAAAAAAAAATGAATTAAATTAACTGCTAACTACAATTGATAGGCTAGACTATAAATTTGGCTAAGGTATATTTTATAAGAGTGATATTTCACTGAGTATAGTTTTAAAAGTCTGGTACTTACAGGTTCTTTAGACCATTTGTTGGGAATGGGGGGCCGCTGTTGTTCTTCTGCTACTACACGTATCATATCCTCAAAGCCAGGATCAGCTGGTACCACATCCCAGTAGGGGACTCTGTACTCTTCAGCAAATGCTGATAGAGGAAAATATTGAAAGGAATGTATTTCACTTTGCACATATTAAAACCTGTTCCTTTGTGCTAGAATCAGAATAAATAAAAACACAAAATTCTTTTTCAATGAACTTCATTGTTTTTCTCCATGTTTTTTAATTTGTTGTTATAATGAGCGATCAGGAGAGCAAATCTTTTGCACCGTTTCTAAATAGAATGTTTAGAATAAGGGTTTCATAGAAATGACATGAAACTAATTTTATGCAACGCAAAGAATTATGACTAAGTTATCAGTTCCTTTTTTTTTTTCTTTATCTTAAAATATTTCTTACTTGACTATTCAATGAAGAAAAATTTTTTCATTTAAAGTGCTAAAAAATTCCCTAAAAAAATAATACCACTAATTCTATCAAAAGACCATTTTCAAATGTATAGATTATATTCAAAGTTTCAAACATTGATAATTATTTACTAAAAGAAATATTACAACAAATTGTTTTCATTATATGTTAAAAAAACAAATACTGTTTATGATGGCACAGGACTCACTGTCTATTAAATAGCAGAAAAAAAACAACAACAACTAATTAGCATTATTAACTCTTTATCTCTGGCATTACTTTCCACATTCTGAGGGAAGTATTCACTTTGCCAATATATTTGTACATGTATCTATACACACATGTAGTACACTAATATATTATGGTTTTACTGTTATCAGAAAATATAACATCTGTTATAGAATATATTAGAATATTATATAATTTAATTTTATAGATCAAAAGATTAGTTAAATTATGGATTATAAAATAAAAATCAAAACTCTATTTACATAGCTATCCAGAACAAATACAAAATCTTTATATTTATCCATTGCTACAAAAACAGAATAGACTTTGACAAACAAAAATAAATAGAAAACTGGAGCTAATTATCCCATGAAAAAAAAAAAGTACCAGTCAACAAAAAACAAGAAATTTAAGTAAGTGCTTTAAACATTTTGTTAGCTTTAAAAACAGATTGAAAGAAGAAGTGATTCAGTTCAAAGCACTATGAACATTTAGGGAGGAAAGACAAACGACTATGGGAGCATTCCAATAAATTGTTGTTTCAGAGACAAAGTGTTGAGTAACTACTCACGTCTTGCTCTTCTTGCTATTTCCCATAGAACTAAACCAAAGGAATAAACATCTGCACTTTTAAAAGATTCAAAGTAGGCTGGATTTAAAGTTTCAGTCAGTACTTCTGGGGCCATATATCTCTTGGTGCCAACACGCTGAAACAGTAATGCAGGTATAAAGCTTAATGGACATTTGAAAAAGAAAAGAATTTTGTTCTAAACAATGCTAATTAACTTTGTTACCAGAAGGACTAAGCCATAAGATCAGGTCAACTTTGCATAAGTCATGATGTTTTTTGTTTCACTTTTTTAAATACTAGTGTACCTTTCTAAATACAGTTTTTTCTTAGCATAATATAACTCAACAGTAATTTAACTAACTAGTGATGGGAACAGACTTTGCACAAATTTTAGGAAATTTTTTCCCTGCGTGTGTGAACCACCATGTTGTGGTGACATAAATATGAATTTGAGGAATTCTTTTTACAAAAGTAGAAATTAATTATATTTAATATTTTCTTTAACTATTGTCATAAATTAATGATATTCCATGAGCTTTACTACAAAATGCATGCAAGGCACAATTGTATGTACAGCTTATTTTCATCTCTTGGCCTTGGCATTTAGACTAGAGCTTTTTATACCTAGTCCAAGCAGTCTGAACATTCAATAATAACCAGCCATATGGAGAAATGATTTAAAGGGAGAGAATGTACAACAGAATTGCATATTAAGTAGATTACTTTAACTTCATGGTTTCCTTGAGGGACTCACTTTCTTGCTAGCAAACATGGCAGTTGATACAAGAAGTGAATCTCTAGGCCTAGTCTTTAGTACTCACTACTAGATCTACATCTAGATTGAAGTCAATTATCAAGTGATCATTAATGTAGTCTAGGTGCTAATCTGTAAATTTTGTTTTGCTTTCAGGAGATTTGTGATCCTAACCTTAACCCCTAAAAAATTTTTTATCATTCATTGTCAATAACATCTAGATCTGAACTATCTATCTCTATCTACTCACAATCTCACAGCAGAAGATCATCTTGTCTTGATATAGCTCTAATCTAGAATCTAGATTTAGAATAAGATCTAGATTTTAGACCTTGATCTATATCCAATCTATTCAATAGCTGTAGACCTATTCCTAAGATAGATCTAGTTCAAGATGTGCAAAGGCAAAGCGCACAACCAAGGCATAGACCATAGCTGCCTGATCTGTCAGGCACACCACACCAGGCATGACCAGGCATCCATTTTAAGGTCTAGATCTAGATTATATTATTCTTCTAAAAATGAAAAAAAGAATAAAATCAAAATTTTTGATGTTATTTTGTCAGAGAAATATCAGGGGGAAAAAAATCAGAATTTCCGTCTGAAAAAATGTTCAAAGAAAAAGCAATATTTAGAAAGAAAAAAAAAGATTGTCTTTAAAAAAAATAATATATAAAGACAATCTTTTCTCTTTCAACTTCCATCTTTGATACTTACCAGTTTAGTGAGATCTACATCAGTGTCCATTTTGTCATTGCGAACAGCATGACCTAGATCACCAAGACAGCACTGTCCATTATCTTTCACTAAAATATTCTTAGATTTGATATCCCTAGAGAAAACAAGAGCTATTGGTTAGTGTAAGCTTAATAAGTGAAGGTACTTGTAACAGTAATACAACAAATATTTGAGTGAAGTTTACTTGTAGTGCATCAGTTCAAAATATCTGGCTTCCAATTCATCATTTACTTTTACTGTGTACAACCTTTCTTCTGCCATATTATACATGACTTCTATAACTAGTAACAAAGCAATGATGTGTTATTGATATACTTTGTTTAACTAATGAAGCTTTGTTTTCAAAAACTTTTAATTCCCTACCTGTGGGCTATGGCTGGTTTCTCATGCTTTCCTGTTCCTTCCTTTATCTCATTATGGAGGTGGGCCAGTCCAGCAGCTGCCGAGTGAGCCAAGGTCAACATTTCCTCCATGTCAATGTCACTACGCTAGATGTAGACAACGTTGAAAATGGATGAAAATAATTGAAAACAAAATTTTCCAGAACAAATAATTACAAAAAACATAAACATAAACAAGGTTACAAAGACAGTTTGTGTGGAAACACAAACTCAAAATCGGCCCCTCAAGTGGTCCAACGAAGCAGGTAAAAAGGCAGGTTTCAATATTTTCAGAAAGTACAAAGACAAATGACAGAGAAAATGGAGAAAGAAGGTTGACAGATCTTGTGTGGTGCCCCAGCAGTCCAACAAACTAAAGGATAGGTAAAAAGTGAATGTGAAGTTATATGTAAACGTGACCTAAATGATGTCTTATAATGAATATCTAATTGATCTAATTGTTTTGTAAAGGGTCAATCTCTTGTTCTAATCTTCAAAAAAAGAAAAAAACACCTCGGTATTAAAAAAAAAAAAAAAAAAAAAAAAAAAATTCCTTTGGTTTAATGTTATATGGACATTGCTCTGCTATGCGGTTATTAATTGTTTTAAATTATGTCAAACATATATGTATACTAAATAGATTTTTTCTCTTTAAAAAAAAGTAAGCATTTATTTTTAGGTAAATGTAGTAATTAGTAGGAGAGAACTTACATAACATAGTAATAAAAATGTAAAAAAAAAAAATTTTGACAAAAATCTAAAAACATTTGCATAAATGTGTTAAAAATATTTAAAATGGATGTCCCCCTACTAAAGGACCTCCAGTGTTTGTTACTATTAATAGTGAATAGTTGTAAAAGTGGTGTATTTTTATGAAAAAAATGCTTGCATAAGTGATTTAAAAATTAGAAAAGAAAAAAAATAGCCGTTGCATTAGAACTTTGAATGGACTAAAATATTATGATGTCAGATTTTCACTATCTTTTCTAGTTTATGAGATCTAAATGGGACAGACATTTTACACAAAACAAATAGCGTCTTTTCCCCTTTCGGGGCCGCTAAAAATAGAAAACATGGTTAATATCAAATAATAAATACGCCTGAGTGTCTTTTAGACTTAGGAATGTGATACAAAGAATAATAATAATAAATATTGAATATGCAAAATGATTGTAGAAACAAATGATTTAGTTTTAAAGTGTACAAAAATCATCACTGACCTGCAAGTAATCATACAAAGAACCATTATGATGATAATGAACAATTAACCAGTTCTGTGTACATGAGAGTATTCCTACAGTATCTGAAGCATAGTAGCCCAAGATGTTCTCATGGCGTAGCATTCCTGTGTTGTAGATCTCTGTCTCATGGTTCCAGCTGGTCTCATCAATGGAAGAAAATGTTTTCACTGCTACATCCTCATCCAGCCATTTCCCTCGCCATACTTCACCAAATCTTCCTTTACCTGAACAAGACATCAAGATATGAGACATTTTTAACTACCAGAACAAGACATCAAGATATAAGACATCTTCAACTACCAGAACAAGACATCAAGATATGAGAAATTTTCAACTGGCTAAAAAATTTTCAAGATATAAGACATCTTCAACTACCTGAATAAGACATCAAGATATGAGACATTTTCAACTGGATGAACAATTTTCAAGGTATAAGACATCTTCAACTACCAGAACAAGACATCAAGATATGAGACATTTTCAACTGGCTGAACAATTTTCAAGATATAAGACATCTTCAACTACCTGAACAAGACATCAAGAGATGAGACATTTTTAACTACCAGAACAAGACATCAAGATATGAGACATCATCAACTACTTAAACAATTTTAAAGATATAAGATTTTTTCAACTACCAGAACAAGACATCAGGATATGAGACATTTTCAACTACCAGAACAAGACATCAAGATATGAGACATTTTCAACTACCAGAACAAGACATCAAGATATGAGACATCATCAACTATCTGAATAAGACATCAAGATATGAGACATTTTCAACTACCTGAATAAGACATCAAGATATGAGACATCATCAACTATCTGAATAAGACATCAAGATATGAGACATCATCAACAACCTAAATAAGACATCAAGAGATGAGACATCATCAACTATCTGAATAAGACATCAAGAGATGAGACATCATCAACTACCTGAATAAGACATCAAGATATGAGACATCCTCAACTATCTGAATAAGACATCAAGATATGAGACATCATCAACAACCTGAATAAGACATCAAGATATGAGACATTATCAACTACCTGAACAATTATCAAGATATAAGACATCTTCAACTACCTAAACAAGACATCAAGATATGAGACATCAACTACCTGAATAAGACATCAAGATATGAGACATCATCAACTACCTGAATAAGAGCAAGATATGAGACATCATCAACTACCTGAATAAGACATCAAGATATGAGACATCATCAGCTACCTGAACAATTTTCCAGATATAAGACATCTTCAACTACCTGAGCAAGATATGAAAAATATTCCTTTATCTTAACAAAAAGAAAAATTATGGCTTCACGCTGTGAAAACTAGCACACTAATTGCTGAGAACAGCGCTGGCATAAGAAAAGAGAAAAAAAGCAAGGCCAACTCCAACTGGAATTACCTGCCCAGTGTGCAGCTGAAAAATTCAGGCTCACATAGAACTCAGCAGCCACATGAGGAGGCACAAAACTCCAGTGACAAAGCCCTCAGCCCCCTTTTTGACAAAAGTGGTCATCATCAAACCACAATGGACGAACTATATAAATTATGAGAAATAGTCACTTCATTAGAGTAAAGTTTCTGTAGTTAAATGCCATCAAACATTAAAGAAAATCCATTTTAGTAGAAATGCCTTGTACTCATGTCAGAACATTTTAATAGAAGATAGCATGCTATCCTATACTCTTAAGCGAGCAATTCTTGTATATAAATTTATATATATATACTATGATACTATGCTTCCCAGATAATGTGAAGTCATCTACCACTTTAAGGGATGTCTATGCGCGGTGATCTTTGGGTTGAGTAGGTTTTAGTAGTAGTATATATATATATAAATTTTATTTCCAAAATGGCTCTAACGATTTTCTTTAAAATTTCATGGTATTTTAATAATAGTGAGAAAAAAATTCTCAACTCATTGGCCACATCGGGAAAACTCAAAGTCGACCGTTATATCGGTTTGAAAATGGCTCATTATCGAGAAGTTAATTTTGGCTAGAATGTTTTATGAATGAAATTTTCTATATGACAACAATGGGAAAAGGTTAGGGTTAGTATCAAAAGCATAGTATCAAATGAGGCAATGCTTTAAAGAGAGGTTGATTATGTGATCAGGGATAGTCGTGCTTTTGGACGCCTCCAAGCGAGAGTGTGACGAAATAAATTGCTATGCCTGTCTACAAAAATCAGTGTCAACCAGTGATTCTCTCAACCTCTATATGTGGATCTGAGACACGAGTACTTTATAGAAAGCAACTAAGGCTTCTTGAACGACTACCCCAAAGACCGCAATACAAACAGCGATATTCTTGCAAAACGGTATGAACTTCTTATAATCCGACAGTCTCGCTTTGCAGGGCACTAATTCCATATGGGGTACGAACATATTTTTGGCAATCTTTTTTTTTATTAAGCTGAAAGGTTGCCGGAGTAACAGAGATGCCTCACAATAACGCTTCTTTAGAATACTAACAGGATGTTTTTAAGTCTGTTAGGAAAAAATGCGCTATTTTACTTTGTTACTAGGTGCACGTTTACACTACAACATAGAGATTTTGCATCACTTGATGATTCTTACTAAAGCCATAATAATAAGGCTTGTCTTCAAGTCCGAAGTGAGGAATGCAGTATTTCCCGTGGCTGCGCAGCCCCAGCTGTGTCCTACATATTTTGTCACATCCAGGGCAAGCATAACCATTGTCTGCAGGTGGTCGATTTAGATGTTCTTTTCGCCGTCTGCGTTTGTCTTCGGCAGCAGTTTTTCTTTTGGTCTCAAATTCAAATGTGTATCCCGCGGCCTTCATGAGTGACCTCCAGCTGTCTCGTTTTGAGGCGCATACAACCAGGTGCTCTCTTCTATGTCAGCCAAGGAAAGTTGACGCCTCAGCTGGGCTTTGAAGCATTTCCGTGGGGCGCCTCTGTTATGTCGACCACCTTTTAGCTCACCAAAAAAAAAAAGACAGCCTTTGGCATACGTTTGTCTCCCATACGGGATACATGCCCTACCCAGTGCAACTGTCGGACCATAAGAAGTCCCTCTATGCTGTCCATACCGGCGTTGGCAAGGACATCGCTGTTTGTAGTGTGGTCCTGCCACCGTATGTCCATGATGGAGCGCAAGCATCTTTGGTGAAAGCAGTCAAGAAGTCTTAGTCGTTTTCTGTAAAGTGTCCATGTCTCAGAGCCATAATGAATATATTAATTGCAATATTAAATGTCAGAAAGTAACTATTTTAGAAGTTACACTGCTAAGACTTTCTTCCAAGCCTATAATAGCCCAATTGTTTTACACGAAAAAAGCAATGTAAACGTTAAGATGTAAGCTGTGGTTTTCTATAGGCCTACTGTTGGGGGGACTTTCTATTCTAATCGCCATGTACAATTACATTAAGAAATGACAGAACGAAAAAGCAACTCTTCGGATTGATAGTCTTTACCCAATCGTTCATTTTTGTAATTACAACAATATTCCCAAAATGACTTTGGATATTTATATTTCCTTAACAAATTATTCATCCGAGCGAGTTTCGGTCACCTGATATTTCAGTTTATAAAGGCCAAGTTGAGATCTACATACAAAAAAGAAGGTTACCAATAATGTATGTTGAGGGTAGTTCTTTAGCAATTAATGCCTAATTTTCATTTTCAACTTAGGTTCAGCAATAAATTCTACTCTTCACTCCATACATTTTGGAACTGTTAACTCAGGTGATTAGAATAGGTCATCAAAGATGCAAAAGAAAATTTAATACATTTCAGAACTATTTATTGGATTAAAAAAAAAAACAACTTTATTTTCAAGATAGCAAAACACAAATTGCCTTTTGAAACATGTTTTAAACCATATGTGCATACAATACACATGCTCAATTAAAAAAAAAAAAAAAAAAAGTTGCTTTAGCCCCTGTTTTGAATGACAGCAGTGGTGAAATAAGATTTTCTATTCTGCCTTTAGTCTAAATGTGACAGAAATACAGCAAAGGCAGTTATCTGTTTATTTTACAAAAAATTATATTATCCTTTTGGTTATTATGTCTATTGGTTTTTAAATATGTACAAATGACTGACAATATTAAAGTGTATAATAACTGATGTCAGTATTTCCTGATAAAACAAAATTGTAAGAAATCAAAACAAGTCTCTATGAAAACTATTGAGTACCTACCAATCTTTTCAAACAAAGTAACTTGTTTACCAACAGTTCTGCGAACAAGTATAGGTTGACCAGAGCCACTTCCAGTTGACCATTGGTCCTATTGATATATTTATATAAGTAAACAAAATGGAGACATAGTAGGTGTATATCTAAAGAAATGTTTCTCTTTTTTTTTTATAGCATCACTGTGTATGCTTGATGTAAAGACACTGTGTAGGCTTGATGTAAAGACACTGTGTAGGCTTGATGTAAAGACACTGTGTAGGCTTGATGTAAAGACACTGTGTAGGCTTGATGTAAAGACACTGTGTGTGCCTGATACAAAGATAAAATTTATACATGACTCTGTCTTCAAGTCTGAAGATTAAAAAATGAGTGCAGTATTTCAAGTGACTATGCAGACCCAGATATGACCTGCTTACTTTGTCAAATCTGCTGCAAACAAAGCTATCAAGACAATGTGTATATAAGGACTGTCAAGGGGAGTGTAAGATGTGAGATTGTGTGTTTCTTTATTTTATTACTTGTGAGTTGTGAACTGTTTTATTATTATATTATTCAGGGGGGTTAATAAGGTTTCCAGTGGTCATTCTAGTCAGTTGGTGAGCTGATCTGGTCTTGGTCAGGGGGATGTATTCTCGTGTATTGTATTGGGGTAATGTCTCAGCTTTCATTGACTAATTACTTATGATTTAGATGTACCTAGCTTTATGTTTCGGTGCATTTTTAACCTATTAGCACTAATTATTGAGAATAATTTATATTGCACATGATAGTCTTGTAAATAAATTCTATAAAATATTATTACTGAGTGTTTCTTTATAGTATCAACGTTGATCATACTAGATTACTATAAAATGATAATGATAGGTAACACCTTATTCATTCATTAAGCTTACACCCCACTGATGAATTATACCCCTACACAAATATAGAACTAAAACCTAGAAGTTCTTTACAAGGACAACATGAGTGCCTATCCTGAAGACACTGTATTTGCTTGAAATGGAGATAATCTTGAGACAATTTACCTGTTTAAGACCATCTTGACCTCCTTTGTACATACAGTCATCTTCTAGGAGTCTTGCTTCAGCATTAGCCAGCAAACTCTCAGCCCTATGTTTGTACCAGAAGTGTCTTACAAATATGACAAGGAGGAAAAAGACAACACAAGCAAGAAACACAGCACTACCTCCAATCACCAGTTTCAATACAAAACTCATATCATCATTTTCTGTGGATTTAAGGACAAGGATACAAGTAAGCAATGAGAAAAACTTTTTTATTCAAACCACTAAAAATCAATTCAAGTTTCTTCACCACACTGCCATTGCAAAGTTCTAATTATTCACTTCTTGATCCCGCTACCATCCCTTTAACACATTGATAGATCTGACATTTTATTCAACATCACATGTGAGCAATTTAAAGCTTTCAGTATAAACAAAAGATAAGTTTTTCTTTCTTTCTAAACTTGACTTTTTCAAGCAAGCTTTAAATTCCTGATGTTTTAAATTTAAATTTTTAAATGTGTGAATACCAGCACAAACGGTGATAGGTGATGACTGTTACAAAGAGTGATATGTGATGACCAACATAGACAGTGATCTCTAATACATTGGGTAATGTGGTGACTAGGACCACAACTGAAAGCTTTTTATTTATTTTTTTCCAACCAGAAATGAACTCATTAAACATCTTAAAATGCTTTGATCAGGATTCTTTCAAGAGCATCATCACTGAGCCAACACTTTCTTGCCCAAGCAATAAAATAACTTTTATAGTTTTTGTTGCATGTCAACATGAATCAAACAAAGAACTTACCAACAACTGTTGCTGGCATTGGGTCTACTGTTAACTCCTTGTTACAGTAATGACCCTGACAACACTTAAAAGATGATGATTCAACATTGGAGTAACAGTTCAGATTGGAATGCTCCACAGAGCCAAAACAATTTCTGACAATCAGGTAGTCTCCATTCACTTTCTGTTTGTGAACAAAACACTGAAAGCACAAAGGTTTCTAGTTAGCATGGTCAAATAACTTTTTGTTTTTACTTTCTTCTGAATGTTTTCTTTCTAAAATGGAAAATCTTTGTAATCATACTTGGAAAATCTATTGCATTAATATGTAATGGCAGAATTCTATCCACTATATTATGCTAACAAGTCTAGTCAATCAAAAATATGTTTTTCTTAAAAAAAATAATTTTATAGTTCAAAATCTGATAGAGCAAATAAAATTTAAATAAAAACAAAAAATAAAAAAAATAATTAAAAATAAAATGAAGCTTATATTGAGCGAAATTGCATCAATTTTTTTAGAATCAATCATGTAATTAATTTTTAATAGATCTAGACAAACAATGATAAATTTGTCCAATTGAAAATAAATATTTTTATTAATTGCTTTTGTTTGGCACAACTTTCTTGCTTATAGTGGACCAGGCTGCTGTTTTTTTTGGGGGGGGGGGGGGGGGGGGGGGGGAATGGTTTTTAAGTTGCTTTTTAAAAGCTATTTATAAAAAAAATTGAACTCAAGGTCTCGAGACTCCATGTTGGAAGTCTGTCATGTTGGCCACCGAGCTATACGAAAACTATAAGAACAGAAGGTTTTATAAATAAAAAGTCAATAGTTTAACATTTTTATCCAATGACCTAATTCTCTTATCTAACCACAGGCTGAATACATGTCTATATAAAACTAAATGTATTAATAACAACCAATGGATATAAACTAATTGGTTAATATTTAATGACTGATTCTTTTTGTCATCAACAATAAATGACCGTGCTAAAATTAAATTTGATGCTAAAATGGGAAGTGGGAGAAATAACATGTACCAGATTCCAGATAGACAGAGTGAGCTGATAGAAGCTTTGTCACAACATCTTTTACTTTTCACAAAGGACATACATTCTAAAACAAAAACTTGGTAAGTGAAAGAAAAAGTCTTTAATTATTTTCACAAACTAAAGTATCAGATATCTAGACAAACTAGCATATGTCTATAGTAGTATAAACTCCAACAAAGTATTTATCTACAAATTTATGTAAAAAAAAAAATCTCTTACTTTGCCTGGAGTCCTGCAGAATTTATCATTGTTGGCTGGGCCACAATCTGGGGGATCACACACACATGTAAACTCTTGACTGCCATTCTGAGAAATAGGATTACCTAAGGAACAAAAACAAAAACAGAAAAATAGTGTTGTTTTTTTTGTTGTGTTTTTGCAAAATATGCAAAGCAGCTGAGCTTACTGAAAAAATACAAAGACCAAACTTGATATATATGTGTCAAATCAAACTCTCCATTAGATGAAAATCTTGATGTCACTCCAATGCAATTAGCAAGTTTTTCTATATACTGTCACATGTGGTTACATTTGTTAATCAGATCAACTGATTATTCCTATTTTAATTACCAAAAATATCTGACAACATAAAAAATGTTTATACAGTTGGAATAGCCATGATTCTGAATAAAAGAAACTGTGTCAGTAGTTTATAATGTAGTAGCTTAGGGCTCTTGAACAATAGTTTCACCACAAGTATACAAAGGATGAATTAGTGTTATGTAAGTATAAGCAACTAAACATTCTTTTGGGTTTACAAAAAGTCTTTAGAAACTTTTATAAGTGGAAATAAAATACTATACAAACTAACACAACTACAACCATATCTATCAACAACTACAACCATCTATAAACATAGAAAATGTGTTCAACAGTTAATAGAAGTGGAAATCTGTTAATAAATAGGTTGTGTCCCTTACGTAAGTAAACAAGTAAGTAGACATTTTTAAAGACAAATTTATTACTAGAAACATAATGAAACAAACAAGATATTCTAGTTATATAGCTCTACATAGAAAGTGTGTGTAAACCAGGCAAGATGGTGTTTGCAATAAAGATAATATAGTGAAGTAACTAAATCAGGGCCTAAAAAAAGGAAAAGATTTCATTCAATGCAAATAATGGAAAGGTTAAATGAAAACATCTGCTAAAAACTTGTAAGGATTTCAAAAGAACAATGAAGATAATTAGTGCTAACAGCTGAAAGATATTCATTTCAAGGAATTATTTATTAGGCAGCTCAGTGCACAGTGTCATTAACACAATTAGGAAGCTTTTTTTTAATTAGCTAAAGTCTGGTCAGGGCAATGTTTAGTCTGGCTGCAGCATTAGAAGAAAATTAAGACCAGTCATTGTATCCCTCTATTCAACATAGACAACAATCTACAGAAGATGATAAAAAAACAAAGCAAAACAACACCAGTCCATTTTCATCTAGGCAGTCTGCCATTTCCTAGACAATGCAGGTCAAAAGGCCATGAGAAATGGATAACAAAAAAGTATATACATATAAGTCTCAATAAACTACAAGATACTACCTGTAGTCATGATAAACTACAAGATATTTCATGTAGACTCAATAAACTAAGCTCATCCATGACACGCCCAAAACGATTCAATGACAAACAGTTCACTGACAACTGATTCATCAACAATTCATTCATGACATCTGGTTCACCTGACAAATGGTTCGGAAAACTGGTTCACACACAAATTACTTATGACAACTGGTTCACACACAAATGACTTATGACAACTGGTTCACACACAAATGACTTATGACAACTGGTTCACAAACAAATTACTTATGACAACTGGTTCACAAACAAATTACTTATGACAACTGGTTCACAAACAAATGACTTATGGCAACTGGCTCACACACAAATGACTTATGACAACTGGCTCACACACAAATGACTTATGACAACTGGTTCACACACAAATTACTTATGACAACTGGTTCACACACAAATTACTTATGACAACTGGTTCACACACAAATGACTTATGACAACTGGTTCACAAACAAATAAATGACTTATGACAACTGGTTCACACACAAATTACTTATGACAACTGGTTCACACACAAATGACTTATGACAACTGGTTCACAAACAAATGACTTATGGCAACTGGCTCACACACAAATGACTTATGACAACTGGCTCACACACAAATGACTTATGACAACTGGTTCACAAACAAATTACTTATGACAACTGGTTCACACACAAATTACTTATGACAACTGGTTCACAAACAAATGACTTATGGCAACTGGCTCACACACAAATGACTTATGACAACTGGTTCACAAACAAATAAATTACTTATGACAACTGGTTCACACACAAATTACTTATGACAACTGGTTCACACAGAAATGACTTATGACAACTGGTTCACACAGAAATGACTTATGACAACTGGTTCACAAACAAATTACTTATGACAACTGGTTCACATACAAATGACTTATGACAACTGGTTCACAAACAAATGACTTATGACAATTGGTTCACAAACAAATTACTTATGACAACTGGTTCACAAACAAATTACTTATGACAACTGGTTCACACACAAATGACTTATGGCAACTGGCTCACACACAAATGACTTATGACAACTGGTTCACACACAAATGACTTATGGCAACTGGTTCACACACAAATGACTTATGGCAACTAATTCACACACAAATGACTTATGACAACTGGCTCACACACAAATGACTTATAATAACTGGTTCACACAACAAATTACTCACAGACAAATGGTTGTGATGAACCATTTGTTGTGACCCCCCCCTCCCAAAAAAACATACATAGTGATAGGCCAAATTCAGTAATTGCATCCCCATTGTGAGAGATGTATTTAAAGGATATCAAACAAAGAGAATTTCGAGAAAAGTATTTACCTTCAGAAAAAAAAAAATTGTTTATAAAAAAAGGACAGTTCACAATGAAGTCTAAAGGACATGTTCAGAGTTTTCTCCTTGTATGCTTGCTAATAATATACAGGTTGGCTTCATTCCATAGTAGCAGAAGACAAATCATTTGTACAACAAGCTTTACCTTTTCTAAGTAAACTGTATTACAAACATTCCTTTTAGTGGTTTACTTATTTTTAAATTCAATGTTAAAATGTTACATTTCTTTACTGCATTTATAATGCCAGTACAATTTAGAATAGATATAAGAAAAGAAAATACAAATGTTTTTGTTTCTTAGAATTTGATGGCTCAGGGTTTTGAGCCAGAGGGCAGGAATGAAAGGCCAAATTCCAACTTTTTCAGTGCTAAATGTCAGAGGGCTGGAAAGAAAGGCCAAAGTCCAACTTTTACAGGGCTAAATGTCAGAGGGCAGGAATGAAAGGCCAAAGTCCAACTTTTTCAGGGCTAAATGTCCAGGGTGTACTCACGCAATGTATTGAGCCACTAACAGATGCTACCAATATAGAATATGATGCTTCTGAGGAGAGGGTTTGGGAAGGAACAAGGGCCAGCTAGCCCTCTCTTCTTTTAGCACCTGCAATGCACTCAGTGCTTTGGAAGCCAACTGTCTCCCTATTTCATCTAATAAAACTTTCCACTAGTAAGCCACAAGGAGGGTGGGAAATCTTAACATTGACCAAATGTTGCCATTAATTTGATTTAACACAAGATTTATTTGTGTCTACTCCACCTACTTTTCTCTTGTCTATGATAGCAACAAGCTGAAACTCACTGCAGTGGGTGTGAGTGTTCAATGGCACTCTTGCTTACAATCAATATTTTGTATGGAAAAGGTAGGATTCTAGTTTTTAGTAGCTAGAGCTTACGAAATGATTTTTGTGAAAAAAATATTGATACCTCTCCCTGCATTGCGGACCTCAGGGGCCACTTCTAAGTTTGTGTGTAACACTAACTCTCTTAAAACAAAACAAAATGTAATACTGCAATAATTTTTTTTTCTATTGTTGCTACTGTTAATAGTAATGTTTTTAACAAGTCCATTTCAGTATTCTACTGCTTAACTTAGCAGTCATAATGTACATGTTATGATAAATTTAGTCTTATTCATTTTAAATAATATTTACACGCTCAGTACTACGTTACTGCTATAGATCTATGTGATATATATGCTCTGACCATAGCATAGGCTTAGTATGGCTCATTTACTGTAACATTGTTAAAGATGATTCAGGCAGTTATAGATCTATTATTCTAATATTGTTAACGATTTTAATTAATTAATTTATTTTTTATAAAAGTTGGCCACTGACCCAAACAGCCTACTAACTTAGGTTAACCTGCAGACTGGCCCACCTAGAGACAGATAAAAGCACTAAAGGTCAGGCTAACTGGCAGCTAGATCTCTATCTGATCACGTGATGTTTGTTTTCATCTCCTGACATTCAGCAGCACACACAGCACAAGAGCCGTAACACACCAAGCACACATAGCTCTACAGCACAAGAGCCCTAACACACCAAGCACACACAGCTCTACAGCACAAGAGCGGTAGCACGCCAAGCACACACAGCTCTACAGCACAAGAGCGGTAGCACGCCAAGCACACACAGCTCTACAGCGCAAGAGCCCTAACACACCAAGCACACACAGCTCTACAGCACAAGAGCGGTAGCACGCCAAGCACACACAGCTCTACAGCACAAGAGCCGTAACACACCAAGAACACATATAGTTACCAGCTGCTGTACAACCTCACCCAGAACATTTTGGAAATAAAGAGCCGCTATAAATTTTAAAAAATGGCACGCTAAGCTCCCCCCCCCCCCCCTATTTCCAGTTTAATTCATTAAAGGGCCTACTTTCCAAAGCAATGAACTCTCGGCTGCGTTGAGCTACACAGAGGAACACAGAGAACAATTCGACAAAGACACTTTCGTAGGTTTTTTTTTTTTTTTTATGAATGAATTTTCTTTGGAGTAGACTCCCGTACGAGTCGTCTGACTGGTGACGGCTTTAGAAATGTCAATAGCTGAGAGATTTCTTCACACCCTCACTTCAATAGTCTGCTCAAACACAAAGGGGGGGGGGGGGATTCCTCCAGGTGCTGGTTGACTGGGTAGAGCCAGCATCAATAGTGGCCCCACAGTTAATGTCCTAGACGTGACCTGGTTAGATCAACACTTGTAGACAGCAACTAGACTTTAGACTCAGACTCCATGTATTGTAAAGTGGGGACCACGGACCAGTAAACTCAAGCAATACAGTCATTTAGTTATTGAGTTCAAATTTTAAACAAGAAAAATATAAAAATTAATACAAAAAAAAAAAACAACAAAAAAACTTATATTAAGTGTAATTGTATCAATTAGTCTGAATCAGTCATGCAATTAAATTTGTAATAGATCTAGCTAGGCTAACAAATAATAAGTCTGTGCAATTAGATTTTTTTTACCAATTTTTTTGTTTAGCGCAATCTTATCACTTATCTGGACCAGTTTGGAAAGGGGGGGGGGGGGGGAGGAGTATCTGTTGAATGTTACCGTGATCGTTTAAAAAAAAAAGGTGTTCGACTTGAATTCGAACTGATGGCTCAAGCCTCCTCAAGCCAATACACTGCTGAGCCAGCTAAGTGTTATGAAAATAGAAGTTTTGATAGTTATCTATAGTATAGTTAGAATGATGCCATGGTCCAATTCTCTACACAAATTATACATGGGATTATAAAGAAAAACATCCGTAATAAGAAGGATTGGTCTACTCCTGAGTTCAGTGGTATTTAGAGAGATCTGTGTGGAATTCCAAAAGAATCGTTAAAGGTTTACTATAAAATATGAGCATAGATGCTGGTTTAGTTAGTACGATTCTACGTGTTCCTTTGGACATTTCTTTATTAATTTCAGTCCGCAAAGCCATACACTCGTACACTATTAGTTAGATTTTTTTTACCAGTTGCAAGAGAGGTAATACACACCTTGTTGCACATTAACATGATCTAAATATTTTTACTGAACAAATATAATACAGTACAAAGAAATATTGACCAAACGGTTCGGTTCACAGAAAATTCTTTATGCTGAGTGCTTAAAAACATCGGAATTTTCTATATAGCTTTACGAGTCCACTTTACCACCAGGAAACGGAAATTTACTTTTAACGGTATGTAAGATTTTATTTTAAAAAAAGATTTCAAGAATTTATTTGCTGAATTCTAATGTTTTGAAACCGATACAAAAGGTTATTTTCTAATTAGAAAAGATCGTTCGATGTGTTGCTACTGACGGACTCCGGTGATGGATATTAATAAAACTTGGCATTGATGTTCCTCAAATAGTAGCGGTGAAACAAATGCAACAACTCAATGTCTCTCTATTGAAGAACGAAACAGTTCAACACATCGAGAAAACTCATTCACAGTAGTTGACATTAGCTTTAACATGTCAGCTAAACCCCAGTGTCATAGTCTACTTTCATTTTCGTGTGATCATTCAAAAGTGTTAAGATAACATATAATTGATTTAGTTTTCCAAACGTAACGAAAATAATGTGAAACTACAAAGTGACCAATAACAGTTTATAAAATAAAAAAATAATAAAAAAACAAAAACTTAAAATCTGCAGCAAAACTTTTTCTATACGAACAAAACTTTTTGAAATTATAAACTGGAGATAAAGATTTGCTTGCTTAATGTCACCACTTAACTGTTATACATCTGAACGAAAGATTTGAAAACATTCACCGACTAGGTGTTCAACTACTTTGCCCGTTGACTGTCATACCCCAAACAGTGCTTACTGAATTATAAAACGATAGGTCAAAAAAAAAAAAGTTTTGGGAACCACTGGTCTACATTGTCAAGACATTAGAATTAGATAAAATTCGGAACCTTTTAGATTCTGGTGAAGTCTATGTATGCCACACAAAAAAAAAAGGGGGGGGGGGGGTAAACTCACCATGTGGAAGAATGGGTTTGCAAAACAAAGGACTTCAGTGACTATTCAAAGGAATGTGAACAATAGTGTTTTAGAGTCGCTTTTATTACCTCAAAGATAAACCAACACAGCAAATCGCAGGCTTTGAGAACGAATAAAACAAACTACAACGAGCTAGATATATCATTAATGTGAGGACTAGGATTGTATACCACTGGTTAATATCACAAGCATGCAGTGTGAGGATTAGGACTTCAAACACAGGTTATTATCACAATTATGGAGTGTGAGGACTAGGATTGTATAGCACTGGTTATTATTACAAGCATGGAGTGCGAGGACTAGGATTGTATAGCACTAGTTATTATCACAAGCATGTAGTGTGAGGACTAGGATTGTATAGCACTGGTTATTATCGCAACCATGGAGTGCGAGGACTAGGATTGTATAGCACTGGTTAATATCACAAGCATGGAGTACGAGGACCAGGATTGTTAGCACTGGTTAATATCACAAGCATGGAGTACGAGGACTAGGATTGTATAGCACTGGTTATTATCACAAGCATGGAGTGCGAGGACTAGGATTGTATAGCACTGGTTATTATCACAAGCATGGAGTGTGAGGACTAGAATTGTATAGCACTGGTTAATATCACAAGCATGGAGTGTGAGGACTAGGATTGTATAGCACTGGTTATTATCACAACCATAGAGTGCGAGGACAAGGATTGTATAGCACTGGTTATTATCACAAGCATGGAGTGTGAGGACTATGATTGTATAGCACTAGTTATTATCACAAGCTTGGAATGTGAGGACTAAGACTTCAAACACAGGTTATTATCACAAGCATGGAGTGTGAGGACTAGGATTGTATAGCACTGGTTATTATCACAACCATAGAGTGCGAGGACAAGGATTGTATAGCACTGGTTATTATCACAACCATAGAGTGCGAGGACAAGGATTGTATAGCACTGGTTATTATCACAAGCATGGAGTGTGAGGACTATGATTGTATAGCACTGGTTATTATCACAAGCATGGAGTGTGAGGACTAGGATTGTATAGCACTGGTTATTATCACAAGCATGGAGTGTGAAGACTATGATTGTATAGCACTGGTTATTATCGCAACCATGGAGTGTGAGGACTGGGATTGTATAGCACTCGTTATTATCATAACCATGGAGTGCGAGGACTAGGATTGTATAGCACTGGTTAATATCACAAGCATGGAGTACGAGGACTAGGATTTTATAGCACTGGTTAATATCACAAGCATGGAGTACGAGGACTAGGATTGTATAGCACTGGTTATTATCACAACCATAGAGTGCGAGGACAAGGATTGTATAGCACTGGTTATTATCACAAGCATGGAATGTGAGGACTAAGACTTCAAGCACAGGTTATTATCACAAGCATGGAGTGTGAGGACTAAGACTTCAAGCATAGGTTATTATCACAAGCATGGAGTGTGAGGACTAAGACTTCAAGCATAGGTTATTATCACAAGCATGGAGTGTGAGGACCAGGATTGTATAGCACTGGTTAATATCACACGCAAGGAGTGTGAGGACTTGATTGTATAGCACTGGTTATTATCACAAGCATGGTGTGTGAGGACTAGGATTGTATAGAACTGGTAATTATCACAAGCACGGAGTGTGAGGACTAGGATTGTATAGAACTGGTAATTATCACAAGCACGGAGTGTGAGGACTAGGACTGCAAAGCACTGGATAATATCAGACTTTGTGCACACCAAGTGTAAACTTAGAGAAGCTGCTAATTTAGTCAATCTGTACTGCAGGTGTCGAGTCAAAGTCTGCCGAGGTAGCCGAACGATTGATGAATTTATCAGATGTTACAAGAGCTTCACAGAAGAAGGGTATGTGTGAATTGCTAGCACTTTTTGACTCGTGGTTGTTCCATTAAGTCTACAGCTGGGGAAGTAAGTCTTCTAGAAGAAGATTTTTACTGAAATCTCCCCCACCCCTGATTTTTGTTTACTTAAGCATCAGTCACAAATCACACGTACATAGACTCATATATAGATTTAGTGTCATTAATTTACTAGATATTTAGTCTTTTGTTAGTGCAGTGCAGGCAGTCTGAAAGTGTGTGTGTGTGTGTGTGAGAGAGAGAGAGAGAGGGGGAGAGAGAGAATGTGTCAAAACTGGGGTGTGTGCCAGGTAAACTAGGTCCATGTTATCAAGACATGCCAGCTGTACAAACATGACCACAAATGTCAAAAACTTGGTTTTACGACTTGTCTGAGAAAACACTAGAATGGGTTTCGGAGAACGAATTGGCTGAGGGGATTGGGTTTACAGCAAATTTATCTGGTCATTAAAATTAAGACGTTGAACGCTTTATTCTCAATAAGAAAATGTTCCGAATATCTCGACCTTTCATTAAAAAGTCACATTTACTTCGAAGTATGCCTTCTTGTAGTAACAGTTCAAATCAGATGACGAGCTACTCGTGTACACGATGCTACTGGGAGAGATGCAAACTTAGGTTGTCATCTAAAATGATCTAATATAGACAAAATGGAATTCATGTGCACAGTTTTATAGTCTGGGCGAGATAACGAGGGTGGAGAGACAATAATGTGTATTCCTTTAGATGTATTTTTTGTCAACTTGTATGTGTGTGTGATTTTGTCTAACAGTAAACGTGAGTTTCGAGATATAAAATTAGAAGATTACAAAGAAAGTTTGTGCTTTCGTATAAATAAAAAAAAAAAGAGGTGGCTCCCGAATGGACGAACCATGAGTTATCCCTAACCGGTACAAGAAACTCTCATCAACCCTAGTTTTTCATACAAATTGACGTGTGCGGGGCGAAAGTGTTGCCCACGTGATTGTATGTTTGGCCAGCTGACCATTAGTAAATCGTTAATTAATACTCAGTGTATTCAATGAAGTGGTTGCCATGAGGACATGAAAGCTAAATGGATTCATTGATCATCTAATTAACACTTGATCTATGGACTAAGGGGTTGGAGAATGAATGATCAATAGCTCATTTGGCTCCTTAGGAAGAAGTCCTTCCATTTGATCACGTGTCTACGTCCTACTACGAAAGTCAAGACAGATGACACACACACACACACGCGCGCGCGCACGCACACACAAACACACACATATATATATATATATTTTTTTTTTTTTTTGTGGCCACTTGATGTATTATATTATGGTTCATGGAGAGGAAAAACTATCTAGCATAAACTTGGATCTTGATATAATAGTCATAACCTCGTTGATTCATTTACCGAATTTACAGAAACGATTTTTTTCTTTTTTTTCAACGGAACGCACGCACAATAATTCACCACCCACACACACACACATACATTAAGCAAATGAATTCTTGTTTGTATTTTTTGTTTACTTGACCGGAACATTTGTCCCCAGTTGGAGCTGACTGCATGTTAACGTCCCTTCAGCACCGGCCTGTTAGCTTGAGCAGCCCAAAGAAGGAAAAAACAAACGCATCTATACTATACAATATCTTTCTGACAAGAACTAGACATTCGGTTTCTTGATTATGTATACACTATACACATAGACACTAGTTGGAAGGGGGGGGGGGAGGATTGTGATTTTGGGCACATCGGCACAATTTAGGCCATGTCGTGAGGAAGGGGGGGGGGGGCGATGATACGCACTGAAGAGAGATTGTCAATTTGTCTTATTAAAAAAGAAAAAAAGTTAAATTTAAAAATTACTTTAAAAAAAAAAAAAAAAAAGCTTATAGAGTGACATTGCAAAAATAAAATTGAATCAATCACGTAATTATTTTTTAATAGACCTAGACTAACAATAATAAAGTAGAGCAACTGGAAATGTTATTAATTGTTTTATTTAGCTTATGGCTTAGTGCATTATGGTCCTATCACTTTTGTGGACCAGTTTGGGGGGGGGGAAGGTCCTGAATGGTATCTGGAAGAACATTTCCGTGATGCCTTTTCAAAATCAAAAAAAAAAAAGTTGCTGAGTCTGAATTCGAACTCGACCCTCCACGAATGGAAGCCGACATGTTTAGCACTGAGCTGTTCAAGTACTTATAAAAGTAGAAAAATGTCTAATGTTACTTTAAAATTTTTAGCCAACGACTTAGTTTTCTTAACGAGGCTTATCTCCCCTTAGTTAGCTTAATACATTTTCTACCTATAACAAAATTAGCTAATTACTACTAATTATTTTTTTTAAACTGATTAGTGTGTTGTCATCAACAATTAATAATTGTACAGTTTCAATTTGATCAGAGAATGGGAAGTGGAAGAAATAATGTGTTAAATAATGCACCCAGACAGACAGACAGTGGAAGTGAATTAATATAAGCTTTTTAAAAGGAATTATCAACTTGCATTCATATAAATATATAACAATTAGGAGGACATCTGTGACCAATGGGAAACAAACAGGGAAATACAGGGGCACTTTTCATTAAAAATCTGCCCTTCACTACTCCCAACTAACTAGTGATCTGGAAAAAAAAACAGTTCGATGTAGTGGAGCAGTTCACGCGATAATATGAAAAACTACTTATTAATTGTTGTTTTGAATTATGTCCAACTTATATGCATACTAAATAGAATTTTTCTCTTTAAAAAAAAAGAACTTTTTTGTGTGTAAATGTAGTAGTTAGTATGACAGAACTTACATAACTTAGCAATACAAATACATAAAAAAAAACATTTGCAGAAATATGGTACATACATATCTCCCCTTCTAAAGAGCCCCCCCCCCCCCGTGTTTGTAAGTATTAATAGTTGTAAAAGTGGTGTAGTTTTATGAAAAAAACTGCTTGCATAAGTGATTTAAAAAATTAGATTTTTCGTTTTCAGAAAAGAAAAAAGTAGCCGTTGCATCAGAACTATGAATGGTCTAAAATATTATGGTGTCAGATTTTCACTATTTTTTCTAGTTTACGAGATCTAAACGGGACGAATGGACAAACATTCCGCACAAAACTAATAGCGTCCGTTTTCCCCTTTTGGGGTGCTAAAAAACACAATAGCAGATGCCAGGTAAGCCCAACTGTGCCTTGGAGAACTACACAAGTTAAAACAAAAAAGTATATTCATGCCCCAGATGAGAGAGAGCCCAACAATGAGAGGTGTCGTCTAACACTACACTTCTATGAATGAAACTTCTGTTTTTCTTTAGCATTATTAACACGTTTAGGAGTGAAACACGTCTAGCACTACACTCCTATAAACATGTCTGTTATTTCTAGCACTACACTTCTAGGAGTGAAACACGTCTGTTCTTTCTAAATCTACACTTCTAGGAGTGAAATGATCTATGATAATTTTTAAAAAAATATAATATAATATATATATGGCAGAATTTAACAGATTTTCCATTGAAAATGCTTTTTTTTGGAGTTCATAGTTCATTATAGGCCATCTGTAGCATATTTGGTTATACTGAGGGATAGATCTTTGTGTAAGCTTCCTTAGCAAAATTTTGTAGAAATTTGTTTTTACAAAGATTTTATGCGTTTGTGAATTTCACCAAGTATGAAAATGATGACCAACAGGTTTTACTTATATTATGGATTAATGTGATTCCATTTGAAAAGGTAAGAAACATATTTTTTTAATAATTTTATGAAAAAAAATTGCTTACTTACGAGTCAAAAATAGTTGTGTTGTAAGTGATAAAGAAAAAAAAAACATAAATAGAAAGATTTGTTTGTCTTAAAATTAAAAAGAAATAGCCTCAATGCCATTCACCCATATATTGATCATGTGTGCAGATTTATTTCTACTTAAATATTGCATTACATTTTAATTACTAAATGCATAATTTTAATTTAAGAAATCCTAATAATGCATTCTTTTTAGTAGTTTAATTAATATTTGAAATGTAGAGAGAGAGAGAGAGTCTATATTCTAGAACTACATTTCTCTAGATTATATATATATATATATATATATATTTATATATCTTCTAGATCTAGACTTCTCTAGATTCTAGATCTGATCTATCATCTGTCTGCAAGCCTTAGTTTGGGTATTACTGATCTAGTGGGGTGGATTTAGATATTTCTATGTCAAACATGGCCAAGGCCCCAAGGTTCCCTTCACATTTTTTAAAACTTAGGCAGACTTTACCACAAAAATTAAAGTTAAAATTAAAAATCAAAATAGAGAGTGAAAATTGGTTTACTTATATAGCTGCTGACATATTCATATCAAATACTGTTAAAACAGGTTTACCTGATTTGGCGATTTGTTAAAAAGTTTCGTTCTATATTACAATGAAGATAAATTTAGTATTTTTTTTTAGATATTTAAAATACTAAAACAGATTAATAGATCTGCTGAGTCTATAGTCTATATCTATTATTCTAGATAAAAGTCTACAGTAGACTATAAACAGAATCTACATATAATATAGATCTAGTCTGATTCTAGATCTAGGCCTAGGTCTAGAGTCTAGGGATCTACTTTAGTCTAGAATTCTAGATCTAGATTCTAAACTATAACTATTTGTTTTCTGATCTTGTAACGTCTTGTTTAGTGAAATGTTACTAGATCTAGATTTCTAGGCATTCTACTTCTACTCATCTAGGTTACACTTGGTAGGACTAGTAGACAGTAGTAGAGTCACTAGATTTGACTTGATAGATAATTCTATATAGATCTATAATATTATATATATATATATATAGATAGATAGATTATAGATGATCTAGCAATCTAGCTAGTGACACTAGATGCTAGAGACACATTTAGTCAATTAGTGTAGATTAAGATCTAGAGTCTAGTACCATATCAGGAATCAGGAGTCACTAAACTAAACAATTACAAGTATTACAAGATCAGATTTACTCTTACTCTTACTAGTACTACTCTTACTCTTAGACGTCTTACTTAGTCGACTTAGTAGATTTAATCAATTAGATCTAAATCTATATTTAGATTAGATCCCATTGCCCGTGGATCATGCCGATTATGGATGATCATACTAGATCTAGATTAGATCTAAAAAAACAAAAAAAACATTTTAGATCTACTTTTTTTTTTAAACTAAAAAAACTGACTCTGACTGACTAAAAAAATAAAAACATAAACAGAGTTACAGACTTGATGTCGCTCTGTGGCGCCGCTCTGTCGCAGCGCTTTTTCCAAAGTTACACGGCTTCACATGTTCTTATTTTCAACAGTATAAAATATATACGAATGTTTTGTTAATTACTGATAAAAATGGATTTACACTCACCAAAAACTGATAGAATAATAGCCAAAAATACCAAAATATTCCAAAGGATCGACATCATTCCGCCATTTGCATGACCTCCAACCTATTGAGTTGCCAATGTGAACTATAACCTCTCATAAATTCAGATAAAGTACGGTGTTCGGCTAGTTTTCCTCCCAATGTAGTGAGCTTTGAGAGGTGGCGCGAAGAGACCTGATTTAATGTACGGGGATAATGCCAATTGAGTATAGCAGATGAAGCGGGTGCTTGCAGCTGTAAAATCATTTGTGTGTTGATCCAGAAATGCCTTCCTCATCGACTGCTCAATCTAAACAGACTGTGTTTTGAGAAGAAGAAGAAAAAATAGAGCAAAAGAATTAAGATTACAATATTAAGTGCAGGTGTATTTTCTAAAAATGCATTAATTGTTTGAATGATTCTAAAATGTGGTTTCGGTAAAACGCTTCAATTGATTCTTAAGATTTTCATTGAATATTTCATACTGAATCTTTTTAAAAATTCATAATAACTCATCTTTTTAATACATCTCGGCCTGCAATATTAGACGGTTAAAGTAAATTAAATGATGTCATCATCTGCGCGATTGCATTAATAAAGACAAATCGGCACTAACTAAAACTCAAGCATTGCTCCGTTGATTTATTCTAATAATAGTAATCGTTATAATCATGACATTTGTCTTACAATTTTGTGCATTGCACTTAACAATACATGAGAAACACGAAATATAAGTTTATTGTATTATCCCGCCTACATGTGAATTGTACACCACAAATAACTATTTCATTGCTAAGGGTAAAAAATGAGTTAGAACTTGTGTCTGCTTCACTGTGACGTTTATATTTATAATCTTTAGATCTTTCTTAAAAATGTTTCCTCTGTTCAAGTGTGGTTTGTTTGTTGCCAATCATCTAAATAGAAGTTTGTTTTAGTTGTTTTTTTTCAATGTCTGAATAGGAGTATTTTTTATTTTTTTTTCAATGTCTAAATAGGAGTATTTCTTTAAATAGTTTTTTTTCAATAATCTAAATAGTTTTTTTTTTTTTAGTTTCTTTTTCAATTATCTAAATTAGAGTATGGTTTTAGTTGTTTTTTCAATGATCTAAATAGGAGTATTTTTTTTAGTTTTTTTTACAATGATTAAAATAGGAGTATTTTTTAAAAAGTTTTTTTTTTTTCAATGTCTATTTGTCAAACCTGGCAGAGATGTTAAAACTTACAAAGCTGCAGATGTAAGCATGGTCAAACATTGACAACAGTAAAGGAGGACATTTTAAGTAGAAGTCTTAATGTTAAATATTTTTTAAAATCTTGATTAATCTTAATCAATATTTTTCAATCCCCCAATAATATAACCGAAGTTAACTTGAAATACCGATTTTAGTTTTTCTCTAACGACGTAGAAATTTATAAAGAGGTTAAGTTATATGCTGCAGAAGTTTTCCATTATCAGTTTTAGATAAATTGACTGCACGTTAAAATAGCTTTTAAAAAGTATTATCCAAACTCCGCCCCACCGCCAAGCACAATTTCTGATATTGAAAGCCAATAAAAAGCATATTCTGAGGTATCTACAGTGCATTTTACTGCTATTAAAAAGTTTTATTTAAAAAACCTAATGTGCTATTCTTACTGAATTAGACCCTCCCGCGCCGTGCGGCGCATTTGCCGTCAAGCTGTTTCCACAAAAATCTGTCACTGGTAATGTCTGAAGCCTGTTCCCATCTGCTCTGAGGACCTTCATGAATGTGTGGCGCCGAGTTGTACTAGGATGTCATCGCAACTCTTCTAATGCCTAATTCATTTTGTCGGAGAACATGCCCCGCAAACCTCATGCGATGCTCTGTCACAATCTTACTACGGGGTCGATTCCCAGTTCGGCCTAGGATTTCTTTGATTTACACCCGATCTCTATAACTGACTCCTAAAATCTGTCATAGCCATCTTTGTTGAGCCACATTTAGTGTTTTTCAATTTCGGCACTTTATAAATTGAGCCCCGCCACTGGTAGAAATGTGTAACCTCTCTTGAATACGCTCTTGGAATTAAGTGACTGTAGTTTGCTTTATATTTTATATCGAAAAATTTTATCGTCAAAATCATCTGTTGGGGGTTTTAAACTAAAAAATCTCTGGAGTTATGGTTATTTTTTAATTCAAAACTCCATTTAGCTACGGTCATAGAATTTAGTAACTGTAGTTTGCTTTAGAATAATATTGAAGATAGATGTTTTTACACATCAAAACGCTCTGTAGGGGGGATTTTAAACTCAAAACTATCTGGAGGGGTTTTAAACTTTAAAAAAAGCCATCTGTAGGAGAGGGATTTAAACTCAAAACCCCCAATTGTCTTGGCTACGCTAAAATAATTTTAGTGTGTAATTTGCTTTTTTTTTATATTGAAGAGGTATTTTTTAGCAACAAACCACTCTGAAGGGGGGTTTAAAGTTTAAACTCAAACTCTTTTAGGCAACGCTCATAGCATTTTGAGTGCGTAATTTGCTTTTTTCTAACATTGAAGATGTATTGGGGCACTACACAAGATCTGTCAACCTTCTTTCTCATTTGTCTTTGATATCATTTCATTTGGATGTTCTTTCTGAAAATATTGAAGCCTGCCTGGGTGGACCACTTCGGGGGTCGATTTTGAGTTTGTGTTTCCACACAAACTGTCTTTGTAACCTTGTTTTATATTGAAGATCTATTTTTTCGCTTCAAACTCCACTGGAGTGGAGTTTAAACTCAAAACTCCTTTGAATACACTCATAACATGAGTGTATAAATTGCTTTGTTTTTAATATTAATTTTAATATTAAAGAGGTATTTTTTACCTTTAAATCCCGCTGAAGGGGGGTTAAAACTCAAAACTGAGTCAAAACCCATTTAGCTACGCTCATAACATTTTGAGTGCGTAATTTGCGTTTTTTTATACCGGGTATTGAAGAGGTATTTTTTTTAGCTTCAAACCCTACCGAAGAGGGGGTTGGGGGTTAACTCAAAACACCTTTGGCTATGCTCATAGAATTTTGAGTGAGTACTTTTCTTTTTTCATATTGAGAGGAAGTTTATCGTAAATTTTGAAGTTGGTTTTAAAGTCAAAATCTTCCTTAACTGTGCTCGTGAAATTTGGGGGATTGTCGTTTGCATTTTTTTTTTGTTTTGTGTTAAAGAAGAGGGGAATTTAACTGCGAAAACCCCTGGTAGGGGTGTTTTAAACTCAAACCCCCCTGGTAGGGGGTTTTAAACTTGAACCCCCCTGGTAGGGGGTTTTAAACTCGAACCCCCCTGGTAGGGGGTTTTAAATTCAAACCCCCCTGGTATTGATTTTGTGGAAGAACAATTATTTAATAAAGATTAATTAAGAAGAAATACAATCAGTGAGTGAAGGCGGGAGGGGGGGTGTACAGGAAGATTTAGGATTTTATGATAACGTTTAAGATAATATCATCACTGGGATGTTGCTCATAAAGATTCGTGTATGGTTTGCTTATTCGGCTGTCTCTCACTTATCTGTTATTCAAGGTTCTCCTTCGGGGTTGGGTAAGTTGAAGCTCCGTTGAGTTGTAGCCAGTTGCTGGTGCCCTGCGAGTAGGCAGGCACTGGTGTGATGAATATGAGGATGCCACGCGGTGGGCTTACTCCCGTGGTAGTTGAAGACCGGTCCTGGAACTTCAGCCTGGAATGCCTTCAGTTCTTAGCCGAGGGTGATGAGTGACTCACCCTCAACGGGAATGTGTGGAGAGCTGCTGAGGTCTGCCTTCAGGCAACCAAACACGCCAGCCCTGGTGTAGGAGGCTATGAAATGAGACATGAGAGGAGCCTGAATTATTAAACCATACAGGCTGGTTGGCGAGGGGCGCATCCTGGGTAGGAGCGTCTCCCTCAGGCTAACTAAGATACTTGTCAACAACATTTTACTAATAATAATACAAATACATCTATAAATGTACAAGGGGCATAAATGAGAAGGGAAACAGGGGGACCATATTACGGGGTTGTAGGGTCTGTGACCTCATTGACCCACAGGTAAACAAGTCCGCGGTCGCTCGTGACCAGAGGACCGTGACAAGAAGAATGGAAAGGAGGGGGTTAGAAAAGGGCACATAACTATGCCGGCCAACAAGCCGAAACTAGTGGGGTGGGCACACGAGACTGATTCTCGGGCCTAGGGATGCATGGTAACAGCACAGTATGTGCATAGCAAGAACAAGCATAATTATAATATATATATATGCGCATATACGGGTATATATGCACAGGTAAGGAAATGATCTAGACGTGAGTAGGTCCAGATGAATATGGATATGAATAAATTAACTAAATTGTAAGGTGGATGTCCACCGTTGGGAGTGCAGTCAGCATTGACGAGTACATGAGGAACACATATTCATAGAGATTTACAAATGTAATATTTGGAAGCAAACCGGTGTTAACATGGTAATGATACATGAATATAAATGTTACAGGCGAAGACACACTAAATAATAATGATAAAGTTTTTCTAACTCACCCGCTTGGCCTTACACAAGTTCCCAAATGAATCGTTGACTTGAGAGATTCTGATCTAGAATGGCATTAACCTGAAACTTTCGTCTCCGGCTTTTATAGGTTCCCGCGCGGTATGTTAAGAGTAGTGATAATCCAATGGCCAGCGAGTCTTTTGAGTTTAGAATTGTCAAATTGGACCGATCTTTTCATTTGGGGCTCACTCATCTGACTTCTTTAACCCGCGACCCGGGGGGGGGGGGGGGAGGACGAAGGAGGATGAAAGTGGAACCATGCAACAATTATCAGGCTGGACCATCGCTCGATGGTACAGCGGACGGGAACGATTTGAGTAGCCCTGGGCGTCAGGAGTGTCGACTCAAAGGGATGTACGTGGACACCAAAATTTAATGTCCCTGGACTTCACGGTTGCGTGCTTTTGTTTCGGCGTTTGGGGCGTAACTTTAAATTTTAATGTTCCTGAACTTAACGGCTACGTACGTTTGTTTCGGCGTTTGGGTGTAACTTGGGATGTGTGTTTATGGCCTATAATTTGGGGGTTGGATCTAACCTTGGTGTAATAGGATGTTTGTGTTCTACACTGGTCGGTTTGGTGTTAAAAGGGGCTATACAATGCTAACAAGTGGTTAAGAGGGGGGGATAGTTCCGCACTGGTCTGTTCTGTATTGAGAAGGGACGCGTTTCGTCACACCGATGATTTCAAACAGAGATGATCTTAGCAGCGCGCTGTGTCTTTTCAGGGCAACGAATACTTGTACTATGTGATTTAAGGTTCTCTTTATTCCGGGGCCCCCCTAATCTGAGGGCCTGGGAGGTTGCCCCAATTGCCACGTCTTTACAGTCCCTCAGAGTTAAAAATTGTGTTTCATTTTCAGAATATTTTGTGCCCTACGAAGAAATACCAAAGATCGGTGTTTTCTTTTAGTGTCTGACAGGATTAACGATGTTACTGCATTGAACGCCATGCGGACCAGTTAAATTGCTCAGTTAAAGCCGTAAACATGGACAGAGAGACCTAGGGCCTATAATCGTGAAAGTAGCCTACAACTTAGACAACAAAAATTGCTGAACAAGTTTTCTCTCAACGAAATCTATTATCCACAGCCACATAAATTTTGCCATTTTTTATTAGCATCACTGGAAAAGCATGATAAGCCCCCCCCCCCCCCCCCCACACACACACCAAACTAAGCACTAGGCGAAACTAGGCGGTGTCAAGTTTTTTTCCTTTAATATCATATGGAAAATTTTCATTCATAAAACATAATGGCCAAAATATACTGTTCGATAATGAAACATTTTCAAACCAAAATTAACGATCGACCTCGAGTTTTCGCGATGTGGCCAATGAGTTGAGAATATTTTTCTCATTAATATACACGTATCTTTAAATTTTAAAGAAAATCGTAAGAGTCGTTTGAAATAATATTTATATACAAACACATACAAGAATACAAAGGATGCAAATGCAAATATGGTAACTATAATTTTGATTAGTCTCTATTGGCGAGAGAGGTTGAACCTCACCACCTGCAATTTGTTGACGGTATTTTGCTTTAGTTTTTCAGACTCCTGCTTGAATTTCACTTAAATTTTTTAACTCAATGGAGCCCAGTAATTTTTGTTGGCGAGGAGTTGAGGCTCAATAACCACCCTACCCTCTCGATACGATCATGGAATTTGGAAATTGTAGCTTTGCTTCAGTTGTTTTATTGGAGGGAGATTTAAGCCCAAAAGTCCTTGGCTACGCTCATGGAGTTTGGTGTCAGTAGCTTTCCTTTTATCTATTTTCATTTGAGAGCGATAAAATCAAAACCTGCCTTTGCTACGGTCCTAGAAAGTGGCTCAAACCTCAAAACCCAGCATAGCTACGCTCATTGAATTCGGTGTTGAAGGTTCCCTAAAGTTTTATTTATTGAAAACTCTCTTGGTTAAGTTTTTGGAATTTTGGTGACTAGTTTTGCTTTAGTTTAAAAAAAAAAAGCGAAACTGCAGTCACCAAATGATTTTATTCAAGGGGAAAGGGGGTAAATGCCCGAACCCCCCCCCCCCCCCCTGCTACACTGGATTTTTTTATATCCATTTGATATTCGGCGGGAGTCGGATGAGATCGGATAGTAAAATATTATATTCGACCTGAGGCTCCTGAGCCGGATACTTCTAAATAGCTTGTGTTACTGAACATTTTGCAAAACTTCTGAAGATCATTATTGAGGCTGAAGAGTTCAAGCCTTTGGGAGTAAATGCTACAAAAAAAAATGCTGGGTATCAGATACCAAGAAAAGAAAACAGATGAGTTAGTATATTAACAAGTCAATACTCTAACTGGTAAAACTACCGCACTTTTTAGTACTGTAAAAAGACGAAAGGTGAGCTGGTTTGTGTTTATTGTAAGACATGACTCACTATCAAAAGTTATTCTTTAAGGTACAGTGGAAGGAGTACGAATATTGGGTCGTCCAAATAATGGATGGATAACATAAACAAAAAAATGGACCGACCTCTCTCTTGATATTTTGCTAAGAACAGCTGCTGACCAGGAAAACTGTCACAGCCCCCGCACGATGAAAGTCAATTGACAGTTGAGATGAGATTTATTCATATTCATTTTTTTTTCTTTTTACTTTTTTTTATGTTATTTTTTAAAACTCTAAGAGTAATTGAGTTTATTAACAGGTAGGGTCCATCACAAACTTATCTGTGTAACATGTGTGTCTGTGTTTATGTACGAGGCTAACAACTGTGTGTGGGGGATGGTCAACATATAAATGTAAATTTAATAATTGTAAATCTCTCAAAGGTAAAGTTAGACAGACAAATAGATTGATATGTTCATAGATTGATAGATAGATTTATGATTAGAGATATTTCTTTATTTTTTTTTTAAGGATGATTAGAGATATTTATGGATTTATAAATACACTATGGGATAGATAGATAGATAGATAGATAGATACCTATTTTACTGTTTTGTGGGTGGTAGTGTTTCTCCTGCATAATGCTTTACTATATTAGATAAACCATAATCGTTTTGCTATTAAATCGGCCTATTAGATAGGAAAAGCTTTTATTTATCAGAATGAGAAAGCCACCTGGTTGACCGTAAGATAGCTTGACTCCAAACTGTGATTGTTCTGTCCATTGGACACTGTTCTGTATACAGTGTAGACAGCTACACTTCATGACCTGAAAACTGCGTTCCCAAATCAATGTGCTGTGTATCCCATATCTGTCATAACATGGCGCTCTGCTTGGTGGGTCTGATGTACTTCATAAACATATGCTCATCAACTCAAAGGCAAATAGAAACACTTATCAAACTTATGAAACTATAACTTAAGTTGTCACCCCTTGCAGATTGTAGATCTATGTGACATCCAAAATTTTCCATTCTTAATAAAAAAAAAATGCATGACTCGTTGTAACTAAATTTTCAATAAACATTGCATTTTAGATATTCACATAGATTGAAGACTATATTAGAATTATACTAGGTTACGTTACAGTGGTAAACCTTATTGCAAAGTCTGTAAGTAGTAATTGGGTTGGCACATGGGCGTAGCCAGGATTTTTTTTCGGGGGGGGGGGGGGGGTTGGTTTTTTTTCTCCCCCCCCCCCCCCGGGCCATATATATATATATATATATATATATATATATACATATATGTGTGTGTGTGTGTGTGTGTACATAATTAATCTTTATTACATTCTGACCCTTCATTCTTTCGTAAGACGTTTATTGTACCCTAGAATAGGTTCACAATTTCCGGTATTGGAAACCAACAAAATGCAAATTCTGAGGTATCTACAGTGCACGATCCTGGTATTAAAACCCTTTTTTTTTTTTCAAAAAAACTAATCTGCTATTCTTACTTACTTAGATCCTCAGGCGCCGTTCGACGCTATGGGCGACAAGCTGCTTCCACAAAAA
The DNA here is from genome assembly GCA_030265305.1 of Biomphalaria pfeifferi. Lineage (NCBI taxonomy): Eukaryota > Metazoa > Mollusca > Gastropoda > Planorbidae > Biomphalaria > Biomphalaria pfeifferi. The sequence continues at coordinate 3,737,770 of JASAOG010000008.1, read as the reverse complement.
AACTGTCACTGGCAATGTCTGAAGCCTCTTCCTAACTGCTCTGAGGTCATCCATGAAAGTTTGGCACCAAGTTATACTGGGATTTCCCATTTTTGCGCTTTCCTCGTAATGGCCTCCATGTCATCGCAACTCTTATTATGCTTAATTCATTTTGTCGGAGAACATGTCCCGCAAACCTCATGCGACGCTATGTCACGACCTTACTAAGGGGTTGACTCCCAGTTAGGCATAGGATCAATGATTGAGACCCGATCTCTATAACTGACTCCTAAAATCCGTTTTAGCCATATTTGTTGAGCCACATTAAGTCTTTTTCAATTTTGGCAGATGACTATTCACTGCACTTTATTAATGAAGCCCAGCCACTGGTAGAAACTTGTAACCTCTCTTGGCTACGCTATTGGTGACTGTAGTTTGGGTTAGATTTTATATCGAAAAGGGAAGTTTTATCGTCAAAATCATCTGTTAGGGGGTTTTAAACTAAAAAATCTCTGGAGTTGTGTTTTTTTTAACATATTCAAAACTCCTTAAGCTACTCTTATATAGAATTTGGTGAATTTAGAATGTTTTAGAATAATATTGAAGAGAGAGGTTTTCAACCTCAAAACTCTCTGTAGGGGGATTTTAAACTCAAAACCATCTCGGGGGAGGGGGGTAAACTTTAAAAAAAGCCTTCTGAAGGAGAGGGTTTAAACTCAACACCCCCCTTGGCTTGGCTACGCTCGTAGAATTTTGAGAGTGTAATTTGCTTTTTAAAATATATTTTAGAGGTATTTTTTAGAATCAAACACCGCTAAAATGGGATTTAAAGTCAAAACGCTTTTGGTTACGCTCATAGAATTTTGAGTGTGTAATTTGCTTTTTTTTTTAATTGAAGAGATATTTCTTAGCTTCAAACCCCGCTGGAGGGGGGGGGAGTTAAAGTCAAAACCCCCTTTGGCTACGCTCATATAATTTTGAGTGTGTAATTTGCTTTTGTTTTTTTACATCGAAGAGGTATTTTTTTAGCTTTAAATCGCGTTGCTGGGGGGTTTAAACTCAAAACCTCTTTGGCTAGGCTCGTAGAATTTTGAGTGTGTAATTTGCTTTTTTTTATATTGAAGAGATATTTCTTAGCTTCAAACCCCGCAGGAGGGGCGTTTAAAGTCAAAACCCACTTTGACTACGCTCATAGAATCTGGTGACTGATGTATAGATAGTCCTATATCGAAGAGGGGGTGTTTTATTGTAAAATTCGGAGTGGGATTTAAAATCAAAACCACCTTTCACCCCCCTTCACTATGCTCTTGGAATTTGGGAATTGTCGTTTACATTTTGTTTTGTTTTAAAGAAGAGGGGGATTTAACTGCAGAACCTCCCTGGTAGGTGGTTTTAAACTAAAAACCCGCTTGGTTGCGCTTGGTCAAGAGATGGTTCAGTATTAAAATATCTCCTACAATAAACAAAATCAAAGCAAAAATCAGTCACTAAATTTCGACTCCCTCCCCCCTGCGGGGGGGGGGGGGATTTTATTTCGGGTGGGGGGTTGGACACCCCCCCCCCGTCTACGCCTATGGGTTGGCATACGTAAGAAAATTACACGGCCATAGGCCTACAATTACATTTGTTTTACTGGTGCATGTAGACCACTACAATAGATTAAAGTTTTACTTTTAAAGTCTTGGTGCATGTAGACCACTACAATAGATAAAGTTCTACTTTTAAAGTCTTGGTGCATTTAGACCACTACAATAGATTAGAGTTCTACTTTTAAAGTCTTGGTGCATTTAGACCACTACAATAGATTAGAGTTCTACTTTTAAAGTCTTGGTGCATGTAGACCACTACAATATATTCAAATTCTACTTTTAAAGTCTTGGTGCATGTAGACCACTACAATATATTCAAATTCTACTTTACGACTTAGCTGAATTTAACCTTCTATGTCAACAGCTCACTTCGACGTGACATTTTCAATCTTATTGACACAGTCTTTTGTAACACGTTCAAACACAGAGTTTCATACTGTAAAACTGACTTTTTAAACAGTTCTTTAATTATTGTTATATTATAGCACAAGCTATTTAGAAACATCTCGACTAAACTTTGAGAACAGTTGATCTGTCATCTCTAACCTTCCTTCCTTCCTATCTATCTATCTATCTATCTATCTATCTATCTATATATATATATATATATATATATATATATATATATATATATATCCTTCTCCCTCTCCCTCACTATAGGTAGGCCTATATATATATATATATCTTCCAGTTCAATTTTTTTTTGTGGGAGAATTAACATGTACAAACGTTTTACTAGACAGACAAAGTGAATTGATAGAAGCTTTTTAAAAAAGTTGTACGACTTAAATTAGAACTCGAGTCTCAAGCCTCCTCAAGGAAACTAATTCTACTTTTACCAACACATCTGTCAAGTGCTATTTATATCCCTTGTTCGATACCAAACAAAATAATTAATTACACATAGTTAAATAACTGTTTGTTTGTTTGTTTTTATTCTTGCTTTGCCAGATAAAAGAAATAATTGTGCAAAATTTCAGTTTGATCCGAGATATGGAGTGGAATAAATAACGTGTACAAAGTTGTTCCCAGAGTGAGTTGATATGAGCTTTGTAAACAGAGTGAGTTGATAGAAGCTTTGTAAACAGAGTGAGTTGATAGAAGCTTTGTAAACAGAGTGAAAATGAAGAGAAAGCAATATGATTAAATTTAGAGACGATAAAATGGAACTAAAGAAAAATGTAAGAAAATGAAATGAAAAGAGAGAAATAATCTAGCTAGATAATGTCTACGACGCCATATTAAAAGATCACCGTTGCCAACTAAATAAGAAAACATTTCTTAATGCTAGAAGAGAAAAAGATTAAAAATGCTAGAAAACATGCATAAGAAAATAATAAGATTTTAGAAATAAAAAAAACCTCTGAGTCACGATTTTGTGATTTTACCATACAAGATACAAGACACCGATTACAATAACAGACAAGAAAACTCCTTTGCTCTTTTAGTGTGGGAACCATTGAATACAATTCTACTATCTGTTATAAAAATTTCACATGCACATTTAAGAGAGATTCTGGTATAAGTATATATTTTGTATTCTACAGTTATTTATGTTTTGCTTGGCGTAATGCACCAATTGTAAGACAGATTTCCTTATGGATAGTAAAGATTATTATTAGTATTAAAAGTGCAAATTAGTCTATGGTTTGCTTTTCAATATTTCCGTATTCTGTAGACAAAGTCGTGTTATGTCTGGATATGTCTCCATGGATACAATAGGTTAGAACGTGAGATTTTTAGATCTAGTATTCAATTGAGCATACTCCGTCTAATAGCCTATTCAGAATATATTGTTTATTTGTAAAATGTTTCGGATGTTCTTTCAGATTGAAGATAATTTACTTCCGAAGTTCAAACCTCTCGCAGGAGACGGAGGATGGAGCGTGCGGAGTTTGAACCCGGGACCATCGATAAATTCCGAACGACACTTCAGCACTCAAACCGCACGACCAGGCAGCCATTTAAGGACACTTATCCCTTGTCAATAAATCTATTCTTTACATCTTTGCATGGGTTGTATGTTTGTAATACAAGTACACATTCCACCTAATAAAATAAAGCAAATTTAGGAAGCGCTCATCTTGTGCAGTGGAAGCTGCATTGTTCTGACGGTGGACCAAAACTCTCATTCTAATATGTAGGGAAAAAAAGTATTATTAATATTAGTGTTAACGGTAGTTTTGATAATAAAAAAAAACATTTAAAATGTATATTAGTAAACTAGATTTCTAAAAAAAAATATCGTACTTTTTAATAATCAGTTGCAAGGGAAACTACCGTGTTTCCATAAACATTGAATAAAATCTAGGGGTTACCAGCCTTGCTATGTTTTTCTTTAAAAAATTTAGTCACTAATCATTGCTTGATCTTGAGAGCATTTTCAAAATTTTTAAATGGAATAATATTGAAACCATTTTTTGAAAGAAAAGAATTAAACCAATAAAAACGTTTTATAGCCATATCAATTCAAATTATTATCTACTCGATCTTCAACATTTCTCAAACTCAATGGCTAAAAGCATGAGCGTAGCCGGGGGGGGGGGGGGGGTTTCAAACCTCTTCCGAAATAAAATATCCCGCAGGGGGGGGGGGGGGGGGTCGGAGTTTGTGTTGGAGTTTAGTGACTGATCTTTTGCTATAATTTTGTTTATTATAGGTGAAGTTTTAATACTAATCCATCACTTGCCCTAGCACAGCCAAGGGGTTTTGAGTTTAAAACCTCCTACCAGGGGGTTTTGAGTTGGAAACCCGTACCAGAGGGTTTTGAGTTTGAAGCCCCCTACCAGGGGGTTTTGAGGTGTTTTGAGTTTGAAACCCCCTACCAGGGGGTTTTCACTTTCCACCCCTCTCCTCTAGATGGCTTTTTTTTTTTAAGTTTAAAACTCAAGATAGTTTTGAGTTTAAAATCCCTTGTGGCGAGGTTTTTAATATTTTAGAATGATTTTGGTTCGTTACTCTAGGGGAAGTAATTTTGAGTTTCCCCGCTCACATAAGTAAATTTTGAACAGGCACACTGCGAGCAACAATTAGAAGAAATGAACTGACTATATGTTGAATAAAAAAAACAATTTAATTTAACAACAACAATATCACTACTAGCTTGGGTAGTGTGTTAACAATGATTCTGGTGGATTAATTTCATCATTGATTGCATATGAAGGAGTGGATAAGTGTTTCTATTTTTAGTTCTTATCTCTTTTTGCTGGTCGGTTGGCCGATGGACTCGTCTGGTAGATGCAAGAGCTGAATCTTCTAGTAGCGGGACGAGGCTGTACGAGTACGTCTGTAGCGAAAGGTGGGAAGGGTATTCTCAGGACCGTAGGTAGTAAACAGTACATATTGGGCAGCGGACAGCTGGAGCCTGGACTGGGCAGTTTAAGCTGGGCAGTAGGCGCTGAACACTGGGCAAATATCTGGGCACTGGACCGTAGGCAATTGGTAGTGGGCACTGGGCACTACTGAGATTCCTTCTCGCCGACAATAAGGGGGGGGGGGAGTTCAGGCGTTGTAGGCTCAGGTTTGGTGACTCTGCCGATCCAGTCGAAGCTGATGATCTAACAAGTGTAGACAGTGAAGATCTAGTGGTGAAAAGACTGAGAGTCTAGTGTGCGTGATATTGTACCACCAATAGCAACCAGGCACGGTTGTTTAAACTATAGGAGGCTATAGGAGAGAAATTAAGTTCCAGCCTTGCCTATTAAATATAGAAATCTGTTAGTTGGGTTAGGGTTATGGTTAGGGTTGGGGTTAGGGTTTAGGGTTAGGGTTAGGGTTAGTCAGTTGGTCAGGGGATGGGGTAATAAAAAGAAAAAAAAATAGAATTCTAACAGCAAACCTTTCTCCCGAATTTTTTGAAGCACAACTGAAACTTTTATATGCAAGTGTTTACGCATCGTCACATCCCCCTACAGAGCGTTTGAAGGTTGAAAGCCTCTCTCTTCAATATTATTTTTAAAGCAAACCACAGTCACCAAATTCTATGACCGTAGCTAAATGTGGTTTTGAATAAAAAAAAAAAAAAACACAAGATATAGTTTATTTTAAAAAAAAACAACAGATGATTTTGACGATAAAACTTCCCTTTTTGATATGAAGCAAAATAGTCACCTAATTCAAAGATCGAGAAGTTACACATGTCTACCAGTGGATGGGCTCCATTAATAAAGTGCAATCAAATTGAAAAGCACTAAATGTGGCTCTACAAAGATGGCTAAGACGGATTTTAGGTGTCAGTTATAGAGATCGGGTCTAAATCAAGGAAATCCTATGCCGAATTGGGAGTCGACCCCTTAGTAAGGTTGTGACAGAGCGTCGCATGAGGTTTGTGGAACATGTTCTCCGACAAAATGAATTACGCATAATAAGAGTTGCGTTTACATCCTTGTACAACTTGGCGTCACACATTCATGGAGGTCCTCAGAGCAGGTGGGAAGAGGCTTCAGACATTGCCAGTGACAGATTTTTGCGGAAACAGCTTGCCAGCAAATGCACTGAGCGGCGCGGGAGGGTCTAATTCAGTAAGAATAACACATTAGGTTTTTGAAAGAAAATTTTTTAATAGCAAAATAATGCTCTGTAGGTACCTTAGAATATGCATTTCATTGCTTTCATTACCAGAAATAGTGCTTGGCGGTAAGGCTTTGCCCCGCGCTGGGGGGAGCTCTTAGCGATCCTCCAGAACTCTTGCTGGCTAGAGCGAGGAGTCTACAATTTTTTCAGGAAGAACCTATTCTAAGGCACAATAAATTTCTTCCAAAAGAATGAAGGGTCAGAATGTAATTGAGATTAATTATATACACATCCATCCATACAAACATATATATTGTTATAAACCTGGTGGTGGCTTAGATGGGGGTAGTGGTGTGAGTGTAGTCAGCCGACGCAAATCGCCCCAGGCCAGCGCTAGACGAGCGGTTAACCGTGACGAGTTACGACGGTCAGCCGAGTCGAGTGTCAACAGGACGGTTCGGGAAGGATCGCCGTCGTGAACAGAGCTCAGGAGCGTCACGAGGAATGTAGTCATGTGACGAAGCTAGAAACGTCGAGCGATGTTCCGTCCGGTTCTAGAAGGCCACTAGGGACTATATAAAAGAGCGGAGGTGTCGCAGTCAAGACTGTTGAGAAAAGGGGCTCGATACAGCAAGGTTCACGATAGAAGGTTCACGACAGGGGCTCAGAACATGGTCAACTACATCACAGTTCAACGGTGTGGCTCTGTACGGAGCATTACGACGGTTCATTGCGGAGTACTGTCAAGTACCGTTGAGACAACTGGTGTCTTGATCTTGGTCTGCGATCGAGTCCGACACAACGAGCCTAGTGGGTGAAGTCAGTCCTGGACTGTTGAACCCAGTGCAAGCCCGGAACGAGTCGGAGAGGCCAGTGCAAGAGTTGATACGGCGGAACGGTGTTATCGGAGAGATATTTGTACAGTGTACGTGTTGCCAATTGTACAGTATTGGCTGTTATTTATTTAACTATTAAAGTGTTACGTTACTTTGGAGCCCTGAGTTGTCAAGTTCTTTAAGTTGGTGGTGTAAGGTGCAGTTTGTAGAGAGCCTGGATAGTGAAATTCGTAGTGAAATTAGGGGTGCACCGGATAGTACTTTTTGATATCCGGCCGGGGCCGGATATGACCGGATAGTAAAATTTGATATTCGGCCGGGGCCGGAGCCGGATACCTAAGTGTCTTGTTAATAGCTTGTGTTGCTGAACATTTTACGAAACTGTTAAATATCATATATAGGTTGGTTTTATTTTTTTTTCCTTTTATATACCTTATTGTTTTAAACTCTGTTACTGATTGATTTATTCAAGCTTAACAGTATTTCTAAAAATCTGTATAGCATGAGTGTGTCTGTGTGTATGTACGATGCCACCAGTTGTAAAGGATGTGTGTAGGAAGGTCAATGTAAATAATGTTAGTATATATTTAACTAGTTACTAATGTAAATCTCTCATAAGTAAAGTGCAACCTGGCTTGTATGATGGTAGGATGTATGTGTTCATGAATTTCAGACCAGCAACCTGGTCAGATATACCTAGTGAGCCTACACATGTAGTCCTAGTGTAGTGTGTATAGTTGTTTGTGTTAACCATCAAGCATTGTTTTTTCCTTGAGCATACGCACGCAATAGAGTTGGGTGTCAGTCAAAAAAGATAACACATTAGCATGGTCAGTCAAGCATATAGATAAATTATACCCGTCCACTAATTAGAGGTCATGTTTTATTTTTTTTTTTTGCTCCAGCATATTGTTTCTTTGTTTGCTAGATCTAACTGCGGTACTATTATTCAATTTATGTTATGCGATTTTAAAATTTACTGTAAGGTTTTCTGTTATTTATTAAGTCAAAAGAATTAAACAATGAAATTAGCCTTCTAAAGGTTTTAATACAAGGCAAAAAACACACACACGCAAACATGCACATCTTTGTTTTATTTTATTGTGCAGAGAACGTACGTAAGAAACATCTTCCTTAATTATTACTTATTACTGATTGTATTCGTGGTTTCAGTGACTGTTACAAAAGGGAACGATAGTAAGCCTATGGATGTCAGGTGTGTAAAAGTCGTCCTAGCCTGATACACAGTGGCTAAGTACGCATCTTAAGTAAAAAAAAATAGTAATAACAAGGAGTTAATTGACTGTCACAAATTATTAGGAATATTGTTATCAAATCAAGACACTTAACTGCAGGAGTAATATTCAAGTTAACACGTTAGAAAAATTATTTAACCGTAATATTTATTGACAGTGTAAAATCCTTTGTTAGCACTTTGTGTTTTTTCATTCTGGCTTAAAAATGGTCAATGTCTATCAATAAATTGGGTGTCAAGGACCAAAGAAATAAAGAGTAGGGGGTGTTAAGCTATCCATTTAAAGATAGCCCTGGTCGTGTCGTCTACAAAATAATTAGTTACTGGCTTACTGGGCTATATAATCTCGCGGTTTGTGTTCTGTGTAGCTAAAGGTCACTCGTTTAGGTGCGTGTGATCTTTAGTCCAGCTTACTAATTGAGATTTATGTTCAAGTAACTCGGCACGCTTGAAAAGGTGTGGCCTCTAGCCCAACCACGTGATTAAGATTTTTCTGTATATAAGCAAACTCTTTGTCCGGATACCCGTGTAGATGTTTGGCTTGAAGTCCGGTCCACTCCCCCCCCCCCCCCCAATTCAGATTAGCTACTAAGTAAACAAACATAGTTCCATCCTGTGACCTCTATAGAGTGCTTACGTCCATCGTATCTGACTTGGGATCACCTGTCAATCAATTAACTCAATGTGATGGACTAAACAAATAAAAGGGGGAGGGTGTTGTTCATCTGGAAATATACCTAGTTACCTTAGAGGTGTGGCTCTTGAAGTCCAGCCCCCTCTTATAAAGATTAACTACTAAATAAACAAACTCAGTTCCCTCGAAAGGTGTGACCTCTAGAGAGTGTCAATACGCTGACATTAAACCTACGTCCATCGTATTTAACTTGTGGTCACCTGCCTTAAAAAAAAACTCAATGTGATAAACAAAACAAATAAAAGGGGTGGGAGTTGTTCATCTCTACCTTTGGATATATACCCGCACAGCTAGACAGACGTCTGGTCAGCATGACGTAGTCAAGGAATGTAGCATTTTAACATGTTAACTAACCTACTCAAAGATCAAGACAAATTGAAAAAAAGTGCCAGCCATTGCTGCTCTGTATGTAAAGCGCATTTATGATGTAAAGTTTCATTTCTATTTATATTAAGTTATTAAAACGCCTTGTCACGATGTTTGGTGCATATTCATAATGGCTCTATTTTTAAGAACACTATTTTATTTTAATATAAACATTAATACATTCTACAACAGACATTAATGGAACGAGGTCCACTTTATGCATATTAAATAGGTGTATTTTTTACTATCTTGTTTACTATCCGGTAGTGATATCCGACCGGAACTGAATAGCACCGGATAGTAAAAAATGCCGGATATTCGGCAGAAGCCGGAGCCGGAGCGACTATACATATATATATATATATAATGTCTTTTTCAAAGGGGGAAAGGGCAGGGGGAAAATACCCCCCAAACACACACCCCCCGAAATAAAATCCTGGCTACGCCCATGGCTAAAAGAATCAGAGAGGGTCTTGTGGCGTGGACAATGACGCAAGCGACTCAGAGCAGGGGCCTGATAATAGACAGGGTGGGGTGGAGGGGCTCTTTAGTCACCGTAAGCAAAATCATACGAATAAAGGACCTCTGCCACACATACTAAGGTACAGTATCAATCAATTCTAAAATGAAATTCGAGTGCTGGATTTCTTCGCACTTCTTTATATTGACCAGGACTCTATTTATAAGAACTATTAGAAGCTTTTAGCAGCAGAAATACAAAAACAAAAATAGAATAAAAGCGCTTAGTAGTCTTAAAATGATATTTTCGGTTTGAAATCTTACACGCATATCTCACGGATGTACACTGCGGTGATAGGCAAGAACAACCTACAGGCCAACTTCCATCCAAAGAAAGATTAATGGCAGACCAGCACATAGTTAATAATTAAAAATAGCATTTACACCCACAATTTAGATTTAAGTTGTCACATGAAAAAAGGTAGATCTTCTCTATCACGTGAACAAAAGTTGATCTTCTCTGTCACAGGAACAAAAGTTGATTTCTATGTCACATAAACAAAAGTTGATCCTGTCGCTTGAACAAAAAGTTGATATTGTATGTTATATGAACGAAAGTTAAAAAAAATCGTATAATTTTCTCGCTGGTAGATGTTGCAGTTGGCCGGGACCATCGATAAATCCAAACGACAGTCCAGCGTGCAAACCACACGACAAGGCAGCCATCGGGTATTCGGGTTACACACTAAGAAAAGGATTTTGAAATAAGATAAGCATAGTACAAACTTGTTAAAATGGAAGTCTGAAGATTTAAAAAAATGGCTCGAAATGTTGTAGGCCTTGCAGCGCGTTAAGAAACTTTGTAGACAAACTTCGGTTAAAACCATAATAATAATACTAATAATAATGTTACAAATGAACAGTGACAAGTAGAGGTCAACGTGTGATCCCAGCGAGATGACACAGCAGCCAGTGTTCTAAGGGACTCTATATAAGCCAGAGAGTTAATGTGAAAGTCAGTCGTGAGTGAGCCGTTACAGTCGATACAGACGATGTAAGACGTGTGCGGCTCTAGAGGAAGAGAAATGTGTACGACTCGATGCAAGTTAACTAGGGTAGAGTTAACTGGAGTGGACTACTGTCTGTGACAGGTTAGCGAAAGTGATGTTTGTTTGGCGCGTTTAATGTCTAGGGGATGATTATTTTTGAAAGTATCACACACCAACCCGTCAGCATATAAATCGGGAGCAGGCACGCAACGAGACAAGCAATGAAAGAGAGATACAAAGTTAAAATTGAAGAATATTTATTTACATAAATATTTACATAAAAGAATAAAAAGGGGGAGGCTTGAATCTATCTCTAATCAATACTATATTTAATCATCACTCTTGCACTTAATAAGAGAGTATGTCACTTTGTCTTCTGAACTTAGCTGGTTGTCCTGCTTTGGTCGCAGCTGGCTGTGTCCTGGCTTGAGGTTCTGCAGCTGGGGGTGGCGCTCTAGCGGGTAGGGGGACGCCGGTGATACAGTTCTTGTGGAGTCTCAATCCAAAGTTCTGGTATCTGTAGTGGGCACTGTAGGGCGGGTGGCCGGCTACTGTGGGCACAAGTGTACTGCGGGCAGAGCGGATCTGCCTTGGGCAGCGTAGCTAACAGGATAAGTCCAATGAGTTACGAAATTCAGGCGGAGCTATGACGTCTCGCACAAACTCTATAGGGACGTCGTGCCTAATGGGTTGACAAGTGGACTGTCAAATAGGCAGGCAAGTAGAGCCGATAGCACCAAGTAAAAGAGTTGAGTAGATCCACGTAAGCAGTAGATGATTCTCAATAGCGAATAGGCCAGTGTGCAGTGCTGAATAGCACTAAGTACAAAGGCAATAGATCCAATAAATAGTTGGGTAGTGTCGAGTAGACACTGAACAGCAAATAGGCAGTTGACTAGGCAGACAATGCCAAATAAATAGGCAGGCAAATAGGTGATTGATCCGATAAATAGGCAATTAGGCAGTTGACTAGGCAGACAATGCCAAATAAATAGGCAGGCAAATAGGTGATTGATCCGATAAATAGGCAATTAGGCAGTTGACTAGGCAGACAATGCTAAATAAATAGGCAGGTGGATGATCCGATAAATAGGCAGACACATGATGGAGGCTGCGGATAAATAAAGACAAATTAGGACATGTCTCTCATGCATCTTATCGATGCCCTCGACTGAGGTGCATTCGTCAGATTGGTAAAATTGCTTTAGAGCACAATGGAGAGATGATGACAAATGGGATTTGGAAACATAGATGGCTGATAGTAGCAATATAAAAATGTACATAAAAGGGGAAATAATAATCTCAAATAAACAACACAAGTGGAAAGAAAAAAAAAAGGGGGGGGGACGCTGGTCAGCGACCATGACGCTATTGTTTACACATGGCCGTCGGCCGAAAACAATGGAGTGCGCTTGAAAGGACGTTCAAGGGACGCAACTCTCGTCAAAGTAGAATTAGAAAAGGGGAGATAATTTATACATCTTTTCTAAGCGAAGTATTAGTGCGCTAGTAAAATTATCAATGCGGTCAGCCGAGATAAAGGAAATAAAATAAGATGTACAAATATACATATGGTTGCATCAACGATCAATTGAGCAACGTAACATTAATAGATTAATGCAATACATAAATATATACATATGCCATGTTTATGTATTCTACTTACGACAGTGAGAAAAACACAATGCACTAATTAAATATAAATGAAATAAGCGAAATACACATGATAGTATCCAGTGCGGAAAATACACAGAGTAATATAAGATGGAACTTGTGGCTTACCACTAGGTATTCCTCTAAGAGTAAGAATAAATGAAACAGTCCAGACTCGACTGTTCAGCTAGAATGAGAAAATGAGAGGGTCTGGGTTGATTTAATCTACCTTATCAAGGCCGCGAGATATGGGCGGAAACAGGAAATGGGATTGGCTAACTCACGTGGGTGAAGTCCGACAAGAGTCGCACCTAGGAGTGTCACGAGGCGCGTTGACCCGAGTAATCTCTTTGATCAAAAAGAGACTTGGGAGGGGGGGAAGAAAGAGTGACTTGCATTCCACCCGAGGTGGTGTCAGCTGCGACCGTCAGACATCCGGCGGGCAAGACCAAAGAGACTGTGTGTTTATCTTTCCCTGATCAAGGGGAGATGAGTGAAAGGACGCGGCCTAGCTATCTCCAAGGTGGTGGACTAAGTCTAGCCTGAAGAGGGAAAGATGGGGCGGGCGAAGAAATTGGGGATAGAACGGGGAAATAATTAAAATAAGATAAATAAATAATAAATAATAATAATTAACGCTGTGATAAAATGAGTGACTCTGACAGCAAGCTTTTGACTTGTCACACTGTCGTTAAAGTCTATACAGTGAACTACAGTGGACTTGAGCCGTTACAGTCGATACAGTCGATGTAAGACTTGGTTCAGCTTTGGGAGACCTGGAGCGACACTGGGAAGTGTGTCGTTGGTCTGTTCTGTGGAATACGGCTCGATGCAAGTTGAGAAGAGATGAATTGCAATGAAGTATAGCTAACTGTAAACTGACTGATGTTGTACAGTCTTCTACGCTACATGTTACAGTGACAAATTGTTAGAGTTAATAGTCATTATAGTTATATGAAACTGAAAGTTGAGTCGTCAAGTTCTTTGCAGTGTTTTTATTTGTGTACCTACTAGTACATTTAGCCAGAAGATTCAGAAATACGTAACAATAATAACACATGGGGAAAGGCAGATTGTCACATGCCATTGAAAGTTAAAAAAAAAAAGATTTTTTTGGTTGTTGAGAAAATCTAAACATATTCCAAGGCACATAGTGAGGTCGTTCCGAGCAAATTGATGAAATAGGTCTATCATTTGCATTTCATCAAGATGTGACAGGCATGCTTCTAGGTCTAATTGTTTGGTGCAATCACAGTGTGTTCAGTTATGCCTAAAACTGCCTAAAATTCATGTTTGGTTTGATCAGGGTGTGCTAGGGTTTGGTCTAAAAGTCATGTTTGATGTAATTAGAATGTGTGAGGGTTTGGCCTAAAAGTTATGTTTGATGTAATCAGAGTGTTTGAGGGTTTGGCCTAAAAGTTATGTTTGATGTAATCAGAGTGTGTGAAGGTTTGGCTTAAAAGTCATGTTTGATGTAATCAGGGTGTGTGAGGGTTTGGCCTAAACGTCATGTTTGATGTAATCAGGGTGTGTGAGGGTTTGGCCTAAAAGTCATGTTTGATGTAATCAGGGTGTGTGAGGGTTTGGCCTAAACGTCATGTTTGATGTAATCAGGGTGTGTGAGGGTTTGGCCTAAAAGTCATGTTTGATGTAATCAGGGTGTGTGAGGGTTCGGCCTAAAAGTCATGTTTGGTGTAATCAGGGTGTGTGAGGGTTTGGCCTAAAAGTCATGTTTGATGTATCAGGGTATGTGAGGGTTTGGCCTAAAAGTCATGTTTGATGTAATCAGGGTATGTCAGTATTATAAAATGAAGGGAATGTTTTATCATTGACTAAACCTTACCGAGTACTCGCCCGACTAAATAGTTCAGCCAGCATACCTTCAGGTAACATGGCCCAGGTAGATGTATGTCTGTTACAGAAATAGTAACACACATGGGAAAAGACAGGAGAGATGAAGATGATGGAGGCTGTGATGGTTGTGGAGGGGGAGCGATAGATGCGTGAGTTGAAGGTGAGTCTGAGGATGTGTGGGGCAAGGAGGGCAGGGCTCCCACCACAATAGTTACGTTTTGGGTTATTGCCACTGTTGTTAAAACTTTTGTGCTGGAGAGAGTCTTTAAGCTAACAAACAAGCGAAGTCTGTAAGTACCATTACCTAATCGATTTTGAGTCTAACCTTAACACACTATGTCTTACTTTATCTGTGTCATAGTGTCTTGTCTAGTTACACTTTGCGTTAGTTTATCAAAGTGTCATAGTGTCTTGTCTAATTACACTTTGCGTTAGTTTATCACAGTGTCATAGTGTCTTGTCTAATTACACTTTGCGTTAGTTTATCACAGTGTCATAGTGTCTTGTCTAATTACACTTTGCGTTAGTTTATCACAGTGTCATAGTATCTTGTCTATTTACACTTTGTGTTAGTTTATTATGGTGTCTAGTTACACTTTGCGTTAGTTTTTCACAGTGTCATAGTGTCTTGTCTAATTACACTTTGCGTTAGTTTATCGTAGTGTCATAGTGTCTTGTCTTATTACACTTTGTGTTAGTTCATCATAGTGTCATAGTATCTTGTCTTATTACACTTTGTGTTAGTTTATCATAGTGTCATAGTGTCTTTTCTGATTACACTTTGTGTTAGTTTATCACAGTGTCATGTCTAATTACACTTTGTGTTACTTTATCATAGTGTTTTTAGTTACTAGTTACACTTTCTCGTCATGTCTCAATATCTTTCTCATTTTATAATTGTCTCAAATTTTTTCTCTTCTTATCAACTGTGTCTTAAACTATCATTAAGAGTTATTTTAAATGTCGTAATGTTTGTATACATCAACGAGTTATCTTACAGACGTGTAATTATCAATCAATGTATTGTTATCATTATTATTATCATTGTATTGTTTGATAAATGTGTCATTACATATTATATTAATGTTTTTACTTTTTGATTGTCCATTTCTTAGATTTTTTGTGTGTTTTAAAGGAGTAGTGTTGTTTGATATTGTGGGTCTAGTTAATTGTTAATATCTACAAAGGCCTATGTTTGTGAAAGTATCCTTGTAAGAATAACTATATCTGTGTATGCTGACAGTTTCAAAATGATATCTACCCATTTAATGATGTTTTTTTAATCTATAGAGAGCCCTATGTTATCCATGTCATCGCTACAACCATAGATGGCTATTATTACAACCAGATTAAGTCAATAAGAAAAAATGTAATTTCTGTTTTTATTAACCCGAATCAGCTTATAACAAAATTATTCTAACCAAGATAGAGTCATTTAGAGTATTTTTATAAAGCTTATAGCAACTCCCTCAGTCTGTCTGTCTGGTACAAATCTTGTACACTTTTTTAACATTAACCATTCTTAGATCAGTGGAAACTTTGTACATTTATTCATAGTCCAAGTCAAAACATTAATCAATAAAACAAACAAAAGAAAACAAACATTTAGTTTATTAGTTAGTGTTAATTCCTAAAATTTCTTTTATATAGAAAAATGAAGTACATCTTTCAGTATTGAGAAAATAATTTTGCGTTTCTTTCTCATATATAAGCTTTGTTTTTTTTATAAAGTAATTTTTATATTTTGTTCCCTGCGGGTCCACCGTTTGGTAAAATGGCAGGCTTCGATATTTTAAGCTCGTCAACTAAGAGGCTTACAAAAAGTCCATGACGTGGTGTGTGTGTGTGTGTGTGACAATCATAAAATATGAACAGTGACCTAGTCTAGTTGTAATTGTTAATAAAATATGAACAATGACCTAGTCTAGTTGTGATTGCTAATAAAATATGAACAGTGACCTAGTCTAGTTGTGATTGTTAATAAAATATGAACAATGACCTAGTCTAGTTGTGATTGCTAATAAAATATGAACAGTGACCTAGTCTAGTTGTGATTGTTAATAAAATATGAACAGTGACCTAGTCTAGTTGTAATTGTTAATAAAATATGAACAGTGACCTAGTCTAGTTGTAATTGTAAATAAAATATGAACAGTGACCTAGTCTAGTTGTGATTGTTAATAAAATATGAACAGTGACCTAGTCTAGTTGTAATTGTTAATAAAATATGAACAGTGACCTAGTCTAGTTGTAATTGTAAATAAAATAT
This sequence comes from Biomphalaria pfeifferi, assembly GCA_030265305.1. Classification (NCBI taxonomy): domain Eukaryota; kingdom Metazoa; phylum Mollusca; class Gastropoda; family Planorbidae; genus Biomphalaria; species Biomphalaria pfeifferi. The sequence goes on along the minus strand of JASAOG010000008.1, from coordinate 3,721,255 downwards.
GAACAGTGACAGTCTAGTTGTAATTGTTAATACAAAGAACTAAGTGTACCTTTATGTTAAGAAACAAATATGCACTACCTTAGCCCTATCAGTGCCTGCCTTCCCTCCCCCTGGTCCTACCTTAGCCATATCAGGGCCTGTCTTCCCTCCCCCTGGCCCTACCTTAGCCATATCAGGGCCTGTCCCCCCCCTGGCCCTACCTTAGCTATATCAGGGCCTGTCTTCGCTCCCCCTGGCCCTACCTTAGCCATATCAGGGCCTGTCTTCCCCCCCCCCCGGCCCTACCGTAGCCATATCAGGGCCTGTCTTTCCTCCACCCCCCCCCCCCCCCCCCCAGGTTGAAGAGCAGGACATGAAAAGAAGTCAGCTGTAATCTAAAACATTCAGCAAATTTGTGAGTCAGCTCAAGGTTTGTAGTGCAGACATATGTGCTCACCTTTCTGATCTGTAAAATCTACAACATGGTGTCGGGAGAGAACTTTAGAGACTGTGTCATTATTTACTTAGAAACTATCAAGTCAATGAGTAGGAGTATTCACTTAGAATCTGTCAACCAATATCAACTATGTCTACTATTCCATTGCCATTGTTAGTACTTACTTACAAACTATGAAGTCAATATCAACTATGTTAAGCCATTAAACGTATTCACATAGAATCTATCAAGTCAATATCATTTATGTTATGCTAGGGCTCTTTTTCTTAGTAATTTGTCAATGGAGATTTTCTAAGAACGCCGCTCTAAGCCTGATATATGCACTTAGTTGTAGCTAATAAAGGTATTGAACTCCCATTCGAGTGTACAATGTAATGAATTAGGCTATACAGACCACTGCCAGAACTCAAATAGTTGACATCAGTCAAAATATCTGGGTGTGTAACTAAATGCATTTAACACAGTGTTGCATGAACATCCCAACATTACTCAGGTGTGTCTTTTAAACGATTTAAAAATAACTTTTACTTAAGGTGAGCGCAGGTCAAGGTCATGTTTAAATTTAGGAAAGAAGAACGAGCCATACATTTAAGAAAAAAAAATCAGGCGCAAGCAACTCGACTCTAGATAGGAATATATCAGCATGAAAGATTTCATTGAAATATAGAGCTAGTCGTTAGGAATGAAATAATCATAGTTCTCGCGAGAAGGATTTAACCAGACATGCGATAGCAGAAATATTTGTTATTTAAAACTAAGACTAATCGCCAGTGAATACTGTATTTCAAGTAAAATGAACCAAGTTACTTCGGGGACAAAGTATTCATGTCACAAAGTCAACCTGCAACTAATTACAAAAACGAAACAAACACATTTAGTCTAAAGTTCTACGAGTGAAGTATTACACATCCCTAACCGTCGCTAAACTTATTTTTCCCCCTAGATTTATCAAGGCAAACGTTCAGAGTTTCAACTCCGCTCTGCATCATCTTTTTATGTAACGTCTGTATTTTTATAAATAAGATAAGAATCAAAGACATAGATCACATAGATAATAAGTTAACTGGTTAAACAGTGAATCAAATGAAATAAGTTGGAAGAAATAGTTTAGAAAAGGACAATGTAGGATCCAGCAAGGATTTTATCAGTTCTTCTTTGTGAGAGAGAAGAAGAATCTTATATTATTTTTTTCTTAGTAAACAACTAAAAGAAAAAAATTATGTTCAAGTAAAATTGCTAATGAATTTTATTTTGCCCAAGAACGTAGATCAAATTATAAACGAAGTAAAATTTTAATAGAAGTAAATTTCTTTAAGTTCAGTTGAAAGTATCTATTTATAACTCTCCTGAAGCAGTGTTCACATGCCTGCATGGTGATTGTTTCAAAGCTTTACAGTCGGTTAAATGTTAAGCTAACTGGCACAAACGTATCCTGTATTTAGTCAGACAATAGATTTCCTTATATTGCATGTGAAATGTATCGGTGGTTCAATGGTCTTTTCATGTCCTTACCAAGTCCTCTTGATCAGTGGCGTCACTAGGGTGGGTGTCACCCGGTGCGGTCAGCTCAGGGTGTCACCCCTCGCCCCCCCCCCTTTAAATCCTGTTGTTTTTTTTGCTTGTTTGTTGAGCGTAATACATATATTGTATAAATACCTACGTCATTTGATTATTGAACAACTATAAAAGGAGTATCTATTAAATTTTAAAATTGTTTAATAAAATTTATCTATAGTATACTGGGTGTGTGTAGGTGAAACTCTGCAATCATCCTTAATCTTCGGAATGGAAGATATTGCCCATTAATCTATAGTTCAATGTTGAAACAATACAAGCCTATGTAAATTAAAATTTTTTTTCTGCATCTTAAACTTGAAAACTTATCATTAACTTGATCAAAGTTAATGTCTTTAACGGTTTCATTTTTAATAAAATTGCCCGTTGTGAAACTGTCGTCTATTCTTATGTCTCAAAAAGTTCTTAATTTTAATTTTAAAGATCCTTTTACACATGACGCCAAACATATGCAGATGTTAATAAACTGTTAAAGGCTTTGCTAAATGATTTAGAGATATTCTTTAAGGTCTTAAGTGGTATATAAATCATGCACTATCTTTTTTTTTCATCTAGAATAATTGTTACTGCCTTTAGATCTCTTCTCAGTCACGGTATTTCAGTTTGAATGTCACCTTTTGAAAAATCATCATATACGCCAATATTTTTAAACTGACATCTACAATACTTCGTCGGTTGTTGAACTAAATTTCTGGTTTGATTGCTTCTGATGTATCTGCCACTTAAATGATTGCTTCCAGTAGGACTTGAAGCTCAGCGTTAAAAATGATCAATGCACATAAGAATGAATATCTTTTTTCTCTTCTTAAATAGTGAGTTTGACATCTTGTGATTGCTCGTCTGACATTTACTTCTTGTTTTTAATATTTTTTTCTGAATACTTTGAACGAACGTGTTATGCTTTTGTTAAAGAAAAGGTTTAATTAGTCACCCCATTGTCTATATTTTAAAGATAGACCTAGTCTTGTGTATCTTTGGCCTTCTAGCATATCTGCCCCCCCCCCCAAAAAAAAAAAAGAGATAGGTAAAATAAAAGATCAGTGTGTGCTATATCAGGTGTGCTGTTAAACAAGATACAAAGGTGCTTACAGTCTTTCTGACTTTAATATCAATTACTTAGTTTGCTAAAACATTTATAGACTTTTTAACATTACAGTTGTACTTTCAGTTATGAGTTTTGGTTCAATAACATTTGCATCATCTCATGGAAATTCTTTATTCAATAAAAACTCGTTGTTAATATGGTCACAAATGTCAAATATTCTGGTTTTATAGAAACAGTCCGTGCAATATTTCCTTCCATTGTTTTACTTCTTTACATCAATCATAGCCACGACTTTCTTGTCAAGCGTATTTGAAGCCAGCTGACCTTGTTTTCCAATTTTCCAATCCAGATGAATTCTTCAAACGTCTTTTAATATTCATATTTCGGACTTTATTTCAATCACACATTAAATTAAGTCACAAATTTCTATTTCATTTCTATGCAATTATTTTGAAAATAGTCAACAACAAAAGAATACTGTTTTTTTTTTAAATTAATGATTAAATCGTCCCAATTAGGAAGAATAAGAAACATTTTTTTGGGCATCTTGCGTACTTTTCCCTTTGCTCTGGATAATTTCCTTCGTAAATCATATGGAATCTGAACACGCCATAAAGAAAAATCCCATAAAATATTCAAGTATACCATTTGAATGACACATTGTAACATTTCCTTCAACTTGGCTAGAGTTTCTTTTACTGAAAAATGAAATTACATTACCATCTTCAGAAATCTAAATGGCCACTTAATTACTTTCCGATTATAAAAATGTACAGTAATTACATGTGAGATTTCAATAATATTTTATGACTGAATTATGTCGTCATTTGTTAAACAAAGACTATTGGTTGGTATATTACGGTGCTAGCTACAAATGCAATAGATTCGATACATTTAAAAACAAACAAACAAAGCAGTGTTCATATACATACATGCAGCTGGTAAACATCTGTAAGTTATGTTTCACGTTTTCCTTGTGATATTAAATATAATATAACATTTTAAACATTTAGTCCAAAGTGCATTTTTTACTTTTTACCCCCCCCCCGCACCCCTCTAGTGACGCCACTACTCTTGATATATTCTCGTGTCGTTGGAAGTTCGGTGGCCGTTTATCTACACACCTTTTACTAGCATTATCATTGTGAGGAGCTAAAAATCGTACATAGATAGGCTTACCACACACTTTGTAGTAGCATTATCATTGTAAGGAGCTAAAGATAGATCATACATAGATAGGCTTACCTCACACCTTGTAGTAACATTGTCATTGTGAGGAGCTAAAGATAGATCATACATAGATAGTCTTATCTCACACCTCGTAATAACATTGTCATTGTGAGGAGCTAAAGATAGATCATACATAGATAGGCTTACCTCACACCTCGTAGTAACATTGTCATTGTGAGGAGCTAAAGATAGATCATACTGTAATAACTGAAGTGAGGCAACTCAACGAGGCACATACATGTTTATTTACAAGACATCACAGATACACAAAACATCCTCTATCTTGGGCACAGTCTTTTCACTTTGGCTCTCAACTTGGGCGGAAATCGTTCTCTTCTCTTCCTACTGTTGACATCCTTCTCAGTCTAGTTTATCACAGTGCGCACCTTCTAGCTTAGATGGCGGTGCGCATGGCAGAGTTATAACATTCCCCCCGTCTTAGCACTTTTCATCCCGAAAAGAAACACTGCAGCTGAGGTTTGACAGTTCAGGTGGAGTTCGATCAGTGGGAGCCACAGGCGGCAGGGAGCGTGTTCCCCACCAAATCCGCACTGTTTTCCTCCAAAGCCGCTTGTTGACCAGGCTGTTGTTGCGACGATGACGTGGCCGTTTGACACACAAAGAGATAGTGTCGAGCATTGTTTTCTTCAGCACAGCCGTTGATCGGACACGCTGTCTCAGCAGACCTTCCCGACAGACGCCTCTCAACGGAGCTGCAGGTTCACATGCAGCCACGTTGCAAACAAAGTCCAATGCACCGCAGTCATCCTCAGTTAACAGTCTCACGTCCAGAAGAGAGGTCTCTTCAGGTTCAAGTGGAAAATGTCTTCCTCTTGACAGCTCAGATTTAGAGTGGTTTGATTGACAATCATCTATGCCAATGTCGATGATGATGGTAGAAGTACATATGTCTTTTGGTGGTTTTCTTGGCATCTAAATTCTATGTGTGATGCGCCGCACGTACAGTTCATGGTAAACTTCTGGATGCAACAGGCTTGAACGCAGACCCAACGTTGTCTTGATCTGTCCAGCTCATTAAGGGCAGGTTAAACCCCCAAATTGAAATATCAACAAATCTGTCACTATTTAAGTGTCTATAAGTTTGGATGGATCATTTAATAGTGAAAAAAATATTTAAAAAAAAAACAACTTAAAAAAACTGAAATTTTTCACAAAAATAGGGTAAAATAGTCCAAAAAAAAAACATGAACACACATGTCAAGATATTTTAGTATCTATTAAATATTTTCAAATGAAATTCGCACAGTGTCTTCAGCATGTTATTCCAATCACATTGATATACAATTATTACAATCAGAGAGAACACTTTTTTTTAAATGAATTTTTTAGTGTGGGAACTATAAAACTGTCGAAACTGGTTGGGCTAGGGGTAAGTATTGAGACCATAACTTTAAAACTACTTAATAGATTGTAATTCTGTGGTAGCATGTTTTGATTCAATATGGACATAGAACAAAACTTTCAAATTTCAAAGCTATAGCTAGCATAGTTTTTGTGGAAAGTTGACAAAACCAACCAAAACATTTTGAAAAAGCAGATTTTGAGAAAATCAAGAAAAACCACAATATCTATGAATAATAAAAACAAAAACTTACAATTAAAAGCCTCCTGGTAAATATCCTTCATCCCTAGCATCCTCTGCATTTGAATGAATGTTTTTTTACACCTGGGTGTCATTTTTGATATATTTTTTGCATTTAAAGATGACAAAATTCTTTTCTTGTCCGCTGCGCGAAATGATATTTCAGCAGAATATCCGAATTGTAATCCCAAAAGTGGAAATATCTGCCTTCGTCCAAGTTCCCCATCATTATATACAATTGTTGCATCATGAACAGCTATCTCAAGCCTTTTTCTTCCAACAAATTGGTTTTTGGGGCATCTTTTCCATATTAAATTATGGAACGACTCGTTAGCATTTTGCTTGCCACCACGTAAACACTTTTGCAACAGTGCATCTGATGTTAACTCTTCACTTCAAATATTGGTTTCATAGCATCAGTAATATATTTGGGGACCACTGCTATGTTTTGTTCTTTTGGACACCAATGGCCGCAATCCCTGTGGTCTCCACACCTGTGTTTCCAAATTGCCTTTTTCATCTGTAGAAGGTTGTTGGTATTATTTCTAATGGCACCACCATAATGGCCCTGGATTCTTAGAATTGCTGCTTGAGTAAGCCTTTTTACTCCTCCCATCCCTTTGTAGTGTTTGCCATCTTCTTCAAAAACTTTTCCTTTGTTAGAATTCTTTAGGTCCATAAGTCGACGTCCCATTCTTTTCTGTACATGACCGCAGCATTCCAACTTTTCAATCGTCTTACCGGGGTATATTGGTGAATCTGCATCTGCAACAGTTTTATAGCTTTTTGAGTCACCATCTCCCAAATAGCATGTATAGTTTAAGCTGTACATCTGTGAACGTCGGAAAGTTTGTAGGATCCCTTGTGATTCCATCGCACCAGAAGAGCCTGTGTGATTAGCGTCACATTCAGCTGCGTGGTTTGCTTTCCAAGCTACAAACTGTTCAGGAGTAAGTTTCTTTTTGCTTTTGCAACATTTATCATAATAGTTACTGCTGGTAAATGTGTTTATTACTTTAGGAGCACCTCCAGGATTAAAGGAAAGTACAGTTGCAACTCCATTTTTTGACACGAAACCACGCCTCTGCCATGTTCCATCGCACGACACAGTGACATCCGATGATGGCTGAGAAGCTTTGAAATTTTTCCTCAGCTACTTCTTTGCATTTTGTAGCAACTGTCTTAGTGGCTTCTAATCTTTTATTTCTAAAATAATTGCTTCTTGTAATGCTTACCGGTGGTGGCATGTTCATATTTGCTAGAAATTTGTTACCTTGTTCATAACGGCATCCAATGGAAAACATAGACAGTTGAAACCTTAAATTTATATTTTCCTTAGAACTTTGAAGTATGAAAACATGTTTGCCATCCAGGCACACAAAGGATATAGTACAGCTAAGTCCAGTGTTTCTTTCAGTAGCTTGAAAACCACAATGCTTTTCACAATTTGAACAAGGAAATTGATTCACAAAACACAATAAAATTTGAACATCAAACATGCGGTATCCAGTCATATCATCCAAATAAATGTTTTCCTGTTGAACACTTTCATTTATTTTAATATATGAACTACTTCCAGGAACATTACCAGTTTCAGTAGCATCAGGATTTACTGGATCTAGCTCTAATATGTCCTCAGAAACAGGTTGAATTTCAATGACTTCAGTCTCGCTAGATCTAGACTCAATTTCAGTATCATGATCATCTAGATCTAGACTAAGTTTTAAAAAAAAACCTATTATCATGGAATTTCCTTTTCTTAGGACTATGTTTGCGTGGTCTAGGCATTGTTATATTTAAATAATATTAAATACAATAAACTAAAACACACTTGAATGAATACAAGAGTAATATAATGTAGAGAAATAAACAGTGTCACAGAGCACCGACAAAGGTGGGTAAAAATAGTAAACAAAATGGCTGCCAAAGAGGCTTTGTAAGATTGGTTGGATAGAGAGATAATATAAGAATCTATTTAATTTCAACCAATGAAATTGAAGCTTTTAACTAAAATAAGGCTTTAAAAAAATGTATCTTGTTTAAAAAAAGAACTGTAACAGGGAAAAATTTTTAAAATCGGATAATTAGAAAAAAAGTTATAGTATTTTGAAAATTAGACACTGTCTATGCATATTTAATAAGGCAAAAGCAAACATTAGTCATGTTTTATTTTAAATATTTAAAATATTTATTAATAATTTTTCTAAAAACAAATTACAGATTATTATTCAGAATTGGATACAGTTTCTAATTATTGTAAAAGCTCAATTGACATAATTTTGAAAAAAAAAAAAAAAAAAAAAAAAAAAAAAAAAAAGTGAACACAGTTTCCCAACCTGCCCTTAAGGTACTGGTAACAGGTACATAACAGTCCTCAGTTTCTTCATTTGTCTCTTTCTCTTCAATTCGGTACATTCCGTTGAGATCATCACAGCAATCGTTGTCACGTTTCTCGTTTTGAAAGTCACAACCACAAGACTTGTTGCCCACAACACAGACACAGACGACGCTCCAATTCCCAGCGTCTCCGTCACCACTGTTTGTGCAGCCACAGTCTTGACCACGCAACTTCTTTACCAACGAGTCTACAGGCAACTGCTCCTTTACCAACGAGTCTACTCCTTCTTTCGCTTGAGACACCATTTTATCTACCTTGTTCCCCGTACTGTTAATTTGTTCACACATTGCATCAATACCTTCATGTATCTTGCCATTGAGTTCATAAATCTCCGGTTTAATTCCAAATAAGTAGGTAGCTGGATCTTCCTCTTCATCTATCAAGGCTTGCCGCAGACGAGCTGTAAATTTTTGTAGCATTTTAATTCACTACTTTCTCTCTTAAAAACTTGGTTCCTGGTGCTGTTATCTATTTATGTTTAATATATGTATGTATCATTTGTTTCAGCACCTAGCTTCATCTCTATGTTTACACACACCTTGTAGTAGCATTATCATTGTGAGGAGCTAAAGATAGATCATACATAGATAGGCTTACCACACACCCTGTACTAGCATTATCATTGTAAGGAGCTAAAGATCATAAATAGATAGGCTTACCTCACACCTTGTAGTAACATTGTCATTGTGAGGAGCTAAAGATAGATCATACATAGATAGGCTTACCACACACCTTGTAGTAGCATTATCATTGTGAGGAGCTAAAGATCATACATAGATAGGCTAACCAGACACAAAAAGACACAGGGTAGGACAAACGGGAGGTTACACAAAACTTGTCAAAGTGAACTTTAAAAACAAGATCTAGGATGACACTCTATTTAATGAAACATCTCAGTCGATCTAAGGCTGTAGAATTTGACCATGCTTAGTATTGTAATTCTTAAATACATCTTTTGCCAGTAGAAATTTAATCTAGGACATGTAAAATTCTGGGTTTTATTAGAGAAATCTAGTCTAAGGCTGATAAAATACTGGGTTTTATTAGAGAAAATAATATTGGGCTGAGAAAATATCTTATTTTATTAGAGGACTGAGCAAATACTGGAATATATTATAGATATATAGTCTTTGATTATGTTAAATTTTAACGTCATTGAGAACAATCTATACGTACAAAATAAAGTTGATTGATCTCCTTATCCAATGTATAAAAGACAGTCTTTGGTTTAAAAAAGAAGATAGTGACGTCATAGGGAGGTCCCTAGGTCAATCTCAAACTAGCAAAAGTATACGCTTGAAAGTTCGTAAACAAGTTCCTTCTACCTCCTAGGTGCTCACCAGGACATTCAGTTGACAAACCGCAATTTGTGAACAACTGCAAGCTTCCTATCCAACGTTTGTATTTTATTTTCGGTATTTCCCCTACTTGCCGCAGTCTATATATAAAGCATACTTTTCAATCCGAGAGAGTCCTTATTGCTTCTTCAACAAAAAAAAAAAAAAAACGTATAAAACTGTCCTTATTTAATGTGAGTGAAAAGTCCTTGGCGATGTTTTATCACGCTCACATCTGCAATATTTAAATTCTAATATCACTCTCTGGTATGGCAATCTGGACATTAAAAAAAACAAACTTGATTGAAATCCTAAATGCTGATGGTTGGGAAAAAAAACAAATCCCATTTTGGCAGCTGTTTGAGAAAAACATTCATAAGATTTTATAAATAAAAAAATCAACCATATCATTAAATAAAATTCAACTATCTGATATAAGCTTTTCACTTTTGTAAATTATGAGTGAGTCCTGTGTGAATGTATATTTTGGTTTTCTATTATAACTAAAATAGCACAAAAATTCCATATTTTTTAAGCACATTCTTTCATTTTCCTTAGGTCAACTTATTTTTAATTAGCCTTAGGCCTACGTCATTTCCACTTCCGTTTGGACGTGCTCTATTTTTTCTATATAATGCACACATTGTAAGACCAGAAAAAAACAAGAAAAAAAGGAAAGATCACTCTTGTATTTCTGCGGACTAGAGTTACCCCACAAAAAAAAGAGGAGGGAGAACAAGTAGTATTCACCCGTCACTAAATAGCATGGCCGGACTTAACCATTGTGACCAGAAAGTCATGGAAAGATCAATCTTTTTATTTATTTCTACCTCACGTAACTTTTACGACGAGAAAAAAGAGAGGGGGGAGAGAATAAGTAATCTACTCTGTATTCACTCGTCACTAAATAGCAGGGTCGGACTCAACCGTTTTCATGGGGCCAAGTTTGGGTAGAAATATGGATAAAATGTGAAAATTAAGAGTTTGTATTATTAATACAAAATAAATTCGTCTTTGCATTTTATTCATTCTTTACTACGTAAAGCGTGTAGCGAAGTCATACAGTATATAATAATAATTCTATTTCCTACATAGATTATGCCGAGTAGCAGGAATTACCAAATTTTAAAATCTTTCTACGACAATTGTTGACCTCAAGTAATTCTTCATTAGTTTGAGGCGATAGAAGTTTCTTTCACTAGATTCCACAATTACGGGCATTGCATAATGTCTTTTTTTTTCGAGCGTAGGATTGGCGTTTTCCATATTGAATAACATCCCAAAATGACAATTTGTCATTTTTATATATATTAGGAGATTTGTATGAGTTTTCAAAAGATTTAAATTATTATTTTTTTTTCCAGGACTTTTTCATATATTTTGCAATTTCATGAGATTTCCAGGAGCTCCTGGAAAGTCAGGAGGCCGTGGGAAGTGTGTTATAAGTTATAAAATGGTTTAATTTAATAATTTACACCTAGAATTAGCGCGGGTCCAATGAAAGTGCGGGGCTCACTGCGGTCGCATAGGTTGCAGTGGCATATGGCCGGACCTGCGGCGTTTGCTACGCCATGGGTTGACTAGTTATTATTATTATTATTAAATTGAAATAGCACAAAAATTCCATATTTTTTAAGCACATTCTTTCATTTTCCTTAGGTCAACTTATTTTTAATTAGCCTTAGGCCTACGTCATTTCCGCTTCCGTTTGGACGTGCTCTAAATAAACGAACAAACAAACTAATCCTAATTGCATCAAAAAGATCTGAAGTCTATGTCAATATTTTTTTTAGCGAGAGAGAGAGAGAGAGAGAGAGAGAAAGAGAGAGCAAGGAATGAGACTTTGTAGTACTGTCACTTCTCTACATTTCATTTGAATTAATAAAACCAAGTAGATATTTCCTTATATTGAATGGTCAGAAAACCAAAATAAATGTAGTGTAGGGAACGGGAATGGGATATTCAATGGTCAATATTTCTAGGCGCGTTTCGTTTCTTTGATCAAAACTAAAATGGGCAAGAGTTACTTTTTCCTTACATAACTTTTACATTTTGTCAGTTCACTTTTTAAATTAAACTGAGATTATTTGGCTGTGAATTTAAGCGTAACTAAAATAATAAAAAAATTAATCTGCACCTGCACAAAAATACTGGGAGTTGGGATCAAAATTATTCAGGCTATAAAAAGAAATGACCTGAAACAAGCGTGTGAAACTACACATTTACTTTTTTTGACAGTCTTTTTCAGTGTATTTTTAGGACTAGCTTATTTTTAGTATCCGCATTTTTCGATGCACAATTTTAACCTTGAAAAAAATGTTTTATTTTTTATTTTAAAAAAAACCTGGATAACCTATTATCGATAATGATTTTTGCAATGTTTTTGCATAACATTAAATGTAATATAAGTCAAAAAACTCAAGTCAAACCATTATTTGGTCGTAAACTTGTTTTTAATATAAAAAAAAATGCAGAAAAAAAAAACTATTTTCGATAGTCAGAAGAGCGATTTCAAAACAATCATGTAGCGTTAATATGTTGTTTTGTAAAATCCGGAATAACCTACAACTACCTAATGAAGCTATGAACGTTTGGACTGAAATTTAAATGTAATATGCAATGCAATGTAGAGCAATTTCAAGCTATCATTTGGTTTTAATTTTAAAATGTGGAACAGTCTAGTAGAGATATTGGGATTTTTAAATTTTTTTTAGTTATATTTTCCTTCTTTTTTTTTTTTCGATCAAAACGTCACAAGATGACAGATGGACAGAACAAAATACAAAGGTAATAACTGCTTGTACACATAAAGGAGGCCGCTAAAATAACAAGCAAAAATATTATCTGCATTTTCTATGGATTATAATATATGCTATTGTGGCCTCAGACAGCATGTCACTGAATGAAATTCGCTGCACGAAAAGTCGATATTAACAAATGTGCCTGTCGTTTATTAACAAAGTGCTTTCTTAGTTTTTAGAAACGAAAATAAATGTTTTCTGTTCACTTTTACTTGCTTGTACCAGAAAAACGAAACAAAATTAATTAAAATTTTTTTTTTTTTTTTTTTTTTTTTTTTAAATATTTCTTCTCATGTTACAAATACATATTAATAACTGTTACTAAAAATTCACCAAAAAATATCTTTCCCTTGTATCTATGGCTTGTTTTAGAAACGATGTATTTTTTATTTTGGCTTCCATAATTAATTTTAAAAATAAACGGTTCGCTTTTATAAAAGAAGTACTTTAAAAAAAACATTGCTTACACCTGGCTTAATTGTTTCAATTAGTTTGGATCAGTTATGCAATTAAATTTGTAAAAGATCTAGACCAGCAACAATAAATCTGCGTTATTAGAAATATTTTTCTTTTGTTTAGCTCAATTTCATGCTTATAGCTTTCTAAATACGCTATAATCCTATCACTTATCTAGACTAGTTGGGGAGGGGGGGGGGGGAGAAAGAAATGGTTATCCTGGTGAATTTTACCTTAATTGGTTTTTTAAAGCATTAAAAAAAAGGGGGAGAGGGGGTAACGGCCTGAACTCATGGCTCCCTCCTCCACAAGCCGATATACTTACCACTCTATTAGTGAGGTGCTTATGACTAAAGAAGATTATTTAGTTTTGCATTGCTTGTTTCAAACTTACTTACATTATAAAGGGGACTAATTTACCTTATACCACCACTTCAGTCAAGTACAATTTCTTTCCCTTCTTCAAGATACCAAACAAAATAATTAATTACCAATAGCTGATTAATTAATTGATAATTTTTCAAATTGATTTTCATGTTGCCAGGTCAAAGAAATAATTTTTGCGAAATTTCAGCCTTATTCCAGATTGAGTGTCGGAGAATTAAAACGTGTACAAACTTTTTTTACTAGACAAACAGTGAGTGAATAGAAGCTTTTTTACTAGACAAACAGTGAGTGAATAGAAGCTTTTTTACTAGACAGACAGTGAGTGGATAGAAGCTTTTTTACTAGACAAACAGTGAGTGAATAGAAGCTTTTTTACTAGACAAACAGTGAGTGAATAGAAGCTTTTTTACTAGACAAACAGTGAGTGAATAGAAGCTTTTTTACTAGACAAACAGTGAGTGAATAGAAGCTTTTTTACTAGACAGACAGTGAGTGGATAGAAGCTTTGTTGAAAGTAGCCGTTACACCATAACCTTGCAAACTGCAAAAATATCGCGAGATCGAATTTTTAATTACTTTTTAGTTTCTGAGATCTGCGAGTGGCAGATGGGAGGCAGACCACACCAAAATAATTGCGTTTTTTCCGCTTTAGGGGGCCGCCAAATACTGGTCATGCTCCATAAAAGTGATGTCAGTCTCAGCAATGTTCATGCTTTGGACTAAGTGAGAACTAAGTTAACAGAGATTTAGAAGCAAATAAGATGAAACTATGTCTAAGTCTAGCACTCCACAAGTTTGATACTACAGAGGGCAGGAGTAGACAATCAAATCTGTCTGATAGAACATATTCACTAACTCAACACATCTCAACAGGTCCGATTTGAACTTAATGATGTGACCTCTCTAACTGGTTGACAAAGACTAGGTATCTGTCACCACTAACAAGACATCTCCACTACCAATTCTTTACATTTACCAATTCTTTAGTCTGTTGGACCATTGGCTCACCACACATGATCTTTGGACATTCTTTCTTCATTCCTCTGTCGTTTGCCTTAACTGGAATATATTTCATCGAGAGGCCCGTCGATTCTGTGATGTTGTTTTCTCATCGCTTTCCCTGCCTCTTCTTGCTTTTCCTGGTATTTTTCCCTGCAGGAAGGTGTATGCGAGCACAGGGGACCTAGTGATATGGCCATATCACGAGGTTCTGTTACTAAGCCTACATTGATAAATATCTGACAAACCAGTCTAATCAGTTGTAAATGTAGTTTTGTCACTTTGACTTAAATATACATATATAATTCTTTTCATGGCTCAACAGTCTGAACACAAAGAAGTAATGGAAAGATCATTCTTTTATTTCTTTAAGTCAGACTAGAGTTACCCCACGTTACGTTAGCAGCGAAAAAAAAGAGGGGGGGGAGAACAAGTAATTTACTCTGTATTCACCCGTCACTAAATAGCAGGGCCGACTTAACCATTGTGGGGCCCTATGCGAAACGGATTTCGCAGGGCCAAGTTTGGGTAGGGATACCGATAGTAAGTGAAAATTTAAGAGTTTGTATTAGAAAATAAATTCGTCTTTGCATTTTATTCATTCTTTACTACGTACAGTATTACTTGTTTGTTTGTAAAATGTTTTACATGTTTCGGATGTTCCTTCAGAGTTGAAGATAATTACTTCCTAGTCCAAACCTCCCGCAGGACGACGGGGGATGGGAGCGGGCAGGGTTTGAACCCTGGACCACCGATAAATCTGAACGACAATCCAGCGCGCAAACCGCACGACCAGGCAGCCATCCATACTTTACGAGCCTTGCGTGTAGAGAAGTCATACAGTATATCATAAAAAATTCTATTTCCTATCAATAGCAAGAATTAGCTAATGTTTCACTCTATCTACGATAATTGTTGATCTCAAGTAATTCTTCATTAGTTTTAGGCTCGAGAAGCTTCTTTCACCAGAGTTCACAATTATAGGTATTGCATAATGCCGTTTTTTTTTTGTTTAATTTCATAATTTACACCTAGAATTAGCGCGGGTCCTATAAAAGTGCGGGGCCCACTGCGGTCGCATAGGTAGTAGTGGTTTAAGGCCGGCCCTACAAAATAGCGGCGTACGCTATGCCATGTGTCGACTGGTAGTACACTATTTTTTTCTTTTCTAGAGTTTATAACTAAACAAATGAAATGTTATCAATGGTTAGAGTTAGTCTGACTTTCAGTTACAACTTTCATTAGGAATATTTCGCAACAAAAAAATTCATAAACTGAATATTTGGTACCATTAGCCCCTGTACTATATGACACGAACTCACATTTATACCAAAAAAAAAGAATGTTAAATATAATTTTTAAAAGCAGTATAAAATAGTAACATTCTGGTTACGTCTAGTTCCAAACTTAATTTCACTTTTTATCCTATAACTTATTTCAGGGGACACAGTCTAGAAAATCAATGGAGTCTTTGGCTGAAAGAAAATCATTAGTTTTGTCCCTTGTGTAGTGATACGGCATGGTTGCGTTGACCTTGTAGCCTGATTTTTCCAAGGATGCTGTCCGACTAACAAATGAGAACTGCATTAGTCTAAAAGAAATCTCTGCTTGAGATTGACACTGGTTTAGAGCCAAGAAAAGATGTCCACAGTTGGCCCACAAAAAGAAGGATGCTTCAGTGTGTGCGAAACAAATTAAAGGTAATAGATATACTTTCTGTCTTCCTAAAGCTTGTCTCAGACCTGACTTGCAGCGTGATCAATCAGTCGGTGGGAAGGGTTGACAATAGGCGCCCCAAATTAATTAGAATAGAGACTAATTACTAACACTAATTGTGTGATTTATCCATGAAAGTCTAAGTTAAATAAATGAGAAGAGATTTGAATCCGCCTTACCGCTTCTCCCGCTACTCTGATGAGCTCCAGTGCTACTAGAATCTTTTTGTTTCTTCTCGGTAGGAGGGGGGATCATGGATAAGTTTAACCGCCCAAACACCCCCCTCTCATTTTTATTTCTTTAGTTTTGATTTAATTTTAGATTGGGAGGGATATCTAAATGGGTTAATATGTCAATAAGTAGCATATATTATTTAAATAAGCAAGTATACATATATATATAACCCTATAACCTGTATATGTCTGTATGTTAGTGTGTGTCTGTTTGTGGTATGTGTGTGTCTATGTCCAAGTCTTTATAAGAGTCAGTTACTAATTATGTATGGAGGTGTTTTAGTGCAGTCACCTAATTATGTCAAGTTAATGGGTTCAATAGCTATGCATGATAATTAAGAGTTTAAAAAAATGGATGCATGAATGTTATTATGAATTATGTAGGTTGCTATTGATAACGGGGCGACCATTTGTGTATGGTTTTAAATCCAGGTGGCGGCTTGTGGTTTTTATTCTTCTAATTTCGTTGACGTCCAGTTCTGATGTCAACGTTTGTCATTTTTATATCTTTTTTGTGATATCTATAAATTGTTGAATTGAATTTCACCTGGCCAATGTACACATAAACTATGACATTACTGTTATCTTTATATAGCTTAAAGATGTTCAATTCATCTATGCCACTTCAATGGTTTAACCACTTTTAAAACATTTTTGAGAGTGATATTGAGTGTTTAACAATGTCAAGCTAGTTATCACTATATTTTAGTATCGTCGGAAATGCAATCTGATGACTCAAGCTTTAGGTGTAGCCTGAGAGTTATGTGTAGCTGAAGAAATAACAGAAGTATAATTCTCATTTAAAATCATGAAACGATTGAACACACTATTTCAACAAACTTCAATTAAATATTACATCCACAAAATTAGATTTATGATGAAGCTTGCAACTTATTTTCCAATAGACTCCGATAAAAGTATGTCTCCCCATTTTATAGGCTTTCAAATATAATCTTCTCGAATAGGACATAAAGTAAAACTTTTTATTTCTAATGAACTCCCTTTCATTCTCCAATCTTCTGTTCAAAAACATAAGTGTTCGTGAAGTCAATGTGCAAGTAAACTTCCTGTTTACACTTCTCTCGAGACTCTGACGCATACATCACGTGACAAAGTGAAATCAATGATTGTCTTGAGCACTGTGTTCTGATCTCTCTTTAACTGGCAAGATATTTCTAGTTCGATGAAGTAAGACTTACACATACTAACAATAGCGTTGGTCACTAAGTCTTTTTAAAATCTTATATCAAATCACTCTGTCTGGTAAAAATTTTGAACACGTTATTTCTCCCAAACCCATTCTCGGGTTAAGTTGAAACTTTGCACAATTATTCATTGTACCTAACAAAACATGAATCAATAAGACAACAACAACCGATTGGTACATAAATTATTGGAAATTATTTATTTTGCTTGATTCCAATAAGGGAAATTGATGTTTTAGTATTAAAAGATATTGCTAAATACAAATTTAGTACACGTTATTTTTCTCACTTCCCATTATCGGATCAAGTTATTTCATTCTTCCTTGCAAAATATGAATCAATAAAAAAATATCCAAATGTTAAACCAATTAATTAATTAATTAGTTGTAATCAATAATTTTGTTTGATATGGAAAAAGGGAAATAAATCTAATACTATAGTATTGGAAGATGTAGCTGTAACGTGCAATTCTTTCCCTTATATAAGATTTTTCTTCAATGATTTTGTTATGCCTGCAATAAGCCTATAGCTCCTCCAGTCATCTTCTTGGAAGATCAGGTGTCTATTATACCTTCAAGAAACAAAACAAGAACTCTGTATTCAATAGACAAACAGAGAGTAGGAAACAAAAATGTCTAAACAGTTCGCCTATCCAAAGTTGTTCTGTATCTCTGATGTACTGACCTTATCCAGGATACGTGTGTCATTCCCCCCCCTACACATCTTCCACCCTCTCTCCTGTATTTCACGTACCTCCTCAGCTGTAGAGTAACTGTAGTGTCGACTGTGTACGCGGAGTGTGCGCTGTGTTACTAGTGTGTTACTCACAGTTATAGAAAGTGAACGTGTCGTGACAACGTGGACGTGATTCTAAAGACTTTTTCCAATGAAATAGTACATGTGTGTGAACATGGCGATGTGTTGACCTTGAACTGTAAGAACAACACTGCGTTGTCAGGTCCGTTCTTTTAAGATGATACATATATCTAGTTTTTATGTATTTTTGTGAAGCATTTATCATGAAGACAAAGAGTTGAGTTTAACGCTAACATTTTATTGAGGAGTAAGGGTTGAGTTAGACGATAACATTTTATTGAGAAGTAAGGGTTGAGTTTGACGCTAACATTTTATTGAGGATGAAGGGTTGAGTTTGACGCTAACATTTTATTGAGGAGTAAGGGTTGAGTTTGACGTTAACATTTTATTGAGGAGTAAGGGTTGAGTTTGACGCTAACATTTTATTGAGGAGTAAGGGTTGAGTTTGACGCTAACATTTTATTGAGGAGTAAAGGTTGAGTTTGACGCTAACATTTTATTGAGGAGTAAGGGTTGAGTTTGACGCTAACATTTTATTGAGGAGTAAGAGTTGAGTTTGACGCTAACATTTTATTGAAGAGTAAGGGTTGAGTTTGACGTTAACATTTTATTGAGGAGTAAGAGTTGAGTTTGACGCTAACATTTTATTGAGGAGTAAAGGTTGAGTTTGACGCTAACATTTTATTGAGGAGTAAGGGTTGAGTTTGACGCTAACATTTTATTGAGGAGTAAGAGTTGAGTTTGACGCTAACATTTTATTGAAGAGTAAGGGTTGAGTTTGACGTTAACATTCTATTGAGGAGTAAGAGTTGAGTTTGACGCTAACATTTTATTGAGGAGTAAGGGTTGAGTTTGATGCTAACATTTTATTAAGGAGTAAGGGTTGAGTTTGACGTTAACATTCTATTGAAGAGTAAGAGTTGAGTTTGACGCTAACATTTTATTGAGGAGTAAGGGTTAAGTTTGACGCTAACATTTTATTGAGGAGTAAGGGTTGAGTTTGACGCTAACATTCTATTGAGGAGTAAGAGTTGAGTTTGACGCTAACATTTTATTGAGGAGTAAGGGTTGAGTTTGACGCTAACATTTTATTGAGGAGTTATTTTTGAGTTTGACGCTAACATTTTATTGAAGAGAAAGGGTTGATTTTGAAACTATCATCCTATTGAAGAAAGAGTAGGTTGATTTAACATTCTATGAAGTGTCAGGGTAAATGAAACAATGATTGGCTGTTTATTTTATTAGATCTCAGACTGACAAAAGTCATAGTTTACTATCAATGATTTTTTTTCCTGCCTGCATAGTGGGGGAAGAAAAGGATGCCAACAATTTTTAATTTAAACTTCAAAAGTTTAAACTTGTTTCATCAATTCGAACAATTTTCAGACTTAGGATTTTGTCATTGTCTAGTTATAGTTTACATTTTATAAATGTTTATTCCTTAGAATACAGGCAACTCAATGTACAGTTACGTTATTTACAGTCATACCATACATAAAAACATCTACTTTTAGTAAGTGTTGATTATTAAAACTGAATATTTCAAAGGTATTTCTTTTATTGCGATTTTACACGAAAAAAGGTACATTCTGTTGTACTATATACTTTTGTTTTCTTACTAGTTGTCAATTAGGCCACAAAAACACAAGAAACACAACTTTTCAGCATATGCAAAAGTCTCAACACAAATGTAGAACAAAATGTGACGGCAATAAAAAGGGAAAAAAGAAGATGGTGTCAATGGAAGGCCTACACCGCTCTCAACTACTCAGTAGATCTAAATTTAGTGTATCTTGTAGATGACTCACACAGATATACAGAATTCTGTTTATTTATAGAAAGGCTAAAAAAAAAAAAGTGTACACTTATACAAGCTGGGTTAGTGTCTCGATCCATACAGGTTTAAAGTAAAATTAGTATTGGTTGGAAACTCACAATTTAAAAAGATAACATTAACTTTTTGTTACATTTAAAACAGAAATATCTCTATTTAGAAACTTGAACTTAATGGTGCAACAATACCGGTCTCATCCCTACAATACCGGCCTCATCCCTACAATACCGGCCTCATCCCTAGAAGCCTAGATAACGTGGCGCTGGGGTTGGTCATGTTTCACAACTTCAATAAGTCTCTTCTGAACTTGATACCATGTCATCTTACATTCTTACTTATACTAGCCAATGAGTTAACAATTATTATTTGATGGAATATTTCGTGACAGTTTATGGCTGGCTACTAACTAGTGTCTTTGTATCACTGATCAGAACTTAAGCTGTTCATTTAAAATGAAACAGTTCCCAGCAGCCACTGATACTATGAATGTTAACAAGGGGTAAGAGTATCGACAGTAAAACTCCAAGTTGTAGCTCCAACATATCAATACATTTATATAGGCCTAAAAATAATGTGAATATTATTTTTAAGCTCTGTTTAAATCTGCAGATCGTGCTTGTTTTATAAAGAGGCGCTTATGTCTCAAACGTCTGATTCTTGATACTGAGGCTCAAACTATAAATAGGTTATCAAGTTGTTACTTTATCTGATAGCAGAGACCTACACCAATGTCTGTGCACATGCCTGACTCTTTGACACCCCTTTGGTAAACTGAGTTACGTTGCAAACTTTCTATCTTAATGGAGTCTTAGTGTATACACACTGCGTGCACGTCATGTCACTTGTTTACCTTTCTAGAGGACCTCCTTTACACCGACTTCACTTACAGCGACTTCAGTTACATCGACTTTAGTTACAATCTGGTCCTCCTTTATTTCTTGCTTTATTATTGCTGGTATCTTGTAACCAGACTCTCTGTGTGTCCCTATTGTTTTTTTTTTAGAGTAGCAATAACCCAGTGGTCTTGTGGTAGATGACTGAGTTTGAAACAAATCCTGCCTTCAGGGGAAACTTATACAAATTAAATTAGGTGAATATCAACAACTTTATACTGCAGCTACCAATTTATCCTACAAAACAAAGTCGACTTGAGCAATATTTGGGTCCCTGGGCAAGCTTCGGATGCAGACCTCGCATATTTGTTTGCGGGGCTGATGATGAAACTCTCAATCACGCTCCCAGTTAAGTTTCCAACATTCTGGAAAACTTAGCGAGCATAAGTTGAAACCATAGCTCTGTCTATTTTCAACATGTTACAGACATTTTCATGTACAAATCATTATGTAGCTCATTTATAGACAACATCATGCACAGCCATTATGTAGATCATTTATAAACTACATCACGTACAGCCATTATGTAGCTCGTTTGTAGACAACATCACGTACAGCCATTATGTAGCTCGTTTATAGACAACATCACGTACAGCCATTATGTAGCTCCTTTATACACAACATCACATACAGTCATTAGGTAGCTCATTTATAGACAACATCACGTACAGCCATTATGTAGCTCCTTTATAGACAACATCACGTACAGCCATTATGTAGCTCGCTTATAGACAACATCACGTACAGCCATAATGTAGCTCGTTTGTAGACAACATCACGTACAGCCATTATGTAGCTCGTTTATAGACAACATCACGTACAGCCATTTTGTAGCTCCTTTATGCACAACATCACGTACAGCCCATTTGTCGGTTATTTTTAGTAGAAAGTAGAAACCACTACGTATGTAGGTCATTAAAGAAAGAGCTTCATGCATAAATGATGCAGTAGGTCATGCATTGGCAGCTGCTATTAGAAACTATTAGGAAGGTCATTTAAAAAGAGTTTCACTTAGAAACCATTCGGTCATTTATAGGCCGGCACACACAACTGTGTAGTTCTATTAAACGTAACCCAGTCAAACAGCTTATACGATATGTGCAATCTTACTAACATACTTCTAACATAAATGATAGCATGACCAGGGGCATGCATGGCCATACTTACATCATGTTGTCATCAAAGATTTATCTTCCTTTTAAATTATCTCCATTTTACTGACCATCAAGGAGATAACCCAATCAGCATATGTCAGAATACAGAGTTATATTTAGACTTAGTTGCCTCACTCTCAACATTACAAATGCATCAGCTGCCTCTCTTTTTTTTCTCTTTATTTTTTCTCTCTATATATTTTTTGTTTTCTCTTTCTTTCCAAAAAAAAAAAAAGCATAAAGCTAAAAAAAAAATAAAAAAATATTCAAACAACAGTCTTCGATCTAATTCTACAATTCTAATTGATGTGGAATTTTAGAAAAAATGTATCAATGTTTACAACTGTATGCGAAAAGTGGCTTGACAATGTTCAGTGGCGTCTCATTTTTTCTTAAGGTTTCCTTATGTTGCTTCCACATTTCTCTAGACCACTTTCTTCTCTCTGCATTTTATTGCTTCAACTATGTCTAATGATAAAAATGAAAATGTAAACAAATTAGGAACATTCCAGTAGATTCTCTCCATAGCTCTAGGACGTAAAATTTCTGGACAACAAAATGATTTCTAAGCCCCTCGTAAATTGAATGTTCTATAGTGTAGACTGTTACAAACTGTATAATGAATGCTGCTGTATGTTTCTTGTTACACTTTGAACTGGGTAAAAAAAAGGGGTGGGTAAGAAGTCATTGGGTTTATCCGAAGAATTGTTACACAGTTAGATGTTATGAAATAAACACATCTGGATATTATTAAAGTAGTGGCGCTCTAGTCGTATTAGAAGGGAGGTATTGTTATAAGTAAATCCCATTGTTGAAAAGTGTTCACATTTAGTTAAATTTAAAAGTCAAATAATGAAATTATTATTGAAGCAATTTTTACATTTTATGATGCTACTTCTGTCAATAATAATCCAAACCAGCTATACACTTTCTTTACTATAATAGCAGACACACACTTTCTTTAATGTAAGACAGTCATACACTTTCTCTACCCTAATAGCAGACAGTCATACACTTTCTCTACTCTATATCTATAACAGACATTCATACACTTTCTCTACTCTATATCTATAACAGACAGTCATACACTTTCTCTACTCTATATCTATAAAAGACATTCATACACTTTCTCTACTCTATATCTATAATAAACAGTCATATACTTTCTCTACTCTATACCAGAAGTCATACACTTTCTCTACTCAAATAACAGACAGTCATACACTTTCTCTACTCTATACCAGACAGTCATAAACTTTCTCTACTCAAATAACAGACAGTCATACACTTACTCTACTCTAATAGCAGACAGTCATACACTTTATCTACTCTATATCTATAGCAGACAGTCATATACTTTCTCTACTCTATAACAGACAGTTATACACTTTCTCTACTCTATAACTATAACAGACAGTCATACACTTTCTCTACTCAAATAACAGACAGTCATACACTTTCTATACTCAAATAGCAGACAGTCATACACTTTCTGTACTCTATAACAGACAGTCATACACTTTCTCTACTCAAATAGCAGACAGTCATACACTTTCTCTACTCTATAACAGACAGTCATACACTTTCTCTACTTTATAACAGACAGTCATACACTTTCTCTACTCAAATAGCAGACAGTCATACACTTTATCTACTCTATAACAGACAGTCAAACACTTTCTCTACTCTATAACAGACAGTCATACACTTTCTATACTCTATAACAGACAGTCATACACTTTCTATACTCAAATAGCAGACAGTCATACACTTTCTCTACTCTATAACAGACAGTCATTCACTTTCTCTACTCAAATAACAGACAGTCATACACTTTCTCTACTCTATATCAGACAGTCATACTTTTTCTCTACTCTATAACAGACAGTCAAACACTTTCGCTACTCTATAACAGACAGTCATACATCTTCTCTACTCTAATAGCAGACAGTCATATACTTTCTCTACTCTATAACAGACAGTCATACACTTTCGCTACTATGTAATAGTCATGCCGAAACATGTCGACATAGAAACAGACTTAAAAAGAACTTAGAAACATAAACAAGAGGAAATGAAGACCGTTGCTGTCAATTGATCAATGAAAGAAAAGGTTTCAAGTACACACAGACCTATGTAAAGTATAAAAAGACATTTGATTTTACGCCTCTCCTTTAAAATGAAGTACTCCCACAACATCTACACGCACATATACATGAGCACACACACACAGGACAGCGCACACCTATGTATTCATTTCCACTTGTACGTAGATGAGTACTCTCTGTAAGTTACCTGAAGCCAGTTGCTTCATAGACTTGCTGCCAGGAGAGTGGTTGCTCATTGAGACCCTGGCTGATACATTTCTACTCTAGGCACATATATCTGGATGCACGCTAGTTTTGATGCGCGCTAGTTTTATTTCCAGAGATAAAGTTTACATTGGTGTGTGATGGTGTTATTTCTAGTGATTTGGTTTACATTGGTGTGTGATGGTGTTATTTCTAGTGATATGGTTTACATTGGTGTGTGATGGTGTTATTTCTAGTGATATGGTTTACATTGGTATGTGATGGTGTTATTTCTAGTGATATGGTTTACATTGTGTGGTTTGACTAGCACAATATTTTCTAATGAATTATTTTTGCCTTTGAATCTTTGGCTTGCCTTGTACAGTTGACTAAAACATACAAGTTAAATGGGATTGAAATGCTATCGTCTAATTTAAACATTATCAAAAACTGATCACAAAACAATGTTTGATGCGAAGATTTTGTTTTAAAATCAAGAAATCGGAGATAGAAGAAAATATTTTCTATGGTTACAATTAATGTACGTCGTCCTCCGGCAGTAAATAATGTTACACAAATAAAATCAACACAATCCTTTCGGGGGTGAGAGTGAGGGAAAATAACAAACGGAAGAACGTTTCAACCTGAAATGGAAGTTTGCCGGACTCACAACGTCTAAGTGTCCATTGGTCACAGCTGATGGTGCTTAGAAATGAAGAAACTTGCCATGAACTTTCTGAAGGTGAGAGATGCAGCATGTTTTTTGTTTCTAGTGCATGACGTCACAGAGTTGTCCAACCAAAAGTTACACTAGAAAGTAGTGCGTTGAATTGATAGGAGGAAGTGTTTGTTGAAGAGATCTCTACACACTTAGAGTGCCACCAAGTAGACGTAGAGTGGAGAATTTCCTTCTACAGTAAATCTGACATAGTGCTTCCAATATCGACGAATGTTGTTTTTCTGTTAAGCCTTATTGAATTAAAGAATAGCCTAAAGATATATGCTACAGCATATATCTGCATGATATAGTGCTAAAAACATTCTGGCTATATTTGGGTGGAAAGTCACGCCCTATGGTACACATTTGTAAAATCCTTTCTTAAGTCATTGTGCAATGACACAAAAGCACTCCAGTGTAATCTCATTCCAGCTAGAAACTCATTCAGTCTTAGACGTGAATGTGAATTAATAAAGTGCTAACGAAGAACCAATTACACCAAGATAAGTCACCCACCCCCGGCCTCTTTTTTTTTGTTCTCTTCCCACGAATTGCATTATTTCTTGTGTTTAAGACAGACTGAAACAAAGGCACTGGGCTAGCACGTGAACAGCGAAGGATGTCATTACGTCCCTTCTCGTCTGCTATGTTCTGCGTAGTCAAGTGAAATACTGCATTCATCCTTAATCGTCGGAATCGAATTGGTTTCGTAACTAAAACTGTGTCCATCTAACTTACGTTCTGTCCATAGATTCGAGATCTCAGACGTTCAGAAGATTCTAACTTTTGGGACACATTGCAATTTTAATAAAAATACACTACTTTTTAAAAACAATGTCTGGGTCCTAGAGATAGTCGAATCAATTATGTAGCCTTATTTATCTCGCCTAAT
Organism: Biomphalaria pfeifferi; assembly: GCA_030265305.1. Taxonomy (NCBI): domain Eukaryota; kingdom Metazoa; phylum Mollusca; class Gastropoda; family Planorbidae; genus Biomphalaria; species Biomphalaria pfeifferi. The sequence goes on along the minus strand of JASAOG010000008.1, from coordinate 3,695,236 downwards.
CTCTAAATGTATCTTAATAATTGTAAATAATAAGCCGACACCATCGGGTATCTTGTCACCAGTGTTGCACATTGATATCGCTTTTTAGTTATTTGTTCATCAATAGACTAAGATAAACGTAGGCCTTTTTGTTTTTCTTCGGCATTATTTTCTACGCATGTTTTAATCAAAAAAGAATTAAAGGTGAAACTAAAATCACATCAAAGTCTAAACCACTTTTACTCGTTTGTTAATTTGTACTTGTTTACACTACATATTCAATTATTTAACATGCCCCCTTTCACAAATTCATAGCGTTAATGATTTTGTCAATTGATCATTTTCTAATACTAATTATTCAGTAGGTAGTTCATTCTATGAGGTTATCAATTCAGAAAAAAAGTTATTAGAACGATCATCAAATCACCGAATAAGATTGTATCGACTTCATGTTCATTGTATTCAAGGACGTTTTTACATCTATGTGCTATTTGTACTGTTCATTTTATTCAGGGAAGTGTATACATCTATGTCCTTCTTGTACTGTTCATTGTATTCAGGGAAGTTTTTACATCTATGTGCTATTTGTACTGTTCATTTTATTCAGGGAAGTGTATACATCTATGTCCTTCTTGTTCTGTTCATTGTATTCAGGGAAGTTTTTACATCTATGTGCTATTTGTACTGTTCATTTTATTCAGGGAAGTGTATACATCTATGTGCTTCTTGTACTGTTCATTTTATTCAGGGAAGTGTATACATCTATGTGCTTCTTGTACTGTTCCTTTATTCAGGGAAGTTTATACATCTATGTCCTTCTTGTACTGTTCATTTTATTCAGGGAAGATTTTACATCTATGTGCTTCTTGTACTGTTCATTTTATTAAGGGAAGTTTATACATCTATGTGCTTCTTGTACTGTTCATTTTATTCAGGGAAGTTTATACATCTATGTCCTTCTTGTACTGTTCATTTTATTCAGGGAAGTGTATACATCTATGTGCTTCTTGTACTGTTCATTTTATTCAGGGAAGTTTATACATTTATGAGCTTCTTGTACTGTTCATTTTATTCAGGGAAGTGTATACATGTTTGTTTGTTTTACATGTTTCGGATGTTCCTTCAGAGTTGAAGATAATTACTTCCTAGTCCAAACCTCCCGCAGGACGACGGGGGATGGGAGCGGGCAGGGTTTGAACCCGGGACCATCGATAAATCTGAACGACAGTCCAGCGTGCTAACCGCACGACCAGGCAGCCATCCATGTGCTTCTTGTACTGTTCATTTTATTCAGGGAAGTTTATACATTTATGTGCTTCTTGTACTGTTCATTTTATTCAGGGAAGTTTATACATTTATGAGCTATTATACTGTTCATTTTATTCAGGGAAGGTTATACATCTATGTCCTTCTTGTACTATTCATTTTATTCAGGGAAGTTTATACATCTATGTGCTTCTTGTACTGTTCATTTTATTCAGGGAAGTGTATACATCTATGTGCTTCTTGTACTGTTCATTTTATTCAGGGAAGTTTATACATTTATGAGCTATTATACTGTTCATTTTATTCAGGGAAGTTTATACATCTATGTGCTTCTTGTACTGTTCATTTTATTCAGGGAAGTTTATACATCTATGTCCTTTTTTGTACTGTTCATTTTATTTAGGAAAGTTTATACATATATGTGCTTCTTGTTCTGTTCATTTTAATCAGGGACATTTATACATCTATGTCCTTCTTGTACTGTTAATTTTTTTACTTAATGACAACGCATAGATTTGTTTATAGTCAAATAGAATAAGTATAATTATTTCTTTCATTGTTGTGGTATGATTTGACTGCAATTCAAATAGAACTAGGTTGAATCAGTTTCACTTGTTCTTGCACTTCTAACACAAGATTTAGCAGTAACTAAAAAATTCATGTAGTTCTGATTCTAGTGTTGGAGGTCAGAGATCATTGGATCAGTAGCAAAAACGATCTGACTTCTTGCTTCTGGGTTCAGGCAAGTGTTAAAGGTCATTGTTCATGTCCCAGATGAGGGCATTCTGGTGAGCAACTCATCTCATCTCATCAAAGTATGACTTGAGCTCTTATTGAAAAGTCTTCCAATGGATAGGTTAATACAGACACACATAATACGAGTATCATTGAGTACACATCTAGCTGTGTCTCTGTATAAGTGTGTGTCTCTGTATTAGTCTGTGTCTCTGTATTAGTCTGTGTCTCTGTATTAGTCTGTGTCTCTGTATTAGTCTGTGTCTCTGTATTAGTCTGTGTCTCTGTATTAGTCTGTGTCTCTGTATTAGTCTGTGTCTCTGTATTAGTCTGTGTCTCTGTATTAGTCTGTGTCTCTGTATAAGTGTGTGTCTCTGTATTAGTCTGTGTCTCTGTATTAGTCTGTGTCTCTGTATTAGTCTGTGTCTCTGTATAAGTGTGTGTCTCTGTATTAGTCTGTGTCTCTGTATTAGTCTGTGTCTCTGTATTAGTCTGTGTCTCTGTATTAGTCTGTGTCTCTGTATTAGTCTGTGTCTCTGTATTAGTCTGTGTCTCTGTATTAGTCTGTGTCTCTGTATTAGTCTGTGTCTCTGTATTAGTCTGTGTCTCTGTATTAGTCTGTGTCTCTGTATTTGTCTGTGTCTCTGTATTTGTCTGTGTCTCTGTATTAGTCTGTGTCTCTGTATTAGTCTGTGTCTCTGTATAAGTGTGTCTCTGTATTAGTCTGTGTCTCTGTATTAGTCTGTGTCTCTGTATTAGTCTGTGTCTCTGTATTAGTCTGTGTCTCTGTATTAGTCTGTGTCTCTGTATTAGTCTGTGTCTCTGTATTAGTCTGTGTCTCTGTATAAGTGTGTGTCTCTGTATTAGTCTGTGTCTATGTATTAGTCTGTCTCTCTGTATTAGTCTGTGTCTCTGTATTAGTCTGTCTCTCTGTATTAGTCTGTGTCTCTGTATTAGTCTGTGTCTCTGTATTAGTCTGTGTCTCTGTATAAGTGTGTGTCTCTGTATTAGTCTGTGTCTATGTATTAGTCTGTCTCCTTTTATTAGTCTGTGTCTATGTATTAGTCTGTCTCTCTGTATTAGTCTGTGTCTCTGTATTAGTCTGTGTCTCTGTATTAGTCTGTGTCTCTGTATTAGTCTGTGTGGCATTGTTACCATTAACGTGACTGTGTCATTACGTGTACAGTCAATGTCTCTGTAGGTCACAGTGGTATTCGTCTTTGTGTTCTTGTTTTAGTATTTATACAACTCGATGTCTCAGTCTACGTGTCTCAGACTCTATGTCAGTCTACCTGTCTCAGACTCTATGTTAGTCTACGTGTCTCAGACTCTATGTCAGTCTACCTGTCTCAGACTCTATGTCAGTCTACGTGTCTCAGACTCTATGTCAGTCTACCTGTCTCAGACTCTATGTTAGTCTACGTGTCTCAGACTCTATGTCAGTCTACGTGTCTCAGACTCTATGTTAGTCTACCTGTCTCAGACTCTATGTTAGTCTACGTGTCTCAGACTCTATGTTAGTCTACGTGTCTCAGACTCTATGTCAGTCTACCTGTCTCAGACTCTATGTTAGTCTACGTGTCTTAGACTCTATGTTAGTCTACGTGTCTCAGACTCTATGTCAGTCTACGTGTCTCAGACTCTATGTTAGTCTACCTGTCTCAGACTCTATGTTAGTCTACGTGTCTCAGACTCTATGTTAGTCTACGTGTCTCAGACTCTATGTCAGTCTACCTGTCTCAGACTCTATGTTAGTCTACGTGTCTCAGACTCTATGTCAGTCTACGTGTCTCAGACTCTATGTTAGTCTACATGTCTCAGACTCTATGTTAGTCTACGTGTCTCAGACTCTATGCCAGTCTACGTGTCTCAGACTCTATGTTAGTCTACGTGTCTCAGACTCTATGTCAGTCTACGTGTCTCAGACTCTATGTTAGTCTACCTGTCTCAGACTCTATGTTAGTCTACCTGTCTCAGACTCTATGTCAGTCTACGTGTCTCAGACTCTATGTTAGTCTACGTGTCTCAGACTCTATGTTAGTCTACCTGTCTCAGACTCTATGTTAGTCTACGTGTCTCAGACTCTATGTCAGTCTACGTGTCTCAGACTCTATGTTAGTCTACGTGTCTCAGACTCTATGTTAGTCTACGTGTCTCAGACTCTATGTTAGTCTACGTGTCTCAGACTCTATGTCAGTCTACGTGTCTCAGACTCTATGTTAGTCTACCTGTCTCAGACTCTATGTTAGTCTACGTGTCTCAGACTCTATGTCAGTCTACGTGTCTCAGACTCTATGTTAGTCTACGTGTCTCAGACTCTATGTCAGTCTACGTGTCTCAGACTCTATGTTAGTCTACCTGTCTCAGACTCTATGTTAGTCTACGTGTCTCAGACTCTATGTTAGTCTACGTGTCTCAGACTCTATGTTAGTCTACGTGTCTCAGACTCTATGTCAGTCTACCTGTCTCAGACTCTATGTTAGTCTACGTGTCTCAGACTCTATGTCAGTCTACGTGTCTCAGACTCTATGTTAGTCTACCTGTCTCAGACTCTATGTTAGTCTACCTGTCTCAGACTCTATGTTAGTCTACGTGTCTCAGACTCTATGTTAGTCTACGTGTCTCAGACTCTATGTTAGTCTACCTGTCTTAGACTCTATGTTAGTCTACATGTCTCAGACTCTATGTTAGTCTACCTGTCTCAGACTCTATGTTAGTCTACGTGTCTCAGACTCTATGTTAGTCTACCTGTCTCAGACTCTATGTCAGTCTACCTGTCTCAGACTCTATGTTAGTCTACGTGTCTCAGACTCTATGTTAGTCTACGTGTCTCAGACTCTATGTTAGTCTACGTGTCTCAGACTCTATGTTAGTCTACCTGTCTCAGACTCTATGTCAGTCTACCTGTCTCAGACTCTATGTCAGTCTACCTGTCTCAGACTCTATGTCAGTCTACGTGTCTCAGACTCTATGTCAGTCTACGTGTCTCAGACTCTATGTTAGTCTACGTGTCTCAGACTCTATGTTAGTCTACGTGTCTCAGACTCTATGTTAGTCTACCTGTCTCAGACTCTATGTTAGTCTACGTGTCTCAGACTCTATGTTAGTCTACCTGTCTCAGACTCTATGTTAGTCTACGTGTCTCAGACTCTATGTTAGTCTAACTGTCTCAGACTCTATGTTAGTCTACGTGTCTCAGACTCTATGTTAGTCTCACGTGTCTCTGTGTGGTTTCTGTTGTAATACGACGTAAAGTCATCTACGGGGTACTTTGGAGCGTTTTTTTTTTTTTTTTTGCAGAGCCCTGGTGCCAGACATTTTTTCCTCTGCATTCGGAACTAAAAAAATGCATTCTATGAGGTGTCTACAGCTTAATATTTTCCCATTGTTCTAACAAAGAAGTAAAGGTCAACTTAATCTGCAAGTCATAGAACTTTATTCACATTTCCAGAATGTAATAAGAAAAAAGGGCCCAGACCAAAGACTATCCTAGAACCAATCGAATACTTCGAAATAAGAACTGAAAAGCAGAAGACTAGTCAGATAGTGTTAATATAATTAATTGTTATGGCGGACAGTCGGGTGGGAGAAAAGTGAATTTACGGACCGAGAAGGAGAAAGTCCATGGCAAAACAAAAAAAAAGGTATATAGCCTGGAAACAAATCAACGGGCGTAGCTAGGGGAATGCTTTCTTTCTCTCTCTCTCTTATATATATATATATAGAGAGAGAGAGAGAGAGAAAGCATCAAGGGCAAAAAAGCTCAGTATTTTGTTTTAAGCTGTAAATACTGAATTGTTTCCCTTTTCTAATAGTTTTCACGTCAAAAAAACACACACAAAACACTTTTTTTATAATGTAAAAAAAAAAAATGTTTTTTTAGAACTATCGCAGCTTTTCAACGGCTATTTTGAGCGTAAAAGTTTCATAATGGAAAACCAACACAAGCCTTTGTAGAACTTTTGAGCATTTATTAATCAATTCAAATAAAAATAATCATTTCCTTTTTTGAAGTAACTTCTGTATTATATAAGATAAATATCCAAAATCTTTTTTAAAATCATTTTTTGAATTTCGGAATCGCCTGCAAATGTCAGTTCTCAACAAAGCCAGATATATTCCCTTCTGTATTTGTAGCTCCATCCGTCGTAGTGTTACATTAACTTGATGTAGATACTTTCAAAATTAATGGATCTTAATCAAGGTTCAAATCTGTAACTAGTTGTAAGTAATTTTAAATCAAATGATAGAAAAGTTTGTCTTTGATGTACTCTAGAGAAAGGATTTATTGAGTGTGTTACAATGAATAACACTTCCGCTAACACTAACCCTAACCACCCTAACCATGTCTAGACGTTCATACCTCACGAAGGAAGGCAATCATGATAAAGTAAAACAAACTAGTTCTATGACTTGAGCCGAGGATGTAGATCTAGGTTACGTGCCATCCATTAAATTCTTCAGTTATCTGCTCCTGCTGCGAGCACCTGCTTCGCATGTCGCGTGTTTATAAATCCTTGGTTCTTTTGTCCTATTGACTGTAGCTTATGAGTTGGTTCTTTTGTTGTACAGCTTGTAGGTCAGAGCGGACTGGGTGCCGAAATCGACCCTGGCATTACTAAACGCTCCAATCCAATGCATTTTGTGTTACCTGACCTATAATAATTACATTTTGATAAACAGAAACCCAAACAGAAAAATCTTGCTTGCAAAACGTGGCTTTCTACATATATAGTTATAGACAACTCTCTAATGTGTAATATACAGTACAATTAGCACATGGCACACCCTATCCCACATGTGCATCCTATCGTATCTACAGCACCCTAACCCACATGTGCATCATATCCCAATTAGCCGCCCCCCTGTTCACATGCACACCCTACCCTACCCCACATGCACATCGTATCTATCCCCAACGTACATCCTATCCCAGTTAGGATTACTACTTTCTCCACCGCACACCTTATCTCAGTTAGGCATACTTCTTTCTCCACCACACATCCTATCCCAATTAGGATTACTACTTTCTCCACCGTACATCCTATCCCAGTTAGGATTACTACTTTCTCCACCGCACACCCTATCTTAGTTAGGATTACTACTTTCTCCACCACACATCCTATCCCAGTTAGGATTACTACTTTCTCCACCGTACATCCGAACCTATCTACACTCTATCCCCTGTTGTGCATGGTATCTTAACTAATACATTACTAAGTCGGGAGTTTGCGAGACGGTCTAATAATAGGCAGAAATGTTAAGATGGCGTCCAAAAATTCTAGGCCTAAACCTCTAATTAACTGCTCGCGCTAGTTGTAAATCTATTGGACTGTATTACAAAAACAAAGTAATAAAATATATATAATTAATCTACACACCCAATGCATCGTATGTTTTAATTTTATTATTAGCCTATCGGAAAGTGACCTTAAAGGAACTTTCACGTAATGGTAACTACGTAAATAAAACTACAATTCGACCTACATCTATTCAATACAAGGTAAAGAAAGATAATAGAAATGTAACATAATATATATGTATAACAAGTTTAAAAAATTGGATACATTATGATGTTTATTTTCTTTTGTTTTATTGGTTAAAAAGAAATCAATTTAAAAATAATAATGATGAACATATTGATTTAGTAGACTGTACGGTTCTTGCTTGATTCATATCAAAAGTAAAGTAGCAATTATACATAAAACACTGAACCATAAGCTTCAAATACAAAAACAAAATGTAATAAAATAATCAGAAATACACAAAGATAAAGGCACACTCCTCGTTCCATATGCTAGGACAAATCTGTACAAGTGCTCCTTCTTTCAAAAAAAGTTATACAGTGTATACATTCTCTACTAACAATTTATTTCTGAACTGTTCGATGTGTACATGAAAGGAATCTATCAGGCGTTAATGACACACAAAGTAATTCAAAATAGTTCATACTAAGTTTGAGAAGTTCATTTGTATTTTTTGTTGTTTATGAAGTGATAGAAAAGATCTAGGAATAAAGAAGTCACTCAAAAAGTTTTTGTTTTTTTTATATTGATTTATTACAAAATAAAGTGGAACTTCTTTATACTTAAAACCAGTCAGACTAAGACTAGCAGTCTAAAAAATGTACCAATATAGGTTCAGTGTTGACAAACGAATCATTTTTTAAAAATCCGTTCGAAATAGAATTCTCCTAGATCGACACAATGTAGAAAGACGCGAAAAATTAATTTCTACTGGCAACCACTCAGAATTCTACAGACAAAAAAAAAAGTAGCAAGAGATCTAGTAGCTATTAAACCACAAACATACGCTGAACAGATCCAAACTTAAAAAATCCCAAGGCCCTTATAACCCTCGAGCACTTCCATATCTCCATAGCATAACTTCGTGGCGGGGAAAATTTTGGGATCTATGAGTCACGTTCGCTAACTATGTAACCTCGTAACATTGGAAAATTCGTTACTGATTCGTAACTTTTGGGCCCCTTTATAATCTATGTCCTGCTGAGGATGTTTCCATTAACACATCTTTATAAAAATATAAGCAGGGGCGTAGCTAGGGATTTGGGGGCCTGGGGAGGATTGACCTCTTTGGAGGCCCCTTGCTTTTTGACATTCGACATCATGACATGAGATAATGCACTAAATAAATATATAAACATACATCATAATTGGTACATTATAGCAGTGAAATTAACAAGAAATAACCATTAAGAATCTATAAATGAATAATACCGTTGTTTATTGGCAAAATAATGCACAAGTGACAAATCTCAATTCAGATCGTGCTTTCTGTGCAGCTGTTAATGCACGTTTTGAGCCGTGGCGTTGATATTGTGTGACGTGTATTACTATTACACACATGAGGGACTGGTCACTACTACTGTGTCGCGAATGCGTAGAATGCTGGGTTCGTGCTTCCTGGAGTACTCTTGACACGTGACAAACATAGATACTACAAATTGACTTAAGTCCGTTCCAGCAGGCAAAATATAAAGTTTATTTGATAACAATAATAATAATACTGCACGCCTTGTCAGTTACACAAGTCAAGAAACAATCCTATCCGCATAACAGTTTTTCATCAGCGTGTCATCCATAGACTCCAAGAGGTTTCTTGGTTGAAGAAGAAACCCGAAGGTGTCCACATGGTTTTCCAGCCTTTGGAATCTGTCCTTCATCCTCATATGAAGTCTATCCAGTACTTCTGTCGCAACACGTTTGAATTGCAGTTCTATTGACAGTTCTACATCAGAACTCAACTCCCCATCAAGTCTTTTCTTTCTTCTGGTTATTTTGATTACAGGAACTCCATAGCATTCTCTACTTTCTTTTGTTTTTTCGATGGATTGGCTGATCAGTTTCGTCCGTTTCTCATCATTTTGGCAGAAAGCTTGAAAGGGTTTTAATTTCTTAACCAGCTTCCCGTAATTACAGTCCAGACGTTTGTAGTTTCTTATGAATTATATTAATTGGGCGCAGGAGATTTTACCAGAATTCCAGATAAGCAAACAATTCACAATTTTCCACTGCATGAAGAAGATTCTGTGCACTGCTTCTAGTGTCTATTCTTTCAGTTGTTGATTCAGAAAGTTCTCCAACAGCTTGATGATTTTGCCGACATAGATTCTTCTCTTGCGGGCCAACTTGTATTTCTCTCCCCTTTTTTAAACTCCTGGCTCCAGCTTCCTTCAGTTTGGCCCATCTCTGTGGTGAATTGGAAAAAGGCTGAACAATTCATGTACAGTTCCAAAATAAAGTTGACAATTGCTGGATCTATTTCAGCAGAATGAAGATCTTCACGGTTCAGACAGTGATTATCACAGTTCAGAAATGTTGCCTTTGGATTTATGTCTAAGAGACATTTCTGCAGACCAGACAGACGGCCTCTCATTGTTGCTCTGCACAGATAAAAGTCCAGTCCAATGTCTTTTAAGAGTTTTCAAAGCAAGTTCTTCATAATATAGTCCATCAGGTTTCAAAATAACCAATGAATGATTCTTTTATTTCGAAATCCCAGTAACGAACTATTAGAGATACCTGTTCTCGATGAGAAACATCTGTGGCGGAATCAAGCATCATAGAAAAATAACAAAGTTGATTGAATTTCCCGACAATTCGCTAACTTTACTGCCCATCAAGTTAATGAACTCATTTTTGAACTTCTGGTGACAAATAATGCGTCTTCCCATATTTGTTTCTATGTAAATGGTGTTTCGTAACTTCATCAAATTCTGCAAGAAATTTCAAAGATGCTAGGAAGTTCCCAGGATTGGGTGAAATCAGTTTTTCATTGTGACCACCTAAATTTGAGTTTGTTTTTGCTAAGTACTTAATAGCTGCTACTACACGCTTCAGAATTTCTCTTCAATACTGCTGATTTTTCCAAATTTGCGCATGAAACAAATGTGACAGTTCATCGGGTTCTGCCATAAGCTTTTCTTCTTCTAACTTCCTCTTCAAAAGAGCTTGTCTTGTGGTGGACTCCTTCTTCAAGTTATTTCAGTCTCTCAGGTTTCTACCATTTGGTGAAACCAACTCCAGGTTTGCTCAATGGACTAGATGTCTTTTTTGATGCCTCAGAAAACAGTACACGTGCAAAACAAAACAGACATCCCAAGTGTGGAGAGAAGAGGAGCCAAGATCGGTTGTGAATTTCTCCTGTTGGAAGCTTTCTAGTGAACCATGATGATGTCTAATTCGTAATTTATTTTGGGTAAATTCTACTGGAATCTTTGTTTGAAAATAATCTACACTTTAACACAATCTTTGCTCGCAGTTCTTCAGATATAATTCCAGGCTGGATAAATCCGAAGTCTTTGTACTCAATTACAGCTTCTTCCACTTCTTAAGAAAGTGATTTTGGAAGACCATCACTTGACTCATCACTTACTTCAGATGTTTTCTCTGACTGTGGTAAAAAGTATTCTCCTGGAGTCTCTTCAGCACCACTACCTTCATCAACAGACACTTTCTGTTCTTCGGCTGCTGTATCTTTGTATAAATCATCTAAATAGTGATACTTTTCTTCGACACGTTCATGATCTCCTTTGTTTTCAGTGCTCTTATCCGGATTCTTCTTAAATGATAAGGATGGTGAAATAAATTACCCTATATCATAAATTACTTCCTGAGAGTAACACGGCACTAGTCAGCGCTATGGAAGTTATTCCTTAAAATTTAGAATAACCCCGCACGGAAAGAGTTACTACTCTGTGTGGAATACATGCAACGGGGTCACTGACTTGTATAACCACGTGAAAAGTTAGATTACATGACAGTGACGTATTATTTAATTCATTTAAAAAACAAATTCTCCCCCCCCCCCCCCACCCTAGCTACGCCACTGAATACAAGCATTATGGTTTTTGTTAATCGCTTAGTGTGTGCTAAGCATTGAAACTCGTCAGATGCATGGAATGTAGATGTGAATCCATTATTGCGTAATATGTGGATAGTAGACTATACACAATAAGATCTTTTACTATAGGTAAGGTGAAAGAAAGCAACGTTGGCGGGACTTGCAGCTCCATCAGCCCACCAGGCATTTACCAGGATGTCCATATAGCCAGTCTAGGGTTTGGTTCAGTTGTTGTACAGTCTGTAGGCTGAAGTCTAGGAGTCGGCTCTCTTGTTGTACAGACTATTTTGTTATACAGTCTGTAGACTGTAGTCTAGGAGTTGACTATTTTGTTATACAGTCTGTAGGCTGTAGTCTAGGAGTTGGCTATTTTGTTGTACAGACTGTAGGCTGTAGTCTAGAAGTTGGCTATTTTGTAATACAGTCTGTAGGCTGTAGTCTAGAAGTTGGCTATTTTGTTGTACAGACTGTAGGCTGTAGTCTAGGAGTTGGCTGTTTTGTTATACAGTCTGTAGGCTGTAGTCTAGGAGTTGGCTAATTTGTTGTACAGTCTGTAGGCTGTAGTCTAGGAGTTGGCTCTTGTTGTACAGACTGTACTTTGTAGTCTAGGAGTTGACTATTTTGTTATACAGTCTGTAGGCTGTAGTCTAGGAGTTGGCTATTTTGTTGTACAGACTGTAGGCTGTAGTCTAGAAGTTGGCTATTTTGTTGCACAGTCTGTAGGCTGTAGTCTAGGAGTTGGCTCTTGTTGTACAGACTGTACTTTGTAATCTAGGAGTTGGCTATTTTGTTATACAGTCTGTAGGCTGTAGTCTAGGAGTTGGCTATTTTGTTGTACAGACTGTAGGCTGTAGTCTAGAAGTTGGCTATTTTGTTGCACAGTCTGTAGGCTGTAGTCTAGGAGTTGGCTCTTGTTGTACAGACTGTACTTTGTAGTCTAGGAGTTGGCTATTTTGTTATACAGTCTGTAGGCTGTAGTCTAGGAGTTGGCTCTTGTTGTACAGACTGTACTTTGTAGTCTAGGAGTTGACTATTTTGTTATACAGTCTGTAGGCTGTAGTCTAGGAGTTGGCTCTTGTTGTACAGACTGTACTTTGTAGTCTAGGAGTTGACTATTTTGTTATACAGTCTGTAGGCTGTAGTCTAGGAGTTGGCTCTTGTTGTACAGACTGTAGGCATACAGAGTATGTGGCCCAAGAAGTTAACATTCCTTGGTGGTTTTCATATTTTCTTATAAACATATTTTTTTACAACCGAATCTAAGATGTAACATTTTAAATGAGCCTCAATTCTTGACTTTTCTTGTGTAGGTATTTAGAATCAACTCTATTATAAAACTCAAGCCCAAAACATTTTTTTTTCATTAAATATTCCAATTGTTACAATTTTGAACCACACAACCTTTGACTATAACAATTTAGTAGACTCTGATTCACTAGAAGTTTAGGTTCTAAAGCTAAAACTCAAGATCTAGCTGCAGAGCCAGAGTATTTGACTTGCACTGGTGAGGTCTAAATATAGCATCTCACCTGGCTTAAAAAAAGACTGAAAAAAAACAACAACTCGAGAAAGGAAGAAGGGGGAAAGTTTTCCAATCTGTTCGTCCAGTTGAGTTGGCATCAAGTTGTGCAGATAGTTTATTCTGTTGAAAGTTAAATCAAGACAACAACGAGGTAAAGCATCGTGAGATACAATTCTTTGGATGAACATGTCAATAAGAAATCTATTGTGATGAAGTGGACACAGTCTTTCATTATAGACAGACTTAGTTCATGGTTCCAACACGTCACTTTATGACTAGAAAGTGCGCTGACAAAGTTGACTGTAAGTAGATTTGTTCTAGTCATTGTGCATGTGTTGTTGTCAAGACTTTCAGCTCAATCAGTTTGCAATAGAAGTGTGTGTGTGTGTGTGTGTAATTGTAAATATAATTGCCAATACAATGATGTATTTTGTTTCTATTGTCTAACGTATGTAGGTTGATGTTATTTAAGTCTATTTTGTTGTGAAACTGTAACACGAGAAGCTACATCCAATAGCCTACATTTTGTTTAAATCAACTTCTCTGGAGACTATATCAAAACAGCAGAATTGATACAACTGTTATGAAGTGTTTGTGTGTGAATGTGTTGGCTGAGAGTTTCTGACGAAACCTTTAAGTTGAATTGAGACAAACGAGTTGATTCAAAGGGGAGGACGACTGATGAAACCGAGTGTACCGAGTAACAGAATGACGTGAAGTGAGCTTCAATAGCTCAATATTTCTTTCGAGCTACATTGAAAGTGAAACCTGGGTATATATAAAAAATTATACTTTCATTTTTGCTGTACAAAAAAAAAAGATGTTTTATTCGTTTTAATCACGAGTTCTGTATTACGTCTTACAAAATTTTTCGTTGGACTAAATGTCTAAAGCACTAAGCACAAAGATTTCTTAATCAACAAGTTGTGTAATATTGGACATATTGGCTATAGCGAAATTTAGTCAGAGAGTTTAGTGTTATAATCTAGTGTCGACCTTTTCCCAGCTAAGTCCATTGTTACTAACCCGATTGTGCGAAATTCCATTGACGCCTGTGACATGTTTGAGTGCCAGATAACATGATGTTTTCGACGCTGATTGTCATGATTGAGATTGTGTTAAACAGACACTGCGTTTCTGATGGTCTAATTTTGTACGATATTCTCTATTAGACAATCTCAGACTTCTCAAAACAATATCATGATGAGGATATACTACTTCAAGGTATTAACAAACTCACAACGAAATCTTCTTTCAATAAATACAGAGCTTTAATTCTGGAACTTGTAATTACTTTAATACAATACAATTCAATTCATTTACATTTACTCTAGTCGCAGATCTCTCTTAAAACTAAATATGTAAGTCTTTAAATACTGCCTCTGGTCCCTTTCTAGCATCATCCAAAACTATTTTAAAAGCTTACGGAAAAACCGTTATCGCTTTAACTAAACTTGGCATTACTTGTCAACATCATACAGCCATGACTTTGCGCTGCAAATATTCAATCTATAAATAAACTTAGTGCGCCAGCTGCTTTACGTGACAGCGTCCTTATTCCCAGAAATTCAAATCTACGTCGTTGGACGTGACATTATATTAACACTTTGAACAGCTCTAGCCTAGCACTCTCATTCTTTCATGTAAAATGTAACCGTAACTGTTGTAGTTCAAACAAGACTTGCTGATGCTCTGTATTGTATGTGTGTGTGTGTGTGAGAGAGAGGGAGAGAGAGAAAGATTAATTTACTCGATCTACTATTTTAATGTAAATTCATCAAGTTGGAAAATGTCCAAATGTTGTCCATTGAACTTTATTTTTGAACATATTATATACTCACTTAAGATTTTGTTTTCCTGGCGAGTTTTAGTGAATGCGATCCTAGCTGTGCACATTTTGCCAGACTTGTGAATCATTGTCCTGTTTAAAATTTGTTGTTTTCTAGCGCCAGACTCACGTTCAAACTATTTTCTTAACTGCCGGTAAAGTTTGTTAAGTTGGAGCTATGCCAGACTTGCAAACACTTGCTGCCTGCACGAGACTAAGGGTTCAATCAACTTACCCAATCTACTGTGAGCTAGACGCACTCTGTTTTGTTTTTCAATTGTAGTTAGTCACTTATTAAAAGTTATCTTAGTCAACTCAATCAATTCTGCGAGTTAATTTTTATTAGTGAATTATAAGTGATTTTTAAATATATTATTCGCATATTAACCTAATACTACTACTACATACGTATTGGAGCTCAAAGATAAGTGACTACTAGATATGCACTGGAGTTAAAAGATAAGTTACTTCTAGAAACGTAATGGAGCTAAAAGATAAGTTGCTTCTAGATACGTACTGCAACGTATAAACTTGATTTGGCTGCAACAGATATGTCAGTGTGTTCTCTGTTGTCACTTGTTGAGATCTTGGACTTTCTTATTATTTTCTTTTTAATCTAATTATAGATGTATGACTCATATAATAACCCCCCTTTCCACACACACTTCTGTCTTACAACCACACATTACTATTGCGGTGTAATCATTTGAGCTTATACAAATCATTCTTTTTTGTAACTCATCCAAATCTTGTTTACAAAGCTAATATCAATTCACTGTCTGTCTGTTTGTGTGCCTGTCTGGGCAAAAGCTTGTACACGTTAGTTCCGAGACGTCCAATCTCGGATCAAGCTGAAATTTTGCACAATCATTTAATATAAGCTTTGTTTTTTTTAAAGTATTTTTTTCTTGATTTGTTCTATTTCCTTTGTTCGCTTTCTTCTCTAACTCCTGCTAAAGGTACCAGCGAACCACCAAAAGGGTTAGAGATTACCTAGATCTAGAATTCCATCGACACGTTGACTAATGTAGGTCACTAGGTAATCGCTTGGTGAGCGTCGATGTTACCAGAATGTGGTTTCTAGTCTCCATAGTCAGGTCAGGTGGAGATAGAAGAAATTTTTGTTTTTTGTTAAGAGTGAGAGCCTAAGAAAACGAAGATATAATTTACTAATGTGTAACTTAAACGCTTGGATTTTTTTAAAAAAGGTAAATCTGCAGCAATTTAAATCAATTCCCCCTAATAAATATCATTGTATTAATAACATATTCCTAATGCATTTTTAAATTATGTATACACGTAGGGCCGGCCTTGGTGAAGTAAATTTGGTGGCTCCAAATTACCCCCCCCCCCCCCACCCAAGAAAAAAAAAAAGAAACAGGGAAAAAAATGAGCAATGTGTTAAAAACCTGCTCGTCTATATCTAAATGGACAAGTAACTGAAATTCATGAATTCGTGAATCACAATTTCCGTAGTAGAGACAGAGTGGTCTACTATGTTTCAGATCTGTTCCAAGTTTCGCATTTTTTAAAATAATTTTTTTTTTAAATTCTGTGCAAGGCTCCCACCAATTGGAGGCCCTAGGCGGCTGCCTAGTTTGCCTGCGCCAAGGCCATTCAATTATAACGGAAATTTTAAAAAAAGTGAAATATTAAAAAAAAAAACTTTGTTAAAACCTCGCTTACATCGAGTAAATTGTGTCCATTCTTTTTGAATCCATTGAGAAATTGATTTCTAATGACTGACATTTGAACCAAATTCTTGCAATACCGTCCTATAGGTTTGTTGTTCACAAAGGATAAATGGTTTGGTTTGACTTTTTCAGGTGCAATCTGAGATTACTATTAGATTGGTCAAGTAGGTAGCCTGTTTTGTCATCTTATTGGTAATTTTGATGGACCTTTATGTTTTCATGCTTAGAACTCTATGGTCCAATCATTTTGGTGGACCTTTATGTTTTCATGCTTAGAACTCTATGGTCCAATCATTTTGGTGGACCTTTATGCTTTCATGCTTAGAACTCTTTAGTCCAATCATTTTGGTGGACCTTTATGCTTTCATGCTTAGAACTCTATGGTCCAATCATTTTGGTGGACCAGTGCGGGTCTGGAAGGTGGGTCTGTTTTTTCAAAGCAATAAAAAAAAAAAAGAAATTCTGAGAATTTATGATGTAAGGCCGACGTGTTTTGTCATTGAGCTATTCAAGTACTTATAAAAATAGAAAGTTTATATATAATATTTACCTTGTTTGTCCGGGAGCGATTATGCGTGATTATTGTCACGCAGGGCCGGTCCTACAGATGCGGGGCCCATTCTGAGTTGTGATAAAGGATAATAAGTGAGAATTAAGATTTTGTATTAGAAAATAAATTCGTCTTTGCATTTTATTCATTCTTTACTAAGTACAAAATCACTGTCAAATTAACTTGGTACCATTACGAGCCATCTACAGTAGATGATAGTTTTCCAACAAAAAGCCGATAAACATTCAGATCTGTCTTTCAGATTTACTATCGACTGGCAAAATATCACTTTTGTTTTTTTTTAAGAGGTCGAAATAGATTTAGATCTATATTTGTAAGCCAGTGACTATTAAAGTAAATTAAGAATTTGAACTTCTTGTTTTGCTTAAAATTCGCCTTATTATTACATTTTTATTAAACGAAGCTGACAATGCCGTTTTTTTTTTTTAAATCGCAAGTAGGATTGGCGTTGTCCTTATTGAATGACACCCGAGATGACAATTTTGTCTGTTTTTAAGGAGATTTGCATCAGCTTTCAGAAGATTATGATTTCGGGAGATTTTCATGATTTTTTCGTATATTTTTACAATTTCAGGAGAATTCCAGGAACCCTTTAATAATAAGTTAAAATGGTTTAATTTAATAATTTACACCTAGAGTTCGCGCTTCCGTATAGGTTGCAGTGGCCTAAGACCAGCCCTGTAATGTCAAGGGTCTACCGCCGCAGATTCAATTCATTTTCCATATTTAAAAAATAATTAATTACGACTGTATTGATTGAGTAATTGGTTAATTTTTTTAATAATTATTGTGTTATCATAAACAATGAATAATTGTGTCAAGTTTGATGGATACGATACGAACATGGAAAGTGAGAGAAATGACCTATACACGATCTTTACCAGACAGACGGACGTGACTTGATAGTAGCTCGGTCATAAAAATGAAAACAATTTTTTTTTTTTTCTTAGTATTAAGACGTCGCAAACCAAGAGCTTTGGTAAACTAATTCTCTGTTTTATTCTTAACTTTCTATTTGTTACTGTTTGAAATGAAAACAACTACATCAACACAAATTTAAATCGGTAATAGGTTTTAGTTTCTTTGAAAATATCAAGATAGACTTTTAGCCTGTGTATTGAAAGAAGCAATATAGTAATTCAGTCTCTTTGTTTCTTTTGTAGACCGCTGACGAGAAGCTGCGAAGTATCGGCAAGCATCAACCAGCTACTGTGGTACAGACGCAAAATTTCACATTTTACAAAAGTCCACCAATCCAAGAGGAGGAGAAACGTCAATCAAAGCAGAAGGAGGTGACGCAACAAGACAAAAACGAATGTCAAGCCATAGTGACACCGTTAGATACAAGCACTAAAGTGTCCAGCGTCATGTCCAGCCGTGCTGTAGCCAGAGGTCTCAGAGAGCGAAACACTGTACGCGGGGCGGATGAACTGGAGAGAGCCGAAATCAAAAGAAGGTCCCGGAGCGAGGGGCCAAACAGGAGGGTTCGTCAGTCTATGGATGAGAGAGAGGGTGGTAAAAAACAAACATACGATGGAGGTGGACGATACAGGCGCGAGTTGGACTCACCAGATTCAGACGACAGTGATGACATAATGCGACCAGCTGCCCATGAGTCAGACAGCGAAAGTGATAGAGAGAAATGGACCAAGAACCCATTAATTGTTAGACGAGTGAAAAGGTCTGACAAGAAAGAAGGTGAAAAACGTTACAGTGGCGCTGAAAAAAGCAGCCATTTTAAAAACAACGAATCGTATTTCCAAGATCCTAACGGAAGCGGTGGTAGTCAAGGGGGAAGTAATTCTGGTTCTAGAGATAGCGGAAGAGGAAATAGCAAGTACCAAAAGCTAGAAGAAATGCGAAAACGTAGACTTAATTTATCGGTCACTTCAGATGAAGAATCTACACCAGCATCCAGAATCTCCAGACTACGTCAGAGAGCTATACAAAGTGGTCTTGGGGAACAAACTCAGACAAGTCTCCATCCTATCCGGCCTGTTGATGTTAGCCAGTACGATAACGTTAAAATCCTTCGTCAACAAAATCACAACAATGCTGTAAGCATTCTACAGAAGAATGTATCCAACAGTTCAAAATCCAATCCTCCCCAGCACACAGCAGTGAAACAGCTTTCAGCCAATGAATCCAAATCATTTCTCCAGTCGGCACAAAATCAAAAGTCAGTTTTCAGCAACGTACAAAACCAGACTCCATCTGGTCAGGCACCAGTCTACCAGCAAGCCGGAGTTGTGCACAGACACTCTTTCACTCAGCCCACTTCAAAGCAAGCTCCGGCCAGACCGCCCCCTCCTAACATTTCAGGAACCCGACAGTCTTTGTATTCAGTTCAAGATACAAACCGCGCTCTCTACAACAGTTCTCCCGAAGTAACAGTTCGTAAGTTTTCAACTCAAGTTCGGATTCCTTCAGCTGATTCAATTCTTGAGTCGAATCCTCCAATGAACTCAAGGGTGACAAATCAGAACATTTCATATACACAAAATACTGGCGCTTCCCAGGCAGCGCCAAAGTCTCAATTTAATGAGGTGGTTGAGTTGAGGCTCAAAAACTTTCGCACTGATAAAATGAGAGCGCAGCAAAAACCTTCTAAATCCGAATTGATTCAAGCTGATAAGTATGGGATGAGTGAGGACTCGCTAGACGAGTTGATCGAATCAAACATTCAATATTTGGACAGTGAATTAGACAAAGAAAAGGCTAAAAGGAATTCTCAAGTTGTGTCCAGATCGTCCAGTTTACCAGATCCTAGAAGAATGACAACGAATGCTTCATCTGGCCCAATTCTTCAAGAACCACGATCTTTTCAAGTTCAAGCTAGTACCAGCATTCAGTTTCATGTTTCCTTGCCTGTTGACAGTCGTAATGACAACCAATCCGGACCACCTCTAATTAAGATCGCACCGTCCAATATCATCGACTATCACACGCGTGACAATCAGTTTCGTTCACAGCCTGATGTCGTTCCCAGAAAATATTCTTATGACAGTCATGCCAAGACATCCAGACCAAATAGTGAATATTTTGATCGAGACGACCTGTCCAAATCTGACAGCCAGCTGAATGCACAGGTCGTTATACCAAGTTATATGGGGAACAATCTTCATCCTAACCAAGCTTACGCCCGTGGGTGTATGAGTGATATGAATCTAAGGTCCGATGTGGCGAGTTCTTTACAAGTCCCATTAAGTGAAAAAGGAATGTTTTCTGATGTTGAGTATGACATTGAAGTGTCTGAGCGTGTGAAGAAATGGGAAACGTACATGAAGGTACAGGACTTATCAAATGAAAAGAAAAATGCGAACCTTACAACAATACAAGAAAACAATGAAATTGAAGCACTGATGCTTCCCAGTGAAGTCCGAAAGTCTGTCTTATTAAATAAACAAGGAGAGTTTGGAATGTATCCTAAAGAAACCAAACCTTCGCTGCTAACCAAGCCTAGAAACTTTAGCTCTGACACGTCTATTAATAAAAGTAGTGATTCGCCAAAACTGTTTTCTGTAGAAACCAATGCCCATAGGTTTTTCCAGGTCATTCAAGACCCACAAACACAACCTAAATTAGGAGCACACTCACATAGTATCAGCTCTATCTTGCGAGCCCCAATTACGATAAACGCAGATAAAAATTTCATGAGTGCAAAAGAACTTCACCAATACATGTTGGCTAATCGCCAAAGTGCCCTGCCTGCTACAAGTGGTCCAATGATAGCTTCTAGTCAGACAGTGATTCATTACGCACCTGGCTACAGTCCTTCGTCGTCTCAGGATGAATCATCGTCTCTTACCAAAAGGTCTCCTGTGTTAAAGCAAAGGGACTCGTTGAAACGTGTTTCCAGATATCAGGATGAACTGGAGGAGATTAGCAACGTTAAATCGGATTCAGTCATAAGTTTACGTCGACGTTTTGATACAGATTCTGCCACAGTGACGTCAGAGGATGATCAAAAGTCAGTCTCCACTGTCTCGGCAAGACTAAGCCGACCTTCTCAGAATGATTCCGAGTCATCTGATTGGACTAAAATGATACCAGGATATCAAAGTAAAATCAAAGATTTAGATGTCTGGTCTCCTAATCTTGAAAGTACTCAAGGAGTACCAGTCAGTATTGAACGTGTAACCGCCAGAACTCTGCAGACGATACCTTTTTCAGAAGATCCTTTCTGGAAGGAAATTGAGGAAATGACAACCTTTGACCCTAGTACTATGGCTGGTCATTTAAGTTCAGGTAACGCCCAAGACAGAAGCCTTTCAATAGAACAAGTCAAATCCCAATATCAAGTGGAACTGATTCCACCGCACAGTTCTACTTTACCCAACCAGCCCAGAAGTAATATCTTGTCCAAGGACCGAATGCATAGATCCAAGTCTTTGTACACACCCAACATCGCTCCTCTAACCATCAATGTGGACAAAATGTCTAGCACTATCAGCGCCTTAGACGATGTACTAGATGACATAAGCAGATCTTCCATTGAGAGGAAACAGTTAAGCCCCAAGAAAAGAGCGTTTGAGACAGAGTCCACTAAGGCTGCACCGCTTGCTTCAGTTTACACTGAAGGGAATCAATCAGGCTATAAGCTAGGAACAAGTCAACATGGCTTTGTGAAACCTAACAACGAGCCTGCAACTAAAGCCTTTGATGTAAACAGTTTCAACCAGATTAAAACAGAGCAAGTATCTGTGTCAAAGCAACCTTTACAGTTTTATCAACAACAAAGGCAACAAAATCAACAAAACGGAGGCTCTCAGCCTAACCGCCAGTCTCAGATGTTACCAGGGGCCAACAATAACAACTACCAGCTTGATCCAGACTTGTTGAAACAAAAACTACTTAGCACTGGCCTAGTTGTTGAGACAGACACAGAGGATAGCGTTCCATCAGCAACTTACCGCAATAGCTCAGACATTGCTAGGTCATCTTATAATGGAACAACTTATCCAGCCAACACACAGTTTCATGACTCTGCACCAACCTATATACCGAAACCGATAGAGAGTAATGCACCGATCAAATCATTTATTCCTAAAGGCTCTAGCGCACTGGATGAGATTCAAAAAGCTCTAGAACCATTCAGTACATCCTATCAGCCAGGGCCAGAATCATTGTATGGCACTTCCACTCTGGAATCATTTAAAAGCTCAGGTTTTGATACAACCAGGGGCCCTCAAACTAAATCTACTGGATGGTCTTATCAACCCCCTGCATTGGAATACAAATCCTATCAACCCAGTACAACAGAACGGATGTCTTCCACAGAGCCATCATTAGCAAGCACAACATCAAACACCTTACAGAAAGTCAATGAATCCATGGATGATTTGAAAGACTTAGCCCAGACAGTGGAGAAAAGGATTAACATTATTAAAGCCAAGCTTCAGAGCGCTGATGAAAAAAGTCTTGATAACATTTTAAGCTCTTTGAAAAAATTAACCCCTGAAGTGAAGACTGGAGAAGAGGATGTAAGTTCTTTTGAAGATTATTACACAAACAAAAAGTCTAAACTCTCAGATGCTTTATCGGAACTTGATAGAATTTACAAGAGTTTAGAAATAAGTAACGAAGAAATGGCCTCTGTAAAAGAAAGAGGAAACTATAAACCCTATCGACCCACTAAATCTAGCGACTGCTTTCTGGCACCCCAACCCAAGTCTGAACATCTCAAACCAATGCAAACAAGAATCTCTTCTTTCTATATTCCTGGACTAGACAACAGAAACAAACAATTAGATAAAGACACAGAATCGGAATTCGACATTTTATCAAAGTCTTTCCAAGCTATTGTTGATGAAGTTAATCAGACAACAGACTTGTTTTCCAAGAACAGAGCAGACAACACGGCTCCAGAAACACAAAAGCAGACCTTTAAAATATTTTTAAAGCCTGGAGAGTCTTCACAATCAAGTGTAACTCCCAAATCTATTTCTGGAGTACAGGATACTTACAATGAGTCCACTGCAAGCAAAACTAACAAGTCGCAGGAAGTTAAACCTAAATTTGGTAGATTTAGATCTAAATTACAAGAAACTGGGGAATCGGATCAAAATATTAAGACAACAATATCTAAACTACAAGAAACCGGGGAATCAGATCTAACTATTAAGACAACAAGATCTAAATCTGTTCCAGAGTTACAGTCTGGAAATTCAGAGGTAGCAGATTCAAAATTAGAAGAATCAAGTTCTGGTGACAGTATGATAGCTGCAAGTATGTCAAACAGTGCCTTGACTAACAGCACATGTACACAACAGGCTGTCTCCAAAGGTCAGCGCAGTAGAGTCAGGCCTGTTAGAGATAACAAAATTATTCAAGACGATAGGGCAATACGCAGGGGAAGTAATGAAAAAATAATACCTTCACCTCAACCTTCACCTAAAGTGACTAGGAAAATAATTTACAACAACGGTCTCGACTTAGACAAAAAGCAAAGCAACTCTTCGTCTTTCCAAGATGTTTCATCAGATGGTGCAATACTAATTCTTCCAAAAGAGCAACTGCACAAAGTCAAAGCAATGGCTCAGCTTCCAGATAGTAAACGTCAGGATTCTGATCAAAACTCTGTTTCTCTGACAGTTCTGTCCCCTGCAACTCAGAAGAAGATTCCCCCACCTACTGCAGCCAAGCCAGTCAATCGTCCAGAATTAATAAATAATCCAATCAAATCTCAAATATTTCCTCCATCTAAACAAGAGCTCCAGCGGGTTAATGTCAATCTTAAACTCAATACAAACAATGACAGCAGTGGCAGCAGTGGTGTGACGGTGACTTCCTCTACAGCTTCAACTGCCAGCATCAACCTCACCCCACCAGTATTTGATGGAGCACCACCCAAACTTCAGCATTCTCTCAATGCAGACTCTGAAGGCAGCCAAGGGGGTGGTCAAAGATCCAAAAGAAAACTTGGATTAGGAGTAGCTCTGATGTTAGACAAGTTCAGTGCTGGTGAGGAGGGGGGAGATAAAATGAAGAAACGTCTGGGAACACGTAGTGCCCCAGATCTGTGCACTTCTAATGATGGGCTGGAGAAAGCTGCCAGTGCTAAGAATGAAGATACAAAGTCTATCTTACAAGTTCAGTTGTCAGGGAATCAAATAGCTAAGCCTATCAGTTTAACTGTATCAGAAAAGTCTCCATTGATGAGAACCACTACAGTGTCTTCATTAGAAAGAAAATTGACAGATCCAGAGAGTAAAGGTCATAGTTCAGGGACATCATCTCCATCATCCCCTATTAATAAGCCCCCACAACATCCATGGAAAAGATTATTATCTGACCCTGACAGAGCCATAGAGTCTACAGAAACAGCTAGCATAGGATCACCCAAAATTATTTCCAAGATCTTCAAAACAGTCAATGTGGAAGGTGTTGTGTCTAAAGTATCAGAAACAACTCCTGTTGTCCGAAGAGTTCGCCCCAGCAATCGTAAAATTCAAACTGAAACAGATAACATCAGACCACACAGTTTTCATGAGCTTCTCTCTTATTTTGAAACTCGGCACAAGAGAGTAGATCGACTCAGAAAATGTGCCTCTGCTGATGCTGTGTACACTCAAGTCCTGGTGGATAAAATGTTTCAGTCTGAACCAGACCTGTCCATATTAGAGAATGACCTTGGAAAGAAAAATGTTGTCTTAAAGTTGGAAATGAAAGTGATAAGCTGATTGCCATGTGATTGTGTACATTTGTATTTAGCTTGATTTGTAGACATTGCTTTCATTTACCTGCATTATATACTATTTTTGATTTACTTATGGATCTGTAACATTTGAGCTCATAAACCATGGAAATAATGGTATGACCAATCTTAACTTACCAAATACAATTTATGTTTTTATTAATTTATAAAAAAAGATAACATTGAATTTGTTTTAATCCAACAATGTGACAATTAAACTGTGAACAAACAAATCTGCCACTGCGCAAACTTTTATTTATGCATTTTTCGACCTTTCGACAAACAAAAATTTGACTGCTGGTGCTTTTTTTCTTTTTGCATAAATGCTTACGTAGTGGAGTTTTGGTTTCAATTCTAACAAGTAGTGCCTTTTATCCCAGTTGCACTAATTCTATATCTCTATATTTTATTTTATATATTATTTTGGTCCATTAGATTTACTCTGAAGATGTATATTCAGCTGAATATTTTGCCTGGAGTTGTTATCTTAGCAATTTTTATTTGACTAAAGATGGGAACATGTTATTTCAAAAAGTTGTAAGATTTTTTTTGTGTGTATTTATGTATGTTCTTGTATTTACTCTCTATGTGTGTTAGTTTTATAGAAAGGAATAACAATGATTGTCAATTGTTTTATTGTATCCTGGTTTTTAGTTGGGATATTCTGATCTTAATTTGAACATAATATTTATATTCAAATAAATGAAGTCAAAATGTATTTAAAAAAAACAATAATGTCTAGTGTGTTGGTGTGGGTTTGTATGCTGTGTGTCCCTAAACTGCATATAATTGGCAGGTAACAAAAAGCATATAAATGTAGAGATAAGATATTGATAAGATGTAATACAATTTTATGTGCTTTTATCGCAATTGGTAATACTCAATGAGAAATTACTATCTTTTGTTTAGAACACAAATTCATATTTAAATTTGAAGTACCATTTACAAATCCTAAAAGCTAGCTTTACTAAGTAGATTGGAAATGAACACTTAAGGACAATATAATAAAAAATCACTGGAGGACAGAATGGACTAAAAAGTCTTTTATTGTTCTAAAGTATAATGTTATTTTGTGTATTCACTTTGAGATGTATTCTACTTGAATCATTTTTCTCAGCTGTTAAAAATGTAAGCATACATTTGATTAAGAGAAAATGTTTCTTAAATAATTCAGCAATAACAAAAGTGTATATTGTTGTGATAGTACTTTAGTATGATTGTAGTTACATAATGAAACAAAACTATTTAAATATGAATCATGATTGTATTTAATTCAATTATAGTCTTGTGAACAAAAAAGTAAAATTTTCATGCCATAACTCTAAAAGTGCATTAAAAATGTTGTTTTGTATTCAAACTATTTTTTTAAACTGTTGTCCATTTAAGAAAAAAAAACAACAAAAATACGCTGTCAGTTTGAGTTGTCAATATAGCTCTCTATTTTTATGCTGCCAGTGAGGTGAATGCTTATAAAGGTATGATATTGTATAAAGCTTTTGTCAGAAAATTATTTATATTTAATTATATATTAAACTGTGGTGCTATTTATTTTTTATGTTTCTAACTGCCAGTATTATCTTACAGTATTATTGTAACTTAAATTTAAGACGTTTTCAAAGAATTTAAATAACTGCTAAAAATGTAAAGAAATCCTTTTTTTTTTTGCTTTAGTTCACCATTGAACTAATCTCTTAAAAGAACAGAGATTTTGTTTCTATTGTCATGTAAACTTCGCCATCATGTTTTGATTCACTTTATCAGCAAACATTTGCATTACATTTAGAAGGTAGCAATCTGATTATAATAGCAGTCTAAATGTAGTAGTTGTTATTAATTAATTGTCTCTTATAATTTCTATTACAACATATCATTGGGTTCCAGTAGTGTATATCAATTAGTCTGTGGTTAAACATGAACTGATCCAGATGCTGAAGTAAGGAATGTCATGTACTTTGCATGTTACAGTAGAACACAATAGTACTAAGGCATACTGAGTGACACTATTAAAAAGAAACATTTGTTAAACATCTTGACCTTGGCTTTTTATTTCAACTTATGGCTTGTTTGGTATTTTATTTAAATCCTTCAATTCAATAGAACTCTAGACATTGTTATAGACATTGATTTTAATTAGTCAGTCATTAGGTTGTTAAAAATGGTTAGCACTGGCATGTATATTTTGGAAATATACCAAACTAGTATATTTTTTTTTTATTGAGCATTTCTAACTCAAGGCAAACAATGATGCATCTCCAACTGAAAAAAACAAACAATCATATCATAAAAACTTAACAACATTATTTTATAGATTATAAATTTGTACATATAATTTAGCAATTATAACAAACAAATATAATATTTATAGATTTTTAACTATCAGTCATTTCTGGGTTTTGTTTAAAACATGACTGTCATACAACTCACATTTATATTTTAGGATCTAAACATTTTTATTTCCACTATGAAGTGAGTTTGATAAATGTTTCATTCTTTTAAGACAGAACAGAAAAGTTGTAAGTAGAAACTCAATATATGGCTGGCATTTCAGAAAAAACACAAGATTATACTTTCAAAGAAAAAGAGAGCCACCCACCCTCAAAAACAAATCAATGAGACTGATAAATAAATATTGTAGGAAAGTCTGCTTCTCCTGTATCAGTTGACTTTTACATCACTAGATAGAACAGTGAAGGGGGGGGGGGGGGGGGGGGGGGGGAGGACAAGTTTTTAGTAGTTGATGGTATCATATTATCAGTCCTGGGAAATGATGATGACTATATGTAAACATTAAGACATTAACTTGACCATTTCTGAAAGAGTACAGCTTAACATATCAATAGTGTAGCACCTACCAGATCTATTTCTCCAACAAATTGATTTCCTTCTCTACCTGGACAGTGGCCAATAGTCAATGGCTGTGGTGAACTAAGAATAGTTCCTAAAACATACAAACAATAAGAACAGTTCCTAGAACAAACAAACAATTTTCATTTCAGGATAGCATTTACAAAAAATAATTCATTTCAGAACACAATTATTCTATTGTATCAAACAACCTTCATTTCAGAATAGCCTTACCTAAAAACAAATTTTATTGTGGGGTATCATTACATGCAAACAATTATGATTCCAGGATATCATTACATACAATCAACATCTTAATAATCAAGTCTTCTTCACAACTAACCTGATAAAGGTTTTTTCATAACAAATCCATTGACGATTCCAGTTAGATGTTGGCCATCATATTTTAACCACACATCATTCATGCCATCATGCTAGATTGAGAGAGAAACATTCTTAAAGAGTAAAACTATTGATCAGCTTGTAGGAACAACAAAAGATGCTTGTAATTTTTAAAACATTTGTAAAATGTTTTACATGTTTCAGATGTCCCTTAAAAATTAAATCTACATTCAAGCCCCAACCTCCCACAGGGCGATGGGAGATAGCAGCAGACAGGGTATGAACCCATGACCCTTAAGACCTCAATGACTGTCCAGCATTCATATCATACAACCAGGCACCCATTTTATATGAAATTTATAAGATGCTTGCATTTAAGCTGAAGATCCTACACTTAAAAATCCTCCTTTAGTTCTAGAATTTAAATTTTGAAGTTACTAGAAATAAATAGCTGACATCTATTGCACTTGTTGCTTGCAACTTTTTTAATTATCTGAATGAACTTTAACCTGCACAATACAACATAAAATCAAGAAGGAAAACTTTAAGCTTTTTAATCAAATCTATCCATAGAGTAGTTTATTTATATATCTAGTGCTTTTTGAAAATCTAGCAACAACTAGGTATCATCAAATAAATTATAACTTTGTGAGATGAGTTTATGATTAGTATAAGAAGCGAATATAAAAGCTAATAAATTTATTAAAAACTTCTACAAAGATATTATCCCAAAGCCTAAACAAACTTTCAGTATAATGCATTAAAAACTATAAACAAAGCCTGTCAAGTTTGACTTTGAAGGCAATAGTTACAACTTATATAATAAATACTGCCTCAAATAAACAATGCCACAAATCCTTCCAAAAACAATGTACTATTATTTTTTTAAATCGAAAATAATAATAATAAAAAGTAAATTTGTGTAACTTACAATTGGCAATGTAACATTTACACCATTTGTGTATTTAGATGTCTTAACTGTCATCATGATGTCATTATCTGATGTTAACAACTGAATGGATGAAGCACAATTAGACAGTACATCCATGACTTCCAATGTCTTTGCAGCTCTTCTAGTTCTAATGTTATCTATAAAATTATTACAAATATCAGTAGGCTACATAAACTAAGAAATATTACCAAACAGATTACCAGCAATAAAGGTTTTAAAAAAAATGTGAATATAAATACACAAATGACTTCTTCTGTTTTAATATTTGTAAGAAAAGATTTCTATTATAATGCTTTTTTTATGTTACCAGTGAACAATGCTTCAGAATAACCAATTAAATAATCAAAAATGTGGTTTTTCTTTTTGCTAAGACTTAATTAAGTTTAAATGGGAAACTATCTGTCAACATGTCATGCCACAAATAGCTGGAGGGAAATGGCATAACACTTGCTTTTTTTTTTTTCATGATCCATCAATTTTCACAATATTTGCATTTTTAATATCAATATCCCCCCCCCCCCCCCCCAAAAAAAAAAGGAAATGTGTGTATGTTCTTTTTATTGCATCTTAATTTTCACAATAGTTTTTCTATTATGTGATTGATTTGTACATGTTACAATAAGCAAAACACATTTTTGGGGATCGCCCATAAAATATTAATGGCCAGTTATTAGTATTTATCCTGTTATTTTTAGGTATCCTATATTTTTAGATGAATTAAAACAAAGAAAGATTCTGTTGATTAGTTTCAACATTTTAGAGTTACACTCTACTAGTAGTGGAGATGTTTGGGAAATAAAAAAAAAAAGAACCTTTTAGGTGTCAGTGGTCTGTCTACACAATCATTCAATTAATGAATTGTCAGCAAATTAAAGATATTCTTAACCAATGTTGAATTAGTAGTGAATTATTTACCTTGAAAGCGTGTTGGGTCTAAGTTTTGTTGAGCTAATAAAGTCAGTATATCAGAGCTCAATGGTCCACTACCATGTTGAACACTGCCATTAGGCAGAGTAATCTCCCATTGTTGCTTCAGATTGGAACCTTGACTGAAGAAGGAATTCTGTGTGTCACCTAGTGATTGGTGTCCACTTGTTTGTACCAGCTGGTCAGGTAACTTTGTAAAGATATGTTAGTTACAATTCTATTATCATAATACTAGAGAAAATATAAATTACCTATAGCAGGTCATTAAAAAATATTTCATTTAAAATGAAGGAGCATAGCTGCACAGATTATTCAGAAATTTAAACTCTGCAGTGCACTGCCTGCAGTGAGGATGATTTTATTACCAAGAGGTATTTCTAATGTTAACTTCATACATTATTATTATAAAGATTTTCTTTCAAAATATCTTCTTTTATTTCAGATATCTTTAAAAAGGACCTCAGTTTAGAGAATGTGTTAACATATTATTGTCATTATCAAGTAATAATTGAACTCACCATACTATTGGACACAGTGTAGTGTTTCATGATAATATCAAGTATATGTTGTGGAATGGGGCCTGTGCCAGATTGGACATCACCATTAGGGAGTTCCACTTTCCAGCCATTTATTGATGACACCTACATAATAAATGAATATTTTGTAAGATTAGAATTTAGAATGAACAAATTGCTCTGAAAGATTCCAAGGTATGAGGTTTGGTCTACAAAATGTAGAGGAAAAAATTTGTTATTCCAGATGGTTTTGAATCTCTCCTACAGTAAACATTCCAATGCAAAAAGAGTTCAGCAACATTTTCATTCATATGTTTTTCAGAAGCGATCTGCCCTGATTATGCAAAGTTATAAAAAATATATCTATATATATAATAGTTTAAATTTTATACAGAAAAACAAAATTAGATTTATGAGTTTTTATAGTGTTGAAAAAAAAAAGGTTTTAAAGTACCTGTGGAAGCATTATCTCCCCTTTAATAAATTGAGCAATGCCTTGTGGCACAGATCCTTGACCTTGAATTAGTTTGACTCCATCTGGTCTAGAAAGATGCCATATTGGAGAGTGTCCATCTCTACTGGTAGACTGGAATAGAGTAACTAGTGGATTTCCAGCATAAAGTTGTACCTTGTCAGCAGGAACTGTTTCCCCTAGTCAATACAAAGTTTTTTTGTGTTTTTTAAAGACCTAATTGACAGTAAGCTACTTATTTAAAATAAGAATAAATTAGAGTTCAACTACAAAGTAGAAACAATAGATTAACTATAGAGAATAAAGAATGAACTATATTATTAGAGAATAAACTAAATATTAATGATAAATAATAAACTCTACATTCAAATTGACATCAACGTCTTTGATACAATAGAAAATAGGAACTACTAGAATGAGAATAGGTTACTTTATAACAATACAAAAAATACTTTGTTTTGAAATGAGGTTCAAAGTTAGCATTGTGTGTGTTAATGTTAGAGACTGTAGTCTAAGTAGAAACTGATCAAGTAGAAAGTAAACCTAAATAGAAGCTGATCAAGTAGAAAGTAAACCTAAATAGAAGCTGATCAAGTAGAAAGTAAACCTAAATAGAAGCTGATCAAGTAGAAAGTAAACCTAAATAGAAGCTGATCAAGTAGAAAGTAAACCTAAATAGAAGCTGATCAAGTAGAAAGTAAACCTAAATAGAAACTGATCAAGTAGAAAGTAAACCTAAATAGAAACTGATCAAGTAGAAAGTAAACCTAAATAGAAGCTGATCAAGTAGAAAGTAAACCTAAATAGAAGCTGATCAAGTAGAAAGTAAACCTCTATTAACAGGAGAGTAATGAGATGTTTACACAGAGAGATGTTCAGTGAGTTAGGGTTAAGGTTAGGGTTAAGAAACATTTTTCTTTTCTTCTTTTTTATTTTTTGAAAAATTGATCAATTAAAAACTTTTTGTTGGTTAGAAAAGCCCTTGACAAAAAGGGATGTTTTATACATTATAATGTTATGTTAATCTAATGAGACCTTTTCCTGAGTCCAGCACATCTCCACTGGCAGAGAGAATTGACCATACAGCGGATGTTTGCTTAGGAGACAGCAAAGAGGATAATTTAAAAGTATCAATCAAATTGCTTGGAAAACTGCCAGTTCCGTGTTGAAGCTCAGATCCATCTGGTTTAGAAATGTTCCACCTGAATGAAGCAAGGCAGACTATTCAGTAGTTCATAAGATAGTGCAGTCAAATAAAAAGTTTAAACACATTGGCAGCAAAGAGTGCAAATAATAGGTTATTGACTCAATAATAGCTCTGCCCCTGCATTAGTGGTTTTGGTGGTAATAGTAAATATTATGCTGTTCAGCGCTGATACGATTCTTATTGTTGTCCACCTTTAGCGTTATATGATATATCCACACCTCAAAGCTGTACTATTGCAAATTATTAATAAAATAAAAAATATTTAGTTTTTAATTATTTTTTTTATGACTGATGCCTATGAGACATGAGAGATAGAAACTGTTGATT
Source organism: Biomphalaria pfeifferi (assembly GCA_030265305.1). Classification (NCBI taxonomy): domain Eukaryota; kingdom Metazoa; phylum Mollusca; class Gastropoda; family Planorbidae; genus Biomphalaria; species Biomphalaria pfeifferi. The sequence goes on along the minus strand of JASAOG010000008.1, from coordinate 3,662,996 downwards.
TCCGCTTCAGTGACAAGAGAAACAAGCCAGCAAGGTGCTCGGTGGGGTAGTCAAATGGTTGTTCCTGTGATTGGAAGATATGCCTGGTAAAAAAATTGACCATGACCCTGTGGTAGTGGCAATGGAAAATCGTCAACAATAAGTCTTGTAGGCAAAATCTGGCAACCAAGAGATTGCTAACTATGTTTGTGCGTCCTCATTTCATCTATAAATAAATAGCCATCTTTTATTGATAAATCCGGCTTGAGTTGCCTCCCTTTTGGTTAATACATTGTTGCTCTATGTTTTTAGATTAGTTTTCTGTCTTTATTAAGACCATGCAGTAATTGCACAAACAAAAAGTAACAAAAAAGATTTCTGTTACTTATTTAGTGAACGGACACAACAGATTTTCACATACACTACAGATTGTCACATGCAAAGGCACAACAGATTGCCACATACACAACAAATTGTTACAGACAACAGATTGTCACATGTACAGAAACAACAGATTGTCACAGACAACAGATTGTCACAGACAACAGATTGTCACATACACACCAGATTTTCACATGCACAGACACAACAGATTGTCACATACACAACAGATTGTCACATACACTACAGATTGTCACATGTACAGACACAACAGATTGTCACATGTACAGACACAACAGATTGTCACAGACAACTGATTGTCACATGTACAGACACAACAGATTGTCACAGACAACTGATTGTCACATACACAACAGATTGTCACTTGCACAGACACAACAGATTGTCACAGACAAGAGATTGTCACAAGCACAGACACAACAGATTGTTACATGCACAGACACAACAGATTGTAACATACACAACAGATTGTCACATAGACAACGTATGGGTATTTGCTTTTCTCTGCTGGGGGGAAAACTTTTTTCCTTTTTTATCTGTCGTTCTTAGCTATTCTTTCTTTCTAGCTATTCTTTCTAATTATTCTTTCTTATACAAAACTTCTTAACTTATTCAAAATAAAGATTACTTTATTTCAATGAGCAAAACAAATAATAATAATAACTCACTGTAGAATTACACCCCCTTGATCATTTAACTGTATTAGTCTACCATCAATGAACCCTTCATAGCGACTGATGACTTCAGGGGGAATTACTCCCTCGCCTTGTTGTAGAACAAAGCCATCAGGATTAAGAAAAGCCCATCTGTGTAGAACTGGTGGCATCAGTACAAATCCAAACTTCTCCTGGCAATAGAAACAGTTAAAACATTGAAGGTTTTTCCAAAAAGTGTTTTCATCCTTTGCTATACAAGAATATTTCTTTTATCATTGAAAACTTTTTTTGAAATCCAAAAAAGCAAAAGCATTTCAAAATATATAGATAAAATAAATAAATAAATACATTTTTCAAGGGCATTTTGCTAGTGATGTAAATTCTTATTCAAAATAATAGTGAAATCATGAATATATTAAATAGTATTTTATTCACAATCACAGTTTAATCTGAAAGCTCTTCTTCACAGTTTCAGCCATAAGTTTTTTTCTCACTAGAAAAACAGCCTAGCGTGTCAACACCCTAAATATTTCCAGCTGTTGTTCTAAACTTACTTGAATAGCCGCTGGTACACTGCCCAAACCAGTTTCTTCAATCATACCTGTGCTGCCATCTACATTAACTGACACAACAGTCCATCTGGAAAGTATTGAATTTTTCAACCCTTTATGAGCTTCTTGAATCAAAAGTTTTCCTTTTCCATTAGAGATGTATAAAACCCCATTCTCCATGACAGAAGAGTTCATGTTTCCTAGTTTTCCCAGCTGGACAATATTGCCAGATAATTGCATGTTACTCCATGTGTCATTTGTTGTAAATACATAACTTGGATCTCGTACTATTGACCCATTTTTGACAAATGTCATCTTTTCCAAGGCTTTGCTTTCTGAACCTACAAAAAAAATGACATTTTGATAACAATTAATATAGTTTTACTTTTAAAAAATACATACCAACAAAACGTATGAAAAATCTCTAAAGTAACACATACCAGAAATGTGAATCTTGTCTGAAATATTCCTCAAAAGTTCACTGTTCAAAATCTCTGTAGAATTGTGTGTGTTGTTTTCTTTATTTAACCAGCCTTGGAATCCCCAATTATTGGATGTAAAAGTCTAAAGAAAAATATATCTTTTCATCTAAAAAATATTTTTAATTATTTATATCTTAACATGTAGTATATAAAATATCTTTAACAAGCTGAAGTCAAGATATTTATTTCAAAGATCATAAAATCAGATGTAAAATTATGTTCAAAACCAGTCAACATCATCCTCAGTTGTCATGAAAGAGTTGCAAACTTTCTTTCTAGTAATAATATAATTTTGGAAAAGTAAAAAAATAAATATTTTTCACCATTTTAAGAACAAAATAACCATTGTTTTTTAAGGTGAATGCTTTGTAGTTAAAAAGAGTATAAAATAATTTAGTATCTATGTATATCTATAGCCTGATATGAACAAAATTATCTGTCATCTAACTTATTCTAATCACTTTTTAAATTTCTTAGTTTTGATTATAAAATATCTAGAATTAATTACTCACTCTTTGAAGAAACAGTTTTGCATCCAAACATTACAAACAATTTATTACATAAGGTCATGTACTAGATTTCATTATTTCTCATCTAGACCTGTATAACCTAATGCCCTGCCTGACTTGTTTTTTTTTATTGTCCCCATCAATACCATCTAAACACTTGATTGTCTAATGTGTTGTTCTATTGAAGGATTAACACTAAACAGTTTCTTGTCAGTGTCGGAAATCAAATGGCTGTCTCAACTAGTCCATCATACAAAAGAACTTGTTTCAGCTATGTCTAAATACTGATTTATGCATAAATTATTTACTCATTGTAAGTGATTATTACAGATCAAATGACTGGAAAAATGTTTAAAATGCTTATATATTATGTGCAACAATGCTTTTTAGAAATATATAAGGAACCTGTATGTTGCAAGACTTTGACTTAGATGTTCCCGCCTCATTTCTATAGAAATCAGTCTCCAGCCGAAGCAGGACATTTTGACGCAGCCCTTTAGGCGCGGCCGTTTTGGTGGAACCGTTTTTGTGCGAAAATTTTTTCTCACATTATTTATGTTCATTGTATTATTATTTTAAAAAGAATGACACCTATCTATGTTTCATATGAGTGTTTGTGTTAAGATGTATTTATCATGTACAGAACAATAGAATAACAAAGCACCAGGGCTAGACATGATATCAGCAGAAATGCTAAAATATGGGGGACAGTGCATTGTTAACAGAATGACAGATCTTTTAAATCTCTGTTGGCGAACTTCAAAAGTCCCAGAGGACTGGCAAAAGGGAGTGATTGTAAAGCTTCCAAAAAAGGGAAACTTGGCAGACTGCAACAACTGGAGGGGCATTACTCTCCTCTCTGTCCCGGGCAAAGTTTTCAGCACTGTTTTGTTGAGACGGCTTCAACAGTCTGTAGATGAAAGGCTCAGAGAAGAACAAGCAGGTTTCCGAAGAGGCAGATCATGTACAGAGCAGATTTTCGTTCTACGAAATATCATAGAACAAAGTCTTGAGTACCAATAACGGCTAACGATCAGTTTCGTGGACTTCAAAAAAGCGTTTTGATAGTATCCACAGAGAATCACTATGGAAAATAGTTAGAGAATATGGTATCCCAGAAAAATTCGTCCAGATCCTACGACACCTTTACAGTCAATCTAGTTGCTGCATTAAAACAGAAGAGGGAACAACAGAGTTTTTTTTACAATCGAGACAGGTGTGAGACAGGGGTGCATCTTATCTCCCTTCCTTTTCCTCCTAGCCATCGACTACATAATGAGGAGAGCAAGGAACCAGACTGCCTTTGGTATTCCATGGCATGAACAGCTCCGATTGACGGACTTGGACTTCGCTGATGATGTTGCACTACTCGGGGCTACAAATAAATGCATTCAAGAAATGACGGAGAGCCTAGACAGAGAGGCATCCGCATAAACTTGGATAAAACTAAAATTATGCGAGTGGGATATAAGGCAAAGGGTGTCCCCGTCAGACTTGGCGAGTCAAAGCTTGAAGAGCTGGACAAGTTCACGTACCTTGGCAGCATCATAACAAATGATGGAGATGCTTACCATGATGTAGAGTGCCGAATAGGAAAGGCAGGGAGCATTTTCCAAAGGCTGCAGCCTATTTGGACTAGCCAAGCCATTGGACTCAAGACAAAAATACACCTTCTCAACACAATCGTCATTCCAACTGCTACATATGCATGTGAGACGTGGAAGTCATCTGTCAAAATTGAGAAAAGACTAAATGTGGCTCAACAGAGATGGCTGAGACGGATTTTGGGAGTCAATTACACAGATCGGGTCTCAAGCAAGGAAATCCTATGCCGAACTGGGAGTCGAACACTTGGTGAGGTTATGACTGAGCGTCGCATGAGGTTTGCGGGACATGTTCTACGTCAAAATGAATTACGCACACCAAGAGTTGCAATAACATGGAAGCCAAAACAAGGAAAGCGCAAACAGGGACGCCCTCGTATTACTTGGCGACACACCTTCATGGAGGACCTCAAAACAGTGGACACCAGGTGGGAGGAGGCTTCAGACATTGCCAGTGACAGATCTTTATGGAGACAGCTTGCCGCCCAATGCGCCGAACGGCGCGGGAGGACCTAAGTCTAAGTAAGTAAGTCTAAGAACAATAGATTTTTGTCCGTAATTTTTGGTATTTAAGTTTGTTATTTAATTATTGTTAGATCACTAACATTACACAAGACCAGGCAGCAATCCATACCTCACAGTTAGCATACATGAAATAATCAAAGTTATTGAAACTTTTTTTCATGTGTCGGGGGGGGGGGGGGGGGTATATTGCAGTAGTACATATAGGGCAGGCAGTACAAAAACCCTTTCTGCATCTGCCATAAACTAACGTAAATCTGTGAGAATATAGAAAGAGAGATTCTGAATGTCCTATCCACGAAAAGCTTTTTCTTTTGACTGCTCCAACTGCCATGAATGAAATGGCAAAGGTTTTGCCAGTCTGGCAGCGTGCTGGACAAATTAGTTAATGTTCCAAACTATGCGAAGTTATAAAGATGTAGGGGTGAAGAGGTGAAAGAGAGAGGTAGACCTTGAACCGCTCTCGGAATTAAAGATTAAGAATTATAAATTCGCACCTAGGGATGTCAAGAGGAGTGCCAGAAACAGATTATGATCTTACCCGTGAGAGAGGGAAGGGTGGAGGAAAGAGCATGTGCAAGGAGTGAAAGGTACCCAGAAGAGAGGGGACTGGATAGGTGTCACAGGTAATGACCAGTCCAAAGGCGATGATCGCCAGACGCATGACGCAAACGATCAGTGCTTGGTGCTGGTCTTGTCTTCGTTTGTTTGACTTTACCTGCGTCAAGGGGAGATGTGTCACCCTAATCATCCCTACCCCATTTCTCAATATATATCTTTTAAAAGTTTCTTAGCTTGTTCGAATATAAAAATTGTTGTCGATTCTTTTGTTTTAAATGTCTATTGGACAGAAATAGAAGAATGCCATCCAGTGCGCTTAGCAGAAATCATATATAATTAAAGGGGAGGTGGAGCATGTCATTACTATTCAGAAATTGACTTATCATATTGTTATAACTCTGCCATGCGCACCGCCATCCAAGCTAGAAGGTGCGCACTGTGATAAACTGGACTGAGAAGGATGTCAACATTAGAAAGAGAAGAGAAAATGATCTCCACCCAAGTGAGAGCTGATGTAAAGATGCTGTGCTTAAGACATGTTGTTCTACATGTATTTGTGATAGCCTGTAAATAAACATCTATGTCTCGTTGAGTTTGCCTCCCTTCTTTTATTACAATATATTTGTGAAATCAGCAAAAACCTTTAAAAAAAACATTTTTTTACAACAACAACAACAACAACAAAAACAATTCGCTGGATGGGGTTAGAATTTATACTATCATATCATACTAGACTAGATGGAAATAAACATTGTTAAAAAAGCTACGCGGTTATTAAATTATCGTCAAATAATACCTCACGCCAAAACGTCCCCTGCGCCAAAACATCCCCTGCGCCAAAAATGGTCACTCCAAAACGCCACGTACCGGCCTCCAGCAAGTTTACAGCCTCTACCAACTCATGTCCTCGGCACTGAGATCTTCCATGATTGTGTGACACCATGTTATACAACAATGTCTTCGTCTACATTTTTTTGTTTCAGCCTCCATGTTATTGCTCCCCTTGGAAAGCATGAATCTTTCTGAGAACATGTCCACAAATGTTATGCAAGGCTAAGTCACAACCTTGCTGAGTAGGCGAGTGCCCATTCATCATCAAATTTCTTTGTTTGTTATGTGATTTCTGTGACTTAAAATCCATCTTAGCCATTGCTGATGAGACAGATTCTCTTGATCTTAGCAATAAATTCATCTCTCACATTTCTTGCTGTTGGTAGGATGATTAGATTAAAGAGGTGACCTTTTGTCTCAAGACTAAAAGGTAGTCTTGTCCGAATAAGCCATTACCTTTGAAAAATAGCCCCCACCTTTCCTATGCTGCATCAAGGATGCTATATATTTTAACAATTGTTGTCCCAATACATTTAAAAACAAAACATTAAATTTGATTAAATTTTGTTTTGCAAATAAAGCAAGTTCAAATATTCTAGAAAACTAAAACAATAACAAATAAATTAAATATTAAAAGGTCTTAAGAAAAAACATATATATCAAGAATAAGAAGTAAGTAAATAAGAAGCCCACATACTTGTCCAGGTTGTACATTCCTAATGACTCTATATTTTAGCCTAATAAGAAGTTTAGCTCCAAACTCTTTATTAGCTGTATTTGGCAATGATATGAGGCTGTTATTAGTAAATACAGCTGAACCAACAGTGGACAAGCCAACTCCTTTGACTTCGATATGTTGATGATTCTTTGAACTGTCATCAAAAGTACCATTAAATGTCAACTTGACAGCTGGTAAACATCCTGAAAATTGATGTTAAACAAATTTTATTTTACAATCTGTAAGTCTGCTGATCGGTAAGTAAAAACAGTAAAAGAGTTTTAAAAAGTCATTAGGACAGAGAGAGTAAAGAAGCTAGCAAACACATCTATCTCCATATCAATTGACATCCAGCAGACAATGGTTTTTGCCTGTGCTGGATGTGGCCAAGTATTTAGGTTGCAGCTGGGGCTACAAAGCCACAGGAAATAATGCATACCTCATTAGTCTACAGACTCAAAGATAAGCCTTATTATTATCATTAAAAGTATTAAGCAACTAAGGAAAGTCAGAAACAAATAAAATCCTAACAAGCTAAAGACAAATATCTACAATAAATGGATTACAAAGTTATCTTATCAACAACTTTGGACATTCAAAATTGGGCAGCAATTTCTGATATCCATCTTACTACCATCCCATTCTTGCAAGCCTAAATTATTTTGAAGTCCCATACTACTAAACAATTCAGTGGAGCAAGTCGATGATAATTTCTTAAAATTAACTTATTGCAATAGCACTATACTCAAGGTCATGTCTCTAGTATCAAACTGAAAACAACATTTACCAATTTGTGGTACAACCAGACTGACATCATAAGTGCAGGCACAATGTTTATGGCTATACATCTGGCCAGGTTTACAGTTCCTTCTGATATTTCCTTGGCCTGGTAGAATCTCTAAATAGCTATAGTAACTTTGATGGTCAGGACGAAACTGGCAAGCACCTGGCAAGGAAATTCACTATATAAATGGTATATTTCAAATATGTATTTAAAAACCTAATGTTTAGAGATCATATTAAAATATTATAACTGATAACGTTCATATTTTCTTCATAAAAATATTCAGCATAGACAAAAAAAGTCAGTCCAATTTTAATTACCTTGGTTGTATATAGTTACATCTAAAGGACAAGGATCCTGACAAGAGGGATCAGGGATACATCCAGGTCCATCCCTGTACCTGTAACCAGCTTCACAGCATAAAGGACTGGACCGTCCAGTCACGCAGCTCAAATAACTTCTACAATTTGCAGTTTCAGATGTTGTAGGGTACCTTTTCAGGTTAGGGGAATTCTTGCACTTATCTAGATAACAATGGGAGGGGAGAATATTTCTTGTTAGAAAATAATTTTATTAGCAAGTGAGATATTTAATGACCTAATAATTATTTATACAGTAAATTTTGTTCAATAACAAACTGTTTTTGTAGACCTATTTCTATATCTATTAGATTATTTCAAATTTTATTTAATAAAACATATTTCAATATTTCTTTCAACATGTTGTTGTATGATAGCATACTTTAAGTATATCTAAACTGACCAGCTGGGCAATGCACATATCTGGCATCAAGACAGGACACAGCCTCATGACTCCAGAACATTCCAAATGGGCATGACTTGATGCTTGGTGTGTATGAAGCACCATTTGGCAAACACAAAACATATTTTTCACAGTCATCTGGTAAAGGGTTGAAGCCGACTCCACCCTCAACCAAACACTGTTGACACAATGCTAATAAAGGCAAAAAAGAAATATTTAAAATGAATATGTTAGATATAGGCCTATAGACTCTATCTTTGCATTTTTCTAGAAATAATTAAGTCTTTAAGGAAAAAAATTAATATATATCTCAGTCATCAATAATAATTAACAAACCTGGAATTGTAGGTTGAGTAGTAACTCTTGTTGTTGTAGTGGACAAACTTGTGGACAGGGTTGTGTTTTCTTGAATTACTGCAAACAAATAATAAAATTCAGTAAAATAAAGATGGGAAAGAAAAAAGCAAAGAACAACATTTTAAAAGGACTAAGTTAAAACTAATGGAAGAAGTAACTTTTAGAGCTAATAACCAAGTTTCATTTAATCTGTATAAAATTGTGTTTTTTTTTTCTTTTATTTGTTTTGACATTTGAAACAGCAACTGACCTATACAAATGTTGTCTCTCAACACTTTCACCATGCCAATGAGATATTTATAATCTGGAGCATCAAACATTGACTGTGTTGATGTGGCCATGTCTAACATTTCCTCTTGAACAACTTGATTGCCAACACCCACAACAAATATCACAATGCCCTTTAATAGAGGTGAAAAAATGTTATCTAACATAAAATATGAATTAAGGATGTCAATACAAATTAATGAGATAGATCAGCACATGGTAAACCACATTGACATTAAGATTTATCATGATCAATAAAATCATCTACTATGTAGGTAATGTCTTGACATTCAATCCAATGTTAATAGTAAACTATACATACAAAAACTAATCATCCCTTACTGCTCATGTAACTTCCCCCTATTGACTTTCTTCTGAAGAACTTAAGTGTACAAAACTTCTACAGTATCTAGTAAGACAGCCTTGGTTAGCCATGTACTTATGTGACTAATTAAATAATATTGTAAAGGATAACAGTTAATTATTTATATATTTTTAATTTTAAGTTATATAATTTTAAACGACAGGGAATTCGTTTTCAATAATTGTTTCCATTTCCTACAAATGTAAAAAAAAATCCCATCAAAATAACACTTTTTCTCTTTTAAATAATACTATATTTCAACATAAGTATAATGCCATCTCAATATATAAACATGAATATTACTTTAAAAACTTTGTTTACCTAGTGGTAAGTTTGATGAAAACAAGTGGTGAGCTGTTGTTTATGAAAGTTAAGATAGTTGTCTGTCTCAATTGGTAGAATGACTATGGGCTATAGCATTGATCTCTCAATGAGATGAGGTATATATATAGTTCAATCATCGTGGTTCGATGATGACCACTTTTGTCATCCAGGGGGCTGAGGGCTTTGCACTGGGGTTTTGTGCCTCCTCATGTGGCTGGTGAGACCTATGTGAACAGGGAATGTACAGCTGCACACTGGGCAGGTTATTCCAGCTGGAGCTAGTGTCATTGACCTTGCTTTTCTTCTCTGGCGCTTTTCTTCTGCCAGTGATGTTCTCTTTTCCTCAGCAACCTGTGCGCCAGTTTTCACAGCACGATGCCATGATGCGGTGAGATGTGGATGTAGAGCGCTACTCTGGAGAGACATTACTGTCTACATACAAATCAGGTTAAGATGACATTTGATTTGGTGGTAGAGGAACCAGCCTTCTTTTATTTGACACACGTATCTTCCAGAGCTGAAGCTAATGCTAACTTTGTCAGCATTTCTCTCCACATTGTGTAGTCTAGGGCTATGTCTTCTCAGTAGTCAATATCAATGTCCACTGCTTTGATTATATTCAGTTTTTCTTATTCAACTTCTATCCGGCAAATATGACCAAGCCAGTGTAGGCATCATACAGTTATACAAACAGATATAAAAACAATAATTTTCGAATTTCAAGAAATAATTTTCTTTAATTGAAAAGCTAAAAAGGTAGACACTATACCTTTTGTTTAGCAAGATGAGCCTGACGTTTTGTTTCTGAAGGATTTGAGCTCTTTCCATCAGTGATTACAATCAAAATATGAGGGACATCAGGACGTCCTTGTGAAGCTAGCATACTATTTACAGTCTCTATACCCAGTGCTGTGTTAGTTTTAGCAATAGGTGGTTGAACCAGTGCTGATGCTGATGCTTTTAATTCAACTTTATCTAGGTAAAAAACAACTGTCAATGTTAATTTTTACAAAAAAAGTAACATTAGAAATATTCCTAACAACTGTCAATGTTAATTTTAACAAAAAAAGTAACATTAGAAATATTCCTTCAACTTATAAGCACATAAAAAATTGAAAAAAAAAAAAAAGCAGACAAATTGATATGGTATAGTTCTCATGAAACATACATTAAAAATTAAAATCAAATTGAATTCAGTCTCATGGAAATGCTTAGTGAAATCCTAAGCTACAAATAAACTTCAATCAAATGATATTAAGAAGTATACAATGCATTACAATTTCTAAGAGAAATGTGAAACTCACACCCTTTGAATTCCTGATAATGTTGCACTGAACAAAAAGAGTTATTTTTTACAATTTCATTTTAAATCATTTTTTTTCTTGTCTCTTCTTTTCATAGCCTAGTAGATTCTGTTAAAGAATGTTTTGTTGATGGCCAATGTCCTTTCCATTTTCATTTAAAATTACATTGCAAAAAGAGAGGTCACTTATTAACTTAATTCAATATTCTTATTAACTAGCAATTCAGCTAAGCAACAATCTTTTGTGATTCTTTGAAAACCATGAAACCATTTTTATTTAAACATTATAATTACATTAAAATTACATTTTTTTATATATCACAGAGCCATCTTTGAAAAAATAAAAATTTCTCATCATGTGAAAGTTATTAATAGGTGGAATGAAAGAAGGATTGCTTGATGAAAGTAGATTTTTAATTATCCATATGAAAGATGTTTAAATATACTTTTATGCAATAAAGTCTGCAATCAGATTTGAAAGTAAAAAAAAAGGTATGCAAATCCAAATACAAATTTTTTTAGAACTGAATTACTTACTTTTGAATGGGGATAAGGGTACAATATCACCTATGTCAGTTCCAAACACAACTAAACCAACATGTACTGACTCCATACCAATGTCTATACTGTTGATTAGATAAGAAATAAACTGTTTCCCTTTTATCCAGTCTGCCGGGGAAACACTGTAGGAGCCATCAATTAGAAAAACAATGTCTGCAGGTTTGGAGCATGGAAATGCTGGGAATAAAAAAAGTCATTTTTATTGGCTGTAAAAATCAACATTATTTTTTTAGAATAATAATAATAATATAAAATAATATTTGATAAAGCATGAAACTGAAAAAACAAAAACAAAACATTATTATAAATTGCATAAGTAACAAGTCTATTTCAATACATGTTTATCATTTATTTCTTATATTAATAACAAATTAGATTCTATTGGTTTTTTTTCTTAGTTGTTTACTTTAGATATAAGTTCATTATTATAAAGTTATCAAAAGCTGAAAAGTAGTTAAGATTTTATAGCATTACTTAGATTCTAGGAAAACAGACAAACTTACGTGAGACATAAGGACTAGTGGTGGGTTCCGTTGTAGTTGTTGTTATAGGACTGGTTTCAATAGTAGATGTGGTTGTAGGTATGACTGCAATACAAGTATAGCATACTTTAAAGATAATGATTGTTTAAAATAGGATGTCCAAATTATCTCTTCTTTAGAACCAGCGCATGAAGACAATCTAAAATATGGTGACTAAGTTCTTTTAGCAAAAATTCACAACAACAAAACTTAGAACTGTAATGGGTATGTGGAATAAAAGAATAAGTTCTGTATCAATGAGAAGTCACAGAATAGGAATAAGGATCAACAATAAAAAAAAAGTAAAAGAAAAGAATGGAAGTAAGTCTTTAGCCTTAAACTACCTCATAGTCATAGAAACTTAAAACGTGTTGGAGTATTACAAGTTCAAAGCACGAACGTTTATGTTTCTGGCACTTTTTTAAAAAATCTAAAACCATCTATATTTTTAGAATGTCACCATGAACAGTTGCAGCCTGACACTTTGGTCTGCTTTTTCTATTAAAATAACTGCTGTCCTGAGCAAAAACAAAAGTTAAACTCTGTAGACAATCTTGCAATTACCATGAGAGAATATTTAAATTCACATAAAATAATATCTTTAATTTAAATTAGAATATATATTTTAGTTTGTGATAAGTTCAATCAATCAATGTGGGAAAGGAACAACATTAATAGATAGAACATAAGATTTAATTTGGGCCTACATTTCAGAAAATGAGCTGACACAAAATTAATCAAATAATTTCCCAAGCTTTTTTAATTTACTAACTTTCACAAATGAGATCTTCCAGCTGTTTCACTACGTTATGGAGACCTGAGAAGTTTTGAACTTGAAAAAGACGATTCTCTGAACCTGCTATAGCTTCTAGTTCTTCAAGAAATGTTTCATTGCCAACTCCTAGTGCAATCATGTCAATGTTAAACTCATTTCTTGCACGTTGGGCTTGCTGAAAGAATGACATGTCAATGGATCTAAGAACCTAAAAAACTATCAACATAATAAACAGAAGTTTCTTGTCATCTTATAATAGTACTAAGATTAAAATTATTATTAAAATAACTGCTGTCCTGAGCAAAAACAAAAGTTAAACTCTGTAAACAATCTTGCAATTACCATGAGAGAATATTTAAATTCACATAAAATAATATCTTTAATTTAAATTAGAATATATATTTTAGTTTGTGATAAGTTCAATCAATCAATGTGGGAAAGGGACAACATTATTAGATAGAACATAAGATTTAATTTGGGCCTACATATCAGAAAATGAGCTTCTAGTTCTTCAAGAAATGTTTCATTGCCAAATCCTAATGCAATCATGTCAATGTTAAACTCATTTCTTGCACGTTGGGCTTGCTGAAAGAATGACATGTCAATGGATCTAAGAACCTAAAAAACTATCAACATAATAAACAGAAGTTTCTTGTCATCTTATAATAGTACTAAGATTAAAATTATTATTAAAATAACTGCTGTCCTGAGCAAAAACAAAAGTTAAACTCTGTAAACAATCTTGCAATTACCATGAGAGAATATTTAAATTCACATAAAATAATATCTTTAATTTAAATTAGAATATATATTTTAGTTTGTGATAAGTTCAATCAATCAATGTGGGAAAGGGACAACATTATTAGATAGAACATAAGATTTAATTTGGGCCTACATATCAGAAAATGAGCTTCTAGTTCTTCAAGAAATGTTTCATTGCCAAATCCTAATGCAATCATGTCAATGTTAAACTCATTTCTTGCACGTTGGGCTTGCTGAAAGAATGACATGTCAATGAATCTAAGAACTTAAAAAACTATCAACATAATAAACAGACGTTTCTTGTCATCGTATAATAGTACTAAGAGTCGCCTTCACTGTGAACATCATCGGAATAGAAGATTATCAAGCCTACATCCTAAACTAAATCTCCTACAAGATGACTGAGACTATGCTGCACAATTGTGAGAGCATTTCAAATTATTTAACACAATGTAGGGCATCGCTCTTCTGTCTATTGAAAGCTGGAAAAGTCATTGACCGTCCTAGACTACCACTGATGGATCGCAAAGTGTAAGATTTTTTTATTTTTTTTTCAAAAAATCAGATGTAACTATTGGGGCAACCATAGAAATTAAAATTATAGACCTCCTTTTTGGCGCAGGAAACAAAACAAATTGAAATCGATATCTCTATAACAAAATGTAAATTCGGAGATAAGCAAAAAGAATTCTTAGTCTCTAATGGAAATATCCATGAACATATCCATAGACATAGATCTTGATCTATATGTATGTCTATCGGTCTACCTTTTGGGGAAAAAAAAATCAAAACTAATTCTAGGAGAAATTTGTTTTTACCATCAAAAAGAGTAAGAAAAAAATGAATTGTCTGTAAATTATTCTAATCTAGATATCTATATTTGTAAAATATAATTCAACATGACTGGGGTGCGAAAACTGTTTGGGAAGGTGTGTGGAAGAGGCAAGAAAAAATATATTGAACGTCTTCAGCATACATGTTTAAAGAGGGTGCCTGGAGGCGATATGAATGTTTGGAATAGCTGGACTTTTTTTTTTCAATGGAATATCGACGATGTGATATGTAAGTCAAAGTAGGCGGCGGAGGGGGGAGTTAAACAAGATTTAAAAACGCATTTATCAAAAGATTTGTGTGTGTGTTTTTGGAGGTCTACATTTCGCTCTTTAATATTGGAAGTTTACAAACGATGGATCTCTGATTCCACCTTCTATATAGACTTGCAAAGTCACATGACTGTTAGCATGAGTATCGGCATTTTTATAAGATGGAGTTGAGGCTTTGCCCCTTCTTCTGTCAGTGCTAATAGTTACTCAGGTTCAATATCTGAGCCAGGTCAGGAGTTGGCTGTTTGTCAGCTAAATTATACCCAAATATGGGAAAGGTTTCGGGAGACAAGTCTGAGGAAAAATCAGGCGCCGGTGACTCTTAGGCAGCTTGCAGATCTTAGACTCTGGAATAGCCTGTGTCGCCGTTGATCCTAAATTATATCGGCAAGTGCCGTTCCTTTATACACCAACTGAGTTTCAACTATATCTAATGGCCAGGCACGGCATGTCATTGGCACCATTTTTAAGACGTGAAGTGCTTAGCCTCGTTAGCCTTGGAAACTGATGACCCTAAACTGTATCAGTTGTCTGCTGTTCTTGGATGGAGATGGGGAACTGTTGTTTGAGTGACAACATTCTGACTAGAACCAATGCCCATGCTCTCATCTCATCCTTCCAGATGAGTCGTTGTCGTTTTACAAGTGAAGGCGGCCAACAATGAAGACGACAATCAGACAATACCTTATGTAGTTCTACAACCTTGATAAATGTTACAACTTACACTGATAGTCTGTTGGACATCAGAGGATCTCCCATCAGTGATGATGACACCAATTTGTTTAGCATCAAAAACATACCTGCCTTGATCTGAAGACATTTTAATCAATGTCTCTATGGCTTTGGCAGTGTTTGTGCCTGTGAAGATTGAAGGCAGAAATTTAGGTCGTAAGACACTGTCAATGTTTAACACTATAGCGTGAAAGACTTATATTAAAATATTAAAAATCTACTTCTAGACCAAGTGATAAAACAATGAGTCAATACAACTTAAAAATATTAAAATTCTGTTCATAATCAAGATTATATAATTAGATACTTTGACTTCTTTTTTCTCTTTCAGATGTTCTTCAGATCCTACAAAAAGAAAGTATCTTGAAGCACAATTCAACTAAACAAAACAATGTTTTGTTTATTTTATTTTCCAATCTTACCAAGTTCCATATGAGCAGCTTCTTCAAGCATACGTTTTAATTCTGCTTTAGTCTTGAATGGTTGTAAATCTATAACCTATAGACATAGATTAAATTTGTTTATAACCTAACGTACTAGTAGTTCTAATAAATATTAAAAATGGCTGAATTTATATAGCAGGTGATGCTTGGACAGGAAATCCTTAGAATGTCCAGCATCGTTGATATATGAAATCATTGGTCCACTTACTAATCCGATATCCGTGCTATAAACAATGACCCCAACGTGTATAGCGTGTCTGTCCACATGGAGGCTGTCTATTAAAACAGACACGAACTTTTTCTCTTGCTCCCACTCCTCAGCCTTGATACTGTCTGAAGAGTCCATTATGAAAACAACATCAGCTGGGACATCACAGCGCTTGTCTAGAGAGTGGAACATAGAGCAAACAAAGTAAAGTTATGATAGTTTAAAATAAAACAAAGCAATGTTATGATAGTTTCAAATAAAACAAAGCAATGTTATGCTAGTTTTAAATAAAACAAAACAATGTTAGGATAGTTTAAAATAAAACAAAGCAAAGTTATGATAGCTTCAAATAAAAGAAAGCAATGTTCAACTAGTTTCAAATAAAACAAAGTAATGTTGTGCTAGTTTCAAATAAAAGAAAGTAATGTTATGCCAATTTCCAATAAAACAAAGCAATGTTATGCTAATTTAAAAAAAACAAAGCAATGTTATGCTAGTTTCAAATAAAATAAAGTAATGTTTATATGAAATTCGAAACGTTTGCTTTTTTAACATAAAATTTAATCTACATCACATATTTTACCCGGAACATCTGAATTCTTTTTACAAAGAAATGCCAAGATGGTAAGAGAAGTTCAATAGTCAAGTGAAGTTCAATAGTCCAGTAAAGTTCAATAGTCTAGTGAAGTTCAATAGTCCAGTAAAGTTCAATAGTCCGGTAATTAATTAATTTTTGGGTGTGGTGGCTGAGTGGTAAAGAGCTTGGCTTCCGAACAAAGGGTTCTATGGTTCGAATCTCGTTGAAGATTGGGATTAGGAATTTCGGGATTTTAAGCCCAGCTTTAAAGGCTACGTGACATTAGTTGGCGAAAGGTAAAGTTGGTTGATTGTTGAGCTGGCCACATGACATTCTCGTTAACAGATCTATCTGCCCTATAGATTGTAAATTCTGAAAGAAGTGCTTTATTTTTTTTAAGTTAGAATTTTGCACTCAGTGCAATAAAAAGCTTAGATTGGAAAATAAATGCCACATTAACGATCTCAAACAATAAGGAATTTTTTGTCCTCGGAATAAATAGAACAGCTCACTTAAACTGTTGGCTATTTGTCTTTTTGAAAGAATATTTTTTACATATACTTTTTAAATTTATGCCATATTTAACCGAAGTAAAAAAAAACTAAACAAAGTAATATAATAATGAAGTATTAAAATAAAACTAGTTGGTGAATGCAGCAAACAGTCATTCCATAAGTTGTTATCTTCTTGTTTCTCGGATAAGTTCACTGTATGGTCTTTTTTTTTAATGAGCTAATTAAAGAAAACATCAAGTACAACTATATATTGATCCAGGTGTTTGTTTTAAAATGAATGAGGAGTTGAAGTGAATGTCAAACACACACATACAACTTACTAATGGTGAAGGTTTCTTTAAATGTCATCACTAAAACACACACAACTTACCAATGGTGACGGCTGCTGTAAATGTCATCGCTAAAACAAAAGTAAGTAACACTGTCTTCATTGTTTCCAGAGTGTGTTCCTACAACATCCAATTGTAACACTATCTGAGTGTTCAAGCACTGTCTATACTGAACTTCAATATTTGACAGTACACGTGAACAACAGGTACAGAAACTGCAAGCGCCAAAGCTTAACGTTGAACGAGTTTTGTTAACCAATGGAGAAAGCATTTCGATAGACTATTTCACTTTCAACTAGCTTGACGGCCCTTAACAGGTCTGGCAACATGGGCAAGACATAAACTTAGAAACAAGTAGGACAGTAAACCTTTCGACTTGACATCATCCAGTCATGCATCAAACGTTCTTCATTGTGCTCATCAGAAGAAGGCATTTGAACAAACATTACATGATAAATGCATAAAAAGAAAATATTTGTGTAGAAAAATTAGTGAACATTAATGTACGTAAACATTGGACTAATTAATTATTATTAAGAACATGTGGGTTTCAACGAAACTATTTCTTAGATCAGGAATTTGTTAATACATGGGATATTGATCATATCTTTACTCTGCTTTGTTATTTTGGATACAAGCCAGTTATTTGTTGGGGGGGGGGGGGGGGGGGGGAGGAGGAATGACGGAAGGAAAGAGAATTGCCAACTTATTCATTCTAGGCCTAATCTATTGAATAACCTAATTAGGGTATTCATTCTAGACCTAATCTTTTGAATAACAAACTTATTCATTCTAGGCCTAATCTATTGAATAACCAACTTATTCATTTTAGACCTAATCTATTGTATAACCAACTGATTCATTCTAAAATGTTTTACATGTTTCGGATGTTCCTTCAGAGTTGAGGATAATTACTTCCTAGTCCAAACCTCCCGCTGGACGACGGGGGATGGCAGCGGGCAGGGTTTGAACCCTGGACCATCGATAAATCTGAACGACAGTCCAGCGCGCAAACCGCACGACGAGGCAGCCATCCATTCTAGGCCTAATCTATTGAAAAACCAACGTATTCATTCTAGGCCTAATCTATTGAATTTCTATGTTGTTGTTTCTTTCAAAATGTTTTTCGCTAATCCTTTTTAGATTTCCTTTCAATAACTATTGTACAACCATTATCATTCTAGCATTAAACGAATTGCTTAGTTTATAACTTGTACAAATGCTGTAAATGAGCATTTGCCTTTTAAAAAAAAAAATTTTGTTTGATTTTGTTACGTTTTCATAACTCCAAACTTGTTTTCAAGAACATCTTGCTCGAAGCTCTCTTTTAAGTGACTGGTTTAAATTTGTCCTGATCAACTCTAAGGATAGATCGTAATCACTCTATAATGTCTCAATCAACATCTCTAAAAGATTCTATAATGTCTCAATCAACATCTCTAAAAGATTCTATAATGTCTCAATCATCTCTAAAAGATCCTATAATGTCTCAAGCAACATCTCTAAAAGATTCTATAATGTCTCAATCAACATCTCTAAAAGATCCTATAATGTCTCAATCAACATCTCTAAAAGATTCTATAATGTCTCAATCAACATCTCTCAAAGATTCTATAATGTCTCAATCAACATCTCTAAAAGATTCTATAATGTCTCAATCAACATCTCTCAAAGATTCTATAATGTCTCAATCAACATCTCTCAAAGATTCTATAATGTCTCAATCAACATCTCTAAAAGATTTTATAATGTCTCAATCAACATCTCTAAAAGATTCTATAATGTCTCAATCAACATCTCTAAAAGATTCTATAATGTCTCAATCAACATCTCTAAAAGATTCTATAATGTCTCAATCAACATCTCTAAAAGATTCTATAATGTCTCAATCAACATCTCTAAAAGATTCTATAATGTCTCAATCAACATCTCTAAAAGATTCTATAATGTCTCAATCAACATCTCTAAAAGATTCTATAATGTCTCAATCAACATCTCTAAAAGATTCTACTTTATTCATTAGATGTGTGCCTACTGATATGTCAAAATACTGAAAGCTCAATATCTAACCTGCTAAGGAACACAAAACTGCATATTGAAAAATAATTTTTAAATTGTATGTGTTAACTTCTAATTTTTAAAAAAAACTTCAAGATTTCCTTTTATGGCTGCATCTGGTTCAAGAAACGATTATATATAAGCTCCGCCAGATGGTTCACTATTTCACTTGATTTAGATCAAAATATTTACTACAATGTCAGCCATTGAATTCTGTCTAAAATAGATCATCATGTTGTATCTCAGATATGCATGACTGTGACCTAGAGATTTAGTTGGCTTCTTTTGTTAAGTAGTGACATGCATGAATGTGACACAGGAAAAAGGTCAAACAGACAAATAAACTGGATTGACCAGACAGTCTAGATTACATCTCCGACACAGTGCTTGTTTTCAATGGAAACAATTTACATTCGCATTTTTTAACTGAAAATGTCAAAACTATGGAATTATAAGAAATGCATTTTGTTAAGGACAAAAAAAGAAAGCATGATCATCATGTGTATGAGTAATTTTATTCTAGGTTTTAAAAATGTGTAACTCTAGGTGCAACGTTCCAATCACTAGGCTACTGAGACTTGAAACGTTTGATACAATTTTACCGTTTATATTGCTTGTTTTTGTACCACTGGGCGGTCCATAGGTAAGCAATGTCAGTAAAAGGTAGGCTTTAATATTTTCATCGTGAATATCGTAAGTACAAACTATTAACAGGAAAAATCATACCTCCCTTCACACTACATGAAACGTGTGACAATCATACCTCCCCACCTAAAATCTAGAAGTGTGACAATCATACCTCCCTACATAACAAAAAAACTGGAGGTTTGACAATCAGATCTCCCTTCATAAAAACTAGACGTGTGACAATCATACCTTTCTACATAAAAACTAGACGTATGTGAGGTGAAATCGTTTCGACGCGTCTGTATTGTTTGTCCATTTGATGTTGTTTTTATTTTATTGTTTATATTATATAGAACGTTTATTTTCATTCGACGATGACATTTTTGTCATCCAGGAAGGTTGAGGACTTAACACAGCATGCTCTGTGACTTATGAGACCTATGTCGGGCCTAGTATTCCAGCTGGACCTTGTGCGAGTTGGTTGATTTTCTTCTTTGGTACTTTTCTTCAGCCAGGCTGTTTTCACAATGTGGCGCCATGATGCCCAATAATTTGCTTTCGTCTCCCAGGTGACAGGATCCATGATGAAGGTGTCCTAAAGGCTAATTTTTCTTTGATCACCTTGGGCTCGCTTTTTATCCATTAGCAGGCCGTAAAGGAGCCTTTAGAGATGTGGGAGTTGCCCATTCTGCAGACGTAGCCTTCTCATCGCGATTGTGACTGGCAGACGACCAGTGATAGCGAGGGAATAAATATGACGTAGCCAACTGACAGTTACCTTTTATTGTGCCCTAAAGTTCTGCTCAATAACTGAACCACAGAACATCATCAGTAACTTCTCAAAAGCATGTACGGATTTCAGTCTTACAAAAAAATACCAAGAAGATAGAGGTCATCTACCTGCCAGCTTCAGAAAAATCCTCCAACAATCAGAATAAACAGACAATTGATTAAATGATCATCTAGTTTATTGTTGACTTTTGGACAAAGGAGTTGGTGAATGGCCAAACTCATTCAGAAGAAGTACTATCCCTGTGTTTGCAATTAGTCATGTAAAACACTGCACACATCCTTAATCTTTGTAATTGAAGACAATGCAATAATTATAATCACATACAAGCCTATTAAATATTGTTGTAAAAATGGCATGATCAGTGCATGCCCATGTTACAGCATGCTTAGTGCATATCCATGTTATAGAATGCTCAGTGCATGTCCATGTTATCACAGCATGCCCAGTGCATATCCATGTTATCATAACATGCTCAGTGCATGTCCATGTTATCACAGCATGCTTAGTGCATGTCCATGTTACAGCATGCTTAGGACATTTCCATATTATAACATGCTCAGGACAACTTCTATTATAGCATGCTCAGTGCATGTCCATATTATAGTATACTCAGGACAACATATAGCATGCTCAGGACAACTTCATATTATAGCATGCATAGGACAACTATTATAGCATGCTCAGGACATCTCCATATTATAGAATGTTCAGGACATCTCTGTTATAGCATGATCAGGACATCTACAATAGTGTTCTCAGCTATTTTCTTGCTATGATGGAACACAAGTGAAGCCAACATGTCTTATTAAAAGACAGCATGACATTCAGTCTGGTGACCAGCTTTTAACCCTTCAGCTGCATGCTCCATCTGTAAAAATTTTATTTGTTTTATCCAATCTCTGTGGCACTCAACACAATTTGTCTGATAAATATTTAAGATGTGTTTGGTCTGACATCAATGTTAACAAACAAGAAATGTTTCTAAACAAATTTATTTTAGTAATCTTCAGTATGAGTAAAGCTTTGCACTGCAGGAGCATACACGAAATAGAAAGGGGCATGAAAGAGAACAGAATGATATGCACCTGTCAATCAATCAATGGAGAGAGTTCTCATGGAGATCTGGTCAACATAAAAAACTATTGGATGGCTCTGCACATCATACTCTATAGACAAATCCTATTTTCATTTGACGTGAAGTTGAACATAAGAGCACTAGAGCTTGACAAGTACAAAGACACAGCATACATACATTGAATGACTGATTAGTATCATTGAATATAAAACAGATTCCTAATATGACCTGCACACATTGACTAATTCATAATAAAAACAACATCTAAGAATGGGAAACAATACTAAGACAATGGATTATTTAGTTGCAGTACTACACTGAGTGATTGTAAATAAGAATCACATCATGTAACTGAGTAGATGACATTTAAAGTCACATTTCACTTTGATATAAAATGTTAAATCTTGCCAACCAGGAAAAAGAAAAAAAAAAACAGGCAAGAAGAATAAAATATAAACTATAAAAAATAAGATAAATACAACACAATTTTAAAGCATTCTTTACATTGAAAATGGAATACAATTTTTGTTTCAACCAAGTCCAAAAGCAATATCTTGCCATACATAAAATATTTGTGACAATTAAATCAGTAATTGTATGGTTTTGTAAATTGATATGAGTTCTGATCTAACTTTGATTGACATTACTGATAACTATATAGTATATAATGAAATCAGAACTGCATATCAATGTCAATATGTGCTTCTGCACACACACGCATGCACAATAAATGTGAAAGACTAGAATTACGGTTGGGATTAAGTACACAATATATCTAAGAGAGATAATCAGGTCAGAACTGTAGCTAGTTCAATAACAATAATACGAAGAAGGGTCTTAGTGTTGTAACTTACAGAAACAGAACTAGGAAATATTTGAAGCATCTTAATAGTCCCAGTTATATTTTCTTTTATAAAAGAAATCCTTTATAACAAAAAATCCCCCAAAAAACTAACTTTTACTTTCTTTTATTACAAAAATCCTTAATAAAAAAAATCCTTAAAAAAAAAAAAAAAACTAAACTAACTAGAACTTTTATATTTTCTAATCATTCTAGAGACTTAATTCATTAACTATTTTTGTGTGTGGAAAACCTTACTTACAGTTTATGATTGTGAAAGTTGTATAATTATTATTCATACATTTGTAATCACAGATTTTTTTTGTTTCTTGATTATTGTTCCATAAACTGCTCAACTGTAAAACAAATATTTTCTTCCAGTTAACAAGACCTAATACAGTTTTATAAAAAATATATATCAGTGAAGAAAGAAAATTCCAGACAAGATTTTAGAGTCTAATTATCCCCATACATGCTGCTTTTTAAAACAATGTTCTAATGTAAAGTAGGCAAACATTTTATAAAGCAAAACTCTATACATTCTAGTCATGTACATTTCCTAACCAAACAATCTGTTCTGAACTCCCTCATTGCCTCAGCAGACAAATAGTCTAGTTTTTTGTTTACTTCCAAAAATAATGATTTAAAAAAAAACAAATAAATGGAAATAGCTAAAAATTTTAATAGTAAAGAAAATGTATGAGAGAAACAAATGGAACAAGCAGAAACTAGGAAACAGGCCTAGACAAGAAATCAAAAATTGTAAATTGTAAAACAATCTGAGAAAATACAATGTATTAAAAAGTCAAAAATAGAAATCCTTCCATTGTAACTCTTTACAAAGATAGTTGTTCCTTAACCCAGCTCAAAGTTCCACAATATCAGTATACCCTAAGCAAAAAAAATGTATAAAAAAAAAAAAGTTTTGATCTAATACTAATAAATAAATAACTTTAAACAAAAACAAAGGAGTTTAATTTAAAAAATATATACTTTTAAAATTGTCAAAAAAAAATTTACGGCTATACACATTCAGTTTTCACTTTAAAAAAAAAAAAATAGTCACCACGCTCTCCTCGTTTTCAAGGAGATGTGATGAGGTCTCCTCACGGAAAAGTTTAAAAAAACTGCTGCCAGCATCCCAACACAATATAGTACATTAGGACTCTTAACATAAACAATGCATCTTATCACCATTAGAGATAGTGGGGTTTAAACAAACTCTAAATGTAGAAACCAACATAAAGGTTTTAATAATTGCTCTTGAACAGATCAAGGTTTAATATCGGAGTAGGCAAAGCTTCCTAAAGTGATACTATCATCTCAGTCATTTTTACAAACTTAGAAAGAGAATCAGGGAAAAAGTGAAAAAAAAAAAGATTTAATGAGGAGTTATTCAAGACTACTATTTGTGACCCTTAAAGTCAGACATCTTGTTTAAGACATTGTGTTAGACAAACTGAAGTTAGTGTGAACATGAATTAAAAAATTGAGAAAGACTTATGAATACAAAATGTAAATCAAAACAAAACCTTAGTTCAATAATAGTGAATGTATTGCACACAAGTGTTATCTTTTAGGATTTCTCATTCATTACAGCAGTCATGTTCTTTACTCACTACTAATGTGTGCTATCCAAAGAGAGAAATAATAATAATGTGCTAATAAATGGATCAGTTGAAATCCTTCTGTTGGATAGAGCTATAAATGTTATATATATATATATATATATATATATATATGCACTAAATGCACTGTCAAATTCAATAGTTCCCAATCAGCACCTTTTGAGGTTTGCAGTGGTGTCAAGCAGGGATGTGTGCTTACACCTACTCTGTATGGCATATTCTTCTCCTGTCTACTGCATTATGCGTACAATGACATAAACGAAGGTGTGTTTCTCCATACAAGATCCTCTAGAAAACTATTTAATGTATCAAGGCTGCGGGCAAAAACCAAGGTTAGGAAGCCACTCATCAGGGAACACCTGTATGCTGATGATGCAGCAATTGTGGCTGATTCTGATATTCAGCTACAGTGCCTGGTTGACAAACTATCTGCTGCTTGCCAGAAGTTCGGCTTAAACATCAGTCAAAGCAAGACTAAGATACTTGTCCAAAACACAAACACTGCACCTCAAGTAAGCATTAATGGCCAACCACTAGAAACTGTTGATCACTTTTGTTACCTTGGCTCCATCATATCCAACAACACTCTACTGGATGAAGACATAAACAACAGGATAGCCAAGGCAATGGCCACCATGTCACAGCTGCAGAAAAGAGTCTGGGACAATATATTGCTGACTAGCAGTACTAAAGCCCTAGTCTACCAGACCTGTGTGTTGAGCACCTTGCTGTATGGAAGTGAAACATGGTCAACCTACTCATGGCAGGAAAAATAGCTGAATGTTTTCCACCTCCGATGCCTAAGGCGGATCTTTAAAATAAGGTGGCAAGATAAGATAACCAATGAGGAAGTGCTACAAAGAGCAGGGTGCCAGGACATCCGCCAGTAGGTCAACTTCCACAGGACATCCTGTATGGCGATCTAATAGAAGGCAGGAGAGCCGCTGGTCGCCCACTTTTACATTATACGGATGTATGCAAACGCGACATGAAGCTCTTCAAAATCGAAACTGGCAACTGGGAAGAGGTGGCACTGGACAGATCCTCATGGAGAGAGAGCATAAAGGAAGGGTTAAAGATTGCAGATGTCATAAACAACAGAAGCAGAAAGGGTGAAAATGCAATGGCGCCTGGTGATTATATATGCCCAACCTGTGATCGCAGCTGTGTATCAAGGATTGGCCTCTTTAGTCACACAAGAAGTTGCAATGGGAAAAGATCGTCTCTCGAGACGTAAAATGCCACAGATATATATATATATATATATATATTATATATACATATATACCCCTACTACAAGTAAGATCCATGTAACAAACAAACTACAGAGTTGTCTGAAGCAATCACATACAAAATCAATACAAATAATGAAATGCTCAACATCTTAATTACAGATATTCAATGCATGTTCAATGTAGGTAGATAAAAAACAAATACAATACAATTAAATATTAGAGAAAGTATTAAGAATATTTCTAAATATCCTACGTTAAGTAGACCTAATCTTTAGAAAAACAGTCTACAAGAGTCTTCTATTAAGTAGACCTAAACTTTAGAAAAACAGTCTACAAGAGTCTTATATTAAGTAGAACTAAACTTTAGAAAAACAATCTACAAGAGTCTTATATTAAGTAGACCTAAACTTTAGAAAAACAGTCTATAAGAGTCTTATATTAAGTAGACCTAAACTTTAGAAAAACAGTCTACAAGAGGACCAAACTTCAACAAAACTCTCTAGAAAATGCATTTAAACTACCAAAAATAATAGCCAATATTTTAAATTCTAAAAAACATTGAAGGCACATTTTCTAAGGAAACAAATTGCTGACCTGATTATATTTCTTTTTGTTTGAAAAAAAAAATATTTCAAAGAAATGATGGTAGGTTACTAATTAGAACAGATGGTCATGTGATTGCCAGCTTGAAGATCATGGATTGAAACCCTGGTGGTGATTATGATATTCAGTTAAAGTTGGGGCTAAAAAACAAACACCTTAACAGGCACCTGAGTTTAATTGAAGAAATATAAAGAGCTCTGGTTATTCAGATAACAAATAATCTCCCATTAGCCATGAAACTAAGGAATCTTCTTAGGTAATAGTACTTTATACATTACAGAAAGAATTTTTAGAAATGTCCTTTTTCTTATGAAAACAATGTCATAAAAATTTAGTCAGTTTGTGCAATCAGCTTTTGAATATTATATTAATCCTCAACTCTCAGCCTTCCTTCATTTTTGAAGAAGGAAAACTTATATTTTTGTTTCCAATGTAGGATAAAATAATACTATACTTCAATGAAGAACAGAAAAGAGAAAGTTAAAAGAGAAAGTTTTCATTTGTAAAATACTTGTTTAGGCAATCTTTGTTGCATGAAATTAGTGCCAATCAAGCAACTAACGGACTACCTAAATTAGTCAAAAAACTTATGTCCTAGAAAAATTTTAATCTACCTTATTTTAAGATAAAACTTTAAAAAAATATAGGTATAGGCTATAGTAGCATGATGCAAATGTAAGTGTCCAGACAAAAGGTATAAACTACACTATAATTTGTATTGTCTAATAGGATATTGTAAAAAATAAATCTGATATTCTTTTTTAAATATCACAATAAATAAGTTGCACATCAATAAATAATAAAACATTTCAAAAAAAAAAAAAAAGATAACATTTTCATAATCCTATGCAATTATTACCTGTGACATTAAATAATGAATGCATGAAAGTCAATTGGTATATTTTGAAATTTTAAAATAGTACCAATTATGAATAAATATTTATTCCAAGTCACAGTTTATAACTCTAGAAGCTGAAAAATGGAAGAAAAAAAATTATAAGATGTATTTTAAGTAGGAATTTTATTTTTGAATCATTTTTGATTAATTAAAATGTTACTTTTACATTATGCTTTATAAAGGAGGTAGTTTATGACAAATATAAAGCCTCTCTTAAACACTGAGCTATATTAATACCATATGACTGGCAGTTTGTTTTATATACGCACAGTACATATAAAACTTTCAATTAACCACTTATAATGAAAATGAAGACATTAATAATCAAGCAGAGCTTCAACTTATGTCAGAGCAAATAGTCTGGATTCCAGTGTATAGGAGCTAGCTGAGAGTGTTTCATTTCAGGACAGCAAAAGGTGATATGGTTCATCAAAATGTAATAAAAACTATTCAATGATTAGAGTTTTACAAGACAATGTAATAAAAAGTCAACATAAAGGAATAGCAGTCAGTTTGCTAGCACTGAAACTACAGACAAACATTTGAGTTCTATCATTTGGGTAAAAGTGTATGATATTGTGAATTAGTAAGAGAATCAATCCCATTGTTCATTAATTAACTAAGAGTTGATATACTTTTAGTAATAATGAACAATGAATAGTTTGCAATGTTTATATCATGATAAAATTTTTAAGATCTGAATTTATACTTTAATAACAATAAGAGTATCAAATACATTAAATGCCGCAATACTAGAAAACAATTTAAGTCCTATAGTCTGATGTGAGGTTCAATATACTTGTTTGGTTTAAACCCTCTCTCAAAACAAACTCAGCCAAGAGATTTCAATGCTCAAGTCATATCTCACAACCTATACACAGTGCACTTTGACCTGGGATGTAGTTTCTACATGGACACAGGCGTTGCAAAGTGTCCATGCTGCCTACACAACTAAACAGCAGCCTCTCATCTTGAGTGGTGCAGGTACCAGTGTTGGTGTCATAGGCTGGGTAGTAAATGTTGGAGGAATGAGCCACTGATTTACATTCTGTAAAATTGGAGAAACTTTCCTTGGAGTTGAGCTCTGGAAAGTAAACTGGCTCACATATACGATCTGTCAAGAGAAGATATCAGAAATAAATATTTGGTTCCTACTCAACCTTCAATCTTAGTTTGAAATAAAAATACCAAAAGTAAAAAAAGTAATAAGAGAGAACTAACAATATTCACAATAGAATACTTGAATCTGAACAGATAATTTTGTTTTGGAAGTGCACATTTCTTTGAGTTAAAATCAATCTAAACATGGTATATCTAGAGATGGGACTCATGTTGTCCAACTATCTTTACTAATTGTAATGTTTTGCTGCACTTTTGTCCTGTTTAAGGCCAAGCTGATTTTTTTCCCTTTCAATGTAAAGCATTTGAATACTTTGACATATATATATATATATCAGCAAGACACACCCAATAAAAAAATGTACTTATGACCCTAATATTGAGAAGTAGTTGGGGTTTTTTTTACCCGTTCTATCCTTTACTTACAAGCTCATTATCAAAACTTTGTTCAGATTTAGTTCTCTCCTGAGTATTTGTCTTAGCTCTCTCATACTGGGTTGACTCAACAAACTTAATTTGTGAAATTTTTTTTTTAGACAGGAGAGAGTGTTTAAAGGACTGATAATTTGGCTTTTTCTTTTTCTAATCCTTTTATTCAAAGATTTTCAGCAGCAATCATCACTATAGAAGTCGCCATAATTTTGTATGGTGGACAGTGTTATCAATTCATATAACCTTACTTTATCAATACTTTTGCATAGTATTTCAAGATCTTTGACTATTCTGTCAGTTTTTTTAAAGATATTTGCTTCTCTTATCATATATTACAGACATTACTTCAAAAAAGAAGATAATTACATCCTAAGCATTTTTTGTGTCAATCCAGTCATGTATGTTAATCAATGACTTAAACTCTGCCAAGTCGTTGGTTTTCCTGGCTGATTCAGGCAACCCATGCATCCATAAGTGTAAATGTTTAATAATATAAGTTATGGGACTACATTTATTCTCAGCAATAAGACTTCCAGCACTCCTACATCTAATAGACTGAATATTTAGACTACTTTCTAACCATTGTCATCCATGGGTTCTTCAGCAACTATAAGACTCTTCCTTATACAAACTTGCTATTAGCTAAGCATCCCACTCTGTCAACTGCCCTAACTAAAACTTACTTCCAGTCATTCTCTCTCGTTCGTAGTAACTAACATATACAAGTAAAATTACATACCCAGACATACAAATTCATCTATGACAAAGATAAATAAGAAATAAACTAATATAATAATATGTGGTATTGGGATAAAAATTAATATAATCTCATACTTCCTTTTCAACACAAGATTATAGATATACAACTCTTTTATAGTGCTCCATTCTGATATATACAATCAATTTGTAGTGCTTCCAAGAATATATCAGATATAGAGACATGTGACATATATAAGACAATACTTACTGAGTGACCAACAAGCATCTTTACATGATTGTCCTTTTTCTGCAAAAACAAACTGCACAGCCTCTTTCAATGGCCATTTAGTTAGACCTCGTTGGAATGAACAGAAGTTTTGATGTTGAATATAAGCATTCATACGTTGTAACATTCCCTCCTCAGTGTACTCATTTGGTAAGTAAGAGGAGAACTGGGGAGTCAATAACATTAAGAACTAAGTGATTATGTTGAAATCTAAGATTGATTTTTTCTTGAAACTTTATTTGATTCTTACACATTTTTTGTTCTAATGTTTGTTTTAAAGGTGTGGTGTTATCTCTTAAGGTTTTCAAATATAGTTCCCTGAAAATGAGAAAAAAAAATCTTTCTATTTTTAGCAGCCCTCGAAAGGGGAAAAGACGCTATTAGTTTTGTGTGAAATGTCTGTCCATCCGTCCTGTTTAGATCTCGTAAACTAGAAAAGATAGTGAAAATCTGACATCACAATATTTTAGACCATGCAAGGGCTACTTTTTTTTCTTTCTGAAAGTGAAAAATCTAATTTTTAAAATCAGTTATGCAAGCAGTTTTTAAAGAGAAAAAGCTAATTAGTATGCATTATAAGTTATACCTAATTTAAAACGAATAGTAATTTTGTAAACTGCATTTTCTTGAACATTTTTTTTATTTGAGGAAATGTTTTTTTTGTAGGATTCGATTAAGAGATTGAGCCTTTTCAAAACAATTAGATCTATTATAAGACCTCAGTTAGGCCAGGAGAGGCATGGTAGCTGAGCGTTAAAGTGCTTGGCTTCTGAACCGGGGGTCCCGGGTTCAAATCCTGGTGAAGACTGGTATTTTCAACTTCGGAATCCTTGGGCGACTCTGAGTCCACCCAGCTCTAATGGGTACCTGACATTAGTTGGGGAAAAGTAAAGGCGGTTGGTCATTGTGCTGGCTAAATGACACCCTCGTTAATCGTAGGCCACAAAACAGATGAGCTTTACATCATTTGCCCTATAGACAACAAGGTCTAAAAGGGGAACTAGTTAGGCCAGGTTCACATCTAGCTTTGCATTCACTTGCACCTATCCTTTGATCTGCTGGACCATTGGGGCACTACACAAGATCTGTCAACCTTCTTTCTCCATTCTTATCTATCATTTGTCTTGATATAATTTCATTCGGTTGTTCTTTCTGAAAATATTGAAACCTGCCTGGGGACCGATTTTTAGTTTGTGTTTCCACACAAACAGTCTTTGTAACCTTGTTATTTAATATTTTCTATTTGATTTATTTCATGATTTCTCAATATATTCATTATTTGTAACACTGTGAGAAATTGTGGAGCAATTAAAATGTGATAGTTGTTTCAATGATGCTAGACTTTACGTTGATTAATAAAAAGCTTGAAATAAATAGGACATTTTTTAATACATATCTAAAAAATTCCTTATCCTAATAAGGATGGAACAGCAGCATCATTGTGGAACACAGGCAATAATATTATGAAAAAGTATTACATGTTAATATCCTAAAAGCACTGTTTGATAAAGGAAATACTGAACTTTATTGATGAGTTAATTTTATATATTCTTAACAGATTTGTATTTAACTTATAATATTTCCAATATAAAAATTTTCATTATAATGATAAATACTTGAATTAGATCAGGCATGTCAAACACAGCGTTCAGGGGCCGCATGCGGCCCGCTTGCCCACCTAAAAAATTATCAAAATAATATTAAACTATTACGCTGGAAAATAAAAGATGACAAGCTACTTGAATTGAAAAATAGTATTTGTTAAACTGAACAACGAGATTGAGTCTGCAGTGAAAGCCAGCTACATTTTTTAAACTTAATTGCAAGCCATACCAAATCATTTAGTGAAAGGGATTTTATGAAAGAGTGTGTCATTAAAGCTGCCGAAGTAATTTGTCCAGATAAAGGTAAAAGTATTCAAAGTAATAGCATAACTAGGAACACTGTGGCAGATAGAATAAATGACATGTCAATCAGCTCAATCAGTTTAAAGAACAAAATAGATTTTGAATTATTTTCATTGGCTCTCGATGAGTCAACTAATGTAGCGGGTGTAGCAGAATTGGCTATATTCATAAGGGCCTGTGACAGGAATTTTGAGATTTTGTTCTATGGATAACGCCACAATAAGCGAGTATGTTTTTGAGAAATAACAGGCGATATGCAGTACAATTAACCTTTGATAAAGCTAGCTAGTCTAAAAATGGATGGCGCACAAACCATTATGAAATGGTTTTGATGGAAAGCTACTTGCAAAAATAAGAGAGACTAATGCTAATTTTAAATTTGCTCATTTTCAGTGCATCATTCACCAAGAAACATAACGCACAAAGCAATTACAATTCCAACATGACATAAGACTAGTTTCAGTCACTATCAATTTTATTCGTGCCCATGGCTTAAATCATCGCCAAATTTCAATGTTTCTGAATGACATTGGACATGAAATTTGCTGGCTCTCCTGTCATAAGAAATTGAAGAAATTTGTTGTACTGCATGAAGAAATTGTATTGTTTCTGAACATGAAAGGTGAACCTGTTGAACATTTCCATACTGACGAATGGGTTCAGGATTTGGCATTTGCAATTGATCTCACTGGTCACCTGCAAGACTTGAATTTGAAACTTCAAAGTAAAGACTAAATTGTCACAACTGCGTGTGATCATGTGAGGTGCTTTAAAGCAAAATTATGACTTTGGATAAACCAAGTATGAAGAGAAAATCTTGTTCACTTCTCAACGTGTCAGGAACTAAAAAGATTAAATATGGCTACAACATTAGGTAAATATGTCTTACAACTGGAATTGTCAGTAGATGCTTCCACTTGCCGTTTTTATGACTTCGTTTCATACGAGCAAGAATTTTTGTTGTTTTATCTCTATTTTCATTTGCTTCTGAAAATGCTGCTGGTAATGTGCAACTAGAGCTGATAGAATAGTAGTTAGATTCTTTGTTGAAAGCGAAGTATAAAGAAGTGGCTGCGCCAAAATTTAGTTATTTACCTAAACGATACGTTGAATTGTGGAAATTTGCAGCCAGAATTCTAGCTATTTTTGCAAGCATTGATTTCTGTGAGCAGTTCTTTTCTTTAATGAAAGCTACAAATTACCTCACCATTCTAGATTATCTGATCAAAATTTGTCGTCAGTGATGATAGTGTCAGTGGCAAACAAACCCCCCCCCCCCCCCCCCCCCCCCCCCCCGATAATAATAAACTTGTATCCCTGAAAGATGTCAAGCATGAGGACAAAGAAAAAAATGTGAATATCATTGTAAGTTTTAAGGGGGTCATCTACCTTGAAAACTTTTTTTTTTTGTTTTTAACATTTTAGACTTTTTAATGTTTTCAAATGATATATTTGACCATAGGAACACATAATATGCCTTTAAAAATATTTTTTAATGAAATTCAACTTTTTTCATCATAAGGGGGGGGTCGAGGGGTCAAATAATCTCATTTCTAAGAATGTGTTTCTGAAATAACCATTAAAGCTTACAAGTCTGAAATTTGGTACATTGATAGACACCCTATCTCCTTACAGGATGACAATGAGACATTGTGAAAAATGTATATAGATTATTTAATATAAATTTTTAAATTTTACCCCCTTCAATTAAAATGTCTTTTACTCTTTTCCTGTAAACATTTTATGACATTTTTTATTGTCATCCTGTGCTAAGACCATATTTAAACATGTATACCAAATATTTTTTTTTATAATTGAACTGATAGTTTTTGAGAAAAGTGATTCTTAAGAACACATACCCATGTAAAATTGACATTTTGAGAAAAATCAAAATTAAAGTTTCAATGAGTGAGAAAAACAAGATATGCATGTCTATTGTTCAAAAAGATGTTTTATTTAGCTCATGTAACATTTAGGAATAGAAGCTAACACAGAATGTATTAAAATATTGTTAAAATTTATTTTTAGATGGCTTTCCAACACCCCCCCCCCCCCTCCCTCGGCGCGAAAAAAAAAAAAATTTCACCCAGAGACATAAGAAGTCCAATTTTTACTTTTCAGACATTAATGTAAGCCCCAAAACAACTAAAAATCAAGATAAAGTATCCATTAATTATAAATACATGCAAATAATAAGTAAATAAATAATTAAAATATAATTAATACCATTATATGAATGTGGTTTACACAACAAGTTTTTCAAAGTAAAAAAAAAAATTACCTACACTTGTTCAAATAATTTGGAATCTAGTCTTTCTTAGGTTTCAGGCCTGCATTTTTTTTCATAAGCACCTAATGTTATTTGTACTCATACTAGTGGTTTGATAGAGTACACACAATAATAAATCCAGTAAAGAATGGCACCAGTATTTGAAAATAAATGCAACTTGTATGTTTTAGGTGGCTGAATAATTGTAGAGTGCAGAGCCTTTATAGTAGATAGTCCTTCATTGTAATATGATATGGCTTTTTAAATATAGCCATTGAGCTGATAATGCACATGTGCATGCTGTGCAGTATAAATATTATAGATGGTAAGAAATGCTGATATTATGTGACATGGCGAGACTGAAGCTCATTGCATGTGTACAGCTACAACGACAGAAAAACTCTGGTCCTTATTTATGTTGAAACAGTAGCTGATGATAAATTGGTTCACCAGGAACCATGCAGTGCTTGATGATGAATCTTGTAATGAAATAAGTTAGGTAGAACTTTATAATGATGTAAGAGTCTTTGTAGCTGGAGGTGGTGGTCAACGACAGTATCCAATGAGAAAAGAATCCCAGGTTGTTAACATGATATAGATCAAGGTCTATAAAGTGGAAATTATTGCTATATATGTGGTAAGCAGTATGTGATGTGGTGTTTGATTATGAAGTACTTCTATGTCATACTGCAGTATTTAGGCAGCTTTCCGACAGGGTAGATGGCTGACGAGATACTAGTATGTGGTAACGTTTTCTTCCAACAAGAGGAAGGGTCAGTGTACTGCATATGTGTTGTTTTGATCTGTTGATATAAAGAAAATGAAAATATAAATTAAATAGCCTATTATGAAAATATTCAAATGATAAATATAGCAGTAGTGTTATTTACTCAATATATCATCAAGAACTAAAAAAGAATGATAGAAAAAACTGAATGGAAAAAACTTTTTTTCTTACCTACAATTCCCAATGTGTGTAGATCTATGTCTATATCCTTGTAACAGATTAGGTAGATCATTACTTCTAATTGTAGTCAGGAGAACCTGAGACTGGAAATAAAAGAAAAAAAGTTAATGTATGCATGCCATTGTAGCCCAGTAAAGTTTAGATCTAGAAATCTAGTAAATAAATCTAAACTAGGACTCACTCATTACTCATTTATTCACTACTCAGACTATTTATTCTTGAGTCATCAAAGTTATTTTAGATCTAGAATTAGAAAAAGCAACAACTAGATCTAGACTATATTAGATGTATAGATCTAGATATATAGATCTAGATCTAAATATCCATTCTAGATCTAGAATCTTATCTTCTCTTCTCTAGGATGGCTGCCTGGTTGTGCGGTTTGCATGCTGGACTGTCGTTCAGATTTATCGATGGTCCAGGGTTAAAACCCTGCCCGCTTCCCTGCCCCGTCATCCTGCGGGAGGTTTGGACTAGGAAGTAATTATCTTCAACTCTGAAGGAACATCCGAAACATGTAAAACATTTTACAAACAAACATTTTCTTCTGCAGTGGATACGATCTATTTTTACTGCTCATAAAATGGAGATCTAGATCTAGACTAAAGTAGACAAGATAGATGATAGAGATAGACCTATATAGATCCAAAACGAAATCAAGTTTCTAGATCTATTTTATAGAACTAGAGGTTACTAGATCAATCTAAATACTAAGGCATCTAGAATATGAATCTAGATCTAGAAGGGTAGACTTAGACTAGCCTAGCCCAAAGCCTAACTAAGTCAACTAAGTGTAGTAACTAAAACTAGATCTAGTACGGCCTAAACACTGAATACGTGTTTGTCCGACCCCTAGATTTGTGTTTTTATGATATTGCTATATCTAGATCTATAAAAAATATTAGGAAACATGTACTTACCGTAAATAATAATGGCAAAGATAGCATACAATATCCAAAAGGGTCTTCTATCGATTCACGTACGCCATCATTGTTGCTGTAAACATCGGAACCACATGGCCGAAGGAACCAATCAAAATCGTTTATTTTATAAATATACATCATGATATAATCGGATTTGAATAGAGACACGTGTAGTGGTCTAGTTTGAACTAGCTTCAAGGCTAAAGTTATTTTTAGATGACTGAGTCATTGAAATGGACTTGTAGAGCTGACCGTAGGCTTTTCAATGACACCAAACATGACCCACTTTTATGGCGGGCTATGCGGTAATCGGCATTGTAAAACGGCAATTTTTTCAACATTTAGAGCAAAATTAGCTTACCCCTACCCCTTTCAAACTCATTTTTTACATTAAAATACCTTTATTCTAAAGATTTTAGCTAAACTATATCATTTATAAGATATTATTCTAACATAATACGCAACTTTTGAAAAATCGATTTTTTTAAATGAAAAATGATTATTTTTGACCCATTGACCCCCTTAATTACCAATTTGTTCTACAAATTTAGCTAACTAAGGGACAGGTATTCCATTAATTATTATATTCTATTGTATTGTTTCTAATTTAAATAAAACTAGTAAGCTTTTTTTGCAACTGATTTTTGGCTGCGGCCCATCAGGCCATAGTAAGTATTTTATGCGGCCCATACACCTTAACGAGTTTGACATGCCTGAGTTAGATGAACAAAAATTTAGGGGTATCTGGGTCATCGCTTTTTAAATGCATTTATTCAGTTGGCTCAAATCTTATTCTATTTATTATACAAACCAATCAACAAAACAAAAAATGTGGACTGATATGAAAGTGAATATGCCTTGTTATCTTTTAAAATATTCTTCAAAACTTGCAAAACTTCATCAGTATTATTTGGGTTGATAGTGTAGACATAAGGTTCTCCAATAAAGGTCTCGGCATATGGATGTTGTGATGTAACCTGAAAGTGACATCAACATTTATTATTCAGAAAATAGATCACTATGTAAAATATTGAGCTGTAGGATAATAACAAATGTGTATGCTTAGTCAAGCAATATCAATATATAACCTATTAAAAAATTAAATTACTAAAATATCGGCAGTTTGATAAATAGCATTTGAGTTTGATGTGTATAATTATAAAATGTAAAAATGTTTAAAGTTGAGAAAGCATGGTTGGGAGGCTAAGTATGCATGAACTTGACTAGGTTACCCATGTAGGGGGCTCAAGGTTCGACACCCAACTCAAGCAGACTTGTGTTTACTAAGTGCCTAAAGGCAGCACGGAAAACCTTCTCCCTGAAACTCCCCCCCCCCCCCCCCCCCCCCCCCCCACTGGTCCACAAATGAGATTGGACCATGGCACTCTGAGCATGCTATAAGCATGAAGGTAGCGCTATATAAAAGCATTATTAATATTTATAAATAAGTTGTAAAATGTATCAGTTGACGGGCACTAAAACCAAAAAAAATCTTACTAATAAAAAAAAAATAAACTACACATGATGTCACATGCTTTCAAATAGATTGTATCTTGTATTTTATAAACAAGAAAGCAGCTACACCTGAAAACAGTTTTTGTTTCAATTAAACAATGTGAAAGACTTTTATGTATGGTAAAAGGGGTAAATATTGAGTAATTGAACATTAAGAATCATTTACCAGATACAATCTATAGGAATGATGATATTCAAGTACTAAGAAATCAATATAAGGGAGAAATGAAATTAAAGGACATTAAATGTATAGGCAAAGATTTGATTGTAATACTAAAATAAAGAAAATGAACACCCCAAATTAAACCAAAAAAACATCTTAACTAAGAAAAGTAAAAAATTCATTTAAAAAAAAAAACGAAATGTATATACACAATGATAGCTGATAAAGATAAATTAAAAGAAACCAAGACTGTTCAATTCTTATCTACTGGCTCACTAAAACAAATAACATACAAAGTGTATGCCATTACTTGAAACCTAATATTTTAAGGGGAGTAAAGCCTGGTATTGTTTTCAAAGTTCATACTTATTTATGATATAACACTGCATTAATACTGGATATAAGTAGCTTGTCATAGTAATGAATGTATTAAAAAGCAGTAGTTAAGCAATCTGTCACATCAAACTGAATAGTCTTGCAACATGTTTGAACATACACTAATAAGGCTTTTTTTTTCAAATTAAGAATGCAGTATTTCAAGTGGCTATCCATACATTTTGCCACCTTCAGACATAACCGTTGTCTGCCAGTGGTCAATTTAAATTCTATTTTCATCGTCTATGTCTTTCCTTAGCAGTAAATTTTCTTTTAGTCTCATGGCCTTTCAAATAAATCTTCAGCTGTCTAGTTCAGAAACTGCCTGTTGCTCTCTTCTATGTCATAAAATAGTTTTGCATTATATAAAAGTGAACAGTTTCTGCTCCAAAACATAGTGTAAATATTTGAAAATTGTGATAGAACATAATTTCATGACGGTTCAGTGATGCCAGTAAAGACTTTATTTAATATGTCAATTATTATTAGCATGTTAAAATTATTAAATACATAATGTCAGGTTAAAATGCGTACACTATTCAAGTATAGTAGTAAAGAGAAGTTTACAAACCTCTCTGTGAGTTGGTTTGCCTTTAAAAAATTTATGATTTTTGCTGCTGTGAGGAGGATTGAACTTTGGATTCAGGAAAACAGCTCCATTGGCTATAGCTTCTAAAGGAGCAGGACCTTCATAGGGAAATCCTAAGCCTACAAATATCTGGAGAAAGAGATACATTTGCTTGAACACAATTGATCACATTACAAATTTAGAAATGTTGAATGAAAAAGTTACAGATCAATGTAAGAAAATGTTTCGAAGCCATCTGCTGCCAGGAGGTGGGGGGTGGGGATCCATCCTTGTCAATGGTGCCTGAGCTGGTCTTAAAAGCATTTCCTAGGGACACTACTCTGATACTATCCAAAAGAGATTACTAAGGGCAAACTGTTATCCTGTCTTGTGCAGTACAGTAGTGCCACTACACTGCTCATGCTGTATTTATCAGAACATTGCTAATTCCAATGTACCTTTTGATCATATGCATGACATGGCGTGAATTGTGCCAATATACACCAAAAATAAAAAAACTTTGATCATATGCTCATGATGGAGCATAAATCATATAGTTCAATTAAAAGCATATCAAGGTAAGTCAATGAAAGCTGCCTGCCTACAACCCAAGATCTTGAAAAAACAACTTCAACTATGTTTGAAGGTCAAAACCCTATTTCTCCATACAGTAAGCTCTGGCAACAACTGACTGTAATTATAATTTTAAATATTAAAACTCAATTCCAAACAAATAATAAGCAACAATCTACATTCTTTGTGTAATCCCATACGGACAATAAAGATTATTATTATTATATTATTATTAAGAAGTTGGTTATATAAATATTAAATATAATGCTAAAAGTAAAGAGTACTTTAATGCAGGATTACTTTGGTTTTCTGTAAAAGTTTGTGAAGGTCAACTCCAGTCATAATGCCATGATTGATGACATAGCTAGGGACATTCTGTAATTTGTTGTCACTTTCTTCATAGACAGTCCCATGGACTTCTAGCATGGAGTGGATGACATCTAGATACTGCTCTTTACCCTAATAATGACAAAACATGAATTTCAGTATTTAATGAATTTTTATTCAACTTAAATCAATGAAGCCAAAAATATATGTATTTACATTTATAAAAGTAAGAGCAGCCCAAAAAAATATCTTTACATTTATAAAAGTAAGAGCAGAATAGCAAAACAATAAATAAAACAATTATTTAGTCTATAATTTTTATAAAAAAATATTTAATATGCAAATATACATGCTACTTAAAACACAGAAGATAAATTGTAGGTTTGATTACCTGCCACATGTAGTCATTTTTACCATACACTAAAGCAATGTTTTCTTTAGGAGTAAGATTTGTTTCACTGTCATTCAGAACTCTGTCCACAACAAAACCCATAAATGAATTATCAGGGGAATGTGCTGAAATAAACAACATTGATTCAATGATAACAATAGGGGAAGTTAGGAAGATGCAAAACTTCTCTAGTTTATATATGTTTTGTTGTTATTAACTAACAATATACTTACGAAACATGGTGTAAAACTGTTGTGGGTTCAGGTCCTGTCCACCCCAAGATGATAGTATTTTATTTTGCTTGGCAAAGGCATGATGATTAAATGCTGGCTCTGTCCCAAATGAATCAACAACTCGGAAGAGACAGCTAAAGCACAGACATTTGATAGGATTTATTTATTGAAGTTGAATGGTTTTATTCATTAAATTGGTTAGATTTATAGACATTTTTATAGTAATGTTACGATTAAAGACATTAAGCAAAATAGATACAAAACAAAAATAGTGTTATGTTTAAAATAAATGTAAAATAAAAATAGTCTACTTTCCAATTATTAAAACATATTGATACTCACCTAAATTTAGCATATCCAGCTTTAAGTCTTTTCTTAAATTGTATAAGTCCCATAATATCAGTGTATATTAAATTAACTGGCAATTCTTTCCTGCTCTGACAGGGTGTTTTAGCTGCTGGTACATGATTCAGGATTCTGTTTTGAAAAAAAAATGTAGCATTAAAATCTAGAGAAATAGTATATATCCACACAAAG
This sequence comes from Biomphalaria pfeifferi, assembly GCA_030265305.1. Lineage (NCBI taxonomy): Eukaryota > Metazoa > Mollusca > Gastropoda > Planorbidae > Biomphalaria > Biomphalaria pfeifferi. The sequence goes on along the minus strand of JASAOG010000008.1, from coordinate 3,622,452 downwards.
ATTGTTTCATCAATATATTTTAGAGTTGTGTCTATTTTAAGATTTTAGGTGATCAGGAAAGAAGGTATATAAAATGATGAATCACAAAAAAAATAAATGTACAACTAACTCAATAAGTTGCTCCACTTCACTAGTAACAGTCAGTTCATGACCTAATATATACAAAGTTGAGATCAAGTCACTCCACTGTACTAATTCACCCAAAGGTCCACCTAAATAAAGAAATAGTTAACATATATGTCAGTGATCAAATTAAAAATAATAGACTTACTTTAAAAACTATAGTTTTCTTTTCTAGCTGTGGTATATTACTATTTAAAAAGGAAACATAAAACAAGACACCCTGAATCAATAAAATGATAATCGACTGTTTATTTTTTTTAAAAAGTAATTAAAGAGACAGAGAGAGAGAAAGATGGAGAAAAAGAGATATTGTGTTATAGAATGAAATGCTTTAGTCTATGTATAGTACTGCATATCTTTTTTTTCTTCAGACTATTAAAAAAACAGCAATTAAAAGTTACTGAAATTAATTCCTTAATATAGATACAAGTACTTTTTTGTTAGAACTAGAGGAATACAGTGAATGCACCACAATTTGAAAAATAGAAAAAAAGATAAGAAGAAATGGTGACTGAGTGGTAGAGCGCTTGGCTTCAAAACCGGTGTCTCTGGTTTAAATGCTAGTGAAGACTGGGGATTTTTATTTTTGTGATCTTTTGTAATCCACCCAGCTCTAATGAGTACCTGACATTAGTTGGGGAAAGTAAAGGCAGTTGGTCATTGTGCTGGCCACATGACACCCTAGTTAATGGGGCCACAGACACAAATGACCTTTACATCACCTGCCCTATAGATCACAAGATCTGCAAAGGGGAACTTTACTTTTTTTTTTTCTTTACTTTACTACACTGAGATTTAGAGTTACTAGATGTACAATACATTGACATTGAAGATAATAAGCAGAGGGAGGGGAACACAGAAGAAATGTTTGGAAAGTTAAAGAGTAATTCAAAGTATTCAGTAAAAGATAGGTAGAGGTACTTGGTACTGCAGGCTACTTTTTTTTGTATGTAATGTGCACACATCAATCATTTCTTATCAAGTATGCTTATCAACACACTTTCCTATTTTAATAATTTAGCAGACAAAATTACTTTAAAAAAAAATTGGTGCTAACCTTTAAACTGCATTTCAGCAAATTTCCACCCAGACTGTTTACTCAATAAACCAAGGTGAATCAAGATCTAAACAATAGAAAATCATTTTTTTTTACATTAAAGGTCAAAGGTTATAAAAAGGAAAGAATACTAGTCAAACTATTTAAAACTATTCGTTTCATCAACATTTATAAATAACAAACAAATCATACTCCATCAGTTTTTTTGATGTCTAGCTGGGTATGCCATAGTAGCATTGGGATGTGCTAAGGAAATTATAACATAGTCATCATTTGGACATCCCTAAAAAATATATATATATATATATATATATATATATATATATGAGAATGTGGCTAGCGCAATGAAAATTTATTAAAGTGAGGGATATTTACACTGCATTGCAGCACTCTCTCGCCCCTTGCCAGCTGAATCCCTAAAAATATGCAACCACTAGACCAGTGAATTATATTCTCAGTGTCCAATATGAAAAGATAGATGAGACCCAAAGTTGATATTAAGAAGATGCAGAGATGTCTACATGGCAAAATGGAAATGTGTATTCCCAGACCTAGAAATGTGTATTTTGAGTGGCAAATGTGTATTTTCTATATATAAAAAATATACACATTCAAGCACATGAGATACTAGATCCAATGAATTAGAACTAAACAATCAAATAAATCCCTATCAGTTTGAAGACTAGAGCCAGAAATAAACTGACTCATTGAAAGGAACTCAGTTTTATTTGCATCAGTAAGTACTAGATTTAGATTTAGTAATTATTTTAAATCTTCGCATGTCAGCGCTCGAAAAAAAAAAGTATATCACGTGGGAGATCTAGATCTAATAAGAATAGTCTCTTTCCAGGCATTGACACACTGATCTATATAGATCTACATGATTAGCAACCATTTTTTGTTTTTATTTCATTTTATTTTCTTTTGCAGGGAAATGCATATTTTTAGATGATAAACCGTACTTGGGAAACTAATGGTGTCCAATTGATTACGAAATAAGTAAGATATTTTGTACTTGTAGGCTAGTAAAACCTGAAATTACCTTTTGTTTTTGTCTCCCTTGAAGATCATATTTAGATACCAGATTTTTGGCTGCACTGCTCCATCTGTGCCACATTCTGCTAATACGCATTCTAATCCATGCATAACCTTGTCTGTCATTCGGATCAACTAATAAATTCATTAACCCTTGAAGGTCAACAGTAACATTGGCCTGAGAAATACAAAAGAATAATAATAAAAGAATAAAATAGACTATTTGTTATTTAATGTTTTAAAAATTATAATATAATATAATTAAAATATAATGAAAAGTTTTTTTTAGATGTTAGTCTACAAACTAACATTTACTAGATTTCATTTATTGTTTACTTTCCACTATTAGCATTTAAAATAGCGAACAATATATATGCTATAAAGAAAATATTCTTCAATATTTCTGACCAGGAAAGAAAAAAAAAAGAAAATGGGAAAAATGTTTATATTTATTATATAGCATTCTTTTTGGAGGGGGGAGGAGTAGGAGGAATGATTTAATTTGACATAAAATTTTTAAAAAAAAAATGAAACTGTTTGACACATTAAACAAATGAACATAACTCCAACAAACAAATAAAAACTGATAACAAGTTCAATAGACTTACATATGTTATTCTGGTATCAACCAATGTTTTATTGTGAGTGCCTGACCAGGCCTGGCGTGGACAAAAGTCTTCAACCTAAAGGAACACAAAATCATTAGTGGATAAGAATTATACAGTGCATTTTTGTATAGCATGTTAAAAAAATCAACTTATAAAAAATAATTTTGGAACATTTCTGAAAATTACTACTGTCAATTGAAATAATTTTAAATATTACAATTATGATGAAACTTGAGTAACAAAAGCTGAATCAGTAATCAATATCAATATCAGAAAAAGAATATTTTCTAAAATAATAGAATTTTTATTTATTAACAGCTTCAACAAATAGAGGATTCCAACTTCCGTAGCCTAAATAATGTGCCTCTGGGGAAATATCCACTAGTGGAAATTGGATAAGGGAATAACAGGCAGCAAAAAAAACCAGCTTTTTTTTATGCTGCTCAGTGTGAGGATGGAACAGATCTCCCACAAACCAGTCTAGCAAGTCCACCACGCAAGGGGGATTGTCAATAAAGGTCAAAACTGATATGCCTTCCTCCCAATGCATTTTGGTGCTTACAGTATAGGAATATGAAAAAATTCAATGTGGTTAGCTTAGCACTTGGCTGCTTATGACCAGCAGACCAGATCCAGGGTTAACCGAGTTCAAACCAAAATGGTTGCTGTCAATTTTAGAACCCTCTGGCAAAACTTGGGGTAAAGAGCTCCCAGTCTTTGCAGGGTGGTTGGATTAAGATCCTTTCTAACAATCAATTAGATAAAGGTGCTTTTACCGTTCAATTATAAATTTATAAAGCTGTCTGCAACTCTAAATAAAACTTGCACGATGAAAATCAATTTGTAAATAACATTTGCAAATGACTTAATTAATTTTTTTTTTATGAGTAGGCTAAAAATAGATCAACAAATCAATTTTTGGCTAAAAGTAAAAAAAAATTATAAGAAATTTTGTATGATCACTTTTCTTTTGATTGATTTACATGGTAGAGAAATTTCCCTAAAATCCATTTAACTTATATTACAAATACAGGCTTGTACTTGCTTTCAAGCAAATATTTTTATTTCGGAAGCAGGGACAATTATTTTTGTTATCATTATTTTTTTATTAGTATATGCCACAAATATAATAAAAAAGTAACATAATTACATTTAGTGCAGATAATAACAGTTTAATGTATAAAGTATAACACACACAAAAAAAAAGTCTTCTTAAATTTTACCTCACTCAAGTACATGATGATAGAACAATTTGAGCCATCCACTCCATAACCTTTATAACAAGGATCAGATTGCCACATTTTTTGCATCCACTTGAAATCATAAATATGATTGAAATAGTTGTAGTAAAAATGCAATAATTTCAATGAAACTAAGACCATGAAAGGCAATGAAATGAATTTATAGAAAAAGGAATCAATTTAGTTTTTAACAAAATAGTGAAAGCTCAGAAAAAAAAAAACGATTCAAAAAACAAATTATAATTTAATTTGTGAGTGGTTAATATCTGAGATATTATTTTATATTTTTTTTTATATATTCTTTACAAGTTAAAGTTAACAATTTCAGTGCAATATGTTTAAACTGATATGCTAAGTAGTCTTCAAACCTCTATTTTCTGACCACAATGTGGATATTGTTCCATATCTTCTTCTGTTAATTCACACTTTTCTGATTTTCCTTGTAAAAGATCTGGATGAAAAATAAGGTATAGAAAAATAGACTTTCCTTTGTCAGACTTAAGATAATTCTGACAACAGACACACATTCTAACATGCTTAAACAGTTTCTATTAGTTCAGTTTTGTTGAAAAGAATACAGAATTTAATGAAAGCATCAATAAATGTTTCCCTATTTTGAATGGCTAAGTAGGTGAAATATAAAGAGAGCTTCTTATTAATTTCTGTAAAACCTTTCTATTCCCACATTTATTGAATAAACAGTAAAGTAAAACCTTTGTGTTCAGATATTAAGAAGCATACTAAAATCTTTGCATTCCAAAATCCTTTGAATTAATAGCAAAATTGTTAATGTGTATTCCATAAGTACTTCAGTGAAGAGTATGTTAAAGCATTTGTATTTCAGCATTCATTTTTTTAAATCTATAATCTAATTTTTTCAATGTGCATTCGTTTTTTTTCATTTTTATATGAACTAACAAAAATGGTTGAGCCAATATAAAAACTTCTAATTAGATAATGAATTAAATTAACATGCTTAACATCAATAACAAGATGAACATCATTAGAACTAATACAAATGAAAAAAACTGTAAATTAATGCTTTTTGGACAATATTTGAGAAGTTGTCAATCATATGGCCAGATTAATATTGTCAGAATACAAATTTTTTAGGCTACTTCCTGAAGCTTCTCTTTCATGACAAAATTTCCTTTCTTCAAAAGCTATTGCCTACTTTTTTAAAAAATTAATAAGTTACTAGATATTTATTAAATAAAAGATTTTAACAATGCCTAGTAAAAAACAATTAGTCTGGTACGCATTTAAAAAATAATGTAAATATTACCTTGAGCAGACAAAACAGCATTCCGCCTTCCATCTAGTCCAGCACCCATTAGAAGATGGGGAGAGAGCAATGTAGAGTTGTCACTCAGTAAGGAGCCATTAGTTACATTGTTCACAAATATCTCTAGCCTGTTAATACGAGCCAACATAGACTCTAACAGAACAGCTATTGTTTTCTTCAGATCTGAATAAAGAAAAAAAAATTAAAATGAGAAAAATTTAAAAAAAAAAAAATTAACATGAATACAAAATGTCAACTTACTTAGACTTAAGTAACAATGAATCCCTCTATAATAGATAAATGGCTATGGGGGTAACAGAAATTAATTATGCTGTTGTTATAATTGATTTACAAAACAATGTCACTTACCAAATGCAGTGAATCTTCCAGCATATGGACCATCAACAATATCTCCATTTTCCTGAGCTAAAGCTTTGATATACTCCTCACTTAGTTGAACTATCTCTGCCTGAGCAATACATCAACAACATAAAGAGATCAAACTCAAATAAAATAAGAAGAAACTTTAGGAGAGAGATACAACTTTTATAAAAACAAACAATAAAATGCAATTCTAAAAATTATGCTTGAAGTGGTGCATTGTAAGGCAATATTACTTGCCATAAAACACTCAAAAGCTAATCGACACATAACTAACATTTTGCAATGAAATAATACATACTAAACTGAAGGTCCATATTATTTCACAAAATAAATTTCAATGTATTTACCTAAATGAATAAAATAACCCATAGATACTTTTCAGAAAAAAACACTAATGAGTTTTTTAGTCTTATACAGCCTTAAGTTTTAGAAAAGCCCAGGAAGTGGTCTTCACAAACACATTCAGTTCACTAGCACTAGAGTTATCATAACAGTCTCTACTTGAAATATTGAGCCATTAGTATAACTACCTTGACTTCATTACTGCTTCGGCTTTGAGACTGGCTAAATACCAAGGAGATGTTGACAAAAGTGAAAGACCAAAGTACACCAAAGACCACCAGTATCAACAGCACACGGCGTACAAGTGGTATTCGCATCATTCTTAGAGGCCATTTTGTGGTCGAATTTTTCACCATGGCATTAATGGTGCAGCTGACAAGGACCCATTCATCTGGAATCAAAGAAAGACAAGTGTGTATCAATTGTAACAATACTTAGAGTAAACATTAGAAAAGATTAATACAACAAAGCTCATCCTGGTGGATGAAATGGTTTGATTGAAATGAATTTTACATCAAAAGAGACATGGAGAATTCATAGTAGAATCAATCAAATCATTAAATAGAAACAATCTGATATAAGCTTTTCACACGTAAGTTATGAGTGAGTCTGTGGTGAATGTACATTTTTTTTTTTTTTTATAGTTATGTTTTGTTTGGTGTAATGCACAAATTGTAAGACAAATTTCCTTACGGACAATCAATATTATTATTATTATTACCTTAATAATTTTGTTATAGGCACATGAACTAGCATTTTATCTATACAATACTATACAACTTTCTTAGTAAACTGAAACTGCATTATAAACTATTTATTTTGATTCTCCACGAGCAGCTACTCTAGACTGAGGCATTGTGTCTCATATCAATGAGTTAACAATTAAACTTGAGTGTTTATTTGAAGTGTGTTTAGCCATTAGGTGTACAGTAGATTGATGTGGATTCACACTGAGTCAGTACTAACTGAGCCATATTGATTTTGTATTGATTATAAAACACAGGTTACAGGTTTATGTCAAGCCTAGCAAAGTGTATGAACATTATTAAAGGTATATATAAGAATTGGAAATATATTCTCATTAGATAACATCAATTTGAATAATACGGTATATTTCAAATGTTAAAAAATCTGTCACATTGTAATTTAAAAGTCTTGTCAAAACATCAAAACATAATATGAACAGTAGTGTCACAACATAATACAGTAGTGTCACAATATTAATAGTCACAAGATAATTAAAGAGTAATGTCATATTCTTGTAATGTTGCCATGCTGTTAAATACACATCACCTGCCTAGTCTTTCTTTGTTCCTTATTATTGTTGTTTCTTGGTCTAAATGTACTTTTATCATTGATATTGGAAAGAATTCAACGTAAAAAAAAATTTAATGGGAAAGCATTCAAAATTAGTTATTTTTAATGCCCTGATTGAGCTGCTGTTAGTTTCATGATTAATGCAATGTGATGCTGGTACATGGAAAGTAGGCTATTTAGTAGACTAAATGTTTTCAGTGTTTAGCAGTTCAAATCAATAGTTATTAGCCGGCAGCCAATGCAATCTTGAACAAGGTTGAAAGAATAAGGTGCATGTAAATAATTCATTGCGTTCACCTACAGAGTTGGCAAAGACTAGATATTTGAGAGCTGGACATTAGAAATGTAGACAAAATAAATACAATCCTGTTATAGGGATGGTGAGGGAAATGAAGGATAGGTGCATAGGTTGTTAGGTCTGTGTGCGAGGTTAGGTCGGCAAAAAAATGTCTTTTTTTTTTTTAGTTTGTGTTCTCCGTCCAGCAGGCATTGGCTTCAAGTGTTTACAACCCTTCCTATCTATAGGTTTAATCACACAAACTGACTGATAAATGATGTATTCTCATGCATACAGTTAATACAACCAATGGTGTTCGTACCTTAAATACTATTCATGTGAAGCCTGTTACCCAGGATTCCTTAGGATCTGTAAATTTCTCTTTTAAAAAAGTGTTTTTCTGTGATCAAAATACTCTCGGGACACAGAGTGGACAAAAAGAATGACTTTTTCTCCCAAAGTAAGAGCTGAAGAAAACATTCGTTGCTGGCATGTGTTGAAGCAAATAATGAGCTCCATTAAAAAGTCGATTTGTCTGAGAAACATGATGATCTGCCTTTGATTAAATGATATGTTTAATAAATTAAATTGTCCACCGCCTTTTAAAGTTTCATTATCATCTGTCCCTTGTTTATTGACAAGTTTATTTAGCCCAAGTGACTAGTCTCTTTAGCCCAAGTTTATCTAGACTAATCTCTTTAGCCCAAGTTTATCTAGACTGGTCTCTTTAGCCCAAGTTTATCTAGACAAGTCTCTTTAGCCAAAGTTTATCTAGACAAGTCTCTTTAGCCAAAGTTTATCTTCTTTAACCCAAGTTTATCGACAAGTTTATGTAGTCTTATTTCTTTGTTCTTGTATTATCCAGCTTCACATCCAATAAAAAAAAAAAAGAGCAAAAATATAGTTACCATTTTCTGGGCTCCATTAATAAAGTGCACTGAATAGCAGATTTGTTTTTTGACCTACAATGTTATATACAAGAGTAGCGGGGGATAATGCACTCTAGATACCTCAGAATTTGCTTTTTTTTTTAGTTTTAAATACTGTAAATAATGCTAGGTGCGAGGCTTCATCCCGTACCCCACTGGGAGAGTTCACAGCATTCCCTTAGACCCCTAGCTCCCCCAGACCCCTATCTGGCAAGGGTGGGGTGTCTACTGTTTTTCCACTAACTAAAGGAAGAGTCTATTCAAGAAAAAAAAAATGTCCGACAGAATAAAGGTCATAATACAATGAAGATTACTTACGTATAGACATACACATACATATATATCGATGGGGGGGGGGGGGGGGGGGGGGGGGGGGGGAAGTACCCACCCAAACCCCTCCTGCCCACCCCCACTCACCCCCCAAAAAATTCTGGCTATGCCCATGATACGGTTCATTATATATCAAATAATGTAACATGTAATTATTTGCATTAGAGCTGCTCATTTTGAAATGCGTTCAAATTACTATTCTCCTTATGCAGGTTTCTGTATGTTCAATGTCTAGGTTTAAAATCAAACATAAATAAAACAATATCATAGTTCTTCATAGTTCATAGCACCGAAATTACATGTAATATAAGTTAGAAGAGCTAACAAAAATTCGTCGGCATTGATTTATTTTTCACAAAAACATCCTGGAACAATCTATTATAGATACTAAAAACTATTGCAATAGTTTGGAAGGAACATTAAAGGTTAAATCAGATTTTCAATTGCATTTAGTGTTGTTTTTTTTTATATAAATGTGACGGACAGATCGACCAACAGATAAAACACAAAAAAATACGCGACTTTTATCCTGATGGGGACACTAAGCAAAATATATATAAAATTATTATTTAAAAATTTTAAAGGAATTAGTTTAGCACTATATCATGTCGTGGCGTTACGCTACTGCACGAAAGTCGCTGCATAAAAAGTTCCATTTTAAAAAATGTTCGTGATATTTACATACGAAGTGCATTCTTAGTCTTTATAAACAAACATAAATGTGTTCTTTATTTTTAGCAGCTAGTTGACAAGAAAAAGCACCTGTAACTATTATTTACATTTGTTGTGAACATTTCTTGTACATTTTATAAATATATTTGAAATAGTGATACTGAAAATACACAAATCGTCCTTCTTGTTAGCATATTGTAACATTGCCTCCGTTATATTTACGTAATTGTTTTAGAATTGGCATATTTTTATGAAAAAATCGCTTGCATAATTAATTTTATAAACTAAATGGTTTGCTTTTAGAAAACCAAAAGTAGCTGTTGCATCTAAACTTTTCAAGCTGCATCGCAAGGTGAAATAATATTTTTCATTTCTCTTCTAGTTTTCGAGATCTGAGAGTGACAGATGGACATTTTGCACAAACCTATTAGCGACTTTTCCCCTTAGGGGGCAGCTAAAAAATGAAACTGAAAAATATATTTCTGTGTGGTACTCCGTTCCTTGTCATTGTTGACATTTCCAAAGTTTTTTTTACGATCAAAATCCAAAACATTTAAACTAGAGAAAAACTAATCTTTTGGCGAAACACTAAAAAACTCCAGTTTGTTCAATACTCATAAAATGAAGAGGAATACTTATGTGTAGTTAGGACTAATAGTGTAATAGACTTATGCGTAGGTAGGACAATAGGACTATTAGACTTATTTGTAGTTTAACTAAAAAAAATTAATTTAAGGCCATTGTTTAACTAGAAAAAAAAAGTTTAGTTAAAATGGTAGATTAATTTTTTTTAGTTACTAACTAAAAAGTTTAATTAAAATTTGTACTACTTTTCATTATGTGGTCAGGGTTGAAACGCACATCCCTGTTTTCTGGTCATGTGATATCAATAACTTTGATTATCAAAAAAAACAAAACAATGATGCAGTTAACAACTACTTAGTCAGTCTGCATTTGAACAGGGTAAAGTAAGATGCTGGTAGAAGTTATGGGAGTCTTGAAAGTAGCAGTATTATAAAATGTTAAACACTTTTGACAAAAGCTTCTATGCAATATTATGAATGGGGTTGTTCCGAATTTGAATTTTTAGTGTGAGCCACGTGGTGGTGTTTAATTTCTGTTTATAGTGGGAATATGATTAGTGAGTTAGGTCAATATTTAGTGGTTTTAATCAATTCATTTGCGCAAACAATATATTTTTAACTGCAGGAAAATCAAGTACACCTTTTTATAGTCTTAAGACTTCTTATAGAGATCTGTCTAAATCCACAGCTAGGCCTATATAGATCTAAAAGCATTAGGATAACCAACTGACCATAAAGTAAATAGACTGTGTTCAACTTATTTTAACAACCTGGTCAGTTAGACATAGACATGTAGGCCTAGTGTACTGTACGTGTGTAGTCAATGATACTACAAGACCACCATGCATTTTCTTTTATTACGCGTTATGATATAGTGTTTGCTTAATGTGCAGTGGTCAGACAAGAAAATAACACACTGGCATGGCTATTCAAACATGTTCGTAGATATATCTTTACACCCTCCCTCGCTTCCTGCCCAGAAAGTAAATAGACGCTGTGTCCGACTGATTTTAACAACCTGACCAGATAGACGTACATGTGTAGATCTATATAGTGTACTGAGTGTGCAGTCCATAATGACAAGACCTCCGTAGTTTTTTTTTCCCCTTGTGCGTTTAACGATTATGCAATAGCATTAGTTGTATTTTTAGTGGTCAGACAAGAAAATAGCGCATAGGCATGGTTAGTCAAACAAGTATTTTACACTATAAAATAGTTATACAGGTCAAATGTTTCTTTGGTTACTAGATCTAAATTTAAAATTTTAAAACTATGTTATTTAATGAGATTTAAACTTTACCGGTATAACTAAGATTTTCCGTTATATAATAGGATATTATAATTTAAAAAAAGAGTACCATTCTTTTCTAAAGGTAAGGCAAAACTACAAGCACACATATTTATTTAGACATCTTTTTTATTTTATTGTGCATTAACGTTAATGTAAAAAACATATTCCTTAATATTACTTATTTTATTATGGATAAATATTACTATTACCCTCGGCATACAGTCGGATAATTATCTCTATATAGGTCTACTTCAAACCTCCCTTCCCCCCCCCCCCCCCCCCCCCAAAAAAAAATTTACAAATTTTCTTTAGTTTAGTTTAACTATTTTGAAATTCATGATAAACTTTTAGTTTAACTACTTTATTTTACTAGTTTTAGTTTAACTTTTAAAAGTTAGTTTAGTTCCCATCACTACTTATTTGTAGTTAGGACTGTAAGATTTATTAGTTAGGACTATTAGACTTATGTTTAGCTAGGACTATTAGACTTAGCTAGTGTCTTTGTTGACATAAGGAAAGGGGTGAGAGAGAGAGACCTACTTTTAAAACCCCAAGTGCCACCAACAATTGTGTCCAACTGAGCAATGTGCAAGGTCAACTAGAACTGATAAGGTAGCAATACACTGTCAAATCTCTGATTAGGATTTCATAGATAGCCCCCTCCTCAACACACACCGCTCTTCTCTTTCCTGTCACCCTCCCCTTTGGGCATTAGCCATATTAACTACGTGTTGGCATTCCAACCGTATATGATCCTGTTTTTTTTTCTTGTTGCGCACGTAAATTAAATACTAATGTTTTATTTTATTCATTGAACATTGACTCTAAAGAGCTGCGGCGTGAAGAAGAATTGTTAAATGCAATACTTAAAAAACTAAAACATCGGCAATAAACTTGTGGTAACTAAGAATACAGCAATCAGAAGGAGGAACCTCGATCAATATTTGGTGTTAAATTACTGGAGAATGTGTAAAAGGTCGGGAAATCTGAAATCGACTTATTCAAGCTCTCAGCGGCACAGAAACCACCTTCCTCAAGAGATAGAGACTCGAAATGTTCTTGCGATGATCTAGAGACTCGAAATGTTCTTGCGATGATCTATTATGTGAGACAACACGTGTATACATTTCTAAAACTCTTGATTCAAACTTTCTAAACCAAACTTTCTGAACTAGAGTAGAGCATGTCTAGATCTACTCATTCAAGTTGTTTAGTGCTTTTTATCATGTAACCTCTGATGATGGATGATGAATTTACAATCCAAGTGCTACATGTTGTATTTCAATTGACAAACAAAATGCCACATGTATTTCCATTGACAATCTAAGTGATATATGTATTTCCATTGTCTTTTACAAGTGTGTGAAAAGAAGAAACTTCAGGCCAGCAAGTACTTGTCTACTGTTGATGTCCTATGTTGAGACAAGCTGCAATCCTGAAATCAAAACAGACTGAGCCAACACATCTTGATAAAGAGATTGAAACCAGTGCTACATAACAATGTGAAGTGACAGTGCTACATAACAATGTGAAGTGACAGTGCTACATAACAATGTGAAGTGACAGTGCTACATAACAATGTTTTGTTTGTTTGTAAAATGTTTGTTTTGTAAAATGTTTTACATGTTTCGGATGTTCCTTCAGAGTTGAAGATAGTTTACTTCCTAGTCCAAACCTCCCGCAGGACGACGGGGGATGGGAGCGGGCAGGGTTTGAACCCGGGACCATCGATAAATCCAAACAACAGTCCAGCGTGCAAACCGCACGACCAGGCAGCCATCAATGTGAAGTGACAGTGCTACATATCAATGTGAAGTGACAGTATTCTTAACTGACAATACGTTTCAGGGAAGCAACACAATAGTCTCAAAATAAAACTGAAAAAAACAAAAGTTTAAGGAGTGACCTGGAAGGAATTGAAACACGTCAATGAAAACAGAGACATGTTATGTAAATCAAGTTGTTATTAGACACGTTATGTCAATCAGGTTGTTATGAGACACGTTATGTCAATCAAGTTGTTATGAGACACGTTATGTCAATCAAGTTGTTATGAGACACGTTATGTCAATCAGGTTGTTATGAGACACGTTATGTCAATCAGGTTGTTATGAGACACGTTATGTCAATCAAGTTGTTATGAGACACGTTATGTCAATCAGGTTGTTATGAGACACGTTATGTCAATCAGGTTGTTATGAGACACGTTATGTCAATCGGATTGTTATGAGACAAGTTTAAGTCAATCAGGTTGTTATAAACTTAAGTGAATCAGGTTGTTATAAGTTTAACTCAATCAGGTTGTTATAGTCAAATCCCATAAAAGTGAGAAAAAAAAAAGTTTAATAAATCAATGTCATGAATCAAAATATCTAATGGAATGCGTAGCACCCGAAACTTCGAGATATGTGAACAATTGAATTATGAAATGACAGCTAATAGATTTAGTGTTGAATCCATTTTATGATATGGCAGATATTGATTGAAACCGTAATTTAAATCCTAAGAACAGCTGCTGACCGGGAAAAATGGAGGGATTTGGTTACGCGAACTGTTACAGCACCCCTACGATGACAGTCAAGGTACAAGATATCCTCCATTCCTAGTTTATTAAATACTTTCACTTCTATAGGTAACAAAAAATGATATCACCATAAGAATATGATCTAGATGCCCTAATTATTTGATGCGCCCCAGGTAGAAAGGAAAGTTTGTTAAGCTCCCGATTGTAAATGCGCCCTAAGAAAAACAAACTCAAACACTATTGGCGAAGTTCACCGTTTCCGTGACATTTTAACAAGCTCTCGTATGAAAGAGAATTTCATTGTGTTGTACTTCTAAGGAAATGTTTCCCACTGCTGAGCCCCCATTCATCAAGGCGAAATGGTCACGCTGACCCTTTCTTATGTAGGTCAATGGCCAGACGCTGTACATACACTTTCTAGGCTTGTAAGATACCAAAACATTTATTATCCTCCAGACACGATCAAGATAAAGCAAGCAGGATTAGATACAGCAAAGTAGTTAGCACAACATGTATAGGGCCTATATATAGAGATTTTACTCCTTCAAAAACAACCTTTCGGTCACGATTTTAACATTTGAACATGAGAGAGAAGATACGAGACCCCAATCCCTCTTTTGTTCCCATAAGCAATTAAATCATTGATGTTCACTTCACATGTAATGTTTAAGTGAAACTGTGGTAGGAACTAATTTGCATGCATATTCCAGCTGACAGTGTATGTTTCATTTGCTCTCATTTGTGATGTGTACTGCACAATTGTAAGACAAATTCATCCAGGTTAATAAAGACCTACACACCTATTCTACAATAGCGTCTCCGCCCCCCCCCCCCCCAACTGGCCTCACAAATGACCCTGAGATTGAATCATAGCGCTCTGAGCATGCTAAGCATGAAAGTAGCACTATATAAAAGCTTTTTTTTTTTTCATTAACATAACAGAGGCAACCAGCAGCTGAAGCCTGCTTGTAATACTAAACCCTTTACCTATTATATCTATGCGTGTTTTTTTCTCTCCTCTAAATGATTGTACCGACATTTTAAGACGCTACTGATTTATTAAGACATGTTTGGTTAGTGAAGTGTAACGACTCTGTGAGAAGATCATTCTACCGGGATATGTTTATTTAGACTAAATGTACAGTATAAACAAAGACAGTTATCTTGTTGCAGCATTTCAAAGAAAAATGATACTAATCAACACTAAAGAAATAGATGTTTTACAGCAACATCATCTGATCCTGATCATTGTGATCTGTACTTTAGCACAATTCTTTATTCTGGACCAATAGTAAAGAAAAACAAGAAAAACAAGAAGAATTTATACGACGTGTAATGTATTCATTAGTTTGGATCAGTCATGTAATTACATTTGTAATAAATCTGTACGATTAGAATTACTTTTACCAATTGTTTTTGTTTAGCACTATTTCATGCTTTTAGTTTTCTCAATACGCTATCATCCTATCACTTAACTGGACTAGTTAGAGAAATGGGGGGGGGGGGGGGGGGGGAGGGAGAAAGGGATATACTCAAGCCGTCAAGCTAACCACTCTACTAATGAGGTTCTATGAATATAGAAGATTGTTTAGTTATGTATTTGTTTCAAAATCTCTTTTAAGCGGCGACCTATAAAGGGGACTAATTCAGCTTATACCATCACTTCGTCAAGTGCAATTTCTTTCTCTGGTTCGAGATATCTAACAAAATAATTAATTAACAATAGTTAATGTTTAAAATGTTTTGTTAATTAACTTATTGGTATTTTATTTATTCTTGTGTTGTCGGGTAAAAAAAATAATTGTGAAAAATTTTCAGCTTGATCCGAGATTGGGCGTGGTAGAAATAACGTGTACAAACTTTTTACCACACAGACAGTGGGTTGATACAAGATTTCGTTTTAAAAAAAAATAGAAATAGATAAATAGATAAAATAGAAAGCAAGGGCTAAAGGCTTAGCATGGTGTGCTTTGTCCATGAACTATACAGATGGGTTAGTCAGGTGACGATAGTATCACTCATTTTAGTACAGAGTGAGAGAGATGGGAGATGTCTTTCCAGGATAACCCAAGACCTGGGAATGTTTCAAAACAATATAGATATAGAAAAAAGTATAACGTTCATTTCGTAACACGGAGGTTTGTATGATAAGTATTTTAGTAGCTGACAGTTCACGATGCTATCAAGTAAAACAAAGGACAGGCTAATAATACATTTTAAAAATACCAGCGCTATCGTTCTGTCACATGAACCAATTGCCAATGAATCGTTAGCGAAGTCTTTTTTAAAAGTATTGGCGGTCATCTCAAGTACAAACTGTTAAAAAGCAGCAACAAAACGTAAATGCAAGATTATCATTTGAGTTGAATTCTTTATATTTCCATTCAACAAAAATAAACGAAGTACTAAATAAATTGATAAGACAGTTCAACACTGAGATGAACTAAACATTTATCCATTTTTTTTTCCCTGAGTAAAAAGAAAAATGCCAAGTTCTTGAGTCAACGATTGTTTTTCTCCAGGGACCGATGTAATTATAGGACAATATTTTAATGGAGATAAACGTATATTCATCCGATTTTGTTTCTGTATTTGGTGTTTTACTAGAAAGAAAATGCTAGAAGCATGTCTTATGTATTTTCACCGCTATTCTGGGCATTTGAACTAAATAATGAGTTGCGTGAACAAATTTCTATTGAATGCATTCATGGATAGAAAAGCAGAGTAAATTATTATAAATTTGTTTTGTATATTTAGTTAGCCTTCTTCTATTCATGTACTAAAAAGCATTGTGAGTACATGTTTAATTATCCCCATACATTAATGCACCAAATGGCAGTGTGAGTGTTTAATTATCCCCATACATTAATGCACCAAATGGCAGTGTGAGTGTTTAATTATCCCCATACATTAATGCACCAAATAGCAGTGTGAGTGTTTAATTATCCCCATACATTAATGCACCAAATAGCAGTGTGAGTGTTTAATTATCCCCATACATTAATGCACCAAATGGCAGTGTGAGTGTTTAATTATCCCCATACATTAATGCACCAAATAGCAGTGTGAGTGTTTAATTATCCCCATACATTAATGCACCAAATAGCAGTGTGAGTACATGTTTAATTATCCCCATACATTAATGCACCAAATAGCATTGTGAGTACATGTTTAATTATCCCCATACATTAATGCACCAAATAGCATTGTGAGTACATGTTTAATTATTCCCATACATTAATGCACCAAATAGCAGTGTGAGTGTTTAATTATCCCCATACATTAATGCACCAAATGGCAGTGTGAGTGTTTAATTATCCCCATACATTAATGCACCAAATGGCAGTGTGAGTACATGTTTAATTATCCCCATACATTAATGCACCAAATAGCAGTGTGAGTACATGTTTAATTATCCCCATACATTAATGCACCAAATAGCATTGTGAGTACATGTTTAATTATCCCCATACATTAATGCACCAAACAGCATTGTGAGTACATGTTTAATTATTCCCATACATTAATGCACCAAATAGCATTGTGAGTACATGTTTAATTATTCCCATACATTAATGCACCAAGTAGCAGCGTGATTACATTTTTCGTTAGCCTCTTAACGTTCGTGATTCTACTAGTATTTAGACTGACCACGACCTGATTACTAAAACATAAAAATATTTCAGACAATCACACGTTCAATGCAGTAACACTCCATTCGGCTTGAGCATGAGATCCTTCAGCACAATGATATCTCGCGGGTAATAGTGTAGGAGGCATAGGGTGTCCCTTGAACTCAACAAGCCTAGCCTAGATTGTCTGTTAATTGTATACATGCTCATTGATAAACTAAATGTTGACAAAGTCTGTGGTGTAGGAAGTACATGGGACTAGGACGTTGTAAAAAGCTAACCAACACGTCAAAAGAACACACACACACACACATAAAGTGCCCGACTAGACGAACTTTAGATATGGGTCTTGATTTTACTTTTTATAACACTTGGATTTACTTTGATAGAGATTTTGATCTAAATATAGCCTTTTACTTTTAGTAGACTTTGACATAGGCTGTTTAAATAACTTTTTTTTTGGACTATTATAGGAAGTAAACAAAAGAAAAAATAAACTTGAAATGTATATACTTTATTTTGCTTACCTTTTCTAGAAGTAACAGCTGGTTGAAAATATTGTCAGAAAGCGGAAGTTTAATTTCTTATAATAGGGATTTTACACTGATACACAATTATTTTGTGTTCGATCATGGGCATAGCCAGGGCGGGGTTGACCCCACACACATACGCAATGAAATTCCCTCGCAGAGAGAGGGGGTGGAATTTAGTGACTGTTTTTTTTTTTGCTTTGATTTTGTTTATTTTAGGTGAAATTTTATTGTTAAACCATCTCTTGCCCCAGTGCAGCGAATGGAGTTTTGAGGTTCCCTTCTTCTATAAAACAAAAAATAAAGCAAACGGCGAGTCACCAAATTACATAAGCGTAGCCAGGGGGGATCTTGAGTTTAAAACCCCTTCCAATTTTTTAAAAGATAAAACCCCTTTTCAATATAAGACTAAAGCATCTAATACAACAGACACCCCATTCTATGCGCGTAGCAAACAGGGGTTTTGAGTTAAAACAAACAAACCTCCAGACAGAGGGCTTTAAGTTACCCTCACCCAGAGGGTTTTGAGTTTTACCCCCCCCCCCCCTTTTTTTTCCAGCGGGATTTGAAGCTAGGGGCCATACCTTAAATATAAAATTAAAGCAAACAAGTCACAAAATCTATGAGCGTAGCAAAGGGGGAGGGGTTGAGATTAACCCACCCCTGCAGAGGGCTTTAAGTTTTAAACCCCCTCCAGGTGGTTTTGAGTTTAAAACCCCCTACGGAGAGTTTTGATGTTAAAAAAAAACTCTTCAATATAATAATAATTGCCTCATCATCATTATCAAACTCCATTTTAGTGAGGGCTTGAGATGCTCAAATCCTCTCTTGTAAAAGTCCTGGACAGAAACCCTGCTGTATTGCGTAGAGCATACATGTCACCATCGAGAATTTTTGGTTTCCCAGACCTGTCGAGACGGAGATCGGCAAGTCTGGGGCAATAATTGCCTCAAGCCTGCGCATAATTGGCTCGGGCAGACCAATATCACTCTTTAAACTAAATGCAGTCCACAGTGGCACAGAAATCTGAGACGGCTGTGAACAACAGTTATAGGTTTTATATCGGAGTTTTCGTCTCCTGGACTGGCTGCCGACCAAAGCTAGTCTGCCCATTGGCCTAATTGCAGTTTTATGTTTAGATCCAGGTCAAGACTCCTGAACGTGACGTAGAAGGTAAATGGCAAATATGGCGCTAATTTATGTGAATAGAGATTTAGTTCAAGACAATCCAAAGAAAGTATCCAGTCTATCAGGTGACACTAAAGAACTGGGAGGCAGCAGAACTTGTGGTTAAAATGGAATTGTGTCATTGTGTAAATTCAGATTTAATGCTATCAGAGTCATCTGCACTGATACGGTCAAGCAGAACCAAGATGCTCATAGTGGCATATAAATCATTTAAGGAGCTTTCAAAATCTTGCAAAGGGTATTTGGGCTTTTGCCATTTTAAACTCTGGAAAATATCATTCTTCAATGGAGATTTTTCAACGAGTTTGAGAATTTTTGTCAGCAGAAACGTTCTGCTTTTCATCTAGAATTTAAAACATCGCTAACTTTAGTTTTGATTTAGAAGATTTTTGGTGTCTGTCAAATCTAAATTAAGCAGTGTTGCAACAGAGGTACATTCTTTGAAAACAGCTGGTGTCATACATCTTTGCTACAATGACTGAAGCATGCTAAAGGGGCAACCAACAATATTGCATCTGATTGATATTTTTAGAAAAGGTTGCAAAACATTTGCAAATGAGATGAAGCTTTCAATTCTGGCAAACAGCCATTGAGGTGCTCAAAAGACTTTGATTGCCTTCTTAGCAGTAATTTAAGACTGTATGAATTTGTACTGGCATAGCTGTGGGTGTAGGACAAGTAACAGTCACTGTGACTGTGGCAGCCTTATTTTGACAATGACGGTAGCCATCTAATTTAACAGACTCTCGCTTGTGCTTATCGATTTCGGATGCGATTTCACGTGCTGCTTCACGAATGTTTGAAAGGATAATTTTTTTTATATATAATGACAACGAAAAGCTTTAGTGTCACTGACTGACGATTTCTGAAGCCAAGATATCTAGATCTAGATAGATTCTAGATTATATCTTTTTCAAGCCACAGTGCATTAAACGACGTCTCGTATTTAGGCATTTTAATACAAACAAACTTGGTTATAGAATAGTGAATAGATCTAGATCTAAATCTAGTATTCAAGAACAGTCCAATGATCGAACAGTCAAGTCTTAAGGTTATGTTAGGGATCTACGATTCTTGTATAAGACAAGATTCTAGATCTAGCTTAGATTGAACACAGTGCCACACACAATAAGAAACTAAGATTGCATCTAGTCTAGATCTATATCTAGCGATCTAGAACACAGATCTAGGTCACTGGACTAGACCTATTTATCAAATTGCCAGTGCACAGAAGTAATATGATCTAATAATGTAGCCCGATGAAAATATAAGGGCACAAAATGAAACAGGAAAAATTAAGTCTAAAAAGATATGTAATGTAGTTCTAATTTGGATGAAAATCAACGTGTTCATTGAGAAATCGATCTGATAACGATACTAGAGCTAGATCTTTATAGAGATTAGATTTATATTGTCAAGGAACAGTAATCACATTCTGCGCAAACACGGAAACGCTAATTTCGCATTTATTTCCGCCACGACGGCCCATCCGCGGCAATGGTGCCTAATTTTTTTAAATTTTTTTTTTGGGGGGACGTTTTTTTTTTCGATCAGCAAAATTCCAGGACATTCAAAGAGATATTTTAAAATTTCCAGATTTCCATGACTTTTTTTTTTAATTCCAGAAGATTCCAGGACATCCAGGAATTTCATGAGGCCACAAAAACCCCTAGTAAATAGCAGAATTGGTTATGAACCAAAATTTTTTTAAAGCAGGATAATAATAATAACAATAATAATCTTTATTATCATTAAGGAGTTTGAGTTTAGGCACATCGGCACAATTTAGGCCATGTCGTGCTCGTAATCCTTTAAGGATCACTCTCCCTTTACATAACAAAATTTCTTATAATTTGTGCATTACACCAAAAAAAAAAAAAACATTATAACTATAAGAAACCAAAATATACATTCACACCATATTCACCAGTAATTTACATGGGAAAAGTTTATATCAGATAGTTTCTATTTAATGATTTGATTGCCAGGGGAACAAAAGAGTTTTTGTGTCTGTTTGTCTTTGCTATCGGTGTCTTGTATGTCTTTTGTGATGGTAAAATCACAAAATCCTGACCCCCAAAAAGTGATTTTTTTTATTTCTCGAATCTTTTTTATGAATGTTTATCTCAAACAGCTGCCCAAGTGAGATTTGGTGTTTGTTTTTTTTTGCCAATAACTTTACCAGCTGCATTTAGGATTCTGTGAAGTTTATTTTTAATGTTCAGATTGCCATACAGACAGTGATATTAAAACTTAAAATATTGCAGATGTGAGCGTGATTAAACACAGTCAAGGCCCTTTCCCTAACATTAAACAAGTCAGTTTTCTCAGTAATCGTAATCTTTGCTGCCCTTTTTGGCTGATATAAGTATTTGCAGTACAATTAAATTTATTGTCTAAGATAGTATTTCAAAGGTCTCTCCGACTACAGAAACAATATCTTTTTTTTTCTTTTCCCTACGAAAACATTATCATTTCTTTGGTGTTTTTTTTTACATTTAATAATAAAAATAATATCTTTACAGTATTTTTCAATGTGTTCTATTTCTCTGAAATACTCGTTTAAGTCGGAACTTTCTGAGAGCATGGCAAGAAGAGCCTCGTCATCAGCGAAATCGTGAAGGAGTAAAATTGACTATCGGATTGAAATGTTCAACAGAGTACAAAATAAACCACAATGGCGGTGTCACAGTCCCCTGGGGACCCCATGTATTATATTGGACTAATCTTCAACGCCTCCATTGTTTTTTTCAATAAGTAAATGGAGTTGTTTGGTATTTTTGTTTTAAATACCGAAAATAAGTGCCCTGGCTGGGAAGGACGGGTGTCTACAGTCTTTCCACTAACTCCAAGAAGAACCTGTTCTAGGGTACAATAAACGTCTTCCGATAGAAT
The DNA here is from genome assembly GCA_030265305.1 of Biomphalaria pfeifferi. Classification (NCBI taxonomy): domain Eukaryota; kingdom Metazoa; phylum Mollusca; class Gastropoda; family Planorbidae; genus Biomphalaria; species Biomphalaria pfeifferi. The sequence continues at coordinate 3,600,208 of JASAOG010000008.1, read as the reverse complement.
GAAGGGTTGGAATGTAATAAAGATTAAATACGTACACACACAATTATAAATAGGCTAAATAAATATATAAATATGGCTTGCCAAAAATCCCCCCTCCCACCAAAAAAAAAAACCCTGACTACGCTCATAGTTTCGATTTTTTTTTAATGCCTAATTTTTTCTATGTAGTTTTATGACTTGGCTTTCATACACAGAAATTAGACCAAACATAAATGAGAGACCTAAACAGCTAAGCTTATAAATGTTTTAAAGAAATAAAATGATTGCGTTTGTAAGTTGAAAGATGTTGGATTGACAACCAGTGTTAAAGTGTAAGGGCCTATATAGTCTGAAGCTGCCTGAAATCGGAATGTCTCCAGTCTTTTCCTGTGCTGGATATTACGCTCTATCCGACTAACTCAATAATGAACTTTTTATGTAATAATGATTTTTATCTGAGATTACGCCCACAAAACTTTCCCGCCCATATTAATGGAGTACAGAGACATGGATAGGCAATGAAACTGTCATGGTTGATGAATGCAGGATTGAATAGTTTTGTAATAGACGATTTTATTTAGTTAAACACATTTGGAATGTTAGGTAACAGGCAGTGACTTGAATTTTAAAATCTACTTCAATCTAGATTATATATATATATATATATATTTATATGGAAAAAAACGCTAATTACTGCCATTTGTCTGAAAAATGCCAGGTTTAGATCCCTTTCTGCTATATAAATAAAAAATAAAGTAATTATTACTAAATGATTAACTAATTGGTTAATTTTTGTATTGATTCGTGTATTGTCATCGACTATGAATAATTATGCAAAATTTCAACTTGATCCGAGACTGGGAAGTTGGAGAAAAAAACGTGTGAAATAAAGGGATTAAATCCATACATACATATATCTCATTAAGTAGCATTTATTCTCTTTATTTCGATATCAATCAAAATAATTAAATAAGAACAATTAATTAACTAATTGGTTAATTTTTTTATTGATCCATGTCTTGTCAGGTTCAATGAATTAAGTGTGTAAAGTTATAACTTGATCCAAGAATGGGAAATGGGTGAAAAAAACATGTTAAAACTTTTTACCAGACAGACAAACAGAGTTGATTGTGACGATCACACTTGCCGGGGATTATATTCTCAATACTTGACAATTCAATGAAATGAAGAAAGAAACATCTCTATGTATTTTCTTCAAACTTCTTTAATAACTTCTTCAACTTTCACATCAAATTAACTTCTTAATTCAAGACAACTTGACTTAATACTTCATAAATAAAACTTAAATGATACATGAAACTTCACTTAGTATAACTTCAACTTCAAATACTAAAACTTTACTTAATGGACCCGCTAATATCACAAAACTTATTAGTAATCGAGGACTGTGTGAGGACCAACGCTCCACAAGAACTACTACTATGCGAGGACCCCGTCTGACTGACTTTCCCTTAATTTATACTTTCTTTGATCGTACGTTCCAGAATCCTGGAACCTTCTCCGATAATTATTTTAGTAACTTTGACCTTCTAGAAGCTGACGTGTGCTATTTTTTTCCCTTAACCTCTTTCTTCGATTGGATATCTAAAATTAACTTGTTTACGCTGGACACTTGCACTGGTTTGAACTTGAGCTTCTAGAAACTGGTCGAAATAGGTCACAGACTCGACTCGTGACATTGATATAAACTTTATTTTTAAATAAATAAGTTCATTTCTGAGAATGCTTAAGTGCCTTCCATTACAGTTATATGAATATATCTGGTCCTGACAAGCCACTAAAGCTGATGCCCCATAGTTCTCCTAGTCCAAAACCTTATAAATCCGCCACACGAAACAGATGAACCTCACCAAGATCAAACCAACACTATTGTGAAGCCGATAATACTCTATGGGAACCACCGACACCATCTTAAATTAATTAATTAATGCCTGCTTCGGGAAGATTCTTATGGTCCGCTGGCCAGACATGATCGCCAATGAGGAACTGTGACAAAGAACTAAGCAGTGGCCTATTGAAGAAGATATCCTTGTGAGAAGCTGATGGTGGATAGGTCACACATTTCTCAAAACTGCACCAAACTTCACAAGACTTTACCTGGAACCTCCAAGGAAAGAGGAAGCGGGGGGGGGGGGGTTACAGAAATAGATGATATCGAGATTTGAATGCAGATGCCATGCAGATGGGCAAGAGGTGGGGACAGTTGAAGATAATCGCCTGAAACAAAGATGCCTGGAAGTACCTGGTGCTCCGAACAGGACCACATGCTGAGAAATAAGATGAGAACTCGCAAAATCGCATACAATTCAGGTCATAAGATTCTAAAAATGTTAAAGTTGAACAGTCTATTTGCCAAGGCCAACTAAGATGGACACAAGGCAACTAAGATGGGCACAAAGCCAATTAAGATGGGTACAAAGCCAACTAGGATGGGCACAAGGCCAACTGAAATGGGCACAACAAGGCCAACTGAAATGGGCACAAGGCCAACTAAGATGGGCACAAGGCCAACTAAGATGGGCACAAGGCAAACTGTCCTCATCTGTTTTACAAGTTTCATACGTTCTTTGAGATTTGTAAGTCCTAGCACAAGTCTGATGCTGGACTGCAGGGAGAGTCGCTAACAGTCCTAAGCTTACAACCTGTCAGCCATCCATTTTGTTAATAAACCTATTTTCAAACTACACCGAGCTATATAATGGAGAAAGCTGGATCATCACAAGGCGTATTTAATAAAGATACACTCAACTTTCCATCAAATAATGTGAAATCAACGAATTAAACTGAGGAAAAATCTCAAATAGGTCCTCTTGGCATAAAGCTATGAGCGTTACTTTTAAAGCTTGGAACAAATTGTTTTTTAAAAAAATGAAATCTCTCGACATATTAATTTCCAGTCTTTAAGAGTTACCTGTTATAAGTAAAAGTTGTTGGCCATTTTGTTGTCTATTTACACGACTTCCTCATCAAGCAGTGCCTATAAAAGCTAATTTTAAAAACAATTTTAAACCTTATAATATCTAGTAGGTCTGGTAAAAATGTAAAATGAGTTTAACCAAGACTCTATAATTAGCCGATAAAAGAAGGAATTATTTTTTGTAAAGAATACATTGCTCATTTAGTTGACAACTGAATCACTTGCATGGATTGTTCATGGTGGTTACAATTAACAGGTATCCATTTAAGTCCTCCACCCCCCACCCCAACTTATTACATTATTTTAAATATATACAATATCCACCACCAATAACGTTAAATTTAATATATTTAAATATGTTTTTAATATTTTATATGAGAGTTGGCAGTGTATCATTGGTAGATATCAGTGAGATTGCAGAAGGGCAGAATATTTTATTGTCCAAATGATCCAAAACATCAACAAATGTAAGACTGATTCATATTCATAATTGCAACTTTGATTCCTATGACATTAGGAAAAGAAATCCAACAGAAATATTTATTTAGAGTGTCAGTATGCTGTCTTAGCATGCATTATTCCATTCTGGCAAAAAAATGGTCAACATCTATCAATAAATCCAGTGTCAAAGATTAAACAAATAAGGAGTAGAAGGTGTTAAACTCTCCCTTTAAAGAAAGCCCTGGTCAGTGTCTTTTACTCTAATAAACACAAATCTGATTGTTGTACTTTTATTTACATCAAAATTAAATTAAGTACTAGCTTACTGAGCTATGAAATATAGTTATATACTCATGGTTTGTGCATCAAAAGGTCACTTGTGTATTTGTGTGTTCTCTAGTCCAGCCTCCTAATTGAAATTTATTTCCAAGTAAGCAAAATATTAACAAGTTACCCATGTAGAGGTGTGGCTTGAAGTCCAGCCCCCTACCTAATTAAGATTTACCTCTAAGTAAACAAACTCAGTTCTCTCACAAGGTGTGATTTCTATACAGTGTCAACATGTTGATATTATGTCCACCCCCAGTTGACTCAATGTGGTCACCTATCTATTAACTCAATCTGAACCAGTGATGCCCAACCTAATTTAATCTGTGGGCTATTTTAATTTCCAACAATCGTGTCGCGGGCCATATGACCAAAAAAGGTAATTAAAAAAAAAAAACTTGAAATTGACCTGACGCTATTTTATTAGAAACTTGTGGGTTTAGTACTTACATTGATAAATTAGGATATTTGAACTTTGTCTTTAATCTACGTGTCGGAAAATGTCTTTATTTCTCTACTTAAATTGTGAGCAACCTAGTAGATAGCCTCACCACTAATTTCCTTGTCTCTTTTTGGTAAATATTCCCATTGATCCTACAATGTCTAGGCCTCCAAGCCTAGTTTAACAATCTTTAATTCACAGCTCAATCCAAAAATGCTGTCATATTTGTTCAATTGTTCTGGTAGATTCTTAATTAACTTTTCATAGAGGCATAAATGTTAAAGCTTGTGGTACCAATCCATCAGAGATTGGTGCCATAATGTAGGTAAAGATACATTTTTCAACCTTTTATTTTATAAAAGGGATGGGGATATTTGATACACTTTGTACAAGGTATTATATCCTTACAGCTAGACACCCTCACAGGTAGTCAGACATCTCAACATCATCATGTTGTTAAAACCTTGTTTAAATGTCAAGACTAACAAAGTAAACAAACGTTCCAACCACTGATGCTATGTTTCTAATGTGCATTTCATTAGGATACATATTTAATACATTTAAGAAAGTCATCAGAGTGGTAATCTCACAACCAAAAGGGTAGATATAGAATAAGACAAGAAGTATGATAGGTTTAGAGAGCTAAGAGTAGTTACAATAGGGACGCTTAGTGTAGAGGACTACATGACAATTTTCTTTGAAAATAATTGTTTAAAGTTGATTAAAGTATTATCAATTTATTTGAATGGCATAAGAGAGAGACGAGCAGATGTGCGAAGTCACATGATATGGAATAGCACAATTTATAATGTTAAGTTTCATTTCTGAACTATAAAATTTACATACATTATTTTTGTAATTAAAGATGTTTTGTGCATATTCTTATATTTCTAATAACATTATTTTGTTTTAAATATAAACTTTCATACATTCCATAACAGACACTAGTGGAACCTTGTCCATTTTATATATTAAATGCAGGTACTACTGTGTACTTTTTACTATCCGGCCAATTATCCTGCAGTGAATATGACCACATAGTGAAAAAAGGCTGGATATTTGGACAGAGCCGAAGCTACTATTTGGTGCATTCTTATTTTAGATAGATCTATAATCCAGATTTAGATCTCTAGATTTAAAAAGAATAATTATTACTATTGGTGTGAATAGCCTACATACAGAAATGAAACCTTGCCCCTTCCCATCCCTATCATCCTGTGGGAGGTTTGGACTCTAGAGAAAGTAAATTATCTTCATTTAAACATTTTATATCAATTGTTTGCTGATATAGATCTACTAATAACTAGATCTAAATATATATGTAAAATATCTAAAATATTTATGATCGAGAATCTAGATAGAAAATCTATCACGTAGAGTCTAGATTTAGAAAGAAATCAAGTCACTAGTGTAAATCTCTAAAATAATGACAAATAGTCTGTAGACTTAAAACTGAATTAAATTAGTATGACAGATTAGCGATTGGATTTAATAATTTAAAATACTTAAATACAATTAAATATTCTTCAAATTGAAAGCTCTGCAAAGCCTTCAATGAAATGTTTACAAAGTTTCTTAAAAGATATTATTATAAAAATCTTTATAACTTGATACTTAAATGATAATGTAGTTTACTAAGTCTAAGTCACTGTGAGTCACTAATTAAAACTATCTCTAAATCAGACTAAGTCTAGATTAGTCTAGATATGATAATTTAAATCTAGATAATCTAGACCTAGACTAGAATCAAATCTCTAGATTATCATTATATTCTATCTAGATCTACATATAGATCTGGAATAGACAGATATAATTAGATAATCTAAGTCTATCTAATAATATAGATCATCTTGATTCTTGAATCATTCATAATTTCATTGACTGTTATTAGATCTAGTGTTATTCACTGTTAACGAATCAGTCGAATGGACTAGACTAGATCTTGGACTAGAATGATTATAGAATGTCTAGAAATTCTAGATTCTACAATTCTAGATCTATTCTAATCAATATTTTTAAAAGATCTAGTATCTAGATCTAGTTATTACAGTTTTATTACAGTATATCATATATGTATAGAATAGTGAATAGTATAGATCTATAATCTCTAGTGAGAGTCTAGTGTCAGTCTATATCTATTATAATTAATATAATTTAATAATAATTTAAATAATCTAGTGACTAGTCTTAAGTCTACACTCTGACTAGTGTGACTGTACCGACTACCGAGTCAATGTGACTTTCTACAATTTTAAAAAACTTACTGTACTGTAAATAATGTAGCCTTTTAATGTAGATTTAGATTCCGGGTTAAGAAAATAAAGTGCCAAATGAATTAACTCAGAAATCTTTTATTAATAATTGATCTATTATTACACTCGACATGTTCTCGTTTAACATAGATCTAGAACTGAGTCTGAGAGTCATCTTTTTACGTCACTTCATTGTTTATTTCCTGACGAGATGGGAAGGCGTGTTCTGATGGGGAAATCTTAAAAAGAGTGATTTCAAATGAATTGAATCGCTAGTTGAATCGGTATAAGTATGTGCAATGTAGTCTAGATCTAGACTCTAGAAAGATATTTCAGTCGTGTATTCATTACAAAAATTACATATATATTCTGTCTAGATATAGACCTAGATACTCCTTATTATGCCTTATAACTTATAAACTAGATCTCATGGGCGTGGCTAGGATTTTTTTCGGGGAGGGAGTGATTTTTTTTCCCTTAACAAACACACAGAGGCTTATCTTATCTTATATAATAAAGACGTTACTTCAAAAAAGAAGATGATTACGTCCTACGTGTCATGCATTTAGTCATGCATATTAACTTAAATTCTGCCAAGTCACTGGTTTTTCTGGCTAGCTCAGGCAACCCATTCCATGCTCTAATAGCACTAGGGAAGAAGGAGTATTTGTACAAATTTGTCCTAGCATATGGGACGAGGTATGTGCCTTTATTTTTGTGTCTTTCAGAGTATTTTATTAAATTTTGTTTTTGTATTTGAAGATTATGGTTCAGTGCTTTATGTATAATTGCTACTTTACTTTTGAGTCTTCTGTTCTGAAGGCTTTCTAAATTTAGTGATTTTACTAATGGTGTTACCCTAGTCAAATGTGAATATTCGTTTGTTATGAATCTCACTGCTCTATTTTGTGTTTGTTCCAGTTTCTTAATGTTTTCTTGAGTTGAGGGCTATTTGAGCATGGAATGGGTTGCCTGAGCTAGCCAGAAAAACCAGTGACTTGGCAGAATTTAAGTTAATATGCATGACACGTAGGACGTAATCATCTTCTTTTTTGAAGTAACGTCTGTATTATATAAGATAAGATAAGCCTCTGTGTGTTTGTTAAGGGAAAAAAATCACTCCCTTCCCGAAAAAAAATCCTAGCCACGCCAATGAGATCTAGTTTATAAGTTATAAGGCATAATAAGGAGTATCTAGGTCTATATCTAGACAGAATATATATGTAATTTTTGTAATGAATACACGACTGTGGATGCATATTCTATTATTAGCCTAACCAAGGTTAAATAACATTTTAGTTTTAAGTTCTTATTTGATTTATTGAAATTTCTTTTAATAAACCCTAATGCTTTGTTTGATTTTTTTTTATAGTTTTATCAATATGTGGATTCCATGACAGTTTTTCATTTATTATAACACCTAGGTATTTTGCGTTTTTTAGTCTGTGTTACTGGTTTGCCGTGAATAAGAAAATGGGAATTAATTGGTTTTAGTTTTTTTTGTTACTCTTAACAACTGACATTTTTCTGGGTGGAAAGTCATGCTCCAATTTGATTCCCATTTCTGTAATTCATCTAATTCTCTTTGTAAAATATCTGTGTCTTGTGTTGTTTTTATTGTTCTATATATTATGCAATCGTCTGCAAATAATCTGACTTTTGTTCCTGAACTAATGCAATTTGGTAAATCATTTATGTAAATTAAAAATAGTAGTGGACCCAAGACTGTTCCTTGAGGTACACCTGAGTTTACTGTTATTGGTGTTGATTTAGAGCCATATATTATTACAGTTTGTTCTTTCCCTATCAGAAAATCTTTAATCCACTGATGCAGTGGGCCATTAATGTCGAAATATTTTAATTTTTTAAGCAAACTATGGTGGTGAACTTTGTCAAAAGCCTTGGAAAAATCTAGTAAGATAGCATCTATTTGTTCACTATTATCTAAACCTTTTGAAAAATCATCAATTAGTCCTATTAGTTGTGTTTCACATGATCTATATTTCCTAAAGCCATGTTGGTATGGGGTGAGGACATTATGTTTGTCTAATTGGTTTGTGATGTTGCTACATATTATGTGTTATAGGATTTTACATGTGATGCTGGTAAGTGATACTGGTCTGTAGTTTCCTGGATCAGATTTTTCTCCTTTTTTAAATAGGGGGGTGACATTAGCTTCTTTCCAGTCCTCTGGTACTCTGCCCTGGTTAAGCGATGCCTGAATGTTTGTTTGTTTGTAAAATGTTTTACATGTTTCGGATGTTCCTTCAGAGTTGAAGATAGTTTACTTCCTAGTCCAAACCTCCCGCAGGAGACGGGGGATGGGAGCGGGCAGGGTTTGAACCTGGGACCATCGATAAATCCGAACGACAGTCCAGCGTGCAAACCGCACGACCAGGCAGCCATGAAAGAGTATTTTGAACACTGGGCTAGCTCATTGCTTAGTTCTTTGAGTAATCTAGCTGGAATACCATCAGGTCCAGATGTTGGCTAATAGTTTTTTAATTCCATTTTCTTGTACTACTAAATCTTCTATATTGTCTACTTGGTTCAAATTAAGAAATATGTCTTTGTCTCCTGGGGCTGAGAATGCTGATGCAAAGTATTTGTTTAGGATGTTTGCTTTAGTTTCATTATCATTATGTATTATGTTATGTTCATCTTTTAATGGCGCTATGTCTGTTGTTTCCATTTTCTTAGACTTAATGTATGACCATAGGTTTTTGTTGTCATATTTAGATATTACATTGTTTATGTATTCACTCTGCAGCTGTCTGCTTACTTTTTGGGTTAGGTGTTTAATTTTTATATACTTTTTGTAAACTCTTTCTGCCTTGGTTTCTTTAAATTTTCTATATAGGTTTTCCTTCTGTTTACAATGCTTCTTTAGTCTATTATTAAACCAGCATTTATTTATTTTGTTTGATGTGTAATTAGTTGATATATGATTTTCTATAATGCTTTTAAGATGGTTTTTAATGAAATTCCAGAGGTCATCGACTGGTTGGTTAATGTCTTTTTCTAATAAGAACGTTTGTTGAAAGTTTAATGCAGCTTGGTGTAGTTGTGTTAGGTTACATTTATTCCAGAGTAAGATTTTTCTTTTGGGTTTTGAATTGGCTACTGCTTTTATCTGACTGTGTATTTTTATATCTCATGGTGTGATAGACCAGGGATAATATCATAATCAACTACTAATCCAGGTCCTTAGCTAGCAATGTGTGGGTGTTATGGGGCATCGAACTGGTAAAACTTTGCCCTTTGCGGAACATTCTTCAAAGGGGGCTTTCGATTGGAAGTTTTACCGTTTAATGTCTGTTAGTTTATTGCGGGAATCTGATAAGCATGTTAAGTCAATAATTTATTATCAAGTACACCCTTTTTATAGCTTATAACCTTAGATGAAGCGAAAGCTTAAAATAGATAATAGTCTTTATTTTATAGACCTATTATTGAAATCTAGGTCTAAATCTTAAGTTAGGCCTATGTAGATAAGAGTATAAGGATTACTAACTCAAGAAAAAAAAATCTAGACCCTCCCAGCCCAAAAAGTAAATAGACTGTGTGTCAGACTGATTTTAACAGCCTGGTCTGTCAGACGTAGGCACTACTTTGGTAACTAGATCTAACTATTATTCTGGATCTATCTCTTTTATGAAATTTTCAACTTTACTGTAAGATTTTCCGTTATATAATATTATTTATAAAAAGCCTAATAATTTGAAAAAAAAAGTACCCTTCTTTTCTAAAGGTTTTAATTCAAGACAAAAATACAAGCACACATATTGTGTGTCTCTGTAATCTTGTTTATTATATATTTGTTGTGCAACTACGTTTAGGCCTTTGTCTTTGTAAGAAACATTTTGTCCTTATTACTGATTTTATTATGGAGAAAGTTTTCTACAGTGATAAAACGCATTCATGTGTCAATCTAGTATGGCATGGTAATCAAAGACTAAAACTCTGCTAAGTCGTAGATTTTTCTTGCTGATTCAGGCAACCCATTCCATTTTCAAATTGCGCTAGGGAAGGAGTATTTGTACAAATTTGTTGTAGCATAAGGAATAATAAATGTACCTCAACCTATTTCATTAGGTTTTGATTTTCTATTTGTAAATTATGATTTAGTGTTTTATGTATTATAGCTACTTTACTTTTTATTCTTCTTACTCAATCTATTATATATATATATATATATATATATATATAGGCCTATATGAAACAGTTTTGTATCAACTTTATTGTAATCTACTTTGTGGCGTTTACGCTGATATAATAAAATATTTGTGTGAATAGTTGTAATGTCTACTAGTCGAAATAATTAACTGAGAAAATGTGAAAAATATAGGTAAAATAATTAGATATGTGTATTTTTCCTTCCAAGAATGTTTCTTGTTCATACTTATGTCAGACCTATATCCCTGATGATGGCCTTGTAAGACCATCAAATTTATATACATAGTTGAAATTGTACTTAATCTTGTATGCTGCTTTTAACTCTGTTCTGTGACCACAAGTTAAAAATATATCGACAATGCTATCATAAATTTATCATGTGTTTTATTTCATAGATACAAATTGGACCAATTAAAATAAAAAAAGCATTTAACTGTAAAACAAAAAAAATAAAAGGCACAAAATATTTTAATAAAAAAAGAAAGCACAAGTAAATTTGATCATTAAATGTGTGTATTGAATGACTACACCCTAGTCTTGTCTAGGAATTGTGAGTCAATGACTACATTCTATTTAGGACTTACACATACTATCTCATTCATAAGTAAATGTAATACACCAATCTGCTATCTAAATACACATTTTGTATTAAACTTAAAACTAAAAGCAACAACATTAAAATAAAATACCCCTCCCCCCTTTTAAAGTTGAAACTTTTGTTCAAACATTTGTTCTATTTAATGAATAATAATCTTTTAGTCAATCTGGGTACAAGTAAATGAAACATGGCAGACATAAAAATATCACTTTTTGAATAAAACAAATACTGGGAACTTTATGTACATACATCAAATGTACACTTTTACATTATATACATTTAGAGAGAAAACAACATTTACAAATATCAGATAAGGTTTCAGAATTGAATGAAGCCATGTAGAGCAGCTAGAGAGGTGCAGTAATGATACTTTTTCAATGTATTCCCAATGTCTTAATAATCAAAGAATCCAGATGGCACATAAAATGTACAAGGTTCAAATGTTGTGTTTTATATTTTTGTACGCAAGTTGATCTATTACTGGAATTTTTTTTTGTCTTTTTGCTATCATCAATGTATTCATTTTTTTTTTTGCTTGCAAAAAGTGAAAACTAAAAGTTAATATAATTTTCATGAATATTATTGGTAAGCATGGTAAACCATGTCTAATTTGTTTGTCTTTTGATGGAACCACATGTAGAACTGCTGCTGCCTCCTACTGACTACAACCATCACAGACTTTTTATTTACAGTTTTGCTCCAAACACACAGCAGATTGAGCAGCTGTAGTTTAATTTCAGGGCAATAATAATTGACATATGTTGAATACAATGAAATGCAACAAACTATGTAGCTTTGATTTACATACATATCAGGGATTTCAATGAAAAACACTAGAATCAGGCTATACATTTCATCACAATGGATATCAAAGACAATGTACTATAACAGGAGTCTGTACAAATAGTATTACATCGCTCAGTTCTTTAAAAAAAAAATAACTCAGAACATTAGTAGCATTATGGTCTCCATAGTAACAATGGACATTTAATACCACTAGACACAAAAGGGCTGCTTTGTTGTTAGTGATTTTAGTAATTAATAATTTAAGTAATTACAAATCTATGATCTACATAGTGTTAAGTTTCAAAATACAAAACTCTCATAAACAAAGTAATTACAACTAAGTTCTATATAGTGTTGATATAAAGTTGATTTTTATCCAAATGACAAATGGGTTTTGATCATTTAAATGATTATAACTAAAAAAAAAAAAATAATCAAACTCAATGCATCTATCTCAGTAATTATAAAATAACTTATGTTTCAAACACACAAAAGTGTTTCATTAGTTGGACAGCTTCCCTAATTAAGTCTCAAAATCCTAAATAAATTCTGCAAGAAATATCTGAGACAAAGTTGGTCAAGGAGACATCTGCCTTTCCCCAAAGCTTAACCTAACAGTAAATGTAGATACAACATAAATATAAAGTATATGTAAGTATAAATATATTGTTTATAGATAATAAATTAATAGAATACTCAGTCATTCTACATAAAGTATAGCTACCAATTAATTTAAGATTAAAAAAAAAAAAAATTCAATTAAAACCTAGTTTACTTCATTAGGTAAAACAAATTTAAACAAATACATTTTCTTTTCTTATTAGCAATGTAACTGTTTAAGTAGGCTGTAATATAGATATAAATTAAATTTAAATTTATCTTAGTATTTTAAGAACATCAGCTTTTTTCACCATCATCATTATCATCGTTTTCATCATCCTCTTCATCCTCCACAGCCATCACTACATGGTAATCTTCTGCCTCATTTTCAACAGCCCCACTTTCATCATCTTCATCTTCTTCCATCTCCTCATCATCTTCACATTCATCTAATGGTTGGCCTGAGTCTGAAAGTCAAAATAGTTTGTAAGTCATATTACTACGCTCAAATAAAGATTGTTAATGGTTACAATTTATAAAATCAAACTGAAAGTAAAAGTGATACTTTTGATTTAAATCCAAAAAGTGTGCATGTGTCAGGGATAGGGCATCATAATATGGGTCCAATTCAAGTCAGTAGTCTATAACAGAGAACATAGCCATGCGCAGAATGAAGAAGGTTCCAGAGATAGAAGCAAAGAGGGCCAATTCAATTCAGTGTAACAGATAGAAGCAAAGAGAGCCATTTCAATTCAGTGCAACAGATATTAGAAATCACGGGTTAAAAATATGTTAGGGGTATTGTTGAAGTGCAGCCAATTTATTGGAAGTTGTAAATAAAAAAAAAAGGATGTTCCATCTTAAAAAAAACAGTATATAGCCTGGGAAAAAATCAACAGGCAAAGTCAGTGTGCGATGTTTATGTATCTAGTATATAAGATCCTTGGCCCTGATGACTCCATCATTGACTGATAATAACTTGATAATTGTCAAGAATGAATGAGAGGGATTATCCTTAATTCAAAGTGATTATCAAAATGTGTTGTTTTTTTAAAACCAAGAACACTGTGTGTGTGGGTAGAAAAATTTGAAACAGAACGACTTTAGTTAATGATAATGTGCAACACATTATGAAGAATAAAGAATAATTATAAACAATGACTAAATTTAGATCTAAAAATAGGCCTTTATTCAAAAATTGTTACAGTGTATGTGCATGTTTTTTTTAGGGGGGATTGGTGTATAAAATGGTTTGTGAATATGGGTTATTCTAAATAAGTAGCCTCTCTAGATCCAGATCCATGACTGACAAAATAAAAATAATTATGTAAAGAGTAGACGGTGATATTTCTTCTTTCAAACTGTTCCGTGGGCATTTCTTTTGAAAATATTGTGTGTACATGTGGGGGAAATTATAGCGAGGGGAGATGGCCCCAAAAAAAGTGTTGTTGGGGGAGGGGCATTTCATTAAAAATAGTGTGTGTGTGTGTGTGGGGGGGGGTTATAATGTAGGCAGACAAAAAAGCTACAACAGATGGGCCTAAGAAATGTTTGTTCTTACTCAATATTAAGGGGTTGCGCATTGTTGGACTGAAAGTTGAAAAAAAATAAATAAATAAAAGGAGACATATAATTTGAGGGCTAGAAAATCGTGTTCTTTGAAATTCAAGGACAGACGTTCCATTGGAATATACAAGGGTCTAAATGTCTGTTGTTGGGGGAGGTACGCTTCATTTGAAAATGGGGGAGGGGGGCATTATAAAGCAGGCTGATGAGAAGGCTACAACTGATGGGCTTAAGAAGTGTTTGTGCATACTCTATAGTAGGGGGTTGCAGGCATTTTGTAGGATGAAAGTTTCACTCAGTCATGCTATTACATCAGTCCAGATTGGTACTGTGTGTCCAGAGTGAAGCATTACAAGTCCAGGATGAGACAGAGAGACCAGTATAGAGTTTTTTATGGTTATGTTTATTTATATGCCTGATACACAGGTCCATAGTAAGAAAAAAATATTGGCTCTGGAATTAAGCATTGAATTATAAGGCTTGTCTTCAAGTAATCTTCACATAAAATACATTTTTCACATTGAAAAACATATACCGTATTTTTTGCCGTATAAGACGCTCCGGCATATAAGACACACCCAATTTTAAAGGAGGAAAATCTAGAAAAAAAAGATTCTGAACCAAATACTGTACTAAAATATTTTATATCAACTGTATAAAGTAAACAGCAGTTTAAGAACAATTTTATGTCAACCATGTAACATATTAAGAACAATCTTTACTCTCATTAACAGTCAGTAAAGAGTGAAAGTAACAAAAATCAGTCTGTAATGTTTTTATTCGAACCCCAAGAATTCCTCATCTTCGCTGCTATCAGAAATGAGGAAGGACAGATCCTCGCAGTCATTGTCATCACTTTCTTCCTCACTGGTGTCAAATAAGACGTCGTCTTCTGTTCCGTCCAAGGCATTACTAATGCCACACTTCTTGAAGGATTTTACAACAATGTCCTCCTTCACGGAGTCCCGTGACCTTTTGACCCATTCACACACTTGTGTGATAGTGGGCCTCTTCATCTGCCCAGTAGGTGTCAGATCATGGTTCCCAGCTGCCATCCAGGTGTTCCACTCCTCACGCATCAGAACTTTGAATGGCTTGTTAATGGAAACGTCCAGAGGTTGCAGCTGGCTAGTGAGGCCACCAGGAATCACAGCTATTTGGGTTTTAACTTCCTTAAAGTTCTTTTTAGTATTTTCCGTAATGTGCGCTCTAAACTGGTCAAGCACCAACAAGGAAGATTTCCTCAGAAGACCGCCAGGACGTTTGGACCACACTTTGTCAATCCACAGCCTCATGCCATTTTCGTCCATCCACCCTTTATCGTGAACATGCACGACGACTCCCCGTGGGATTGTTTCTTTTGGGAACGTTTTCCTTTTAAAAATCAACATCGGAGGCAGTTTGGTACCATCGGCACAGCAGGACAGCACAACCGTGTAGTGGGTTTTCTCATGCCCTGAGGTTTTTACGGTTATGGTTTTTGCTCCTTTGTTATCACACACTGCATAAGGAAAGGACTGCGAGTAAGCGCCACACAAAGTTGGGGGCAGTTTTAATGCATGTAAAATGTGTATTTGCCGTATAAGACGCACCAACTTTTCCCCCCCAGTTTTGGAGAAGAAAAAGTGCGTCTTATACGGCGAAAAATACGGTAATAAAAACAAACATTAACTTGAACTTAAATTTCTTACAATTAACAAACAAATCAAAAAAATTTATTATCATTTCTCAAGTAAAGTTATAAAAATACCTAGAGAGCTGGATACACCATCAAGTTGACGTTTAGCACTATGAGTTCTGATATGCTTAGTCAAATGGTCACTCCTCATAAACCTTTTTGTACATTCTGGGCATTGAAATTTCTTTTCTCCTGTATATTAAATAATATAAAATAAATACACATGTTGAAATATGTACATTCTTTTCATAGTTCAATGTTTTTAGAGCATTACAGCACTGTAAAAAAAATCATTCATTTATATGTTATAAAAAATTATAATTTTCATTCACCTTTTCTAGCAACTGAAAATCTTTGGAGTATGTATACTGTACATATGTATGAGCAAAGGGTAAAAAAAAAATGTCTGTATTGATATTATTTTTTTTATTTAATTCAACTGGCAATTGATAGAAGAGGGCAAGTTATTGTGTGAAGGGATGTGTAATGTCAAATTTACAAAGATCATTTTCTTGGCTGTGAGCTTAGACAAAATAGTAAATAACTATTAGAGAAATTATAATATTTTCTTATTAATTGGTGATAACAGACATTAGTTTTTACCAAAGTTTTTAAATTAAAAAGATGTACACACTTGTGCCAGTGAAACCTATTTTTTAAAATTGATAAATAGGTTGCAAGCATAACCTCGCATGTAATTATAACAACAACCAAAATTAAAAAAAAAAAATAATAAGGTTCTTAGGACATACTAATATAGAATATATATATGTTATAGTAAATATTCCAACACAATGTTAACCTCCTATTGTTACATAGTTAGGTAGATAAACCAACTAAATGATATTTTCAATCATTATAGTTGACAGGAGTAGCAGCTACTGCTTAGCAATAAAAGTTGCCAGAGGGTGTTGATTTTAGGTTGTTTCATCGACAAATGCAATGCAATTTTAAAATTCCCTATTTTTTCTTTTACTAATGCTAAACTAAGGAACATGAGCTAAAGTGATAGTGAGGTTATTTTACATGTTTTATTTTGTATTTTCTGCAAGTTGGATTTTTATGATTTTGTGAAAATGTTCGCTTGCTAGCCCCTAAAATGGAATAACATTTAGGCTATAATTGAAGAAGATTACAATGGGCATATTAGTTTCATTGACTACTGTATAATATTTAAAATGTATATGATTTTTTTTACTATATTTTAAAATGAAGATTTTTATCATATTATTATTTTGTGAATTTTGTAAGAAAATTGATTGTGTTATTGTATAATAAAAGGTAGAGTAATACCATTCTCTTAGGGATTGGGTAAATATTTCTAACTACTGCTTAACCCTTTGGACCCTCAGTTACCTGCCCTTAAATCCCCATTACCCTGAGCTCCTGGGAAAAAATCACACTTAGCACAAAATCATAACTATGTATTGAAAATATAAATGGCACAATTTAATTTAAATAAAAATATGTTACTATCTTTGTTTCAAATATTCTTTCTTGGTATGCAAGTTTTCCCAGCATATAGAATTTTCTTTTATACACAGGTAAATTTGAAGAGGTTACCACCTATATTTAAATTTATATATCTTTTTACAGGCCAGCTATAGAAATCCGTGTCTGCTGACCAACCAACCATACTACATTTTATCCACAAACAACAAACATTACTCCAGTAGATGCTTGAGACAATTAAAGATGAATCAAATTTAGATCTAGATACCTTTTTAGGATGACTGCTCACCTTCATAGTTCAGATCAAATCTCTCTCTAATTATCATTTCACAACTCATTTCATCTAGATCTAGATGATTGTCATAGTCAATCTCCACTTCCTTATCATTATAATCTATTTCTAGATCTAATATGTCATCCTAAGAATGTTGAGTATATATATAGTTCACTGCTTCATGCATGTGAATTTTTTTTCATGTTGTGATTACTGTATCAGCAGCATGTGATTCTCATTTTGAAAATCAATTAAATATTTTAAAATATACAACACCATGAGTTCAACAGTCCTACATGACATTTTTTTTTGCATTTAAAATGAAAAGATAATATGAATGGAGCACCAGCGGACAATAGTTATGCCTGAGCTAGATGTGGCAAAATATGTAGGTGGCAGCTGCGTAGCCATGGGATATACTGCAGTTCTCAATAATCTACAGACTTGAAGACAAACCGTATTATTATTATTAGTACCAGATGACAGAGTCTCGCTCAGTTGAATAATTTCTCAAGGAAGTATATATTCCCAAAGTCATTTTGGAAATATTTTTGTAATTACGAAAATGAACGTTCTGTTACTTCTAAATGTAAGTGTTTTTGTATGCGACAGTAGACTTTAAAGACTGAATGCATTGTAATAATTCACCAGCAAAATAAAAAAATTCACCAGCAAAATAAAATATTACCCTGCATAATAAGACTATATTATTTTAATTATTCTATCTAAACTGGGAATAGTTAGTCATTTGCTTTGAAAAGAAAACTTGACCTATCAGATTTATAGATGACATCTATTTGTTTACATGTCACAATAAATTTTAGCAATCGACTATATTGGAAGGTTTGTACATAAAGGTGACGGGATTCAAGTCACCAATTAGTACATTTTAAAACCATCCAACATAAGAATATTCATAACTTGTGTTCACTTGTAGTGCTGTTTTTTTTTTTCAATATTAAGTGACTTAAAAGAATAATATTTCTATGCAATATTTTATTTATCATCTTGACATGAGGTATATGGTGTGCTGTAAACACCAGGCTTAGAATGCTAAATTACACTAATGGAGATTACACAGCTAGAAATCCAGATTCCATAACTGGTTAAAGGAGGCACAACCATACATTATTTGGCCTATGATTGGTCACTATTTGAAAGTGTAACACATACTTATTTAGTAATAAAAAACATTTCTCTGATACATCTACAGAAATCGTTAGATCAAGTAATAAAGAACGGATGAAGCAGCTACTTTCCCTTTGCTTACGGTAGAGCTTGGGATAACTATTAATATAACCAGTGATTAAAACTGTATTCTTTGCTAGTGGTTTCCGTACTTCTGTATGGTTGTGAAAGTTGAACACTGAGGCTGAAAGAAGAATCCAAGCCTTTGAGAATAAATGCTACAGAAAAATGCTGGATTTCAGATACCAGGAAAAGAAGACAAATGAGTATATACTGTTACAAGTTAACACTCTGGCTGACAAAAAAGAACCCATCAATACAGTGAAGAGACAAAAGCCAAGCTATGACTCACTGTCAAAAGTCATTCTTCAAGGCAGCGTGGATGGAGCATGAAGAAAGGGTAGTCTGAAGAAAAGCCTGCTGGACAATGTAAGAGAAAGGACTGGCCTCTCTCTTGATATCTCTTTATTTCACTATTCATTATTTTTAAGATTAGTAAATGTACTCTTAATTCTCACCTGTATGAGTTCGTTTATGTCTCTGCAACTCATCTGATCGAGTAAATCTTTTACCACAAAACATCCAGCTACAGACGAAAGGTCTATCACCAGAATGCCATCTAATCATAGAAATAGAAAAATAAAGAATAAATTCTCAGAATCAACAGAGATAAACAATTAATGTATGTCTTTTAGATCAGGTACTTTTAAAATGATATTAATAAAAATGTTGCAAAGATTAGTGTGGAAATATGAAATTACAAAACCAAAAACTTCAATTAAAATGTTTTTCATTATCAACTAATTATGACTTAAGTTCAAAACAGTACATACAATGGAATTCTAAAAGGGAAAAAAAAAGGACTTATATTTTTGGTAATTAACCTTCATTTCTTAAGTTACCAAGCAACAGTGTAGATAGAGAAGCAGATAAGAGTAAATAATAATAATAAGACTTGTCTTCGAGTAAATTAGAGTGAATAAGTAAATGTGTAACTAAACAATGTTCAGAGGAAGTTCTGTTACCCTAACCTATGGAGGCTGTTTTAATGTTGTGCACAAGGAAGAATTGTATCTATATATATATAATTTTCTTAGTGGCCTAACCATGCGGGACACCTCAATGAAACAGTCATGGAAAGAGAGCTCTTTTATTTCTTTAAGTCAGACTAGAGTTATAATATAGAGTATAATATGTCTATATGTTGATAAAATGATTTATTAAATTTTAAAATACCAAAACAAACAAAAAAATGTCTACTATTTACGTATGTGTTCTTGAAAGTACAAATTTTAAGTTAGTTTACCTTAGATGAGCTCGCAAATGTGATGTTTTTCCATAAACTTTACCGCAGCCTTCCATATGACAGATGTGTTGTTTTTTCTTCTTTTCTCCTTGATGTCTATAGAAAATCACAAGATAATATTTTATACATTTAAAAAAAAAGTAGTAAACTGCATTATTTTTTTAAAGTTTTAAATAAACTAAATTTATTACTGCTAAAAAAGTGAACTAATTTGTTTGAATACATTCCAGTCCCATTCTACATTACTTGGATCCCACATCCCCTACTTTTTCTACCAGTTATTCAATCCGAATCCATTGGACACAGGTAGCCCAACTCTTACTCTTGTAAGTCCTATTTATATAACATTTGCACTTTTTTGAATTTATCAAAAGTGCAGTGGAGATAATACAAATTTATATCAAATATTGTACTATGCATGTATAATAGACACAAATATTTGTGTTCCAAATTGTTTTCTTTTGCCTGACTCCAACAGAGAACTTACTTTTCAGTGGAAGTACAGTTTGGACAAGTGCAAGCAACTCGCCTGACCCTCTTCCCTGTACTAGGAGTTTCACTGCTTGAGCCAGAGCCTACTGTACTTGTAGGTGCTGCCACTGTGATAGAGGAGGCTGCGACACTAACATTGGCTGTGTTCTGTGGTGCATTGTTGACAAGCTGCCATTTTGTTGGATCATTGGGGTCTTGTTGAATCTGGGCTGAAGCTGCAAATGAAAAAAGTTTAAGAAAGTAAAAGTATAGATTTTGAAAATGTCTAGTTACTTTCAGTAAAAAAAAATGATATGACATTTTTAAAAGTAATCTGACCACTGAGGCAAGTGTTTTATTGTTTGGTATTGTTCTGGGTTGAAAGTTAAGGATACTTATTATTAAGTGCGTTCTTTCGAGCAAATATCCAACACAAATCGCAAAATAAGTTAAAAACAAAATCATACAACCCGCATCCTTATATACCAAACATGCGTAAAGCCTGACTTGCCGTAAGCTACCGGTACATACAGTACTATTATCTGTACTATTTGTTTTCTTTAGAATAAGATATTCATAGAGCTTTCCAATGTTCATTTCCCAATCACACTGCGAACTATAGAAGCTATGTCCACAATTTCCATTTTTGCAATGTTTATGAGTAAAATAAATTCTGTACACCCTACACAGATGCCATTCGTTTGTAAAATCTTCTATAACCCACAGGTTACAGACACAAAAATATGGTATTCTCTAATTTGTTGCAAATTTTAAACAATGTTTTCCCGAAAATTCCAAAGAAAAAATAAGTCATGAGTACTTTTTATGGATATAAAGTTCCTGACATACCTCAGTTTAATTGCAGTCACACATTACACAAATATCGACACCAATGAATGTGAAAGCAGTAGTAAACATGAAATGTATTATTACTTACTAATGACACCTTGACTGACAGGAGCAGCTGTTACTTGAACATTTTGTGGTGTATTCAGAGGGATGGCACTTAATGTATTCCCTGATGCACCAATAGCTACTGCACCAAGGTTGGAAATGGAAGCACCATTAATAATATGTCCTGACTGGTTCATTGTCTAAAGGGGAGAAAAAATTAAATAAATGCAATACCAAATACCATTATTTAATAAAAGGTATAAGAGTTCAAAACTTTAACTGTTTGATGGATACAAATTTAAAGTAATCCTTTTAAAAAAATATATTAAAATGAGAATTATTTTCAGAAAGAACAAAAAAAATGTAATAAAATCAATGAAAGTCTTTCTAAGGCATTTCCTAAGAATAGAGTTGCTGGAGTAGGCTAATTGAATATATAATATGCTCATCTAATGGTAGTCTTGATTTGAATTTGTATTTTTTTTTAAATTAAGAATTACTAATATAACCAGGAGATGTCTGAAATTTATATACCATGCATTATATTTAATCAATGTCTAATGCCACTCTGCAGGAAATTTAGGAGATGATTTGCACAAAAATTAATAAGCATGTTCAATAAATAAAATATATTTTACTATTTTAAAAAATATATTAATACAATTATTTTAAGAATTTCAAATTATAAAATTTGTAAAGGCCAGAAACTATTTTAGCAGGGACACTCAATTGTTTAAAAATATTACTTTAAAGTTATGTGATCTTTAGCATTCTAAGGTTCTATTACTACTACATACTTTCACTCATGGGAATTTTAGGTCAACCTTAGTCTCCACCAGAATTATCACTAAAAATTATTAACCGTTATTGAACTGTTTAAATTTTTTTTTTTTAATGTTCCAGCTAATAGATACAGCAACAAAGTAAAAACAAAAGTCCTGACAGCAGCAGGAATTTTTTGCATTTTTTTTTTTGGAAGATCCAATTTTAGCACACACACACACCAAAGGTCTAATAGCTTGTTTATTTTAATTAAATATAGCTGAATCAGAAAGTCAGATACAATATCAGTAAGCACTTGTGAAGTTATTTGACCAATACAATTGGGTGACTGCCTGGCCATGTGGTAGGTGCTTCAGACTGTCAAAATAATGGTACAGAGTTCGAATTCAGCCCACTGCCGTACCCTGTAGGAGGTTTGGGTTAGTAAGCAATAATCGTCTTTTCAGAAGAAGCAACTTAAGCATGTAAAATATAAAACAGTAGTTTAAAAATGTGTTTTTACTTTTTTCAAATCCTACTATAGCTCTCATTTTCTTCATGGATGAAGGTGGAGGTTGGAAGTTAATAGACGACACAAGTGAAAAAATAGTGAAAAATTAAAATCATTTTCTTTTTCAAGATAAAAATCTGCACATAGAAATATGAACCAATTGCAAGGTTGATAAAGTGTCAAGCTAATAATGTCAAAGCTATCGCTCGATACCCATGCTTTAAAAAAAAATTTTTTTTGAGACAAATAAAAATAAAAATTTTAATTTACTAAACTATTATTAGGATTTGGTTGTAAATATTTTTTTTTTTTATAATTACTCATTTTTTTCAAGGGCTTTTGCAAACATGCCTATAGCATTCTATATTTTATATGCAAATATTATCAGAATGCAGGGCATCAAATTTTGTTTGTTTGGATTTTTAAAAAAACTCTATAAAGAATTGTGATTTAGTGATAGTGAGTATGTGATTGGACTGTTGAGCTTGTATGCATGCTACTTTACTAGCAAAGCAATACAGTTTGACTAATTAAGGGCACAGTACTAACTTGTATCCCTGGGATACCCTGCAGACCTTGTAATGCTGGGTACGCTTGGAGATTTTGTAACCCTTGTAAGTTTTGTAACTGTACAGTTCTGGGAGACTGCATAGTAAGTGCCTGCTGTTGGTAGAATTGACAGAGTCAATTAGTTTTTGGACAACAACCTAACAGCCATTGATATTACAAAACTACATAAAATATATAGAGACAATTAGACATGTGATGTTGTCCACAAAATGCTTTTTTTTTGTCCTACTTGGTTTTTACAAAGCTTATATCAACTCAAACTATTTGTCTGGTACAAAGTTTGTACACACCCAAATTCGGGTAAGCTGAAATTTTGCACAATTATTTCTTTTACCTGACAAAACAAAATCAATCAAGAAATAAATGCATCAATTAGTTGATTAACTATTGTTAATTAATTATTTTGGTCTCTTGAGCAAGGGAAAGAAATAGTACTTGACTAGGATGAATTTGTACCCTCCATACTTTGAGAAAATGTTGAAACTAACAATAGAAAACAAGATATATATATATGTATAACCTTCTTTGTACAGGTTCACCGACAATTCCTTCACCCAACATATTGATCAACGACAACTTGCTCACCGACAGTTCACGACAAATCGTTCACACGACAAATTGTAGCTTTTGTTTCCAAAAAAAAAATTTGTTTCTTTGTTCATTTTCTTTTCTTTATTTTAAAAATACTCAAAGATAACAATAAAAAAACAACTTTCATCAATGTTTTGCAAACACGTAGATGAATGTAAAAAACAATGACTGGTCAATGAATAATTTCTCTTTTTATAAGTAATGGCTCCCTGTCTGATAAAGTTTTATTACTCCTAGAGCCGCCATTCTGTCTATCACTCAACTAGGGGTTAACTAGAGTATCCAGCTGAATGGGTAGATAAAAAAACGGGGGAGGCATAGGTAAAGGAAGGCCCTAAAGAGTGTTGACCATAACGGCATGATGGAATAGGTATGTTAATTAATAATATGGACCGCTCTTAAGAAGATAAGCAAATGTGGATGGGGGCGATTAAGACTACATGATGGACATGAGTGTAAAAGAAGGCCTACATGATGAAAGTAAAAATGTTGCCTATAGTTAAGTAAGGGCCCATTTAAATTGTTTAGCTGGCTTGTTGTAAGATCGTATTTTTTAAAGTAGCATTTTTATCTCATACTGTCCTTATTAACAAAGAATTAACCAAAAAAAATTTAACAAAGAAACTCAGATTAGGACCAATCTCTAGCAATCAAAATTTTTTGGGGGGAAATAATAGCTACAAAAGTTTTAATGTTAAAAAAATATTAAAAAAATAATATGTTACTATCCAGTGAATGATTTGTCTGTGAACAATATGTTGGTGAACGATTTGTCGTGAATCAACTGCCTGTGAGCGATATGACGGGTGAATGAATTGTAGGGTTGAACAAAAAGTAGTGAGTGACTTGTCAATGAACGAATTGTCGTGGCCCCCTTTTTACATTTATAAGCAATTCCCTGGCACAGTGGTTAGTGTAATGGCTTGAGGAGGTTAAGTAGGCTTTAACCCTCACATTTGAATTCAGGTCGTTCACTTATTTATTAAATAAATGCATTTAAAAAGCGATCACCCAGATACTCCCTTCTTTCTGCCTCCACCCCTTTTCCAAATGGTACAGACAAAAGATAGAATCAAATCGTAATTGAGAAAGCTAAAAGCATGAAAATGATCTAGACAAAACGAAAAGGTAAAAATATTTCTAATCGCACAGATTTAATATTCATAGTATAGATCTATTACAAATTTAAATGCATGACTGATCCAAACTAATTACGCATAATATAAGCTTTGTTTTTTTTAAAGTATTTTTTTTTTTATCTTTTTCTTGTTAATTTAACTGTATATATTTACACATTTATATTACATTTTACAAATATTTTTTTATTACAAATAAATAAAACTAACTTAATCTAAGCTAAACCTAATTCCTCTTTTTTTTTTTTTTTTTTATATTTCACAATTTTATTTATTTTTTTATCAAAAGTTTAGATTTTTATAGCTCAATATAACATTTTCATAACTATAAGAAACGATCTCTTAAAACATTGTGAGCATTCAATGTGAACTGACTGTAATTAAAAATATTTAACATTTAATGACGCAAATGAAGTTAGATCATTACAAAATAATTTTTAAACAACATTTAAATTAAACATTTTATATCATAATTGAACTTTTAAATTGTGCCTATTTCCTTAAATAAGTATACTAAATAAATTTTTCTTACCTGTAGCAAATTTATCTGTCCTTGATTTGTAAGCTGGATTCCTCCAATATTTTGAACATTGGCCATACCTTGAAGTAGCTGATGCTGTGCTAAGACATTCTGTATCATCGCTGCATTTTGTGAGCTGATGGATGTTGTGGTCGAAGAGCCCGAAGATGCTGTGATGGCTTGTGGATAGGCAGGAACTGAAAGGGTGGGGATGGACAGCTGGTTTTGATTTGAGGGTTGGGAGAGTATCATTTGGCCCTGAGGTGTGTTGATTACATTCAATGTCTGAACCCCTCCTCCATTCGCAGCTAGGGTTAGGCCTGATGCCTTTGATGTATTTGGGAGACTTAACTGTGTTAGACTGGGTTTAATGTCAATCTTCTGATTGTTGTTTTGTACATGGTTCTGCGAATCTTCTGACTGACCAACAGTGATTGTCTGCTGCGATGTCTGGTTTTGGGCTTGTGAAGCCATGAATGTCTGTAGTGACTGCGGTGTTGTGTTCAATGAGACAATGCCATTCCCTCCCACCTGTTGGATGTGTGTCTGAATTGGAATGTTTGGAGTAGGTAACTGAACAGTTTGTAAAACGGTTTGTCCATTTATTGAAACAGGCACCTGAACTAAATTTGGCAGTTGGGGAATAGCTTGGAATCCAGGAATCTGAACAGCTTGCATTATGTTGCCATTTTGTCTCACTGCTGTGTTTTGCATTCCTCCTAAACTGATTAAATTTCCACCTATGTTGATAAAGTTGCCTAATCCTCCCAGTCCAGAAACATGTTGAAATAAATTGGCTGGAGCTGCTGTTGGTGCTGGTAGACCTTGTGTCCTAATTAAGTGGCCTGATGGGGTTAATAGTGTTTGTTGTGCACCTTGAAAATTAGGCTGCGTTTGTCCAGCAGAAGAAGGAATTATGAATGCTTCTTGAATAAAAGCATCTTGTCCATCTATGTTGACAGTTTGATATGATGGCATAACACTGTATGTCAACTGGCCATTAGGGCCTTGTGTGGCGATAAGTTGTTGACCTTGAGAAAACAGCTGACTGCTTACGTTGTTAGGTAGAGATGCTTGTTGTAATACATTGCCAGCAGTTAAGGCTTTACCGTTTGTATTTACTATGGCACCATTAGGCAACTGCATCCATCCGGCCATTGCATCTGTAGTACTCCCACCTTGCCCCGCCCCGACCACCCTCAAGCTGGAATCCCCTCCCTGTCCATACCCTTGTTCTTCACTTTGGGCGGGCGATCCAATTTTACTACAGGTCGCCGCCAGCATTGCGAGGGGAGAGGGTTGAGCGTCCTGCAAGGCGGAGCCAGAAAGGGGTGTTGTTAGAAATGGCGGATCTGATCAAGAAAATAACTAAATCTACGACTTAAAGAAATAAACTAACGTGTGAAATAAGTAAGACTTACCTGTGCTGAGCTAGTAACGGCTACGTAATCAGAATTACTTCTATTACCATTAGCTGTGGCCATAATTCGATTTAACAAAGAATTAGAACCAATACATTTTATTTCCACCACATGAGAGAAAGGCACAAAGAATTGTTTTGACCTGGGAAGTGAAGACCCAACCTTCGCACAACACACTTGTATTCGTGCCCTTTTAGTTAAGAACATTAGCGATAATTTAGAAAATTTGAAAACATTTTGAAATTTCTTCTTATTATTTTATTGCCCAATTTAACTTGTATTTTCATATTTTTCTATTTATAAATTAAAACTCACCAAAATTAATTGAAACTATATTTTCTCTCGCTATTTTCCTTTTTGTTGAGTGTGTTGCGCGTGTGTCCTAGTTTTGCTTTGATTGACAGCTGGAACACCCAGCTGCCACGATCAAAAGACCTAGCATTATGCGTTCCCTCCCATGTGTTTGTAAAAAAAAACAACCTAGAGAGCTTTAAAAAAACACAGATATATGTACACAAAAACATGTAAAAACCCAGATTAACTTGCTTCTTCGACGACAAATGTTTTACTACGTAGATCTAGATGTATCAATTTAGATGTAAAATAAACAATTTAATTACGTTCAACAGATTATTAATGGCATAATAATAAAAGTACCGGGTAAATATAATGAAATTAATTAGTAACCTATCGTGTAGAAATAATATTATTAACGTGTTTGTATGTAAAATGTTTGACATGCTTCGGATGTTCCTTCAGAGAAGAAGATAATTTACTTTCTAGTCCAAACCTCCCGCAGGACGACGGGGCAGGGGAGCGGTCAGGGTTTGAACCCGGGACCATCGATAAGTCCAAACGACAGTCTGCACGACCATACAATAAGCTAAGTAGTGTAGGAATTTCGACGTGACACCAGTGAATATATTCTATGTGACGTGACAACATTGAATGTTGTCAGTGTGACGTGAAGAATATAAGCCTATTATATAGCGTTATTTGAGTGAGAGTTGGTCATGTAACATGACACAAGTGTTGACCTAAGTGTTGGTCATGTGACGTGACAAAAGTATCCTATGTGTTGGTCATGTGACGTGACAAAAGTATCCTAAGTGTTGGTTTTGTGACGTGACACAAGTGAATATGGGAAAGGTTATATGACGTGATTTGAGTGAGTGTTACGTGACGTCACACAAATGAGTGTTGGCTATATGTGACGTGACTCTAGTGAATGCATGAAAGATGTGACACATGTGAGTGTTGGTTTTGTGACGTGACATACGTGAGTGCTGGCTATGTGATGTGACATCAGATGTAGGATAGAATTTATAAAATAAAACACCAGTTGGTATAGTTTACATAACGAAACAAAGAATAGTTAGTGTAGGCTATCTGACGTGACATCAGCTAGTGTAGGCTATTTGACGTGACGCCGAAGATAATAGCTAATGTGATTTAATACAAATGAATGTTATAAAATACTGAAGCAAACGACACTTCTACCTTGATGAGGTTAGGATTATTCTTGGCCTGTGGTTGATCATCCGCTCGGATACAAGCCCAGGGCAGGCCTCCTTGTGTAAATGGAGGTCCTAGGCAAAGGGAATAAGGTGACCCCAAAATGAAATAGAAAAACAAAAATTAAGATAGCAAAATACGCAATGAATTATAAATCGTCCTGTATCTATATCTAAATTAACAAATAATTTAAATTCACATAGAACCAAGTCTTGAAGCTTGGCATAAGCAAACTAGGCAGTCGTCTAGGGCCTTTGATAGGTGGGGGCCTCGCACAGGACTCAAAGAAATATTTTTTTATAGAAAACAAAATGTGAAAGATGGATCAAATCTAAAAACTAGCAGAATTCTGATGGCTACTAGCCTAGCTCTAAGTCACTATAGACTGTCTCTAAGATAAAAGTAATTCAGACACTCTAGCGTTCGCTATAGACTGTCTCTAAGATAAAAGTAATTCAAAGACACTCTAGCGTTCGATATAGACTGTCTCTAAGATAAAAGTAATTCAAAGACACTCTAGCGTTCGCTATAGACTTTCTCTAAGATAAAAGTATTCAAAGACACTCTAGCGTTCGCTAAAGACTGTCTCTAAGATAAAAGTAATTCAAAGACACTCTAGCGTTCGCTATAGACTGTCTCTAAGATAAAAGTAATTCAAAGACACTCTAGCGTTCGCTATAGACTTTCTCTAAGATAAAAGTAATTCAAAGACACTCTAGCGTTCGCTATAGACTGTCTCTAAGATAAAAGTAATTCAAAGACACTCTAGCGTTCGCTATAGACTTTCTCTAAGATAAAAGTAATTCAAAGACACTCTAGCGTTCGCTATAGACTTTCTCTTAGATAAAAGTATTCAAAGACACTCTAGCGTTCGCTATAGACTTTCTCTAAGATAAAAGTATTCAAAGACACTCTAGCGTTCGCTATAGACTGTCTCTAAGATAATAGTAATTCAAAGACACTCTAGCGTTCGCTATAGACTGTCTCTAAGATAAAAGTAATTCAAAGACACTCTAGCGTTCGCTATAGACTGTCTCTAAGATAAAAGTAATTCAAAGACACTCTAGCGTTCGCTATAGACTGTCTCTAAGATAAAAGTAATTCAAAGACACTCTAGCGTTCGCTATAGACTGTCTCTAAGATAAAAGTAATTCAAAGACACTCTAGCGTTCGCTATAGACTGTCTCTAAGATAAAAGTAATTCAAAGACACTCTAGCGTTAACTATAGACTTGTCTCTAAAAAGAATACAGAGTACCACCGAGCACTGTGACGTCAGTGTGGAAACAATAGCGAGAGACTCTCTGTATAGAGACAGAAAAAGAGACATGGTAATTCATACAGGCTCCAGCTTGTAAACGAACATTTCGGGCACAAAGAGGCATCAGAGCCTCACGTGAAGTCAATGTAGTTAAGTGTAAGTGTATAGTTTCATAGTCAAATTTGTTTTCATATTTTGATTTCAAGCAATGCACAACATACGTGCAGCTACATACTTGAGATAGGATGGCTATAGCCATGTGACTATTAATTTCCTTCGAACCGGTAAGTCAAATATTCGCACATCCTTAATATGTTATGGAAAAGCTAATTCGAGGTTTTAAATATTTGAAACAAAATCTTTTATGAATAAAACAAAAATCTACACATTCTTGCTCAATTTAGATCTACATCTGATGAAAAAGTTTTAAGTTTGTTTCATTCTTGTAAGTGCCATGTCAACAAACAAACAAAAAATGAAAATCAGCGAAAAAAAAATCTGTTCGAATCCGTAGACATGTAATGTTTGAATCTATGAATATAAAATCCGTAAATCCATATACTCTTTTTTATTTCGAGAACTTTGATCTAGAATAAGAATAATTTTTTTAAAAGTCATAGGCAGGGGCTACCTCCATACATTCTCAACCAAACTTCAGTAAAAAATATGCTTAATTTAAGCTATGATGAAAGACATAAAAATAATAATAATAACAATTCGCCTCTGAACAGAAAATAACAGAATGAGACATGTTAATTGTATATATCGCATGCCCTTGTGGAGTGACTGAAAATTTGATCTATCGAAACATGCCCATATGGAGTATCTGAACATTAGATCTAGCAAAACATGCTCATGTGGAGTGTCTGAAAATTGCAGGATCTAGCAAAACATGCTCATGTGGAGTGTCTGAAAATTGGATCTAGCAAAACATGCTCACGTGGAGTGTCTGAAAATTGGATCTAGCAAAACAGGCCCATTTGGAGTGTCGCATGAGATCGCAAACCATGCCATCCAAATCTTCATACTTTATCCAGAGGCTCAAACAAGGTAATGGCCCCAAAAACCATTATGGACGAAAAACTGTATGGAGAACTGCCTGATTTGGAAACCACCTCCAACATAATAGGCCTAAATAAGAACACAGCAGAAGAACAAATAGGGACATCTGTTTAACCCAAGGATTAACTCTTGTATTTACCGTGTTAACCCTCTACTATTCCACTTGACTATCTACTAATTAAGAAAGGCTAGAAACGCTTACATGTATCCACGCGTAATTGATGAGTAGATAACTTATTGTATATATGAAGGAAAACAAATTAAACTATTATTAGCCTATAACATATACATAAAATGTAAATATAGTTATGCCTTCGTAACATAAGAAAATACAATAACTATAGAAAACCATGCTGGACTAAAGTACAAGCAAAAGACGTTTGGGACACAAGGCCATCTTCGTTTTTTTTTATTTTTTATTTTACTTGTTCAAATCTACGTAACATTAGAATACATTTAAACTGTGCAAAACTTAAATCTTGTAGAGAAAAACCAAGCATACTTAACACGGCCCAAGTCGATCGATAATTTCAGCCGCGCCCATCCGGTATTTTCCACCAACGCAGTGTGCTCGCTATTTTCTTCTCGTTATAGGCTACTTTAGATTTCTGACTTCTTCTTGCAGTTTCTCTTGTGACAAATGGATATTAAAGTCTTGTCTATATTTTAGTATTTGGTGATCCAAAGATCTAGATTTACACCTTTTTTTTTTCGGAATACTATCAACCCTACATCTCAAGTCTAGACTCCAGATCTAGATCTAAATAAATTGGGTCTCGAATAACAAATAAATAAAAAATTAAGACATGGCATATTTAAAAAAAGTCTGGATTTAGAAAGATTTAGGGCTATATGTCTTCTTTAGTGTCTGTGTCTGTTTGTAATAGACTACTGTTCATGGACCTTATAGGCCCACTGATCAAATAATGAAAATGTTAACTTATAAAATAATCTAAGTCTAGTCTTGTAGGCCTATACTCATATAGTCCTATAGTCTATCAAATCCCAGATCTTAAAATGAAATAGTCTAGGCCTAGGGCCTAGTTGCGAAAAAGAGAAACGAATACTTAGCATCTAGATCTAGATATCTAGATCCACCTGTCACGACCTGTGACTTATGGGGGCTTTTAAAAAGAATGGGCGAAAACTTACATCTATAATCTACGTCTCGATCTAACATTTTTTTTCCCAAGTCAAAACGGAACCCCAATCGTTATAGATCAAGCCATCGGCGTAGTCAGGACATTTTTTTTCGGGATAGGGGTGGGTAATCATTTTTAAATTTATCTTCTTTTCGCTGTACACACACACACACATAAATAATAGTGTGTAAAATATGTGTTTGGGGTGAACCCCTGCCTCTAGGCTACGCCCATGTCCTATTCCATGTTGAATAACTCGTAGGCGTCACTGGTTTATTACCTCGCAAAATTAAAACTTATTAAACATTTTTTCTTCATTGCCCTACAGAGATGTATAGCGGTTGGTTTCCAAAGCGAAGTGTCTCGGGTTCGAATCCTGGAATTTTGAATTTCAGGATTCCTTAAGTTGCCTCCAATGTGAAGAGATGAGCCGGAGTCTTTAAACTCTAGTCTAGCATATCGAACAAGAGTTCACTCTGCCAGCCCGCCTGAACAATGGAGTTGTGTTTTGAAACGGTTCATTGAGAAAAGTCGTGTGAAAAGTTGACGTGGTATTTGAAGGGGCTCTCTTCGCCTGCGGGACTCGTATTGGAAACTTTTGGGCTTGTTGTTTCCTCTTACAGCAATTGAGGCTAGATCTATAGCCTGGCTGATTGTTGTGCAGGTCATATTATGATACCTTCGTAACCGTGGGCCACAGAAACAGATTACCTTTATTTACACCATCTGCTGTGATATATAAGACTAGCTATTATAGATATATAACCTGTCTTAGTTGAGGATCTAGATCTAGTTTATATAGATCTGTATGAGGCAAATTGATTCTAGTAAATAGAAATTTAGATTCTAGATAGGCCAATAAAATTGTATATCTAATCAAAATACGCATATGGCACGCATAATTCCTTTAACTGACATAGAAGAGAGCACCTGGTTACAGGCGGCTTCGGAAAAAGACAGCTAGAAATCTTTTGCTGAGGCCTAGGGATACACATTTGAGGTCAAAATAAATCCACTGAGGGGACAGACGTAGACGGGTGAAAAGAAATTACAGATCGACTACCGGCGGACAAAGTATCTGTCTGCTCTAGAGTATGGCAATATATGTGGGTCGCAGCTGGGGCACCTAGTCCCATGAAATACTGCACTCTTCATTAACTCTGGACTCAAAAACAAGTCTTATTATTAGATGTTATATAAATTATTACGGACTCACTACTCACACTCATGACGTCCATAAACATTCAATCGTATTGATTGTGAACCCTATATAGATCTATAGGCCCTATTCTAGATTTAGAGTGACTTTTCTTATAGATTACAGACGTTACTTCAAAAGAGATAATTACTTCTGCCGCATTTTATGTATCAGTCTAGTTATGCATGTTAATCATTTCCACCAATCAGTGCTAAATCTTTGTGTTTTTTTTTTATGGTTGATTCAAGCAACCCGCTCCATGGTCTAAAGGTAGGCCTATTAGGGAAGAAGGAGCATTTATATGAATTTGCAACAACTTATACAGACATATGAAATAAGAAATGTGTCTTTATCTTTGTGTCTTTCTGAGTACTTTTTTTTTATTTGGTTTTGTTTGATCGCAAAATTATAACTTATTAAACTATTTTTTTCTATACAATATTCTTTTTTTTTTTTTTGTATACTTATTTTTTATGTGCAGCTAGATTATCTTGATTAGATCATGATTAGATCTCATTGCGTTTGTTGTTTCGTAGACCAACTTGTAGCTCTATACATCTAGGACATAGACTTATATATACTATAATATATATATATATAAGTCTATGATCTAGGTTCTCTAGATTTTCTATTGGTTATTCTTTTATGAAATGAACAAAAACTAAAATCAGGAGTTATCTTTCTTGCCAGTGACGAAACGAACTGGCTTAGGTTCGATAACTAGATATATCTAGAGTCTTGTCAAAATAATAGAGATAGAAAGTAATCACTAATGTAGTCGCTGTGCTGTGGCCGCGTGAAACATCTGTATTTTTTAAATTGGGGATCTAGATCTATACCATTATCTTTCTCTCTACTACTACTACTAGACGGTAAACTAGACTAGAGTTAGACTGACTACTCAGTCACTACTCATACTAGATCTACTCAGTCTCTAGTCTACTGATAGCACTTTTAATAGCAGTAATAGTGATAGACCCTATTTAGCTATTTTTATATTATGCCGACATGGCAGGCTCTGCTTTGAAGAGATTAATGGCAGAGTATAAACGTAAGTACTAGATCTAGATTCTAAGCTTAGTAGATTATATATTTTATGTCACGATTAGGAATTAATATCTTCAATCTAGTAATTTGTTTCATTATTCGTAATCATAGAATTTAGAAAGGAAAAGTTTTGATTTACTTGATTTACTTATTTAGACTTAGAATCTAGAGACAATGACATAGAAAAGAACAAGGCTAGGATTTTAGGAGGAATAGCGAACTGTAAACAGACTACTTTGGACGCTTAATAGAGAGTGGCAGGTTTTTAGGAACGTACAGATTTAGCTTAATGACTTTCGATAGTTCCCATTGTAAGTATAAAACTTCTAATTCAACATTCACTATTAGCGTTGACTAGATTTTATTGTTGGCGTTTCACCCGTGTTATTGATTTTATTTTAGAGTTACCTCTGTGTGACTTATCTGCATAAGACACAGCGCAGAAGTGCCTAACATAGACATAGTGCTGATTTTCTACTGTTTTGTATGTTTATTCAGAATTGATGATTATTAATGTTTAATTTTATCTTCCTCGTGCTTAGCCCAAACCTCTAGCAGGGGAGGCAGTGCCAGTGGTTCAAAATCAAGATCATCAAAGTGACAATCCAGAGCGCATACCACATTACCATCCATCTACTTTGTTTCTGTTTCCAAAAAGAACAGTAAAAAAATCAAAGTCTAGGTCTCTATATTTTAATTTAGATCTAGATTATTATCATATATTATATCTAAAGAAGAACATTTTAATCACATCATCTATCACACACAGCAGCTCGACCACTTGAAATATTAGATATTTAGTAAAGCATATTTCCTTCTACGTTAATAGGCGTTGTAAGTCTTAAAAGGAGAACAATTTTTTCTTTAAAATTCTTTATTCTGTCTTCATAAACTGTCAGTTTCCAGTATATTTCATCTGATTATTTCATCCCCTTGTCATTTCATCCTTTGATTTTTTATCTATCAAATAATAATTTAAAAAAATTATGAAATCAGCAATATTTAAAATATTTATTTTTATTTACATGACAAAATCTATGATACGTTAAATATAATTCAATGTAAAAAAAACAACAACAGAAACACTAAATAATCAATTCATGTTTGATGTTGGAGGTGGCAAGAATATTAAGAATAACACAGTGCAGTATGATGATAGAAAATGGGGTATCATTAACATATAATATCTACAATAACACATTTTGATCAGATGTACTATTATAAGAAGGCCCACAGAAATGCTTCAAAGACCAGC
This sequence comes from Biomphalaria pfeifferi, assembly GCA_030265305.1. Lineage (NCBI taxonomy): Eukaryota > Metazoa > Mollusca > Gastropoda > Planorbidae > Biomphalaria > Biomphalaria pfeifferi. The sequence goes on along the minus strand of JASAOG010000008.1, from coordinate 3,564,850 downwards.
TTAGGCGCCAACTTGCTTTAGCTGACATAGAAGAGAGCACCTGATTGCATGCGGCCTTAGAACGAGATAGCTGGAGGTCACTCACAAAGGTGCAGGATACACATTTGAGACCAAAAGAAAGTCCGCTGTCGAGGACGGACGCAGACGACAAAAAGAAAATCTAAATTGACCACCTACGGATAATAGTTATGCTTGCCCTGGGTGTGGCAAAATATGTAGGTCACAGCTGAGGTTGCGCAGCCACGGGAAATACTGCATTCCTCACTAATCTTCGGACTCGAAGACAAGCCTTATTATTATTATTATTATTATTATGTTAGAAATGAACAAGAAGTCATTCTCTGGCGCTGCCAGGGTCGAGTTTTGCTAAAGAGAAACAAAATTCATCATAGTCCCTTTAACAGTTTCCACTGAGGAATTTCCTGGTGATGTGCCAGGTCTGCAGCAGTACCGCCCTCTGACAGGCAACTTGGATGTTCCTAGGAATGTTAAGGGTTTTGAAGGTGTCTGTGAGGTCAGTTGTTATTATCCCCTCGGTTGATATAACAATGGGGTATATTGTTATTTTGGACAATTTCCATAGACGCTTAATCTCCAAGCCTAGGTTCCCATATTTTCTTTGTTTTTCTATCTCAGTTTTTCTTAAGCTATGAGACAGTGGTACGGCGATGTCAATAATGGTAGCGGTTTTTTATTTTTTATCAACGAACAGAAGATCCGGGCGATTGAAATCTACAGTTTTGTCGGTCAGAATAGGCCTATCCCAGTACAGCAGATGTTCAGTAGACTCGAGAACCTCTTGTGGCGAGTATTTATAATAAGGAGGAATGTCCTTACCGATCAAATTGTGCATCAAAGCCAAGTGTTGGTGTATTAACTTTGCAACTTGGTTATGGCGACCTAGGTAGGCTGATTGTGATTGTAAATTCCCAGGAACACACTCAACAGGTTAATGATAAGGATTTAATAATTAAATAAATAACACACACAAACCACAGAATGTCAGTTTGTTCTAGATCTAGTTTGATTCAGCAAAATAAGCTGGCAATTACTTTCATGTCTCCATTTTCTTCTCTTGTTCCACGCTCGTGTGGAACAGTGTCTAGCGCGCACCATGTATCTCAGTGCAGGAATAGAGTTACAACACTGCTCCCCCCTTCTCAGACCTGTTCGTCCCGAACAGAACCTGTACTGCCACAGTACTGATAAAGTCGATCCACATGGACGACCTTCAGCTTAGACCGGGGACTTTTCTGAATGCGGTACCTGACATCGTTGATTCTTTTAATGATGAGGTATGGACCTTTCCAGTCTCTCTGAAGCTTTGGAGACCTGCCCTTTCATCTCTGCGAATTGTACAGCCAAGCCAGATCGTCCTCATGGAACCCGGAGGCATTGGCCCATTTGTCGTATCTTGTCTTCATCTGGTCACTGTTCATCTTGATATTTCTGCGGGCCAGAGCATGGGCTTCCTCCATTTGTTTTCGGAGATTAGTGAGGTATTCTGTCGAAGTAACTGGCTTATCACCTGGAACCCTGAATAGCAAGTCACATGGTAATCGCAGTTCTCTGCCAAACAACATCTTCGCTGGTGTATAATTTGTGGTGCCATGAACACCATGAGGAACATTGGGATATAGGTGTCCCAGTCATCTTGTCGTTCACTGGCGACCTTCGTTAGGTGTTGTTCTAGAGTTCTGTTAAAGCGTTCCACCATTCCATCTGTTCGGGGGTGTAGAGGTGTGGTGCGAGTCTTTTCGATGCAGAGTGTCCAGCACATCTCCTGAAAGACTCTGGATTCAAAGTTTCGGCCATGGTCTGAGTGTAACTCAATTGGAGCACTGTACCGACTTATCCAGTTCTCTACAAGGATATCTGCTACTGTGGTGGCTTCTTGATTAGGTAGTGCATATGCTTCAGGCCATTTAGTAAAATAGTCGATAACTACCAAGATGAACTAATTCCTTTCTTGGTTTCAGGGAATGGCCCAGCAACATCGATTGTGATCCTTTCAAAGGGGTTCCCATTGTTGTATTGTTGCATATGTCCTCTTGTTCTACGTTCGTGTGGAACAGTGTGTAGTGTATGTTGGTATCATAAAGCAGATATTCAACAAAGCATACAAAAGTGGGAAAGATCTATATTTCGCTATACTCGAGTATAGAAATACTCTGATTAGCTGACTGTTTTATTCGCCATCACAATTGCTGATGAGTAGAAGACTCTGGGACATCATTCCAACTGATCCCAAACTATTGAAATCATCTGTAGCTGAAAATGCAGAGACATTACTCAACGAATGACAGATGAAAAGCAAAGTGAAATACGATGCAAATGCAAGGTTACCTAAAGATTACTCTGTCTGGGAGAAGGTGAGAGTTCGTCTAGGACAAACATGGCAGAAAGCAGTCATCATTAAGAAAAATCCATCACCCAGATCTTACATCATAAAGACAATGATGGAAAAACATACAGACGAAATCAACAGTTTTTAAACAAGAGCTACGAGAAGACATCTCTGGATACTATGATACCGACGAAGACAATGAACAGCAAACTGTTAGAACAAACGAAACAGACAATTATAAACCAACATCTAGAGAACTTGTTGTGCCGGTCAAGACAACCAGAAGTGGTCAAGTTGTCAAAATTCCTTGTAAATATAAGTCTTTAAGAAAGATGTGATAATAGATTCAAAAGGAAGGATGTGCTAATATTATATGATATTACGTCATTGTTTGTTGTTTATGTTTTGTGCGAAAGCAAAGGATTGGACAGAAATTATTATTATTATTATTATATATATATATATATATATATAATGTTATACTAGACTAAACTGACATATCTAGTCTTCTGTCAGCAGGGTTATATATTTTTCTGATTCTGCCCTTTCATTTCTGGGTTCCCCTCTGAAAGGTGAGGGCTTACCTTGTCTTGAAAGGCTGACCAAGGGAAAAAAAGGCTTTAAGTATTGAAAAGCAGAATGTGCTTGTTTTATTTATTGGGCTTTTAGAAGACTAAAATTTCTCTTCCATTTCATGTAAATGATGATGTACGTTTTTTTCTCCTCAGAATTAACATTGAATCCACCTGAAGGTATTATTGCTGGTCCAGTTGATGAAGAAAATTTTTTTGAATGGGAAGCTTTGATTATGTAACTATACCAATCATTTTTAGGTTTCATTTAAAATAAAGCAGTTTTAGTAAAACATTTAAAAAATTATTTTAAATACAGAAATAAAAGTATTTTGTATCTTTGCTGTTTTATTAGGGGACCACAGGACACATGCTTTGAAGGGGGAGTATTTCCAGCACGATTAACGTTTCCACCTGATTATCCTTTAAGTCCTCCTAAAATGAAGTTTAGCTGTGATATATTTCATCCAAATAGTAAGTTGTGATTATTTCACTATTGTAATTTTTTCATTTCTTAATTTGATTAGCTATTATTATAATGTCTTTTCCTTGGATTTTGCTTTGTAAAACATGTTGCATTGCCTGGAATAACTGTTTCATTTGCAAAGTAAATTCTCTCCTAACTTAATGTATAGTACATCTTCACTCACTGAAGGTCCTGTAATCTTCAAAATAAATATCTTTACCTTTTGTCAATCTGTACTGTTTGTTACTTAATATGATACATATATATATATATAATTTCTTATTTATGCTTCATATTAAGTTTTAGGCTTTTTCTCATTTTTTTATTAATTTTAGTTTAAAAGTATTTTTCAGGGTTTGTAGCGCTCCTAAAAACTCCTAAAATCTCCTAAAAAATGAAAATTCTCCTAAAATTCTCCTAAAAATTGCCAAAAGTCTCCTAAAATTTTGTCCACTCTCCTAAAATTTGTATCCAATATTTTTTTAAAAATATAATTTTGCTTATTAGAGAACTGATTACTCCATATGTCCCCCAGAGAGCCCTGCGCTCAATGGACTCAACGCTTTTAGTAGTGCCACGTTTCTCCCTCAAAAGCTACGGTCTGCAGGCTTTTTCAGTTCATGTACCAAAGGTTTGGAACTCACTCCCCATTGATCTCAGACAGAGAACATGCTACACCACTTTTAAGAAGAACATTAAGACCTATTTGTTTAAAACTTTTTTAGATTAGTTTGTCATGTTAGCTCTTGTGTTTGTAATGTTGTTACAGTGCCTTGAGCCTACATTTTGTTTGTTAACAGCGCTTTATAAATAAAATTATTATTATTATTATTTCTTGCTAAAAATGTGAGGTGATAACAACAGCGTTACTAAGCATTCTGATCGCATGACCTTACGGGCTGGCTGTGTTAATGAGCTGACCAGTGACGCGTCTACACCGCCTTTCACCCACTTGTGAAGCGCGACCTCATGATGGAAGATAGCCTTGGCTCAAGCAAGCATTTCACCTGGCAGTATTTTTCTGAAGTCATTTTAGCAATGTTTGTTTCCATTTATTGTTACCACTAAAGACGCGCAAGATCTAGTCTGTAGTGACTATTGTCTATAATTAGAGCAATTACCAGACTAATTTGTAGGCTACATCCCTCCGGGCCCTCCCTCACCTAAAATCTTCTTGTTGTAAGTGTAAGAGTGACTTTGCGTGGAAAGTCGGTAAATCTTCTAGATCTAGCTAGTCTCTAGTAACTGTAATAGTATTTAGATTTAGATCTAAATTAGATCTAGTGAAGATAATTCGCACTTAACCTGAAAACTCCGTGAATTTTAGTCAATTTAATGATCTCGATACATCTAATGTCTAGATTACTCTAGAAATACGCTAGATTCTAGATTTACGCTAAATCACTTAGAGTCTAGTGAAGATAATTAACACAAAGAAGTGAAAAGCCCGCAAATTTAGTGACTTAGATCTAGATCTACGGTATATCCAGTGAAGATAATTCGCGCACAGCCGTGAAAAGTCTGCGAATTTTAGTGAAATTATATCTAGACTCTAGATTTACTCTAAAACACTAGAATCTAGTGAAGATAATTTTCACACAGCCAAGAAAAGTCTGCAAAATTTATTGACTTAGAGTTAAAGTCCACGAACTTTACCGAATTAGCTTTAGAGTCTAGATCTTCTGTAAATTTAGTGAAGATAATATTCACACAGCAGTGAAAAGTCCGCGAATTTTCGTCACTTTGATGTAGACTCTAGATTTATGCTAAATCACTAGAATATATATGGTGAAAATATTTCTCTGAAAAGTCTGCGAATTTTAGTGATTTAGATCTAGAGTCTAGATCTACTGTAAATTCAGTGAAGATAATTCTCTCACAGCCGTAAAAAGTCCGCGCATTTTAGTGACTTAGATCAAAAGAGTCTAGATCTACTGTAGATTTAAAGAAAATATTTTGCATACAGCTGTGAAAAGTCCATAAAAATTATTTCACTCGTAAAAGCCAGGGAAACTAGGCCTATATGGTTGAAAAAGATTCTGCTGGAAAAAAAATGCGAATAGGTCTAATCCCTCCCCCCCCCCCCCCCCCAACCCAAAAGCCATTTTTTAGTAAGCAAATGTCAACTAAACATTCAAATAGGCCAATATTGCCCTATATATTACTGGCTCTGTTTATGAAAAGGATTTAAGTTAACTAATAGAAGAATAAAACATTACCTCAAATGCACACCATGACTCTAGTATCTATAAGATACACATAGGAACTAAAAATGTACATTTCCATCACAGAGAAGATACATCATGAATAAGGCATCTCTAAGAATGCTTCTTATTTTAAAAAAATGGAAAAGTAACCATTTGTAATGTTTTTAAATAAATCTTTGAAAAAAAAATGTTTGTTTGAGGTTTTGTTGTTGTTGTTACTAGATTAAAAGATAACTTTCATTACATTTTCTGTGGACATACAACAGCTGATAACATTGGTTCTGTGGCATATTGGCAAGATATTTATTATTTTAAAAATCAAATAACAATAATTGATTTGATAAATGCTTAGTTTTTTGTATGTTTTACTACGTATCACACAAACGGATAGGAAACACACACACACATCATACATTTCATCCTTAAAAAACCTCCTAAAATTTTGTCATGGAAAAGTGCTACTAACCCTGATTTTTAGTAATACTTTTCTCAGCTAAATAAATAAAATATAATCTGTATGTAAGGGATTCATGATACTTTTGGTTCCTGGTCATTTCATCCCCGGTCACTTCATCCCCGTTCATTTCATCCCCTGGTCATTTCATCCCTTGTTATTTTCATCATCTGAACATTTTATCTAACTATTAGTAATTGTAAAAATCATGAAATGAGGAATATTTAATATATTCATTTTTTATTTAAATGACAAAAAGTGTAACATATTAGGTAAGAATAAAATTGCAATTAAATAAACTATAAAAATTTAACATGTATAAATATAGAGGTAATGTAAAAAGTGTTGTCCTGATATGGGTGAAATCAGCCTTTATTAGAAAAAAAAAATAAAACCTTATTTCAAGGCTAAGAATGATGATCCCTATTTCAAGAAAGAGCGATTGAAAAATAAAATCAAGTGAAACATGGTCGTACTTCCACCATACCTTGGCCTTTGATGATAAGTTATCAGCGGCATGGTCATAATGATTCTAATCGCACTTCTATCTCACAAATGATTTTTACTACTTCCACCAAACCTTAGCCTTTCATCATTACATCATGCACATGTATTATTATAATATTACAACCCCCACATCCAATAGAAACGCTATAGCTAAGTACACACCTAGATTTACAAGATATAATAGGATTTCTCATCAAGAATGCTAAGTGGAAGAGGAAACACTATAAACGAATTAGTAACATTGGAAAAAATCAAAAAGCATTCTACATAATCATATTTATATATTAGATGAAAGAGGGCTTAAAGTCAAAGCCTTAACATCACAAGTAAACAATAAAAAAAGAAAAATATTTAATTGGGGATGAAATGACCGGTCACCATACTTTTATTGTTACTGAATTGTGAGCTGAGAAAAGATGTAAAAATAATTTAATGGGTATGGTTCATATAGAGGTTCTGAGAAATTACACAACTTTTATTAGGTACTGAAAGCTAATTTTTCAAAATGGTCATAAATAGCTTATTTTTAAATTAATTTTGATAGAACTCATGGTTCTATGCATATAGCCTAAATAGTTATAGAAAGTTACACATTTTTTAAAACTTTTTTTTTCCCCTTCCAAATTCATGTTTTAATGGACATTTAAAGAAAAAGACTCCCAGAGATGAAACTTACTTTACCTTTACCTATCCCTTAGTCTGTTGGGGCACCAGGCATGATTTGTCGACCGTCTTTCTCCATTCTACCCTTTTTTTTTGCCTTGTTTAGAACCTCTCTCCATGGCAGGCCCGTCCATTCTTTAATGTTGTCCTCCCATCGCTTTTTCTGTCTGCCTCTTCTTCTTACCCTGGCACTGTTCCCCGAAGGAAGGTCTTTGCGAGCCCCGTAGATCTTGTAATGTGGCCAAAGGTTTTAAGATTTCGTCTTTTACAATAGTTAGCAGGTCGTCATGGGCTCCTATTGCTACAGTAACCCTGTCTCTGATTTCTTGGTTTGTGATGCAGTCTTTGAATGTGATGCCTAGGATCCTTCTGTAGCATCTCAATTCCATTGCTAGGATCCTCCTCTCAAGCTCTGCATTCAACGTCCATGACTCGCAAGCATATAAAAATGTGGCCATGACCAGAGAGTGCATCAGTCTGATTTTGGTGCCGAGGACTAAGCCCTTATCTTTCCATATTATTTTAAGGTTTGAAAGGGCTGCTATGGACTGTGCTATTCGGGCCAATAGTTTGGGTTTTATTCCCTCATCTGAGACAATAGCTCCGAGGTATTTGAAGCTGTTAACACTAGTTAGCACCATTAGCCTCATAAGTCATCCCAGCAAAGTACTGTTAAAAATCATATTAAACCAGCTAAAACTGATAGCAGACAACATCATATCAGAAGAACAAGCAGGTTTTAGACAAGGTCGCAGCACAACAGAACAAATTCTAAACCTCATAATACTCTGTGAGAAATATCTCCAACACCAAGAGAATCTTTTCCATGTCTTTATTGATTTCAAGAAAGCTTTCGATCGAGTATGGCATGGAGCACTCTGGGCGACAATGGAAAAGTACAACATTAATAAAAACATAATCAAAGTTATCCAGAACCTCTACAAGGATGCCACAAGTGCGGTGTACTTCAACAATAATATTGGGGACTGGTTCAAAACCACAGTTGGAGTAAGACAAGGCTGCCTACTGTCACCAACACTCTTCAATATCTTCCTTGAAAGGATAATGGAAGATGCCCTCGAGGGCTATGAAGGTACTGTTAGCATTGGAGGAAGAAGAATTACTAACTTGTGATTTGCAGATGACATTGACGGCCTAGCAGGGACAGAAGAAGAACTAGCTGACCTGGTGATGCGCATTGACAAGACTTCTGCAGTATATGGCATGCAAATAAATGCCGAAAAAACTCAAATTATGACCAGTAGCCATCAGGGCTTTAAAAGAGGTATCAGTATTGGAGGTGAAACTTACTAAAATACTAAAAACATACATGTACATGCAGAGAACACACTTAATGTTTTTCAAAATTTTCATCTAATGTTTTGATTTCATTTACTTGTGCTGAATATTGCCTTTTATCCATTTTAGAATATTTAACAAAAAGGAAAAATATGCATTTTCAAAAGTTCAAAACAAAAAATATAAAAAAAAACTGCAAGCATGCAATATGTGTCATAATGCAGCGGATTTATAAATCTTCTTCAATAAATTATTATAAATAATATTTTATTTCAATATTTTGTTGTACATAAAATAACATGCATTGTTTTAATAAAACATAAAAATGTGTAAAATTTTAATGAGCTAAAAATATGAAATGAATAAGGCAATAACTACAAATTCTATTTCATATTTTTTTTAAATGTCCTGCTCTTTCATTAGAATATTTAATGACATCTTTAAGTCAATTGCTAACTAATGATAGTGAAAAAGACATTTAGATTTCTTTGATATATTAACATACAAAGCTATTTAGTTCAATGCTATTTTGTTATTCCTTTTGAATCTTGAAACTATATGCCTATGTGATTAACTGAAAATTAGAAATCTAGGTGTGGAAAAATGTTTATTCAAGGCTTCCTTATCTCTGCAAGTTGAATGACCAGTAATTTCTTTTATATCAAGCTCTTCTAAGCATTTATTTATGACACATTCACTGTCTTAACAATGAAGTCTACAAACATATATAAAATATAAACTGTAATTCCTCACCAACTACAAATGAACTATAATTTTGAAATCTAAATTAATATATTTCATTAAAGAAATGTCACACAGTAAGGCTCATGAACACCAGCCCAATATATCTATCAATTATTTTAACAAAATATTGGGCTAAGGGAATGTTTTTCTTTGATTTGCACAAGCTATTAACCCCCATCTTAAACTAGATTGATATATGACTAAATACTTATTGGCTTACTCCATTAATGATAAGAGAAAATATGATTTTTTATTGTAACTAGAGACTATAAAGCATTCACATGTAGATCCTGATCTAGAACTTTCTATATATTTAAATTATTTTTATTAGACCTATCTGAACTAGCAAAATAAAATAATAACATATTTAAACTGAGTGTAACATATGGCTGAGTAGCATAAACCACTTGGCTTGACCCTAAACCTTTTCCAAGATACTCCCTACACCCATATGCTTAGAAATGAAATTGGGCCAGAGTGCACTGCGCATGCTAAAGCATGAAAAATGTGCTATATAAATTTAATAATTTATTTTCAACCATGCTACCTGCTTATATAAGAATAAACATTTAAAAAAAATATGAACATATTAATTTCAGTTTATCCAGATGGTAGAGTTTGTATTTCCATACTTCATGCACCTGGAGATGACCCCATGGGTTATGAAACAAGTGCTGAGAGGTGGAGTCCAGTGCAAAGTGTAGAGAAAATTTTATTGTCAGTTGTTAGCATGTTGGCAGGTGAGAACTATTTTGACTTGATTCATGCTTTGATGTGGTTTACAGTTTAAAGATACTTTGGGACAAACTAGGCCAGGTCATGCTTGTTGACAATGCAAATACCAATGTACATTCAAAACACATTAAAACATTCTGTATTCTGTAAAAAAAAAAAGTAATAAAATACAATATTGTTCATAAGATATTCTTATTGAAGATAGCCAAAGTATTTTTTCACACTGCATTACAATTTCTTATTCATTTCAATCTCATTTATGTACTTTAAGAATATATCAGGATTCCACTGTTGTTAAAAGTGACTTTAATTTTCATTTATTTTCTTAAGCGCTGGAGATCATTAAGGTTGCAATCCTCTTCTCTCAAAATACACGAGCGGGGAATGTGTGTTCAATTTACATTAAATATATCTCAAGGCATATACACCAATTTGAGTCAATGGTGTTGATAGCTTCTGCTTGAGTTAATGAAGAATTTACTGTGAGGAAACAGGCCAATTTTGGAGTAAACGAATTTTGATGCAGATTGTGCATTAAAATAATTCTGCAGTATGGCACCTTTCTTCTTTTCCTCCTGTCTTACGCTCCTTAGCATTGTTGCTCTTAAGCGTTATACCAGCATGCAGAATCTTACTCAATGTTTTCCGATCTCAGGCAATTTCCTTTTACATATTTTCATTGATATCTGTTGTTCTGAAGTCCCATTTATAGGCATCTCTGTAGTTCCCTCTGCAAGCACAACATTAAGGAATTCATTGGAGTCTATAGCATGTGGCTGACAACTCAATCTTCTTTTATCAAAAGTGCATATTGGGTCAGTTTCAAAGTTTCCTACTTGAAGACATAATCTTTCCAGGAACACACGATTCATAGCAGACGGCACATTTGAAAATTGGTTAGTCATGCTCTTGATGCATGTATGTTCACTAAAATTTTGCCAACATAAAACAAATTACCCAGACATTATAGATTAGCATTTTGGTTACCATTTTGAAAGTAGCTTAGAGAGTTTATTATAATTATCTATTATTGTAATTAAGTTTAAGTGTAATTAATATACAATGTATGAAAAGATTAAATATGATTTATTCTATACAATTTAAAAATAATTCAGCAACTTTTTATTTAAGTCACCACAACGTACAAGTTATAAAATGTAGGTGTAGGAAATCTCCATCACTGCATTTCACTAAATATATTTTAGTACATCAAATTGTGTTAACACAAGGATAATCTCATGAAAACCTTGATTTATCAACTTACCTACATGAATATGTTCAAAAACTACCCTTTTCTTTTTGGATCTAAAATTGATTTAATGATCATTTTACAAAGAAGTTCTAGCTTTTATTTAATGACCCATCATTAAGGAACTATTAGTGAAGGTGTGTAATTCCACTCTTTTTGTTTTAAGATAAAAACTTTCACTCATTCTTGAACATAAAGGTTGCTATGGAGCTTGCATGGGTTGGACCTGAATCAGATTTGTTTTGCATGAGTTTCTTATTAGTCTCTTTGCCTTATTATTGAGCTATTTAGTTTTTCTTTGCTTCTTGTCTGGAAACTCCAAACACCCATTTTTTGTTGTAGTTTTTTTTTTTTCTCTCCACATTTTTAGTGTACAAAATAAACTAGATGTAATATTTGAAATAAATGTTACATAGTTTTGCAGTTCATTTTTTTTCTACAGAGCCTAATGATGAGAGTGCTGCCAATGTTGATGCTGCTAAGACTTGGAGAGATGACAGAAAGGGATTTGAAGAAATCGCCAAAGTAACAGTTAGGAAATCTCTTGGCTTGTGATAAGATCCTTGGAGACTGAGAACATCTTTACATTTTGGTTGAAATGATCAGGTGTAATGGACATGTGCTGTACTGTTCAGTCATAGAATAATCCTTTTTACTTTTGAGATCTTGTTCTACAGTGCTAGTCATAGACGAGTGGTTTAGTGTTCAAACAGGCCGTCTTACTTTGAGATAAAGTAATACAATTGTACTCATCTGCTGTGTCATAATTTAGTTTGACTTATTGTATATATATATATATATTTATATATTTTGTTTCAAAAACTTGAGAATAGCGTAATAATTTCACTTTTTTTTTTTTAATTGCTAGAGCCATATTTTTTTTTTATCGGGCATATAATTTTTAATTAAGATTTTTTAAAAATATAAAATGGTCATTGACATCAATAATTTTGTCAGAGATGAGGACATGCTCATGTTGTGCATGCAAATGTTGTACAATCTCTGAAAATGTCAGTGAGATATCAGTGTTTGTCTTTTTCCCATTGTCTCATTTAACATACTTGTTAAAAAAAATATTGCCACATAACTAGACTGCCTTTTGCTTTTCACCAAGGCATTATTTCATAAGAATTATTTTGCTATCTTTTAGTTTAAAAAAAAAGGCCACAGAAAAGTTTCAGGAGCATTTGAAGTTGTTTTATTGTTTTTGTTTTCAATTGGAATAATGAAACAGCTATAAAGTTAAGAAAAAAATATATATAGCTTACTAGAAGTCTGCTGATTTACTGGTTTGAATTTAGATCTATGTTTAACATGGAGAATATTCCCTTCACATTTTTTTATTTTGCCATGAAATCAAAAGTAGAGTGAAAATGGGTTTACCCGATTCGTTAAAAAGTTTCATTTTTTAATAGAGATACTATTAGGTACCTTTTAGGTATTTTTAGTGCCCTCCGGTGGTGGTAGGAACATTAAACACACACTACAGTTTCTGCCATGATCTAAGGAACATTTTTAGCCAGGTTTTATCAAGATTGGTCAAATGGTTTGATTTCTATGAAGGACATACATACATACGCCTTACTTTCTGCTTTATATATTAGATGGGAGTTGTTGCCATGAGTCAGAAGACAACAAAAAAATGTTACTTTGGACTGACAGAGTTATCTACATTCTCATTGATCCACTTGAACATGAATATTTAGATATTATGATTAAAAGATGGTAAATTGGTCTGTGTTGTTAACCATTGTAAAGTTGATATTGTATGATGATTACATCAACTCATAATTAACTTTGTAACCCTTTATTTAGAAATGTTGTTTACTTGTACAAGTCATTTGAGTTTCTTGCTTTGTCAATGCAAGTATTTGAGAGTGAAAGTGGTTTGACCTAAAGACTTTGTTGAACTGGCATTATGAGTGAAAATAAATCAATCCTTTTGAAAGTGTTTCTCATTGTTTGATGTATTTTAAACAATAATTGTATATATTTAATAAATAATTGAACATTTATCCATCTTTGTATCTATTATTTCTGTTCATTAAATTGTAAAAAAAAATGTTTGGTAAAGGCTGGTACAATTCTAACTCTAACTCTACAATTCTAATGCACTTGTTACAGCTTTACACGAGTTAGTAAAGAAAACAAAAAGATGGTAGTTTATTTGTCTAACATAAGATGACTACAAAAGAAAAGTGGAACTACTTGTTAGGAATAACAATAAGGCTTTTTTTTTTTTAGTATGAAGATTATGAAAAAGTGCAGTCCTTAGCTGTGAGCTACATATTTTTCCATGTCCAGCGCAGACTACTATTAATAAACCTGTGTGCATACTTTTGAAACTATTTTAATTGCAATTTTGAAAAATAACAGTTGTATATTACTATTTGTTAAAGTAGTGTTTAGCAAAATCATTATTATTTGGCACATGATGGATTCGATCTACTAATCCCTTCCTTCGTGGTCGAAAATTAGCTCAGTCTCATTTTTAAACTCGAAGGTGGCTGTGAAGTCCGATCTTCTCTTTGAAAAGCCGATCTGACTTAAGTGTAAGTTGATCTTTTTTCTTTGCCGAGTTTTTTTTTTCTCAGTGCAGCGCCGACATTCAGGATCCTAGGCTTAGGATATCCTTCAAAGCTGCATACTTTATCAAGAGGCCTGAACAAGACTCTGGCCCCAAAACCCTTAAATAGAAGAAAAACTGTACGGAGAACTGCCTGATCTGGAAACCACTGAGCAGTTCATCTCAGATCTAGGATGACTGGTACTGATCTGAACCCTCCAACATAAAAATGAGAAGAAGAAAGGTCCTCACTATGATGAGAAACAAAGATAATTAGATCTACGTCCTATGCCTATTCATGCATGGTGTCAGTTCTTCTTTCCTTGAAGAATCTCGTGTATCAGTTGAAATCCCCCCAATCCCCCGGAGAAAGCCGTGGATACGTTAAAGTGGAACTCTATGAGGGAAGTCACTAACCCTAACAATGGTCTTTCAATTTTAGCTGCACTTTTCTTGACCCCGTTCGACCAATTTTTAGCGGCCCCCGAAAGGGGTCTGTCCGTCCGCCCCGTTTAGATCTCGTAACCTAGAAATGATATTGAAAATCTAACATTATTACATTTTAGACCTTTCAAAGTTCTGATGCAACGGCTATTTTTTCCTTTTCTGAAAGCGAAAAATTTAATTTTTAAAATCAACTATGCAAGCAGTTTTTTCCATAAAAATACACAATTTTTACAACTATTCACTATTTAATAGTAACAAACACGGGAGGCTATGTAGTAAGGGAAATAAATGACTATTTACCATATTTTTACAATACATTTATGCACACGGTTATAGATTTTTTTTAATAAGTATTTTTTCATATTATAGCATAAACTGCATTTACTGAGCGCCCAGGAACTACATGAAAAACACACTTCCAGATACCCCTTCCCACACTGGTCCACAAATGAGATTATTGCTGCATAGCGTTCTGAGCATGCTATGAGTATGAAAGTAGCGCTATTTAAAAGCTATAATTTATTTATATACTGCATTTTCAATCGAAAGACAAAGAAATTTTTTTTTTTAACCTAAATGTTTTGTTTTTTGACTCTTTACAAAACAAATAGATCAATCAGATAATCATTATATGACAACGAATAGGCCAGGTTTATATCTAACTTCACCTTTACTTTCACCTATCCCTTGGTCTTCTAGACCTTTGGGGTACCACACAAGAACTGTTAACCTTCTTTCTCCATTATTCTCTGTCATTTGCTTTTGATAGAATTTCATTCTGATATTCTTTCTTTTTATCTGCCTGGGTGGACCACTTCGGGGTTCGTTTATGAGTTTGTGTTTCCACACAAACTGTTTTTGTAATCTTGTTTGAATTAATAATTAATAATAACATTAGTTAGTATACTTATTAGTATATTTAATAATAATAATAATAATAGTTTAGTTTGCTTCCAGCAAGTGTTCTAACACGCTTCTTAACGGGAGTGTCAGCAAGTTATCGGTTCCGCATCAGTTGTCAGCAAATAAAAGTAGGTAACAGTATGCCGTGGGAGAAGAGGGTGGGAGGCCTAGAAGTATTCACCATAAATAAGTCAAAGAAATATGTAAATCACTGCATTGAACCAGGCGAACTAATGTTGCAATCTTTGGGCTGGATTAAAATGGCGTTTATGACTAGAAAATGTCAACTTTGGTAGTTAAAATGTGATCTTAAACCGATTTCGTAAGTATATTCATCATCTTTTATTAGATTCACAAGTTAAATAGAAATATCTTGGTAGACAGAATAAATGATCATATAGGGCCGATGTATATTGTCTATTAGTCTTATTTACTTTCAAACTTTCAAAGTGATTTCAGCTTGATGTTTGAAATACTGATAGAAGTATAGAGTAGAACTATTTGAAATAGAAATGGAAGAGCTCTTTTAGAAAACATTCATAGAGAATGACTGCCTGGTCGTGTAGCACAGCTCTGTACTGTCGTTCTATGGTCTCGATGGTCCCGGGTTCGAAACCTACCCAACGCCATCTCCCGTCGTACTGAAGGAGGTTTAGGCTAGAATATAATTATCTTCAAACGTGTCAAATGGAAAGAGTGAGTTCAACAAACAAAATTCAGTGTGCAACTTGAGAAACTAAGATATAGTTTGTGTTACAAGGTAACCAGAGATTAATTACATCTCTCATCTAATAGAATTTAATTTTACCAAGCTAGGAATTATAAATCATTGCTATTGAAGGTTTTTAAAAGACTAATAATAGACTCTTTGAACAACATTTTTATGCATAATAAACTCTCTAGCGAGACTCCTGGTATAAGTATAAATCTACATTATAAAAAGTCCTTTTTTAAACCTGCCATAACATATAGCACACTAATACTTAACACACTTAATACTTAAATAACACACTTAATACTTAAATAACACACTTAATACTTAAATAACACACTTAATACTTAAATAACACACTTAATACTTAAATAACACACTTAATACTTAAATAACACACTTAATACTTAAATAACACACTTAATACTTAAATAACACACTTAATACTTAAATAACACACTTAATACTTAACGCACTTTTCTAGTGTCGATGAGAAAGTTCGGTGTGAGAACAAGTATCAATCATTTTGTTTACAGTTATTAACATTCTTATCGATGTGTTTGTCAAATTCGATCGATACCAGACCATCGTGGAAACTTATGTATTGAAGCGAGACAGACTATATATCAATTGGATTTTCAAACAAGTCAATCGAATTATTTGTAACCATTAATTATTGAATATTATACCAGATACGTAAGTCTATGTTTAATACGCAATGAGATGAGTTTGGAATCTAGAATTCAAGGCAAAGATCTTAAGGGTCTTTTCTATACGAAACTCCATATATCATAGGGCTATTGTGAGTTCTTTACATTTATAGTGACTGGCTTTTGGGACTCGTGAAATTTCTACTCACTGGTTCATTGAAGATCTATAGTTGACTCCCTTAGTTTTTTTAACTTTTTTTTTTTTACTGTTAAGTTCTCTAGGTTTTGTGGTTATGTGAGTTCTGTATGACTCCCAGAATCCTCTTACATGCTGCAATTATTAGAGTTTTTTAAATACTTTAAATAAATGAATGTCCTTGATATTTTGACTATGAAAGTTTCTCTTTGAGCTCTCTATATGTTTTGAATGATAAAGCTTTGAGGTAATCTATAAATGATGTCAACAAAAAGGCTGAACTTTATACCACGAGTTCTATCGGCTACCAAGCCTTAAAAAAACTATTGTGTATACATTTTAATGAATATTTAATATTTATGTATTGGAACTCTTCGTGAATCAAAAATATTTACTCTCAAAATCTTCATTTATGTTTGGGATTTGTTGTCTATTACTGACAAGTAGGTCTTTATGTTTTGTATGTTTAAATAGGCTAAGATACAATGTTAAAGAATAAATCTACATGCATTATTAATCAAAGAAGTTATTTAACTGATTAAAAGTCAAATATTAAAATTTAGCCTAAATGTAAGCATTCTGCCATCACAACGTAATGCAATTCAAATCTGGAGGAAATGTCTGGCGTCATCAGGGTGGATACGGAATGATGCCATGAAATTCATGAATGAATTTCAATTCTAGACATGTAAGTAGACATAAAATCTAATGGTTTTTAAGTGTAGTGTAGGCTATGCTTTGTAACTGTAATATTTGCTAAGTAGGCCTACTGATCTGTATAAAGCTTTTTTTTAATTTCAATTAAATTGGACAATCAATGAAGAATTATTTATTGCTATCATCATTCGGTAGACCAGTCTTGGGATCGTAGTTATGACTACACACACCAAAAGTAGGCTCTCTAGTTTTGAAAGACAATTTAATGAATGCATCTACTGCAAAGGGGAGTATTCTTTGTTGAGCGCTCATTTATGGTAGTTGACATGAAACGAATAAATGACCAATGGGCTTCTGGGAACTCATTCTTACGTTCCAGTATACCCCGGATACTGTAGAACGTCCTCAGATTTAACAAAATAAGTGTAACAAAATTTATTTCATGGAGGAAGTGAACAATGACATAAACAAAAACTACTTCTTTCTCTATGAATTATGAAAAATACTTCTTTCTCTATGAATTATGAGTGAAACGTTCTCTTCCTCAGTAGTCAGCCTACTAGCTAGTAGTAATAGAAAAACGATAATGATTCAATTAGTCTCTATAAGACTTGACTGCTCATTTTTGTCAGTTTAGTATTATTGATAATTATTCTCCATAGGACTTGCTTGTTCACGATTTTCACTTTAGTATTATTGATAATTAGTCTCTATAAAACATGATCTTTCAGGTTGAATAATATTTTATCCTTTGCTGGACTAACAAGAAGATCCGATGAAGATCTGTGTAGTCAGTTTAATTATTTATGGAGTGCCATCGTTCTAGCAGCCATGGGTGGTTTTGTCACCTTAGTGCAGGTAAATGCATTATGAAGAATTGAGTAATTATACCATATAAAAGTATGCACTTTATCTTAGGACTTTCGTGCATAAAAAATCTGTTTAAGTAAATAGCTTTCCTGTGTATCTGATAGTGCATACGTTTTACATAGGGCGAAATAGTGTGTTTTTTTCCCCTATGGGGCCACCATATAAATCTCAACTGCGGATGTACCATAGAGCTTTAAAAATAAAAATAAACTTTATAGAATCCTAAATGCTGCTGTTTAAATCATTGGCAAAAAACAAACCCCATTTGAGCAGTTGTTTGAGACAAACATCTATAAAAAAGCTAACAAGATCCTCGAAATAAAGAATCACACTTTGTGTTAGGATTTTGTGATTTTACCATCACAAAAGAGATACACGACACCGATAGCTAAGACAAACAGACACAAACACTCTTTGTTCCCATGGCAATCAAATCGTCAAATCATAGTTATAATGTTTTTTGTTTGGTGTAATGCACAAATTGTAAGACAAATACCACACAAACAACAAAGATTATTATTATTATCACTATTAAAGCTCCTCTACCGCTATACCGTAGAAATGCTCTCTATTACTGTTCCATATAAATCCCCTATATCGCTGTACCATATCTCATCTTCGCCATTGCACTTCGAGCACGAAACAGGTGTCGATGTAATCATATTTGTAAAATCCCTTTTCAGTTTTTGAGATCTAAAATAACAGACTAACGAACAAACAGACAGCACACACATTTTTTACCAACGTGGTGGTGGGGGCGTTAAATATTTTCTTACAATCAAACATGTCTATTGAATGTTTTATTTATTTAAGTTGTTATAATACAAATTTGACTCTCGAATTGAGATTTTCATTAGTTATTCAGGCCTATATTCTAAGACTACTACAGTAGCAAGAGAGACAGACCCCTTTATTTTGTTTTGGTTGATATGACTTTCAAGGAAAATAGATCGTCCTCCAAAAAGCCGGAAATTCATTGTATACTTTCATGAGTGAAATTCAATGAAGCACACTCAGCACCTTTTTAGGTTAGCAGAGGTGTCAAGCAAGGATGTGTACTCACACCTACTCTGTTTGGCATATTCTTTTCCCGACTACTGCATTATGCTTACAGCGACATCAACTTCGAACTCAAGGCCTTGAACTAATCAAGTACTTATAAAATAGAAGATTTTAAAGTCTATTGTTAATTAAACATTTTTAGCCGATCTTCTCCACAATGTTTATTTCCCCTATAGCTTAATACATTTTGTAAAAAAAACAAAAAACAACAACACTAAATTACTAAACTACGACTAATTGATTTAATTTTTTAAATTAATTCATGTGTGTTACCAACAATGAAAAAATGTGAAAATTTTCAACTTGTTCCGAGAATGGGAAGTGGGAGAAATAATACCTAAAAGAGTCCGTTCAGGCAGACAGACGGAGTTAATATAAGCTTTGTATAATAAAAACTGTCACAAAATATCAATCAACAAGAATGTCCCCTAAATAAACGATACGCTTTAAATAGTTATAACTACTTCCATACTTATATTAGTACGCAGGGACTCCCATTGCCTGTTGGTGTCCAGCGGAGATGCCGGAATTTCAATGTAACTACACTCGAGCCTTGTGTTGGGTGAAACAGAATAACTATTACGTTCATGAGGTAGGAGACATCTCTTACTTGTTTCTTTGTTAAGTTCAACAGATATTAATTTCAAGTAAAAAAAAAGATATTAACATGGGAGACATTACTTGAGTTCAACAGATATTAATTCCAAGCTAAATAGATGTTAACATTTGAGATATTACATAAGTTCAAATCCTCCCTCTAGTATGTTGGCCGATTTGGTGGGATGCGGAGGTGGCTATGTATATGCATATATATTTACTGTACGCGCTTTTATGCATAGGGATTGGGTTTACTGAGCGTTAGGGTTAGGGTTTGGACAAAAATCGACCCCCCCCCCCCCAGACACACACTCCTGGATCCGCTAGTCGCACAATGACCAATCGCCTTTTACTTTCACCCAACTAAAGTCAGGTAGCCATTTTAGTCCGGTGGACTCAGGGGCACCCTAAAATCCCTAAATTTAAAATCACAGTTTTCACCAGGATTCGAACCCAGGACTCCAGATTTGGAAGCTAAGCGCTTAACCACTCAAGCCACCAGACCCCACTTTCCTAGATAAGTTCAACAGATATTTACATGGGAGACATTTCTTACTTGTTTCCTAATTACGTTCAACTGTGTTTTTAAATTCTGAGGAAGTCTACATATGTTGAAAAGATAAAATAAAATTATCTAAGGAAGATGTAGCTAAGGAAGAATTTATTTGATCTTTTGTTTTTTTCCAGGATGAAGACATAATACCTAACCAAGAAGGCCACTATAGTGAAAGCATTGCTTACTACCCCTGGGTTCCATGGATACTCTTCTTTATGGCCTGTTTGGTCAAGCTACCACATTACATCTGGCATTCTTTCGCCCACTCTTCTGGTCTGAACCTGGTCAAATTAGTTGAACTTGCAGACTCTCACGAGGACATTGAAAATTTGGCTCGAATTTTAAGGTTATGGCTGGTACGAACCGGAATCCCACGATCCAGTAAATGTAGCAGTGTAAAGTATTTTCTTGGAAGCATAGGCTTCTTTTGGCTAGGCAAGCAACATAAGACCTATCTGGCAGGACTAGTGCTATTCATTAAATTCACATACTTGCTGGTAGCTCTGGCCATGCACTATAGTTTAAATGTTTTCATTGATGAAGATTTTATGTGGTACGGATTTGAAATATTTGAAAACTACCTAAGGGGTGTTCCACAATTTTCTGCCAGGTTTCCAGCGCAGACTCTTTGTGACATGGAGATAAGGCAGTTCGCTATAGTTCATCGTTATACTATTCAGTGTATTTTACCCATCAATAGGTTCAGTGAGAAAATTTTTATTTTTGTCTGGTTTTGGTTGCTTTTGTTGATCATATTGAATGCATGGAGCTTGTTCAAATGGTCCATTCGGTTGCTTTCGCCAGCAGAAAGACTTCGTTTCGTGCAAGCTTATGTTGAAATCACTTTGCACTTAATTGAGCGACAGAAGCTAGGAAGTAAACCAACGGAGGACGCCCACCATGACACAGTTTACAATCACAGCGTATTTACCTACCCAAACATGAACATTTCTGTGTCCAGTCTATCGACGGTCAAGGCGTCAGACGGCAGTCTTAAAACTCGAAAACGCATTCAGTCAACTCTACATGAACTTTTCTCGCAAGGGTCAAGGCCGCGCCAAAATTTTCGAATTGAGGCGAGTGAGAAAGAGGCCGAGGAATTTGAATTGCAAGAAAAGTTATACGCCATGGAAGAGAGACGCCAAAAGAAAATAATACGAATAACCAAGCGAATAATGAAGAGATTTGGCCACGATGGCGTTGTTGTTTTCAGAACGTTGGAAGATGCTGTCGGTGTTATCATGGCAAATCAAATTTTTCAGGAACTTTATGAGCAGCTGAACTCTTCTCTTCATTACTGTTAGAAGTTATTGAGCACACATAGCACCAAAACATTAACCTTATCTGTAGGCCACAGACCTATTTCATTATTACATCCAGTTCACTTTTGTACAGGTTTTATTAATTCGATTACATTCATTATCACAGTTTTTCAGTAATGTATTCACGTACAATTTAGTTCATTCACACTTTGGGGGGGGGGGGGATTAGCTAGTTTAAGGAACTTTTGGCAATTATTAGTTCAAAAGCCTCATTGGCATTGCTTACAACCTTTCCATTGACCAATATGCAGGCCTATATTTATATTTAATGCCTATATGGCTATATTCCTATATAGACATTCAACTCTACATGTAGACTAATGAAACCAATCATTTGGGAAAAAAAGGTTCCGTCCAAGCAACAAAAATGCATGTCAGGGGTAGTCCACCCTAACTAAATTTCTACATAGACTTGTGCTCAAAGAGTTGTTTACACATATTACTTTGCATTATTGTTACAGACCTAATAGACTAAGTGCTAATATATACAATTATTTCATTGTTTTAATCATTTAAACTGAAATTTGTAAAAATAAAAATTAAATAATTTTATTTATTTGTTTCAATGATATTCTTTGACTATGCTAATGTGCAATGAACTGGTATATTTTTGAATGTATTTTAATTAGATTATTTTTTAAAAATGATAGGTAACTTTTTTTTCAAAAGGAATGTGTGCTTGAAAACATATTAGTGTGTAATATCTTTTTTTATATTTAACTAGATACATATAAAATAACTATTTATGTATTTTATTTAATTAGAGAACAAAAGATGGATTATTTTATCAATTTATTATCATTAAACACAACAACAGATACATTTATATACAATTTCAAAATAAAAGAGCTAATGTCACACAAAGATTGGGGTGGAAAAAAATAAGTATCTTTGACTTCAATTTTGAATTAATTGTGAGCTTGCGCTCCCAGAGCTATATTTTTGTGTATTCTATTTTTTATAGGCTAGTGCCAAATTTGTTATTTGTACTTCCGCTTTTTGTGTAGGTTAGGGTGGGGTGTATAAAAAGTGTTGTACTACATGCTGTCTTAAAACAGTTCAATGTACAGTTGACCAGTGGTCAGTATAGTATGTTGTGTGACAGCCGAAGATCTTTGTGGTCTGTCGTGTAATTATTTTATATATCTGTACCTGGGACGGCCTGCTTTTAGCTGCTGCAATTACACTGCTGTTTTAACTGCTGTGTTACTGCTGAATATAGCTGCTGTTTTAAACTGCTTTTAGCTGCTGCTATTGAGTATTACTCTGCTTTTAACTGCTGCTTGTAGCTGCTGCAATTACACTGCTGTTTTAAGCTGCTGCTGTATATTTATTTTGTTTCTGTACTACATCTAGTTTAGTATTGCCTTAGACCGCCTTAGTCAAGACAGTCAAGACTTAGTGGTTTAGTTATAGTCTGTTTCTGTTCTTAAGTAAGGTACTAAGGCTAAGATGTTCTTGTTTTGGTTATAGTCATGGGTTGGTCGTAGTAGTAGGATATTGTAGATCTAGACTAGTTTATGGTAGTGAGTTTGTGTAGATCTAGGTCTAGGGTAGTAGTTGTAGTGATTTAGTTAGATAGTTGGGTTGATCAGTTTGTGTTAGATAGTTGGTTAGTTTGTAGTGGTGTAGATTTAGTGAGTTTAAGTTAGTTGATGGGTTCAGTAGTAGTGGTTAGTCAAGTTAGTGTATATATTTTATTATTGATTCATTTATTTTTATGTGAATAAAGTTTCGTTTTGTTTATTTATCCTAAACTAAAGTTTGTTATCTTGTTTTCATTTAGTTATAGTTAGTTGTCTGGTTACTTAGGCGACTCTAGCCCCTTGGTCACCATACTGAGGTGCACAGATTGAGCCCACCCAGTAGCGCTAACATCTGCTTACTGTTGGTAAATTTTAATGTTGAGCAGTAAGAATAGGTATCTCCCACTCGCGCCTGCCTGACCTGCTCACATAATGATTCAATTTTTCCTCTCTCCTTGTTATCATTTTAACCTGAGGAAAATATACAATAATTGATTTTAAAACATGTTTTAGTTTTTTATTGACTGTATGTGCGGAGTTGTATTTGGAATTTAAGGAGCCTGTGACAGGTCAGGTAGTGTGACGTGCGTTTGGCGTGTTTAATGTCTAGGGGATGATTATTTTTGAAATTATCACATACCAACCCGTCAGCATATAAATCGGGAGCAGATACGCAACGAGACAAGCAATGAAAGAAAGATAGAAAATTAAAATATGAAGAATATTTATTTACATAAATATTTACATAGAAGAATAAAAAGGGGGAGGGGTTGCATCTATTTCTAATCAATACTATATTTAATCATCACTCTTGCACTTAATAAGAGAGTATGTCACTTTGTCTTCTGAACTTAGCTGGTTGTCCTGCTTGGGTCGCAGCTGGCTGTGTCCTGGCTTGAGGCTCTACAGCTGGAGGTGGCGCTCTAGCGGGTAGAGGGACGCCGGTGATACAGTTCTTGTGGAGTCTCAATCCAAAGTTCTGATATCTGTAGTGGGCACAGTAGTGCGGGTGGCCGGCTACCGTGGGCACGAGGGTGCTGTGGGCAGAGCTGATCTGCCGTGGGCAGCGTAGTTAACAGGATAAGCCCAGTGAGTTGCGGAGGGTTTGGCGTAGCTATGACGTCTCGCACAGACTCTGGGTCTATAGGGACGTCGTACCTAATAAGTTGACAGGTGGGCTGTCGAATAGGCAGGCAAGTAGAGCCGATAGCGCCAAGTAGTAGAGTTGAGTAGATCCACGTAGACAGTAGAAGATACTCAACAGCAAATAGGCCAGTGTGCAGTGCTGAATAGCACTAAGTACAAAGGCAATAGATCCAAACAAATAGGCAATTGACTAGACAGACAATGCCAAATAAATAGGTAGACACCTGAGGAAGACACCAGGTATTCCTCTAAGAGTAAGAATATATGAAATAGTCCAGACTCGACTTTTCAGCTAGAATGAGAAATGAGAGGGTCTGGTTGATTTAGTCTACTTTATAAAGGCCGGGAGATACGAGCGGAAACAGGAAATGAAATTGACGAAAGATTATATCTCACGTGGGTGAAGTCCGCCGAAAGTTGCACCTTGGAGTGTTACAAGGCGTGTTGACCCGAGTAATCTCTTTGATCAAAGAGAGACGTGGGAGAGGAGGGGGGAAGAAAGATTGACTTGCATTCCACCCAAGGTGGTGTCAACTGCGACCGTCAGACATCCGGCGGGTAAGACCAAAGAGACTGTGTGTTTATCTTTCCCTGATCAAGGGGAGATAAGTGAAAGGACGCGGCCTAGCTATCTCCAAGGTGGTGGACTAAGTCTAGCCTGGAGAGGAAAAGGTGGGGCGGGTGATGAAATTGGGGATAGTTAAAATAAATAAATAATAAATAATAATAATAATTAATGCTGTGATAAATTTGAGTGACTCTGACAGCAAGCTTTTGACTCGTCACAGAGCCATAGTCTACATTAGCTAGCTACATACGAATTTTAGGCTTTTAAGTATTTTAACTAATCTAAAGAATATAAATGTTGTCTGTCAACATTCAGTAAGCAATGGAATCTAAATGATTTCATATCAACAAGCATTCTGTCCTGTGTCTATTTGAAGTCATGCAGACATGTAGAGTGTTTCAGTGGCTGTTATGTCAATGTAAGTTATCATATTCTCAGGTCAACACTTAGTGAGTCATGATTGGTAAGTACTGTTGTGCTAAAATTCAGTGAGTCATAAAAGATGTGTAGTGTCAGGTCAACTTGTTGTCATAAATACATTAACAAAATAACAATTAACCAATGTACAAGAACTTAAAACCAACTTCACCAATGTCTCAATGATATATTGAATTCTAGAGGGTCATCTTTGCCATGTTCCAGACCTGTAATAAAAAGGCTATATTATTCTTCTGATTATCAGAGCATTCATTTGCAAACATATTTTTGATTATATAACAACAAAAAAGATTTTTTAAAATAAAATCTCACCCATTTCACAACAAGAAAAATTAATAAGTAATTAAATAAATAAATTAATTAATTAAAACTTACTAATTAATACTTTCAAGAGGTTCCGTAAGGTTGTCATGGCTGGAAGTGGTAATGGATATAAGCACTCCATTATCTATAAAAATGCTTTTTAATCTCATATAGTCTGTAACAACCAGTGCAACTCCTGGCTTTTGTGATTGTTTTCACTAACAGAAAAAGGAGATAAGGTGATTAACTGGCATCTAAACCAGTAAGCTTTGGGCAAGAGGGGCTCGTTAGCCAATGCTGGCTACCCACCTAGAAGGAAAACTCTGAATTCAAAGCTCTGCTGCCTTGCAGCTATACTCAATCATGTGAAAGGAAGTAAAAAATCAGGAGATGGCAATTCTTAGGCAGTTTGAGCACTCAGTGCTACATCCTGGCAGAGCCTACAACGCCGCTGACCCCAAACTGTATCAATACAAAAGCTGCATGGAGAGGAGAGAACTGATGTGTAGGCAACATCGTTCTGACCACAGCTAATGCCTAGGTATTCATCACATCATAAATGAGATGATTCATAGTCGCTTGACGAATGAAGGAGGCCATATCTATATCTTTTATTTTCAAGATAAAATATTTAAACCTTAAACATGCATCGATTTACTACAGCTGTTTATTGTCATGGTGGATATGGACATGTCAAACATCTGTATTGTCAAGTTTCACAAAGGTTTAAAAGCTATAAAGCAACTTCACCTCAATCACAATGTCCCAGCAACATGTTGAAAATCAGCGTTTTTTTTTTTTTACTTTTGAAAAACATTTTTTAAATAAACTTTTAAAAACCTTTTTAACTAAATGTTAAAAACAATATAAAATTACATCTGCATTATAAATAAATGTCCAACAAATGTAGTCAAGATGAAAGCAAGAAAGGAATGAAAAAAACATGTCCACAATAACAAGCTTTTACCTTAACAGAACAAGATATGGACAAAATTTTAATCACGCAATATCAAAACTGGACACACACACAAAATGAAATAAATACTAATAAATAAAACAAATTTTAAAATTTCACAGTGACATGTTAAGGTTTCGATGGATGGTCATCATCTTTTCTTTGTTGGCCCAATGTCAAAACAAGATTCATTAAAATAAAATTTCCTTGTCTGAAAAAAACAATTTAAACTTTAAGAATTACAATTATTATTGTAAGGAGTCAACCCAAAACCTTAGAATATATTTGTAACATTAATATTTGTAAATGTTAGAAACAACAGCCAAAAATATGCCATCATAATAAACACTGTTAATAAACATACCAACAAAATTAACATTATTAATAAACAGCTATAAAAATAATAATAAAAATAAACAGATATCAACATAAACACTATTAATAAACATGCTTACAAAATAAACACAATTAATAAACATGATACAAATAAACACTATTATATATATATATATATATATATATATATATATATATATATATATATATATATATATATATATATCTGTATTGTCTCATCAAAATGCAGTAAGTCACGAAACAGGACACACCAAAAAAAAAGACCATTCAAAAAAACAAACAAAGGATAAACAATAATCTAATAACATGAACCAAATTCATCTTGAATTCAACATGTCACTGCAACATATTGATCATTCACCTTAATTATCACATCAGAAAGTTAAATTCTGGATGGCCATCTTTTTGTCCACGTTTAAAAACATGAAAATCCTTTAATGATGAACTAAAATCAAATTAAAAAGATTTGTTAACTTGTCAACAATAATAAATAGATTTTAGAGAAACACTTCTACTATAATAATAATAATAAAAAACAAGAATGCAAAAAAAAAGGACACTAAAAAAAATCTAGTAACATTAACCAACTTTACCTTAATCAAAATCTTACATAAATTCTGTATGGTCATCATTCTTTCCTTCTTTTTCCCTGACCAGAATCAGAAAAGAATCAGAATTATTTATTTTTTTTTGTAAATCAAAGTTTTTAATTCAACCTATTAAACAAATAATTAAATATATTTTTTCTTTAAACAAAAAGAAAGACAATTGTTAAATTCTCCCCTATTTCACACGCCAACTTCTTGTCTCGGAAGACAATGGATGTGCCCAGATGAGTCACTGGTTTTGGTTTCATCTTGAGATTAGGCAGAATCTGGAGTGATCGATCAGGTCAATTCTGGAGTGGGAGATTTTGTCACAGTTTTTGGATGTATATGCATCTGTTTTAGGGCTAACTGATTGGGGAGCTTTCTTTTTCATTTTCTTGACTAAGGCAGCTTCATTTTTTTTTGCTCTAACTGAGGTTCGTACCGGAACGCACAACCTGTCTCCATACTGTCCAGTCTTGGACTATCTCCTTCCACATACTTTCTTTGATGCCTATCATTCTCATGTCACGATTGCAGACATCTCTGTAGCTTAGTCATTCCAAACTAACTAGACATAAAGTGAGAACCAGATCTGAAAAAATAACTTAAAACCAAAAGAATTAAATTTATTATACCTAAGATCCAACTAAACAACTAAAAATGCTGTGATTTGCTACATCATTGTATTGTCAGGTCAACTTAAAGTAAGTCTTGGGAGCTGTATATTGTCAGTAAGTCACAGCGAAAATGTATGGTCTAGTCAACATACAGTAAGTCTCTGCAAATGTTCGTGCTAGGCCAACATGCAGTAAATAACAACAGAACTGTAATTGTCAACTTGGATTTGAACAAATCAATTTTTAAAAATATTTAAATGGTCTCAAATATGTGTTTTGTAAAAGCTCTGCTATCTCTTTTAATGCCTTTGGCTTTTGCAGTCCTGAGCTGCAGCTGGTCTTTAAAGCACCACTGATCTAAAATTAGTTGTACATAAGTTAGGCTTGAAGATTTATTTTTGAGGACTAGACTAAACAAATTACTGTACAATTTAATTCAGACTGATTCTAAATTCTAGGCCTGAAAAATATTTGATTGGGGGAGATCTATTTTGTAGCTAAATGTTTTTTTTAAAGAAAAGGAACAACTATTGTTTATTTACTACATGTTGAATAATAAAACTGTAAGCTGATTTATTGATTGGTTACACCCAAACATCGTTTTTAATTCTATTTTACAATGTTGTTGTTTTTTTGACATTTCATCAAAAGTTATAATATACATTTTAAAATGTACAATTATTGAATTGAGAAAAATTGAGTTGAACATTTTTTTATTAAAGATTATTTAAGAGCTCCTTACGGAAAAGTTTTTAAATTATACTAGTGTTTCTCAGCTGCTTCCAAAAAAAAAACAAATCAAGCACTGAATAGATTTAGGTCCTGCGAAACATCGTCGAGCAAAGCCTGGAATATCAACAAAG
This sequence comes from Biomphalaria pfeifferi, assembly GCA_030265305.1. NCBI lineage: Eukaryota > Metazoa > Mollusca > Gastropoda > Planorbidae > Biomphalaria > Biomphalaria pfeifferi. Next base: position 3,535,706 of record JASAOG010000008.1, on the reverse strand, counting down.
AATCTTGATCAATTTTGTAGATTTAAAAAACAGGTAGATAGAGTCCATCGGAATCACTCTGAAAAAATAGCAAGAGAATACGGCAACAATTTGACCAGATTCAGCGGACAGCGACATGTCTACAGTCATACAGATCTTGAACAAATAGAAAAGTTCACTTTCTTAGTCAGTGTTATCTCAATCGATGGAGATGAATATCACGGTGTTGCGTGTCGGATTGGAAAGCAGGAGCCATCTTTCAAAAGTACGGGCCAATCTGAAGGACTGCCACCTAACTTCGAGACTTGGAAGAGGCTGAGTAGTGATGGCTGCGAAGGATCCTACGAATAACATACCGAGATAATGTTACCAATACAAATAATCCTTCCCGCACTAACATTCGCCGTTTAAGGGAAGTTCCAACTGAACCTCAATTGACATTTGTGAGACATATCAGTTTACAAGACGAAACAAGTTTACCAAAGTTAGCCTTAACGCAAAAACTTGGCCGTTCACGTCTAACATGGCGTCACACCTTTTTAGAAGTTCTGAATTTCGTGGGCACCACTGGGAAGTGGCTGTGAAAGTCACCTTAGACTGATTTCTGTGGAGGGAGCTTGCGTTGAATGGCGTGGAAGTCTATGTGTTTCTCACCATATTACAATTAAAAAATGTTACATTCGCCACTCAACCGGTCAGAAAAGATGTTTGGAAAGCTCCATAAGCTCACTCAGAGTTGTCCGAGGCGAAGCCACTAGCGCAATTCGTTTTTCTACATTTCTGAGCTTCAGAAGCTCTTTCTTCTGGCGTCTACTACGCATTATTTTCCTCATAATGGGAAGATTACAAGTTAAATAGAAATAAATTAAGAAGGGTTGGGACATGTTGATATTAAATTGTGAGACATTCGAGGTAGTAATTTTTATTTTTTAAGAGCAGTGACACCCTAGTGGGTGTCATCCGGTGCGCCCTCACCCCCCGCACCTGCCTAGTTACGCCGCTGTTAGTGCATTTTATATTATCATTTCATTTAGTAAACAACTGCTTTGGAGTGCTTTCACTCATGTATTCAGCCAGTCAGCCAAGAGGGTGTGGCACGAGGAGCCATTCATGAGCTAGGTAGATGGGAATTTTAGGCTGTTGACTATTCTAAAGAACTAAGCTGTCAAATCACCCTAACCCTAACCCTAACCCTAACCCTAACCCTAACCCTAACCCTAACCCTTATCAATATACAGTCTGTCTTCTTAAATGTTCCAGATCTGAAGTAAATCACGAGGGAAATGTAGTCTGGTCAACATAGAGAATGTCACAGTGGTTATGTGATGTCAGGTCAACAAAGAGAATGTCACAGTGGTTATGTGATGTCAGGTCAACAAAGAGAATGTCACAGTGGCTATGTGATGTCAGGTCAACAAAGAGAATGTCACAGTGGCTATGTGATGTCAGGTCAACATGCTGAAAGTAAAAGAAATAAAAGTAAAATAACTTCACCATACAAGGACATCTTCATACATGTACTTGATACGACTTGAAGTAGGAACATCATCTAAAAATGTCAAACAGTGTCAAAGCTTTGGTGCATGTGCGCAATTTAGTTGTGGGGCATGTGTGGTGCATGTGCGTAGTTAGCTGTGCGTGTCTAATCTGTTTGCGAGGTTAGTTCTGCGTTAACGTTGGCGAGTGGTGCGTGTGCACGGTTTGCTGTGGTGCGTGTATTATGCGTGTTAGCTTGTTTGGTGCATGTGTGTGTGGCGAGTGTGCGTGCGTTGACAGGGCTCTATAGAGAGCTATGAGGAAATTTTGTATTATTTTCCATTTAACAGTTATTCAATGTATTTTTCTAACATCTAACATTATTCATCTGTTCTATATATATTCTTAAACTCTCATTCATTGGTAAATGTAAAATTTTTAATGATTATGTTAAATATTAAGAATGTACGATATAAGATATAAGAGTGAAAGAATTTTTTATTATTTATTTGTAACCATGAAACATAACTCTGCCCTAATCTGGATTCGTACTCGTGACCCCTAGAAATGAAATTTGATTGAGGGACAAACGCTGTAACCATAAAGCCACACATCCATGTAAGAACTGACAGAACAAAAACTTAAGAAGAGACGGACTTTCACTCAACTTGATAATGAACTGGTGATTGACTACGACAAAAAAGTTTTGCACATTTATTTAAGACAGATTATGGTGTATTTTAATATATTTTTAAAAATTTCAATTCTATGGAAAGTAGAAAATTAAATTAAATTTTATCAGTAAATTTGCTCACAAAAAAAAAAAAAATAATTTTAAAAATCGGAATTCAACGAGATCGTCTAATAATGGGCAGAAAATGTCAAGATGGCGTCCAAAACTTCTAGGCCTAGACTCTACTATCCATTTGGCTACTGCTCGAACTATTTGTACAATTATTTAATAGTTTCAAAACAACAACAAGATATTTAATATCAACCTGCACACCTTCATCATATGATTTTTATAGTATTAACCTATCGAATGAGTAACAAAATCTCCATTTATTCTAAGTCGGATTTAGACTTCAAAGGCCCAAATATGATTTTCAGATATTTTTAAAGGCTATAACTTCACTTTAAAGGGTTAACCACTAATGCAGCCAAAGGGGGTTTAGAGTTTAAAACCCCCTCCTAGAAGTATAAAGTCTATAAGTAGGGTCTATTTTATGCTACCTATCTGAACTAAAGTTGCATAGAAAACATTTTTCTTGTTACTTTTTAATCTTTTTTAATGCCGATTTGAGGTTCATTTTGCAAGAAGGTTGTTGTAAGCGGCATATAAATTGAAATCAATCATTATTTTAACACAAATTAAACTTTGACAAAAAAAAATCAAGAAACAATGCCTGGTTGTTGAGGGGTCGAAACATTTTTGTCAATATTTCCACGTAAAAGTTTTACGAGAATGAGAATTGTGTTTAAATAAAAAACAAACCTGAAGATTACAGGAGAGAGTCGAGCCAAGAGAAGGAGTTAGCCTTCCAGAGGCTAGGAATGAGAGATGGTCATTCACACCTCCATTCCCCCTCTCCCCGCCCCGCTGTCATCAACTACATGCTCATTTGATCTCCTCCACTCTGCATATTGTCTTGTGGCTCCTTTAGCTATTGTTTTGTAACCTCTACCAAAGTGAGGCCAGTCCTTCGAGGGAGCTCTTCCTTCTTCCTTGCCACGAGCAATGTTCTCGGCGCCATGGAAGTTCCCATGTGATTATGATTCCTTTTATCTGTTTTCTATTGAGACATTTCCAAAAGAGTGATACTATGAGGACGGTGAAAGATTTACACCTAAGGTTGCTAACGCTTTATCCACATATAGAATACCGTGCAATGTTCACGCTGGCTGTTTCGTCCATTGGGTGTAAGTGATTATAGTGATTATATGAATAGTTTGTCCATAACCTCTAAAATACTTGTCTCTTTATATGCATTGTAAACAGTGTAACAATGGATTGATTTATCAGGAATCTAGGATCAAGCTGACATTTTACACACTTATTTCTTTAACCTGACAACACAAGAATCAATTAAAAAAAAAAAATCAACTAGCAAATTAAATATTGGTAACAATTTTTTTTGTTTGGTATCTCGAAAAAGGGAAAGTAATTTTACTTGACTAAAGTGTGGTGGTATAGGCCCGGGGTCGGCAATCTGCGGATCGCGAGCCACATGCGGCTCTTTAGTTCAATACGCAAATATTATTTATTTTATCGAAACATTTAAAAAAAAAAATGAATCTTTTAACGAATATTAGGTGCTGATTCGATCTCTCAGCCACTTGTACTCGCTTTTCATCACAAACCCCCTCATTACACGCGTCGTCAGTGTTGTCAGTCCGTCGGAAGCTCTCGAATGACGCCGTCGTCGGATGTTTCTATGTAGGTTTTAATTCGCTTTGACGCAAGACCTTAACCACGTGCTTTGACTGTGACGCATAGTTTGTTATTTCAAGTAAATGAGTCTCTAAGTTAGAAGTTAAAAAGAACGTTGGGAGTGTTGGAGGTCCAGAAATGTAAGTACGTAGCGCAACTAAAGTGGACAGCTTTAAAATGAATGCCGCGAGTAGATTTGGCGCATGGAATAATCTTCCAGATTGCTACAGTGAGATGAAGATGTTGGCATTTGGAGTGCTGATTATCTTTGGATCGACATATTCATTTGAGCAGGCGTTCTCTTGCATGAATATAATTAGAAGTAAAGTAAGAAGCCAAGTAACAATTGAAAATTTAGAGTCGTGTTTGAAACTAAAAACAAAGTTACCATATGAGCCAAATTGATCCAAACTTTCCAAAACCACGCCAAAGTATTAACACTGTTAGGACACAAGACTCTTCAAAATAATATTACACTCTCTGGCTTTATACTAGCAATACTTTAATATTATAACAATTTATGTAAACTTTGTATGGTCACAGCGAATTTGTGCCCAAAGCATTATTGTTATCCTTATGTAAGACCAAAACATCTTGTCCTACCTCTAATTCACTCTGGAACCTGTTAATTCATTTCTCTCTAGCACCTGTCTATCCGCTTCTTCACGTGCCTTTATAACCTGATTTCTAGTTTCTTTCACAATATCATAACTGTCATTAGTTACTACATGATCATGTGGGATTATCAAATCTTTCAATATTGTCATTGGACCTCGTGGATTTCCTCCATAAATCATTTGAAATGGTAAAAACCCTGTTGTTTCATTACGACTCTCCCCTACTTTAGATAATGCTTTCATTAGATTGACATTAAAACGTTCACAAGTGTTCTGCGGATAATACGAGGTTGCCCTATTTGATACCACTGGCATTGGACCAATTAAATCAATCGCTATTTTACTAAATGGTCTATCTGGTACATAAACCCTTTGTAATGGTGCTTTTATGTTTCTTGCTCCTTTTCTAGAACATAATTGGCACGAAGTCACATAACTTTTTATGTCCTTACTAATTGATGGCCAATAAAAATTCTGAAATATTCTTTGTTTCGTTTTGTGTAGTCCCATATGTCCTATTTGTGCTATATCGTGTCTATTTTCCATTGCCAGCTGCCTGAATTCTCTGGGTACCACAAACTGAATTTTTTTCCCATGCCATTCAATCTCTCTAACAAGAGTTCCTCTTTCTACATAGAATCTTCCTCCTCTACCTACATTCCTTGCTAGTTGGCGTAACTCTGGATCATTTTTTTTGTTTTGTGATAAATTTTCCTTTGTTAAATCCTATGTCTTTGATTTCAATTGTTTTTGTGTTTTCACGTTGTTCTTCATCTTGCTCTTTTTCCTTAGTTGATAACTCGAACAACTTTGCTACATCTCCTTCATCCACATCTTTACTACAAGGTCGAGTAGTGTCCATTCCACAACAATTTGTCCAATCTTCTATCTCCTTTTCCGTGCACTTCTTTATGTTTGTTATATTGCCAATAATCAAATCAATTTGATCGTGGTCTATAACACATGCCTCTACGCTTCCCTGTATAATAAGGTGTTTTAATGTTCACTCGGGCCACGGGTAATCGAACTGTTTTACCATCAAACATAATACATGCTTTGGTCGAAGATTACGAATATACTTGAAAAAGCTTTATTTTATTCCAACAATAGTGCTCCCAGTGCAGCCTTATTTCCTACAAATGTTTGAAAACAATCTAGACTTCCTGAACTTGACAACAACGACAAACTTTGATCTCTTCTATTTCTTCCGCTGTCATATCTTCCCTGTCTGTTTCCTTGATATCGCCCACTGTAGCTATTATACTGGCCTTGTCTACTATCTATTTGGCTCCTTCCTTGTCCTCTAAACCTATTCTGTCCTGCATATCTAAATCTTCTATTGTTGCTATAACTGTCTAGTGTTTCTCTAGCTCTATTAAATGCTACTATTTCTTCAATATCGCTACCTCTGTTTAACTTTTTTTTCAGGATGTGCCACTTTGTAAGCCCTTATTAATTTTACAATCTCATCTACAGATTTTGGCTTTCTCTCCAGCAGGAATATTTTTAGTTCGTCCTGACTCTCATTATTGCCAACTTTTCTTTCTTTCTTTCTTTTTCCATGGCCAACTTTTCCTTTTTCATGACTAAATTCTCTTTCTCTCTTTCCTTTCCCATTGCTAACTTCTCTTTCTCTTTCCTTTTCCATTGCTAACTTCTCTTTCTCTCTTTCCTTTTCCATGGCTAACTTCTCTTTCTCTCTTTCTTTTCCATGGCCAACTTCTTTTTCTCTCTTTCTTTTTCCATGGCTAACTTCTCTTTCTCTTTTTTCTTTTCCATTTCTAGCTTCTCTTTCTCTCTTTCTTTATCCATGGCCAAGTTCTTTTTCTCTCTTTCTTTATCCATGGCCAAGTTCTTTTTCTCTCTCTCTTTTTCCATGGCTAACTTCTTTCTCTTTTCCCTTTCTAGCTTCTCTTTCTCTATTTCCTTTTCCATGGCTAACTTCTCTTTCTTTATTTCCTTTTCCTTGACTAGTTTCTCCCTTTCTATTAATCTTTCTTGTACATATTCTCTCAGCTCTGCTACTTCTAATTCCAATAGTCTCCCTTCTTCTTTCAAAGCAACTATCTCAGCTTTATCCGCCATTTGTAAATTGTCTTTATAGAGTTATCTGACCATATCAATTAAATATAATTGATTCTCATATACTTAATGCCTGGACCCAAAACAATGTTCATATCTAAATGTAATGTAATGAAACAAACGTTTACTGTCATTTGAATACAAATATGTATCTACTTCCCGGAATACTCTTCTTCCTGCTGGTATAGCCGGTGATATGTGTCTTTCGTTATTTGTCTATATACCGTAGTTAGTGTATATCCGTTGTTCTTAAATGGGCACTGTTCTTCACCGTAGTCAAAATTCACTATTGTTGCCCACAGCAGTACTAATAATCGAACTAATTTCCATCAAGATTGTTGAAAACTCTGACCAGCCAGAATAATGAACCTGTACTTCCGCAGCCACTGACATTAATTTTTTTATTTTTTTTTATTGAAAATAAATTCATAACACATCCAAATACAGTGGGTAATCCCCGACGCTTTCACATTGGTGAATGTAGAGAATAGGCCTTCATAATAATTATAATGATATAAATCTAGCTTTAAATGTTAAGTCAATTGATTAATTCAGCAATAATGTTTTTAGTTAAGTTTCAACAAAAGGTTTATGTTTACCATTGAGTTTAGCACGTAGCTTTAGAGGTTTAGATGAGACTCTCTCAATCTTAATAGATCTAGAGATCTAGAAATTTTGTTACACTATATAGTAATAGTAGACAGGAATTAGATACAGATATAACGCAGGTCTTGCTTTTTCCGTTGGGCGCCACTTGTTAGGACACAAGACTTTATTTATTTTTATTTTATTTATGTAAACATCAGCATTTCATCTCTCTTCCTGCCACTTTCTCCAGGCTTCCTCTTTTTTACATCCCTTCCATTCATTACACCAATTCGCACATTTATTCATGCACACCATGCTGCGCTATGACCGTAACAAACACCAACATCTGTTTTGCGTAATTATTTGTTATTGAATTACAAGTTAGTAATGTAAGTAAATGTTGAACTGCTTTAATTGTTACCAAAATAAAAAAATATGTATATATATATGTAAATATATATATATGTAAATATATATGTATATATGTAAATATATATGTATATAATCTAATTTGTTTTTTCATTAAAAAAATATAGGTCGTCACTCTAAATAATATGTAACTATACAATCTTCTCTAGCCGTAACTACCTCACTAGTAGAGTGGTTAGCTCATGGACCAGAGGATGCGTGAGCCACGTTCAAGTCGTTACCCTTTGTTTTTTTTTTAGCTTTCAAAAAACAATTTCAGTAAAAATCCACTAAAGATATCCCTTCCTTTCTCCCCAGCCCCTAGTAGACCAGAAAAGTGATAGGATCGTAGCGTAGTTCAGATCAGTGGATTAAGTTAACCATTGGGAAAAAAATCTTTCATATTTTTTAAAATAGCTAGCTTTCAACTGAATGTCAAAAAGTTACAAGCTTGATAGCCTATATATGATTTAAAATCCTTTTATTAAAATTTTACAGTATCTAATAAATGAAACAATACTATTTGAGCCCTATATTGAACCTATCAAACTAAAGGTACAAACTAGTTGTCTTACAATGTGTGCATTAAAAATATATTTGCGCATTAAAATACATTATATCTTGTTACATTTTTCATTGCATTGTTGCTGTTGCCGTTGCTTTTTCAAACGAATAGGTCTAAGTAGTTTTGTAACTATCGCGAGCAAATACTCAGAGTCTTTGCCTAGAAATTATGGACGCCATTTCTATCTTCTATTTAACTGTCTCACAAAATCCCCCTTCTTTTTTTTTTGTTTTGTTTTCAAATTTACTGATTAGATTTAGATCTATAGTTAATTCAATGTTTTAAATTTCCAGAGTTATATAATATGAACATCTCTGATTTTATAACACGATAATTTCATATCTTAAATAAATGTGAAAGCTTATCATTCCCCTGTTCATGATCAAGTTGACTCAAATTCCATCTCATCTTATGTTATTTTTCTGTCACCTATCAAGAAAGTTCTAAAGAGAACATTATTCTCAGTCTCTTCATTTTCGTCATTAATTATAGGTCACTATAGAAATAGATTTTAAAAACAATAAAAAAGTGTGGATGTACAAATTATGTTTTCATAGTTTCATACATATTGATCTGTGTTTTCATAGTTTCATACATATTGATCTGTGTTTTCATAGTTTCATACATATTGATCTGTGTTTTCATAGTTTCATACATATTGATCTGTGTTTTCATAGTTTCATACATATTGATCTGTGTTTTCATAGTTTCATACATATTGATCTGTGTTTTCATAGTTTCATACATATTGATCTGTGTTTTCATAGTTTCATACATATTGATCTGTGTTTTCATAGTTTCATACATATTGATCTGTGTTTTCATAGTTATCATACATATTGATTTATGTTTTTATAGTTTCATACATATTGTTTTCATAGTTATCATAGTTTCAATTAAGCCATTTCTTTACACATTTCTTATTGATTCATGTATAGTCTTTGACTATTCTTAATAATACAAACTTTCAACGTGATCCTAGAACGTGTACATAAGGGGAATAATTCCACCTATACAGACTCATTTCTCAACATTATTGAATTTATTTCCCTATTTCAATACTAAACAGAAAAATTAATTACCAATGACTAATTAACTAATTGATGCCTGACCATCTGGCTTTAGATTTATCAATATCTAATAGATGGCTTCAGATTCCTGCTGGTAAAGTTACTTATGCACCAATATTTCAGATGGGGACCGTTTCCTCAACATTTGTGTGTCATTCTGTATTCCAACCTCGCAGCTGATTTCAAACTAAACCCACATATTTCCCTGTTACTTTCCCTCGCTGATTTTAAATTTCAGACAACTAGATTTGTTAACATCAGATTTTCTAAAAGACAGGAAGTCTGGAATAAAAGCTTTCTATCTTTCACGCGTTCTTATTGAATTTAATGCTTGCTGTTATTTTCTCGTTTTTTTAGGTTTAATTCATAGGCGGCTTCTTCGACATCTTTACCTTAAAGATGACCACAAAAGTTGTTTTGTATATTTATGTCTACTTGAGATGATTATATTGCGGTTCTCTCTCCCACACAGTGTGTGGTTTTGAGCTCGCTCATAGAGTCGTGATTGACCACTGATAAGTTTGAGATTTGCATCTCTGTATTTACAGATATTAGGCCGTGAGCTGGAACTGAGTGTGCGTGCGAGAGGTGTATTCATTTGTACAATAAATAATGCATTAACTAATTATAACATGATTTGTATATATTTTGAATATTAAGTATCTGTATTAAGTATCAAATATTCTTATTGTTCAAGGATCGTTGACCACATATTTGCAGTTTGGTTATTATGCAACTTGGTTTGATGTTTATTCTTTGATTAATACATTGGTCTTCCAAAGTAGGAAACACGGTTCACCATATAGCTAGGCCAGTAAAAACCTCTTTGACAAGTTTATTTATAAACTATGAACTAATAGAGCATTATGTAGCAAATACAATGTATTTGGTTTAAATACAAAAGTAATATAATTAAATGCCAAACAACAGATGGTTTATTTTATCAATTTAATATCTTTAGAACCAACTGACACTTTGTATACAATTTCAAAACAATCAAACATGAAGAGTGGTCAGGATTCACATTTTTTTTCTCTATAAGGAAAACAAAACAATTGATATCAAATCTTACTTAAACAATTAATTCTATCTATTTTGAAATAGTAGAATGCATTTATCCTTTCATACAAATTTAAATAATTGGAATTTCTGTAAAAAAAAATAAAGACAAATTTAACATATTTTTAACTTAGGAGACCCCTTAGACAACCCAACTCTAATGGATACCTGACATACAGTATGGAAGTAAAAGCAGTTAGTAATTGAGATGGCCACATGACACCCTGATTTAATGTTGGTAATAGAAACAGATAATTTGAACATTATCATCCCTATTGATTGCAAGGTGTGAAAAGGAAATTTAAAATTGGGACTAACAAGTATCTGCAAATATTTAAATATATTATTTCTTAAATTAAAAAAAAAGATATAATCAAAAAAATCTCACCTTTTTCACTTACAAACAAGACTTTCTTGGAATGCAAACCTCTAAAAAAAAATACTTTCAAAATAAAAGAATTTAACTTTTTCTTTAACAGATTTAAATAAAAACTATATACTAAAAATATAAAAGTAAACTTCAAAAAACTATAACAAAACATTTGTTGGCGACCATCATGACAAAACAATTCACAAACAAAACAAGACATTATACGAAAAAAGAATAATGTTTAAATAACTTCACCTTAATGGTAATGCCACAATGACACATATACAGTTCTGGAGAGCCCTCTTTACTTTGTTTCTTGATTTGAAACAGAATAGTTTTTATAATAAAAAGATATAAAGATATTTATCTGCACTTAAATAATAAAATTATTTGAAAATTTTTAATGAAATCATGGGACTAATTAGGAGGTATGTTGGCTGAGCAGATAAACACTTGGCTACAGAACTAAAGGTCCAAGGTTTGAATCCTTGTGAAATGAGGAATTTTAAATTTTGGGATATTTGATTGACCAGCTCAAATAGTTACTTAACATAGGTTGAAGAAAAGTTAAGGTGGTTGGTCATTGTGCTGGCCACATGACACCCTGATTAACAGTGGGCCACACATACAGACGATTTGAACATTATCTTCCCTATTAATATCAAGGTGTAAAAAGGAAATTTTACTTTGGGACTAACAAGTATCTACAAATATTTAAATATATTATTTCTAAAATTTAAAAAAAGGGAAAAAAACAAAAATTCTCACCTTTTTCACTTTCAAATAAGACTTTCTTGGACTGGAAACCTCTGAAAAAAATACTTTCAAACTAAAAGAATTAGATTTTTTCTCCAAAAGATTTAAATAAAAACTATATACTGAAAGAATAAAAGTAAACTTAAAAAAACTATAAGAAAACAACTTCAAAAATATAAAAAGCATGCACTAAATAGACGGTACAAGACAAAACGAAAACATTTGTTGGCGGCCGTCATGACAAAACAATTCACAAACAAAACAAGACATTATACGAAAAAAGAATAATGTTTAAATAACTTCACCTTAATGGTAATGCCACATAGACACATATACAGTTCTGGAGAGCCCTCTTTACTTTGTTTCTTGATTTGAAACAGAATAGTTTTTATAATAAAAAGATATAAAGATATTTATCTGCACTTAAATAATAAAATTATTTGAAAATTTTTAGTGAAATCATGGGATTAATTAGGAGGTATGTTGGCTGAGCAGATAAACACTTGGCTACAGAACTAAAGGTCCAAGGTTTGAATCCTTGTGAAATGAGGAATTTTAAATTTTGGGATATTTGATTGACCAGCTCAAATAGTTACTCAACATAGGTTGGAGAAAAGTTAAGGTGGTTGGTCATTGTGCTGGCCACATGACACCCTCATTAACAGTAGGCCACACATACAGACGATTTGAACATTATCTTCCCTATTAATATCAAGGTGTAAAAAGGAAATTTTACTTTGGGACTAACAAGTATCTACAAATATTTAAATATATTATTTCTAAAATTTAAAAAAAGGGAAATAGCCAACAAAATCTCACCTTTTTTTTACTTTCACAGAAGACTTTCTTGGACTGGAAACCTCTGAAAAAAATACTTTCAAACTAAAAGAATTAGATTTTTTCTCCAAAACATTTAAATAAAAACTATATACTGAAAGAATAAAAGTAAACTTAAAAAAACTATAAAAAAACAACTTCAAAAAATATAAAAAGCATGCACTAAATAGACGGTACAAGACAAAACGAAAACATTTGTTGGAGGCCAACTTGACAAAACAATTCACAAACAAGACAAGACATAATACAAAAAAAGAATAATGTTTAAATAACTTCACCTTAATTGTAATGCCACAATGACATGTACAGTTCTGGAGAGCCATTTTTACTTTCTTGTTTCTTGATCTGAAACAGAATAGTTATTATAATGAAAAAGATATAAAGATATTTATCTGCACTTAAATAATAAAATTATTTCAAAATTTTTAGTGAAATCATGGGACTAATTAGGAGGTATGTTGGCTGAGTAGATAAACACTTGGCTACAGAACTAAAGGTCCAAGGTTTGAATCCTTGTGAAATGAGGAATTTTAAATTTTGGGATATTTGATTGACCAGCTCAAATAGTTACTTAACATAGGTTGGAGAAAAGTTAAGGTGGTTGGTCATTGTGCTGGCCACATGACACCCTCATTAACAGTAGGCCACACATACAGACGATTTGAACATTATCTTCCCTATTAATATCAAGGTGTAAAAATGAAATTTTACTTTGGGACTAACAAGTATCTACAAATATTTAAATATATTATTTCTAAAATTTAAAAAAAGGGAAATAGCCAACAAAATCTCACCTTTTTTTTACTTTCACAGAAGACTTTCTTGGACTGGAAACCTCTGAAAAAAATACTTTCAAACTAAAAGAATTAGATTTTTTCTCCAAAACATTTAAATAAAAACTATATACTGAAAGAATAAAAGTAAACTTAAAAAAACTATAAAAAAACAACTTCAAAAAATATAAAAAGCATGCACTAAATAGACGGTACAAGACAAAACGAAAACATTTGTTGGCGGCCGTCATGACAAAACAATTCACAAACAAGACAAGACATAATACAAAAAAAGAATAATGTTTAAATAACTTCACCTTAATTGTAATGCCACAATGACATGTACAGTTCTGGAGAGCCCTCTTTACTTTCTTGTTTCTTGATCTAAAACAGAATAGTTATTATAATGAAAAAGATATAAAGATATTTATCTGCACTTAAATAATAAAATTATTTGAAAATTTTTAGTGAAATCATGGGATTAATTAGGAGGTATGTTGGCTGAGCAGATAAACACTTGGCTACAGAACTAAAGGTCCAAGGTTTGAATCCTTGTGAAATGAGGAATTTTAAATTTTGGGATATTTGATTGACCAGCTCAAATAGTTACTTAACATAGGTTGGAGAAAAGTTAAGGTGGTTGGTCATTGTGCTGGCCACATGACACCCTCATTAACAGTAGGCCACACATACAGACGATTTGAACATTATCTTCCCTATTAATATCAAGGTGTGAAAAAGAAATTTTACTTTGGGACTAACAAGTATCTACAAATATTTAAATATATTATTTCTAAAATTTATAAAAAGGGAAATAGCCAACAAAATCTCACCTTTTTTTTACTTTCACAGAAGACTTTCTTGGACTGGAAACCTCTGAAAAAAATACTTTCAAACTAAAAGAATTAGATTTTTTCTCCAAAAGATTTAAATAAAAACTATATACTGAAAGAATAAAAGTAAACTTAAAAAAACTATAAGAAAACAACTTCAAAAAATATAAAAAGCATGCACTAAATAGACGGTACAAGACAAAACGAAAACATTTGTTGGCGGCCGTCATGACAAAACAATTCACAAACAAGACAAGACATAATACAAAAAAAGAATAATGTTTAAATAACTTCACCTTAATTGTAATGCCACAATGACATGTACAGTTCTGGAGAGCCCTCTTTAATTTCTTGTTTCTTGATCTGAAACAGAATAGTTATTATAATGAAAAAGATATAAAGATATTTATCTGCACTTAAATAATAAAATTATTTGAAAATTTTTAGTGAAATCATGGGATTAATTAGGAGGTATGTTGGCTGAGCAGATAAACACTTGGCTACAGAACTAAAGGTCCAAGGTTTGAATCCTTGTGAAATGAGGAATTTTAAATTTTGGGATATTTGATTGACCAGCTCAAATAGTTACTTAACATAGGTTGGAGAAAAGTTAAGGTGGTTGGTCATTGTGCTGGCCACATGACACCCTCATTAACAGTAGGCCACACATACAGACGATTTGAACATTATCTTCCCTATTAATATCAAGGTGTGAAAAAGAAATTTTACTTTGGGACTAACAAGTATCTACAAATATTTAAATATATTATTTCTAAAATTTAAAAAAAGGGAAATAACCAAAAATTCTCACCTTTTTCACTTACAAATAAGACTTTCTTGGACTGGAAACCTCTGAAAAAAATACTTTCAAACTAAAAGAATTAGATTTTTTCTCCAAAAGATTTAAATAAAAACTATATACTGAAAGAATAAAAGTAAACTTAAAAAAACTATAAGAAAACAACTTCAAAAAATATAAAAAGCATGCACTAAATAGACGGTACAAGACAAAACGAAAACATTTGTTGGCGGCCGACATGACAAAAAAACTTCACAAGCAAAAAAAGACATTATGCGAAAAATGAATAATGTTTAAATAACTTCACCTTAATTGTAATGCCACAATGACATGTACAGTTCTGGAGAGCCCTTTTTACTTTCTTGTTTCTTGATCTGAAACAGAATAGTTATTATAATGAAAAAGATATAAAGATATTTATCTGCACTTAAATAATAAAATTATTTCAAAATTTTTAGTGAAATCATGGGACTAATTAGGAGGTATGTTGGCTGAGCAGATAAACACTTGGCTACAGAACTAAAGGTCCAAGGTTTGAATCCTTGTGAAATGAGGAATTTTAAATTTTGGGATATTTGATTGACCAGCTCAAATAGTTACTTAACATAGGTTGGAAAAAAGTTAAGGTGGTTGGTCATTGTGCTGGCCACTTGACGCCCTCATTAACAGTGGGCCACACATACAGACGATTTGAACATTATCTTCCCTATTAATATCAAGGTGTAAAAAGGAAATTTTACTTTGGGACTAACAAGTATCTACAAATATTTAAATATATTATTTCTAAAATTTATAAAAAGGGAAATAACCAACAAAATCTCACCTTTTTTTTACTTTCACAGAAGACTTTCTTGGACTGGAAACCTCTGAAAAAAATACTTTCAAACTAAAAGAATTAGATTTTTTCTCCAAAACATTTAAATAAAAACTATATACTGAAAGAATAAAAGTAAACTTAAAAAAACTATAAAAAAACAACTTCAAAAAATATAAAAAGCATGCACTAAATAGACGGTACAAGACAAAACGAAAACATTTGTTGGCGGCCGTCATGACAAAACAATTCACAAACAAGACAAGACATAATACAAAAAAAGAATAATGTTTAAATAACTTCACCTTAATTGTAATGCCACAATGACATGTACAGTTCTAGAGAGCCCTCTTTACTTTCTTGTTTCTTGATCTGAAACAGAATAGTTATTATAATGAAAAAGATATAAAGATATTTATCTGCACTTAATAAATAAAATTATTTGAAAATTTTTAGTGAAATCATGGGACTAATTAGGAGGTATGTTTGCTGAGCAGATAAACAATTGGTTACAGAACTATAGGTCCAAGGTTTGAATCCTTGTGAAATGAGGAATTTTAAATTTTGGGATATTTGATTGACCAGCTCAAATAGTTACTTAACATAGGTTGGAGAAAAGTAAAGGTGGTTGGTCGTTGGGCTGGCCACATGACACCCTCATTAACAGTGGGCCACACATACAGACGATTTGAACATTATCTTCCCTATTAATATCAAGGTGTAAAAAGGAAATTTTACTTTGGGACTAACAAGTATCTACAAATATTTAAATATATTATTTCTAAAATTTAAAAAAAGGGAAATAGCCAACAAAATCTCACCTTTTTTTTACTTTCACAGAAGACTTTCTTGGACTGGAAACCTCTGAAAAAAATACTTTCAAACTAAAAGAATTAGATTTTTTCTCCAAAACATTTAAATAAAAACTATATACTGAAATAATAAAAGTAAACTTAAAAAAACTATAAAAAAACAACTTCAAAAAATATAAAAAGCATGCACTAAATAGACGGTACAAGACAAAACGAAAACATTTGTTGGCGGCCGACATGACAAAACAATTCACAAACAAGACAAGACATAATACAAAAAAAGAATAATGTTTAAATAACTTCACCTTAATTGTAATGCCACAATGACATGTACAGTTCTGGAGAGCCCTCTTTAATTTCTTGTTTCTTGATCTGAAACAGAATAGTTATTATAATGAAAAAGATATAAAGATATTTATCTGCACTTAATAAATAAAATTATTTGAAAATTTTTAGTGAAATCATGCGACTAATTAGGAGGTATGTTTGCTAAGCAGATAAACAATTGGTTACAGAACTATAGGTCCAAGGTTTGAATCCTTGTGAAATGAGGAATTTTAAATTTTGGGATATTTGATTGACCAGCTCAAATAGTTACTTAACATAGGTTGGAGAAAAGTTAAGGTGGTTGGTCGTTGTGCTGGCCACATGACACCCTCATTAACAGTGGGCCACACATACAGACGATTTGAACATTATCTTCCCTATTAATATCAAGGTGTAAAAAGGAAATTTTACTTTGGGACTAACAAGTATCTACAAATATTTAAATATATTATTTCTAAAATTTAAAAAAAGGGAAATAGCCAACAAAATCTCACCTTTTTTTTACTTTCACAGAAGACTTTCTTGGACTGGAAACCTCTGAAAAAAATACTTTCAAACTAAAAGAATTAGATTTTTTCTCCAAAACATTTAAATAAAAACTATATACTGAAAGAATAAAAGTAAACTTAAAAAAACTATAAAAAAACAACTTCAAAAAATATAAAAAGCATGCACTAAATAGACGGTACAAGACAAAACGAAAACATTTGTTGGCGGCCGACATGACAAAACAATTCACAAACAAGACAAGACATAATACAAAAAAAGAATAATGTTTAAATAACTTCACCTTAATTGTAATGCCACAATGACATGTACAGTTCTGGAGAGCCCTCTTTACTTTCTTGTTTCTTGATCTGAAACAGAATAGTTATTATAATGAAAAAGATATAAAGATATTTATCTGCACTTAATAAATAAAATTATTTCCAAATTTTTAGTGAAATCATGGGACTAATTAGGAGGTATGTTTGCTGAGCAGATAAACAATTGGTTACAGAACTATAGGTCCAAGGTTTGAATCCTTGTGAAATGAGGAATTTTAAATTTTGGGATATTTGATTGACCAGCTCAAATAGTTACTTAACATAGGTTGGAGAAAAGTTAAGGTGGTTGGTCGTTGTGCTGGCCACATGACACCCTCATTAACAGTGGGCCACACATACAGACGATTTGAACATTATCTTCCCTATTAATATCAAGGTGTAAAAAGGAAATTTTACTTTGGGACTAACAAGTATCTACAAATATTTAAATATATTATTTCTAAAATTTAAAAAAAGGGAAATAGCCAACAAAATCTCACCTTTTTTTTACTTTCACAGAAGACTTTCTTGGACTGGAAACCTCTGAAAAAAATACTTTCAAACTAAAAGAATTAGATTTTTTCTCCAAAACATTTAAATAAAAACTATATACTGAAAGAATAAAAGTAAACTTAAAAAAACTATAAAAAAACAACTTCAAAAAATATAAAAAGCATGCACTAAATAGACGGTACAAGACAAAACGAAAACATTTGTTGGCGGCCGACATGACAAAACAATTCACAAACAAGACAAGACATAATACAAAAAAAGAATAATGTTTAAATAACTTCACCTTAATTGTAATGCCACAATGACATGTACAGTTCTAGTGAGCCCTCTTTACTTTCTTGTTTCTTGATCTGAAACAGAATAGTTATTATAATGAAAAAGATATAAAGATATTTATCTGCACTTAATAAATAAAATTATTTGAAAATTTTTAGTGAAATCATGGGACTAATTAGGAGGTATGTTGGCTGAGCAGATAAACACTTGGCTACAGAACTAAAGGTCCAAGGTTTGAATCCTTGTGAAATTTTAAATTTTGGGATATTTGATTGACCAGCTCAAATAGTTACTTAACATAGGTTGGAGAAAAGTTAAGGTGGTTGGTCGTTGTGCTGGCCACATGACACCCTCATTAACAGTGGGCCACACATACAGACGATTTGAACATTATCTTCCCTATTAATATCAAGGTGTAAAAAGGAAATTTTACTTTGGGACTAACAAGTATCTACAAATATTTAAATATATTATTTCTAAAATTTAAAAAAAGGGAAATAGCCAACAAAATCTCACCTTTTTTTTACTTTCACAGAAGACTTTCTTGGACTGGAAACCTCTGAAAAAAATACTTTCAAACAAAAAGAATGAGACGTTTTCTCCAAAAGATTTAAATAAAACTATATACTGAAAGAATAAAAGTAAACTTAAAAAAACTATAAGAAAACAACTTCAAAAAATATAAAAAGCATGCACTAAATAGACGGTACAAGACAAAACGAAAACATTTGTTGGCGGCCGACATGACAAAACAATTCACAAGCAAAAAAAGACATTATGCGAAAAAAGAATAATGTTTAAATAACTTCACCTTAATTGTAATGCCACAATGACATGTACAGTTCTGGAGAGCCCTCTTTACTTTCTTGTTTCTTGATCTGAAACAGAATAGTTATTATAATGAAAAAGATGAAAAGATATTTATCTGCACTTAATAAATAAAATTATTTGAAAATTTTTAGTGAAATCATGGGACTAATTAGGAGGTATGTTGGCTGAGCAGATAAACACTTGGCTACAGAACTAAAGGTCCAAGGTTTGAATCCTTGTGAAATTTTAAATTTTGGGATATTTGATTGACCAGCTCAAATAGTTACTTAACATAGGTTGGAGAAAAGTTAAGGTGGTTGGTCGTTGTGCTGGCCACATGACACCCTCATTAACAGTGGGCCACACATACAGACGATTTGAACATTATCTTCCCTATTAATATCAAGGTGTAAAAAGGAAATTTTACTTTGGGACTAACAAGTATCTACAAATATTTAAATATATTATTTCTAAAATTTAAAAAAGGGAAATAGCCAACAAAATCTCACCTTTTTTTTACTTTCACAGAAGACTTTCTTGGACTGGAAACCTCTGAAAAAAATACTTTCAAACTAAAAGAATTAGATTTTTTCTCCAAAACATTTAAATAAAAACTATATACTGAAAGAATAAAAGTAAACTTAAAAAAACTATAAAAAAAACAACTTCAAAAAATATAAAAAGCATGCACTAAATAGACGGTACAAGACGAAACGAAAACATTTGTTGGCGGCCGTCATGACAAAACAATTCACAAACAAGACAAGACATAATACAAAAAAAGAATAATGTTTAAATAACTTCACCTTAATTGTAATGCCACAATGACATGTACAGTTCTGGAGAGCCCTCTTTACTTTCTTGTTTCTTGATCTGAAACAGAATAGTTATTATAATGAAAAAGATGAAAAGATATTTATCTGCACTTAATAAATAAAATTATTTCCAAATTTTTAGTGAAATCATGGGACTAATTAGGAGGTATGTTGGCTGAGCAGATAAACACTTGGCTACAGAACTAAAGGTCCAAGGTTTGAATCCTTGTGAAATTTTAAATTTTGGGATATTTGATTGACCAGCTCAAATAGTTACTTAACATAGGTTGGAGAAAAGTTAAGGTGGTTGGTCGTTGTGCTGGCCACATGACACCCTCATTAACAGTGGGCCACACATACAGACGATTTGAACATTATCTTCCCTATTAATATCAAGGTGTAAAAAGGAAATTTTACTTTGGGACTAACAAGTATCTACAAATATTTAAATATATTATTTCTAAAATTTAAAAAAAGGGAAATAGCCAACAAAATCTCACCTTTTTTTTACTTTCACAGAAGACTTTCTTGGACTGGAAACCTCTGAAAAAAATACTTTCAAACAAAAAGAATGAGACGTTTTCTCCAAAAGATTTAAATAAAACTATATACTGAAAGAATAAAAGTAAACTTAAAAAAACTATAAGAAAACAACTTCAAAAAATATAAAAAGCATGCACTAAATAGACGGTACAAGACAAAACGAAAACATTTGTTGGCGGCCGACATGACAAAACAATTCACAAGCAAAAAAAGACATTATGCGAAAAAAGAATAATGTTTAAATAACTTCACCTTAATTGTAATGCCACAATGACATGTACAGTTCTGGAGAGCCCTCTTTACTTTCTTGTTTCTTGATCTGAAACAGAATAGTTATTATAATGAAAAAGATATAAAGATATTTATCTGCACTTAATAAATAAAATTATTTCCAAATTTTTACTGAAATCATGGGACTAATTAGGAGGTATGTTGGCTGAGCAGATAAACACTTGGCTACAGAACTAAAGGTCCAAGGTTTGAATCCTTGTGAAATTTTAAATTTTGGGATATTTGATTGACCAGCTCAAATAGTTACTTAACATAGGTTGGAGAAAAGTTAAGGTGGTTGGTCGTTGTGCTGGCCACATGACACCCTCATTAACAGTGGGCCACACATACAGACGATTTGAACATTATCTTCCCTATTAATATCAAGGTGTAAAAAGGAAATTTTACTTTGGGACTAACAAGTATCTACAAATATTTAAATATATTATTTCTAAAATTTAAAAAAAGGGAAATAGCCAACAAAATCTCACCTTTTTTTTACTTTCACAGAAGACTTTCTTGGACTGGAAACCTCTGAAAAAAATACTTTCAAACAAAAAGAATGAGACGTTTTCTCCAAAAGATTTAAATAAAACTATATACTGAAAGAATAAAAGTAAACTTAAAAAAACTATAAGAAAACAACTTCAAAAAATATAAAAAGCATGCACTAAATAGACGGTACAAGACAAAACGAAAACATTTGTTGGCGGCCGACATGACAAAACAATTCACAAGCAAAAAAAGACATTATGCGAAAAAAGAATAATGTTTAAATAACTTCACCTTAATTGTAATGCCACAATGACATGTACAGTTCTGGAGAGCCCTCTTTACTTTCTTGTTTCTTGATCTGAAACAGAATAGTTATTATAATGAAAAAGATGAAAAGATATTTATCTGCACTTAATAAATAAAATTATTTCCAAATTTTTACTGAAATCATGGGACTAATTAGGAGGTATGTTTGCTGAGCAGATAAACAATTGGTTACAGAACTATAGGTCCAAGGTTTGAATCCTTGTGAAAGGAGAAATTTTAAATTTTGGGATATTTGATTGACCAGCTCAAATAGTTACTTAACATAGGTTGGAGAAAAGTTAAGGTGGTTGGTCGTTGTGCTGGCCACATGACACCCTCATTAACAGTGGGCCACACATACAGACGATTTGAACATTATCTTCCCTATTAATATCAAGGTGTAAAAAGGAAATTTTACTTTGGGACTAACAAGTATCTACAAATATTTAAATATATTATTTCTAAAATTTAAAAAAAGGGAAATAGCCAACAAAATCTCACCTTTTTTTTACTTTCACAGAAGACTTTCTTGGACTGGAAACCTCTGAAAAAAATACTTTCAAACTAAAAGAATTAGATTTTTTCTCCAAAACATTTAAATAAAAACTATATACTGAAAGAATAAAAGTAAACTTAAAAAAACTATAAAAAAACAACTTCAAAAAATATAAAAAGCATGCACTAAATAGACGGTACAAGACAAAACGAAAACATTTGTTGGCGGCCGACATGACAAAACAATTCACAAACAAGACAAGACATAATACAAAAAAAGAATAATGTTTAAATAACTTCACCTTAATTGTAATGCCACAATGACATGTACAGTTCTAGAGAGCCCTCTTTACTTTCTTGTTTCTTGATCTGAAACAGAATAGTTATTATAATGAAAAAGATATAAAGATATTTATCTGCACTTAATAAATAAAATTATTTGAAAATTTTTAGTGAAATCATGGGACTAATTAGGAGGTATGTTGGCTGAGCAGATAAACACTTGGCTACAGAACTAAAGGTCCAAGGTTTGAATCCTTGTGAAATTTTAAATTTTGGGATATTTGATTGACCAGCTCAAATAGTTACTTAACATAGGTTGGAGAAAAGTTAAGGTGGTTGGTCGTTGTGCTGGCCACATGACACCCTCATTAACAGTGGGCCACACATACAGACGATTTGAACATTATCTTCCCTATTAATATCAAGGTGTAAAAAGGAAATTTTACTTTGGGACTAACAAGTATCTACAAATATTTAAATATATTATTTCTAAAATTTAAAAAAAGGGAAATAGCCAACAAAATCTCACCTTTTTTTTACTTTCACAGAAGACTTTCTTGGACTGGAAACCTCTGAAAAAAATACTTTCAAACAAAAAGAATGAGACGTTTTCTCCAAAAGATTTAAATAAAACTATATACTGAAAGAATAAAAGTAAACTTAAAAAAACTATAAGAAAACAACTTCAAAAAATATAAAAAGCATGCACTAAATAGACGGTACAAGACAAAACGAAAACATTTGTTGGCGGCCGACATGACAAAACAATTCACAAGCAAAAAAAGACATTATGCGAAAAAAGAATAATGTTTAAATAACTTCACCTTAATTGTAATGCCACAATGACATGTACAGTTCTGGAGAGCCCTCTTTACTTTCTTGTTTCTTGATCTGAAACAGAATAGTTATTATAATGAAAAAGATATAAAGATATTTATCTGCACTTAATAAATAAAATTATTTCCAAATTTTTAGTGAAATCATGGGACTAATTAGGAGGTATGTTGGCTGAGCAGATAAACACTTGGCTACAGAACTAAAGGTCCAAGGTTTGAATCCTTGTGAAATTTTAAATTTTGGGATATTTGATTGACCAGCTCAAATAGTTACTTAACATAGGTTGGAGAAAAGTTAAGGTGGTTGGTCGTTGTGCTGGCCACATGACACCCTCATTAACAGTGGGCCACACATACAGACGATTTGAACATTATCTTCCCTATTAATATCAAGGTGTAAAAAGGAAATTTTACTTTGGGACTAACAAGTATCTACAAATATTTAAATATATTATTTCTAAAATTTAAAAAAAGGGAAATAGCCAACAAAATCTCACCTTTTTTTTACTTTCACAGAAGACTTTCTTGGACTGGAAACCTCTGAAAAAAATACTTTCAAACAAAAAGAATGAGACGTTTTCTCCAAAAGATTTAAATAAAACTATATACTGAAAGAATAAAAGTAAACTTAAAAAAACTATAAGAAAACAACTTCAAAAAATATAAAAAGCATGCACTAAATAGACGGTACAAGACAAAACGAAAACATTTGTTGGCGGCCGACATGACAAAACAATTCACAAGCAAAAAAAGACATTATGCGAAAAAAGAATAATGTTTAAATAACTTCACCTTAATTGTAATGCCACAATGACATGTACAGTTCTGGAGAGCCCTCTTTACTTTCTTGTTTCTTGATCTGAAACAGAATAGTTATTATAATAAAAAAGATATAAAGATATTTATCTGCACTTAATAAATAAAATTATTTCCAAATTTTTACTGAAATCATGGGACTAATTAGGAGGTATGTTTGCTGAGCAGATAAACAATTGGTTACAGAACTAAAGGTCCAAGGTTTGAATCCTTGTGAAATTTTAAATTTTGGGATATTTGATTGACCAGCTCAAATAGTTACTTAACATAGGTTGGAGAAAAGTTAAGGTGGTTGGTCGTTGTGCTGGCCACATGACACCCTCATTAACAGTGGGCCACACATACAGACGATTTGAACATTATCTTCCCTATTAATATCAAGGTGTAAAAAGGAAATTTTACTTTGGGACTAACAAGTATCTACAAATATTTAAATATATTATTTCTAAAATTTAAAAAAAGGGAAATAGCCAACAAAATCTCACCTTTTTTTTACTTTCACAGAAGACTTTCTTGGACTGGAAACCTCTGAAAAAAATACTTTCAAACAAAAAGAATGAGACGTTTTCTCCAAAAGATTTAAATAAAACTATATACTGAAAGAATAAAAGTAAACTTAAAAAAACTATAAGAAAACAACTTCAAAAAATATAAAAAGCATGCACTAAATAGACGGTACAAGACAAAACGAAAACATTTGTTGGCGGCCGACATGACAAAACAATTCACAAGCAAAAAAAGACATTATGCGAAAAAAGAATAATGTTTAAATAACTTCACCTTAATTGTAATGCCACAATGACATGTACAGTTCTGGAGAGCCCTCTTTACTTTCTTGTTTCTTGATCTGAAACAGAATAGTTATTATAATGAAAAAGATGAAAAGATATTTATCTGCACTTAATAAATAAAATTATTTCCAAATTTTTAGTGAAATCATGGGACTAATTAGGAGGTATGTTTGCTGAGCAGATAAACAATTGGTTACAGAACTATAGGTCCAAGGTTTGAATCCTTGTGAAAGGAGAAATTTTAAATTTTGGGATATTTGATTGACCAGCTCAAATAGTTACTTAACATAGGTTGGAGAAAAGTTAAGGTGGTTGGTCGTTGTGCTGGCCACATGACACCCTCATTAACAGTGGGCCACACATACAGACGATTTGAACATTATCTTCCCTATTAATATCAAGGTGTAAAAAGGAAATTTTACTTTGGGACTAACAAGTATCTACAAATATTTAAATATATTATTTCTAAAATTTAAAAAAAGGGAAATAGCCAACAAAATCTCACCTTTTTTTTACTTTCACAGAAGACTTTCTTGGACTGGAAACCTCTGAAAAAAATACTTTCAAACTAAAAGAATTAGATTTTTTCTCCAAAACATTTAAATAAAAACTATATACTGAAAGAATAAAAGTAAACTTAAAAAAACTATAAAAAAACAACTTCAAAAAATATAAAAAGCATGCACTAAATAGACGGTACAAGACAAAACGAAAACATTTGTTGGCGGCCGACATGACAAAACAATTCACAAACAAGACAAGACATAATACAAAAAAAGAATAATGTTTAAATAACTTCACCTTAATTGTAATGCCACAATGACATGTACAGTTCTAGAGAGCCCTCTTTACTTTCTTGTTTCTTGATCTGAAACAGAATAGTTATTATAATGAAAAAGATATAAAGATATTTATCTGCACTTAATAAATAAAATTATTTGAAAATTTTTAGTGAAATCATGGGACTAATTAGGAGGTATGTTGGCTGAGCAGATAAACACTTGGCTACAGAACTAAAGGTCCAAGGTTTGAATCCTTGTGAAATTTTAAATTTTGGGATATTTGATTGACCAGCTCAAATAGTTACTTAACATAGGTTGGAGAAAAGTTAAGGTGGTTGGTCGTTGTGCTGGCCACATGACACCCTCATTAACAGTGGGCCACACATACAGACGATTTGAACATTATCTTCCCTATTAATATCAAGGTGTAAAAAGGAAATTTTACTTTGGGACTAACAAGTATCTACAAATATTTAAATATATTATTTCTAAAATTTAAAAAAAGGGAAATAGCCAACAAAATCTCACCTTTTTTTTACTTTCACAGAAGACTTTCTTGGACTGGAAACCTCTGAAAAAAATACTTTCAAACAAAAAGAATGAGACGTTTTCTCCAAAAGATTTAAATAAAACTATATACTGAAAGAATAAAAGTAAACTTAAAAAAACTATAAGAAAACAACTTCAAAAAATATAAAAAGCATGCACTAAATAGACGGTACAAGACAAAACGAAAACATTTGTTGGCGGCCGACATGACAAAACAATTCACAAGCAAAAAAAGACATTATGCGAAAAAAGAATAATGTTTAAATAACTTCACCTTAATTGTAATGCCACAATGACATGTACAGTTCTGGAGAGCCCTCTTTACTTTCTTGTTTCTTGATCTGAAACAGAATAGTTATTATAATGAAAAAGATATAAAGATATTTATCTGCACTTAATAAATAAAATTATTTCCAAATTTTTAGTGAAATCATGGGACTAATTAGGAGGTATGTTGGCTGAGCAGATAAACAATTGGTTACAGAACTATAGGTCCAAGGTTTGAATCCTTGTGAAATGAGGAATTTTAAATTTTGGGATATTTGATTGACCAGCTCAAATAGTTACTTAACATAGGTTGGAGAAAAGTTAAGGTGGTTGGTCGTTGTGCTGGCCACATGACACCCTCATTAACAGTGGGCCACACATACAGACGATTTGAACATTATCTTCCCTATTAATATCAAGGTGTAAAAAGGAAATTTTACTTTGGGACTAACAAGTATCTACAAATATTTAAATATATTATTTCTAAAATTTAAAAAAGGGAAATAGCCAACAAAATCTCACCTTTTTTTTACTTTCACAGAAGACTTTCTTGGACTGGAAACCTCTGAAAAAAATACTTTCAAACTAAAAGAATTAGATTTTTTCTCCAAAACATTTAAATAAAAACTATATACTGAAAGAATAAAAGTAAACTTAAAAAAACTATAAAAAAAACAACTTCAAAAAATATAAAAAGCATGCACTAAATAGACGGTACAAGACGAAACGAAAACATTTGTTGGCGGCCGTCATGACAAAACAATTCACAAACAAGACAAGACATAATACAAAAAAAGAATAATGTTTAAATAACTTCACCTTAATTGTAATGCCACAATGACATGTACAGTTCTGGAGAGCCCTCTTTACTTTCTTGTTTCTTGATCTGAAACAGAATAGTTATTATAATGAAAAAGATGAAAAGATATTTATCTGCACTTAATAAATAAAATTATTTCCAAATTTTTACTGAAATCATGGGACTAATTAGGAGGTATGTTGGCTGAGCAGATAAACACTTGGCTACAGAACTAAAGGTCCAAGGTTTGAATCCTTGTGAAATTTTAAATTTTGGGATATTTGATTGACCAGCTCAAATAGTTACTTAACATAGGTTGGAGAAAAGTTAAGGTGGTTGGTCGTTGTGCTGGCCACATGACACCCTCATTAACAGTGGGCCACACATACAGACGATTTGAACATTATCTTCCCTATTAATATCAAGGTGTAAAAAGGAAATTTTACTTTGGGACTAACAAGTATCTACAAATATTTAAATATATTATTTCTAAAATTTAAAAAAAGGGAAATAGCCAACAAAATCTCACCTTTTTTTTACTTTCACAGAAGACTTTCTTGGACTGGAAACCTCTGAAAAAAATACTTTCAAACAAAAAGAATGAGACGTTTTCTCCAAAAGATTTAAATAAAACTATATACTGAAAGAATAAAAGTAAACTTAAAAAAACTATAAGAAAACAACTTCAAAAAATATAAAAAGCATGCACTAAATAGACGGTACAAGACAAAACGAAAACATTTGTTGGCGGCCGACATGACAAAACAATTCACAAGCAAAAAAAGACATTATGCGAAAAAAGAATAATGTTTAAATAACTTCACCTTAATTGTAATGCCACAATGACATGTACAGTTCTGGAGAGCCCTCTTTACTTTCTTGTTTCTTGATCTGAAACAGAATAGTTATTATAATAAAAAAGATATAAAGATATTTATCTGCACTTAATAAATAAAATTATTTCCAAATTTTTACTGAAATCATGGGACTAATTAGGAGGTATGTTTGCTGAGCAGATAAACAATTGGTTACAGAACTATAGGTCCAAGGTTTGAATCCTTGTGAAATGAGGAATTTTAAATTTTGGGATATTTGATTGACCAGCTCAAATAGTTACTTAACATAGGTTGGAGAAAAGTTAAGGTGGTTGGTCGTTGGGCTGGCCACATGACACCCTCATTAACAGTGGGCCACACATACAGACGATTTGAACATTATCTTCCCTATTAATATCAAGGTGTAAAAAGGAAATTTTACTTTGGGACTAACAAGTATCTACAAATATTTAAATATATTATTTCTAAAATTTAAAAAAAGGGAAATAGCCAACAAAATCTCACCTTTTTTTTACTTTCACAGAAGACTTTCTTGGACTGGAAACCTCTGAAAAAAATACTTTCAAACTAAAAGAATTAGATTTTTTCTCCAAAACATTTAAATAAAAACTATATACTGAAAGAATAAAAGTAAACTTAAAAAAACTATAAAAAAACAACTTCAAAAAATATAAAAAGCATGCACTAAATAGACGGTACAAGACAAAACGAAAACATTTGTTGGCGGCCGACATGACAAAACAATTCACAAACAAGACAAGACATAATACAAAAAAAGAATAATGTTTAAATAACTTCACCTTAATTGTAATGCCACAATGACATGTACAGTTCTAGAGAGCCCTCTTTACTTTCTTGTTTCTTGATCTGAAACAGAATAGTTATTATAATGAAAAAGATATAAAGATATTTATCTGCACTTAATAAATAAAATTATTTGAAAATTTTTAGTGAAATCATGGGACTAATTAGGAGGTATGTTGGCTGAGCAGATAAACACTTGGCTACAGAACTAAAGGTCCAAGGTTTGAATCCTTGTGAAATTTTAAATTTTGGGATATTTGATTGACCAGCTCAAATAGTTACTTAACATAGGTTGGAGAAAAGTTAAGGTGGTTGGTCGTTGTGCTGGCCACATGACACCCTCATTAACAGTGGGCCACACATACAGACGATTTGAACATTATCTTCCCTATTAATATCAAGGTGTAAAAAGGAAATTTTACTTTGGGACTAACAAGTATCTACAAATATTTAAATATATTATTTCTAAAATTTAAAAAAAGGGAAATAGCCAACAAAATCTCACCTTTTTTTTACTTTCACAGAAGACTTTCTTGGACTGGAAACCTCTGAAAAAAATACTTTCAAACAAAAAGAATGAGACGTTTTCTCCAAAAGATTTAAATAAAACTATATACTGAAAGAATAAAAGTAAACTTAAAAAAACTATAAGAAAACAACTTCAAAAAATATAAAAAGCATGCACTAAATAGACGGTACAAGACAAAACGAAAACATTTGTTGGCGGCCGACATGACAAAACAATTCACAAGCAAAAAAAGACATTATGCGAAAAAAGAATAATGTTTAAATAACTTCACCTTAATTGTAATGCCACAATGACATGTACAGTTCTGGAGAGCCCTCTTTACTTTCTTGTTTCTTGATCTGAAACAGAATAGTTATTATAATGAAAAAGATATAAAGATATTTATCTGCACTTAATAAATAAAATTATTTCCAAATTTTTAGTGAAATCATGGGACTAATTAGGAGGTATGTTGGCTGAGCAGATAAACAATTGGTTACAGAACTATAGGTCCAAGGTTTGAATCCTTGTGAAATGAGGAATTTTAAATTTTGGGATATTTGATTGACCAGCTCAAATAGTTACTTAACATAGGTTGGAGAAAAGTTAAGGTGGTTGGTCGTTGTGCTGGCCACATGACACCCTCATTAACAGTGGGCCACACATACAGAAGATTTGAACATTATCTTCCCTATTAATATCAAGGTGTAAAAAGGAAATTTTACTTTGGGACTAACAAGTATCTACAAATATTTAAATATATTATTTCTAAAATTTAAAAAAAGGGAAATAGCCAACAAAATCTCACCTTTTTTTTACTTTCACAGAAGACTTTCTTGGACTGGAAACCTCTGAAAAAAATACTTTCAAACTAAAAGAATTAGATTTTTTCTCCAAAACATTTAAATAAAAACTATATACTGAAAGAATAAAAGTAAACTTAAAAAAACTATAAAAAAAACAACTTCAAAAAATATAAAAAGCATGCACTAAATAGACGGTACAAGACGAAACGAAAACATTTGTTGGCGGCCGTCATGACAAAACAATTCACAAACAAGACAAGACATAATACAAAAAAAGAATAATGTTTAAATAACTTCACCTTAATTGTAATGCCACAATGACATGTACAGTTCTGGAGAGCCCTCTTTACTTTCTTGTTTCTTGATCTGAAACAGAATAGTTATTATAATGAAAAAGATATAAAGATATTTATCTGCACTTAATAAATAAAATTATTTCCAAATTTTTAGTGAAATCATGGGACTAATTAGGAGGTATGTTTGCTGAGCAGATAAACAATTGGTTACAGAACTATAGGTCCAAGGTTTGAATCCTTGTGAAATGAGGAATTTTAAATTTTGGGATATTTGATTGACCAGCTCAAATAGTTACTTAACATAGGTCTGAGAAAAGTTAAGGTGGTTGGTCGTTGGGCTGGCCACATGACACCCTCATTAACAGTGGGCCACACATACAGACGATTTGAACATTATCTTCCCTATTAATATCAAGGTGTAAAAAGGAAATTTTACTTTGGGACTAACAAGTATCTACAAATATTTAAATATATTATTTCTAAAATTTAAAAAAAGGGAAATAGCCAACAAAATCTCACCTTTTTTTTACTTTCACAGAAGACTTTCTTGGACTGGAAACCTCTGAAAAAAATACTTTCAAACTAAAAGAATTAGATTTTTTCTCCAAAACCTTTAAATAAAAACTATATACTGAAAGAATAAAAGTAAACTTAAAAAAACTATAAAAAAAACAACTTCAAAAAATATAAAAAGCATGCACTAAATAGACGGTACAAGACGAAACGAAAACATTTGTTGGCGGCCGTCATGACAAAACAATTCACAAACAAGACAAGACATAATACAAAAAAAGAATAATGTTTAAATAACTTCACCTTAATTGTAATGCCACAATGACATGTACAGTTCTGGAGAGCCCTCTTTACTTTCTTGTTTCTTGATCTGAAACAGAATAGTTATTATAATGAAAAAGATATAAAGATATTTATCTGCACTTAATAAATAAAATTATTTCCAAATTTTTAGTGAAATCATGGGACTAATTAGGAGGTATGTTGGCTGAGCAGATAAACAATTGGTTACAGAACTATAGGTCCAAGGTTTGAATCCTTGTGAAATTTTAAATTTTGGGATATTTGATTGACCAGCTCAAATAGTTACTTAACATAGGTTGGAGAAAAGTTAAGGTGGTTGGTCGTTGTGCTGGCCACATGACACCCTCATTAACAGTGGGCCACACATACAGACGATTTGAACATTATCTTCCCTATTAATATCAAGGTGTAAAAAGGAAATTTTACTTTGGGACTAACAAGTATCTACAAATATTTAAATATATTATTTCTAAAATTTAAAAAAAGGGAAATAGCCAACAAAATCTCACCTTTTTTTTACTTTCACAGAAGACTTTCTTGGACTGGAAACCTCTGAAAAAAATACTTTCAAACTAAAAGAATTAGATTTTTTCTCCAAAACATTTAAATAAAAACTATATACTGAAAGAATAAAAGTAAACTTAAAAAAACTATAAAAAAAACAACTTCAAAAAATATAAAAAGCATGCACTAAATAGACGGTACAAGACGAAACGAAAACATTTGTTGGCGGCCGTCATGACAAAACAATTCACAAACAAGACAAGACATAATACAAAAAAAGAATAATGTTTAAATAACTTCACCTTAATTGTAATGCCACAATGACATGTACAGTTCTGGAGAGCCCTCTTTACTTTCTTGTTTCTTGATCTGAAACAGAATAGTTATTATAATGAAAAAGATATAAAGATATTTATCTGCACTTAATAAATAAAATTATTTCCAAATTTTTAGTGAAATCATGGGACTAATTAGGAGGTATGTTGGCTGAGCAGATAAACAATTGGTTACAGAACTATAGGTCCAAGGTTTGAATCCTTGTGAAATGAGGAATTTTAAATTTTGGGATATTTGATTGACCAGCTCAAATAGTTACTTAACATAGGTTGGAGAAAAGTTAAGGTGGTTGGTCGTTGTGCTGGCCACATGACACCCTCATTAACAGTGGGCCACACATACAGACGATTTGAACATTATCTTCCCTATTAATATCAAGGTGTAAAAAGGAAATTTTACTTTGGGACTAACAAGTATCTACAAATATTTAAATATATTATTTCTAAAATTTAAAAAAAGGGAAATAGCCAACAAAATCTCACCTTTTTTTTACTTTCACAGAAGACTTTCTTGGACTGGAAACCTCTGAAAAAAATACTTTCAAACTAAAAGAATTAGATTTTTTCTCCAAAACCTTTAAATAAAAACTATATACTGAAAGAATAAAAGTAAACTTAAAAAAACTATAAAAAAAACAACTTCAAAAAATATAAAAAGCATGCACTAAATAGACGGTACAAGACGAAACGAAAACATTTGTTGGCGGCCGTCATGACAAAACAATTCACAAACAAGACAAGACATAATACAAAAAAAGAATAATGTTTAAATAACTTCACCTTAATTGTAATGCCACAATGACATGTACAGTTCTGGAGAGCCCTCTTTACTTTCTTGTTTCTTGATCTGAAACAGAATAGTTATTATAATGAAAATGATATAAAGATATTTATCTGCACTTAA
This sequence comes from Biomphalaria pfeifferi, assembly GCA_030265305.1. Taxonomy (NCBI): domain Eukaryota; kingdom Metazoa; phylum Mollusca; class Gastropoda; family Planorbidae; genus Biomphalaria; species Biomphalaria pfeifferi. The sequence continues at coordinate 3,502,850 of JASAOG010000008.1, read as the reverse complement.
TAAATAAAATTATTTCCAAATTTTTAGTGAAATCATGGGACTAATTAGGAGGTATGTTTGCTGAGCAGATAAACAATTGGTTACAGAACTATAGGTCCAAGGTTTGAATCCTTGTGAAATGAGAAATTTTAAATTTTGGGATATTTGATTGACCAGCTCAAATAGTTACTTAACATAGGTTGGAGAAAAGTTAAGGTGGTTGGTCGTTGTGCTGGCCACATGACACCCTCATTAACAGTGGGCCACACATACAGACGATTTGAACATTATCTTCCCTATTAATATCAAGGTGTAAAAAGGAAATTTTACTTTGGGACTAACAAGTATCTACAAATATTTAAATATATTATTTCTAAAATTTAAAAAAAGGGAAATAGCCAACAAAATCTCACCTTTTTTTTACTTTCACAGAAGACTTTCTTGGACTGGAAACCTCTGAAAAAAATACTTTCAAACTAAAAGAATTAGATTTTTTCTCCAAAACATTTAAATAAAAACTATATACTGAAAGAATAAAAGTAAACTTAAAAAAACTATAAAAAAAACAACTTCAAAAAATATAAAAAGCATGCACTAAATAGACGGTACAAGACGAAACGAAAACATTTGTTGGCGGCCGTCATGACAAAACAATTCACAAACAAGACAAGACATAATACAAAAAAAGAATATGGTTTAAATAACTTCACCTTAATTGTAATGCCACAATGACATGTACAGTTCTGGAGAGCCCTCTTTACTTTCTTGTTTCTTGATCTGAAACAGAATAGTTATTATAATGAAAAAGATATAAAGATATTTATCTGCACTTAATAAATAAAATTATTTCCAAATTTTTAGTGAAATCATGGGACTAATTAGGAGGTATGTTGGCTGAGCAGATAAACAATTGGTTACAGAACTATAGGTCCAAGGTTTGAATCCTTGTGAAATTTTAAATTTTGGGATATTTGATTGACCAGCTCAAATAGTTACTTAACATAGGTCTGAGAAAAGTTAAGGTGGTTGGTCGTTGGGCTGGCCACATGACACCCTCATTAACAGTGGGCCACACATACAGACGATTTGAACATTATCTTCCCTATTAATATCAAGGTGTAAAAAGGAAATTTTACTTTGGGACTAACAAGTATCTACAAATATTTAAATATATTATTTCTAAAATTTAAAAAAAGGGAAATAGCCAACAAAATCTCACCTTTTTTTTACTTTCACAGAAGACTTTCTTGGACTGGAAACCTCTGAAAAAAATACTTTCAAACTAAAAGAATTAGATTTTTTCTCCAAAACCTTTAAATAAAAACTATATACTGAAAGAATAAAAGTAAACTTAAAAAAACTATAAAAAAAACAACTTCAAAAAATATAAAAAGCATGCACTAAATAGACGGTACAAGACGAAACGAAAACATTTGTTGGCGGCCGTCATGACAAAACAATTCACAAACAAGACAAGACATAATACAAAAAAAGAATATGGTTTAAATAACTTCACCTTAATTGTAATGCCACAATGACATGTACAGTTCTGGAGAGCCCTCTTTACTTTCTTGTTTCTTGATCTGAAACAGAATAGTTATTATAATGAAAAAGATATAAAGATATTTATCTGCACTTAATAAATAAAATTATTTCCAAATTTTTAGTGAAATCATGGGACTAATTAGGAGGTATGTTTGCTGAGCAGATAAACAATTGGTTACAGAACTATAGGTCCAAGGTTTGAATCCTTGTGAAATGAGAAATTTTAAATTTTGGGATATTTGATTGACCAGCTCAAATAGTTACTTAACATAGGTTGGAGAAAAGTTAAGGTGGTTGGTCGTTGTGCTGGCCACATGACACCCTCATTAACAGTGGGCCACACATACAGACGATTTGAACATTATCTTCCCTATTAATATCAAGGTGTAAAAAGGAAATTTTACTTTGGGACTAACAAGTATCTACAAATATTTAAATATATTATTTCTAAAATTTAAAAAAAGGGAAATAGCCAACAAAATCTCACCTTTTTTTTACTTTCACAGAAGACTTTCTTGGACTGGAAACCTCTGAAAAAAATACTTTCAAACTAAAAGAATTAGATTTTTTCTCCAAAACATTTAAATAAAAACTATATACTGAAAGAATAAAAGTAAACTTAAAAAAACTATAAAAAAAACAACTTCAAAAAATATAAAAAGCATGCACTAAATAGACGGTACAAGACGAAACGAAAACATTTGTTGGCGGCCGTCATGACAAAACAATTCACAAACAAGACAAGACATAATACAAAAAAAGAATATGGTTTAAATAACTTCACCTTAATTGTAATGCCACAATGACATGTACAGTTCTGGAGAGCCCTCTTTACTTTCTTGTTTCTTGATCTGAAACAGAATAGTTATTATAATGAAAAAGATATAAAGATATTTATCTGCACTTAATAAATAAAATTATTTCCAAATTTTTAGTGAAATCATGGGACTAATTAGGAGGTATGTTGGCTGAGCAGATAAACAATTGGTTACAGAACTATAGGTCCAAGGTTTGAATCCTTGTGAAATTTTAAATTTTGGGATATTTGATTGACCAGCTCAAATAGTTACTTAACATAGGTCTGAGAAAAGTTAAGGTGGTTGGTCGTTGGGCTGGCCACATGACACCCTCATTAACAGTGGGCCACACATACAGACGATTTGAACATTATCTTCCCTATTAATATCAAGGTGTAAAAAGGAAATTTTACTTTGGGACTAACAAGTATCTACAAATATTTAAATATATTATTTCTAAAATTTAAAAAAAGGGAAATAGCCAACAAAATCTCACCTTTTTTTTACTTTCACAGAAGACTTTCTTGGACTGGAAACCTCTGAAAAAAATACTTTCAAACTAAAAGAATTAGATTTTTTCTCCAAAACCTTTAAATAAAAACTATATACTGAAAGAATAAAAGTAAACTTAAAAAAACTATAAAAAAAACAACTTCAAAAAATATAAAAAGCATGCACTAAATAGACGGTACAAGACGAAACGAAAACATTTGTTGGCGGCCGTCATGACAAAACAATTCACAAACAAGACAAGACATAATACAAAAAAAGAATAATGTTTAAATAACTTCACCTTAATTGTAATGCCACAATGACATGTACAGTTCTGGAGAGCCCTCTTTACTTTCTTGTTTCTTGATCTGAAACAGAATAGTTATTATAATGAAAAAGATATAAAGATATTTATCTGCACTTAATAAATAAAATTATTTCCAAATTTTTAGTGAAATCATGGGACTAATTAGGAGGTATGTTGGCTGAGCAGATAAACAATTGGTTACAGAACTATAGGTCCAAGGTTTGAATCCTTGTGAAATTTTAAATTTTGGGATATTTGATTGACCAGCTCAAATAGTTACTTAACATAGGTTGGAGAAAAGTTAAGGTGGTTGGTCGTTGTGCTGGCCACATGACACCCTCATTAACAGTGGGCCACACATACAGACGATTTGAACATTATCTTCCCTATTAATATCAAGGTGTAAAAAGGAAATTTTACTTTGGGACTAACAAGTATCTACAAATATTTAAATATATTATTTCTAAAATTTAAAAAAAGGGAAATAGCCAACAAAATCTCACCTTTTTTTTACTTTCACAGAAGACTTTCTTGGACTGGAAACCTCTGAAAAAAATACTTTCAAACTAAAAGAATTAGATTTTTTCTCCAAAACATTTAAATAAAAACTATATACTGAAAGAATAAAAGTAAACTTTAAAAAACTATAAAAAAAACAACTTCAAAAAATATAAAAAGCATGCACTAAATAGACGGTACAAGACGAAACGAAAACATTTGTTGGCGGCCGTCATGACAAAACAATTCACAAACAAGACAAGACATAATACAAAAAAAGAATAATGTTTAAATAACTTCACCTTAATTGTAATGCCACAATGACATGTACAGTTCTGGAGAGCCCTTTTTACTTTCTTGTTTCTTGATCTGAAACAGAATAGTTATTATAATGAAAAAGGAGATAAAGATATTTATCTGCTTTTAAATAATAAAATTATTTCAAAATTTGTAGTGAAATCATGGGACTAATTAGGAGGTATGTTGGCTGAGTAAGTAAACACTTGGCTACAGAACTAAAGGTCCAAGGTTTGAATCCTTGTGAAATGAGGAATTTTAAATTTTGGGATATTTGATTGACCAGCTCAAATAGTTACTTAACATAGGTTGGAGAAAAGTTAAGGTGGTTGGTCGTTGTGCTGGCCACATGACACCCTCATTAACAGTGGGCCACACATACAGACGATTTGAACATTATCTTCCCTATTAATATCAAGGTGTAAAAAGGAAATTTTACTTTGGGACTAACAAGTATCTACAAATATTTAAATATATTATTTCTAAAATTTAAAAAAAGGGAAATAGCCAACAAAATCTCACCTTTTTTTTACTTTCACAGAAGACTTTCTTGGACTGGAAACCTCTGAAAAAAATACTTTCAAACTAAAAGAATTAGATTTTTTCTCCAAAACATTTAAATAAAAACTATATACTGAAAGAATAAAAGTAAACTTAAAAAAACTATAAAAAAACAACTTCAAAAAATATAAAAAGCATGCACTAAATAGACGGTACAAGACAAAACGAAAACATTTGTTGGTGGCCGACATGACAAAACAATTCACAAACAAGACAAGACATAATACAAAAAAAGAATAATGTTTAAATAACTTCACCTTAATTGTAATGCCACAATGACATGTACAGTTCTGGAGAGCCCTCTTTAATTTCTTGTTTCTTGATCTGAAACAGAATAGTTATTATAATGAAAAAGATATAAAGATATTTATCTGCACTTAAATAATAAAATTATTTCAAAATTTTTAGTGAAATCATGGGACTAATTAGGAGGTATGTTGGCTGAGCAGATAAACACTTGGCTACAGAACTAAAGGTCCAAGGTTTGAATCCTTGTGAAATTTTAAATTTTGGGATATTTGATTGACCAGCTCAAATAGTTACTTAACATAGGTTGGAGAAAAGTTAAGGTGGTTGGTCATTGTGCTGGCCACTTGACGCCCTCATTAACAGTGGGCCACACATACAGACGATTTGAACATTATCTTCCCTATTAATATCAAGGTGTAAAAAGGAAATTTTACTTTGGGACTAACAAGTATCTACAAATATTTAAATATATTATTTCTAAAATTTAAAAAAAGGGAAATAGCCAACAAAATCTCACCTTTTTTTTACTTTCACAGAAGACTTTCTTGGACTGGAAACCTCTGAAAAAAATACTTTCAAACTAAAAGAATTAGATTTTTTCTCCAAAACATTTAAATAAAAACTATATACTGAAAGAATAAAAGTAAACTTAAAAAAACTATAAAAAAACAACTTCAAAAAATATAAAAAGCATGCACTAAATAGACGGTACAAGACAAAACGAAAACATTTGTTGGCGGCCGACATGACAAAACAATTCACAAACAAGACAAGACATAATACAAAAAAAGAATAATGTTTAAATAACTTCACCTTAATTGTAATGCCACAATGACATGTACAGTTCTGGAGAGCCCTCTTTACTTTCTTGTTTCTTGATCTGAAACAGAATAGTTATTATAATGAAAAAGATATAAAGATATTTATCTGCACTTAATAAATAAAATTATTTGAAAATTTTTAGTGAAATCATGGGACTAATTAGGAGGTATGTTGGCTGAGCAGATAAACAATTGGCTACAGAACTAAAGGTCCAAGGTTTGAATCCTTGTGAAATTTTAAATTTTGGGATATTTAATTGACCAGCTCAAATAGTTACTTAACATAGGTTGGAGAAAAGTTAAGGTGGTTTGTCTTTGTGATGGCCACATGACACCCTCATTAACAGTGGGCCACACATACAGACGATTTGAACATTATCTTCCCTATTAATATCAAGGTGTAAAAAAGGAAATTTTACTTTGGGACTAACAAGTATCTACAAATATTTAAATATATTATTTCTAAAATTTAAAAAAAGGGAAATAACAAACAAAATCTCACCTTTTTTTTACTTTCACAGAAGACTTTCTTGGACTGGAAACCTCTGAAAAAAAAACTTTCAAACAAAAAGAATGAGACGTTTTCTCCAAAAGATTTAAATAAAACTATATACTGAAAGAATAAAAGTAAACTTAAAAAAACTATAAGAAAACAACTTCAAAAAATATAAAAAGCATGCACTAAATAGACGGTACAAGACAAAACGAAAACATTTGTTGGCGGCCGACATGACAAAACAATTCACAAGCAAACAAAGACATTATGCGAAAAAAGAATAATGTTTAAATAACTTCACCTTAATTGTAATGCCACAATGACATGTACAGTTCTGGAGAGCCCTCTTTACTTTCTTGTTTCTTGATCTGAAACAGAATAGTTATTATAATGAAAAAGATATAAAGATATTTATCTGCACTTAATAAATAAAATTATTTCCAAATTTTTACTGAAATCATGGGACTAATTAGGAGGTATGTTTGCTGAGCAGATAAACACTTGGTTACAGAACTATAGGTCCAAGGTTTGAATCCTTGTGAAATGAGGAATTTTAAATTTTGGGATATTTGATTGACCAGCTCAGATAGTTACTTAACATAGGTCTGAGAAAAGTTAAGGTGGTTGGTCGTTGGGCTGGCCACATGACACCCTCATTAACAGTGGGCCACACATACAGACGATTTGAACATTATCTTCCCTATTAATATCAAGGTGTAAAAAGGAAATTTTACTTTGGGACTAACAAGTATCTACAAATATTTAAATATATTATTTCTAAAATTTAAAAAAAGGGAAATAGCCAACAAAATCTCACCTTTTTTTTACTTTCACAGAAGACTTTCTTGGACTGGAAACCTCTGAAAAAAATACTTTCAAACTAAAAGAATTAGATTTTTTCTCCAAAACATTTAAATAAAAACTATATACTGAAAGAATAAAAGTAAACTTAAAAAAACTATAAAAAAACAACTTCAAAAAATATAAGAAGCATGTACTAAATAGACGGTACAAGACAAAACGAAAACATTTGTTGGCGGCCGTCATGACAAAACAATTCACAAACAAGACAAGACATAATACAAAAAAAGAATAATGTTTAAATAACTTCACCTTAATTGTAATGCCACAATGACATGTACAGTTCTGGAGAGCCCTCTTTACTTTCTTGTTTCTTGATCTGAAACAGAATAGTTATTATAATGAAAAAGATATAAAGATATTTATCTGCACTTAATAAATAAAATTATTTCCAAATTTTTACTGAAATCATGGGACTAATTAGGAGGTATGTTTGCTGAGCAGATAAACAATTGGTTACAGAACTATAGGTCCAAGGTTTGAATCCTTGTGAAATGAGGAATTTTAAATTTTGGGATATTTGATTGACCAGCTCAGATAGTTACTTAACATAGGTCTGAGAAAAGTTAAGGTGGTTGGTCGTTGGGCTGGCCACATGACACCCTCATTAACAGTGGGCCACACATACAGACGATTTGAACATTATCTTCCCTATTAATATCAAGGTGTAAAAAGGAAATTTTACTTTGGGACTAACAAGTATCTACAAATATTTAAATATATTATTTCTAAAATTTAAAAAAAGGGAAATAGCCAACAAAATCTCACCTTTTTTTTACTTTCACAGAAGACTTTCTTGGACTGGAAACCTCTGAAAAAAATACTTTCAAACTAAAAGAATTAGAATTTTTCTCCAAAACATTTAAATAAAAACTATATACTGAAAGAATAAAAGTAAACTTAAAAAAACTATAAAAAAACAACTTCAAAAAATATAAAAAGCATGCACTAAATAGACGGTACAAGACAAAACGAAAACATTTGTTGGCGGCCGACATGACAAAACAATTCACGAACAAGACAAGACATAATACAAAAAAAGAATAATGTTTAAATAACTTCACCTTAATTGTAATGCCACAATGACATGTACAGTTCTAGAGAGCCCTCTTTACTTTCTTGTTTCTTGATCTGAAACAGAATAGTTATTATAATGAAAAAGATATAAAGATATTTATCTGCACTTAATAAATAAAATTATTTCAAAATTTGTAGTGAAATCATGGGACTAATTAGGAGGTATGTTGGCTGAGTAGATAAACACTTGGCTACAGAACTAAAGGTCCAAGGTTTGAATCCTTGTGAAATGAGGAATTTTAAATTTTAGGATATTTGATTGACCAGCTCAAATAGTTACTTAACATAGGTTGGAGAAAAGTTAAGGTGGTTGGTCGTTGTGCTGGCCACATGACACCCTCATTAACAGTGGGCCACACATACAGACGATTTGAACATTATCTTCCCTATTAATATCAAGGTGTAAAAAGGAAATTTTACTTTGGGACTAACAAGTATCTACAAATATTTAAATATATTATTTCTAAAATTTAAAAAAAGGGAAATAGCCAACAAAATCTCACCTTTTTTTTACTTTCACAGAAGACTTTCTTGGACTGGAAACCTCTGAAAAAAATACTTTCAAACTAAAAGAATTAGATTTTTTCTCCAAAACATTTAAATAAAAACTATATACTGAAAGAATAAAAGTAAACTTAAAAAAACTATAAAAAAACAACTTCAAAAAATATAAAAAGCATGCACTAAATAGACGGTACAAGACAAAACGAAAACATTTGTTGGTGGCCGACATGACAAAACAATTCACAAACAAGACAAGACATAATACAAAAAAAGAATAATGTTTAAATAACTTCACCTTAATTGTAATGCCACAATGACATGTACAGTTCTGGAGAGCCCTCTTTAATTTCTTGTTTCTTGATCTGAAACAGAATAGTTATTATAATGAAAAAGATATAAAGATATTTATCTGCACTTAAATAATAAAATTATTTCAACATTTTTAGTGAAATCATGGGACTAATTAGGAGGTATGTTGGCTGAGCAGATAAACACTTGGCTACAGAACTAAAGGTCCAAGGTTTGAATCCTTGTGAAATGAGGAATTTTAAATTTTGGGATATTTGATTGACCAGCTCAAATAGTTACTTAACATAGGTTGGAGAAAAGTTAAGGTGGTTGGTCATTGTGCTGGCCACTTGACGCCCTCATTAACAGTGGGCCACACATACAGACGATTTGAACATTATCTTCCCTATTAATATCAAGGTGTAAAAAGGAAATTTTACTTTGGGACTAACAAGTATCTACAAATATTTAAATATATTATTTCTAAAATTTAAAAAAAGGGAAATAGCCAACAAAATCTCACCTTTTTTTTACTTTCACAGAAGACTTTCTTGGACTGGAAACCTCTGAAAAAAATACTTTCAAACAAAAAGAATGAGACGTTTTCTCCAAAAGATTTAAATAAAACTATATACTGAAAGAATAAAAGTAAACTTAAAAAAACTATAAGAAAACAACTTAAAAAAATATAAAAAGCATGCACTAAATAGACGGTACAAGACAAAACGAAAACATTTGTTGGCGGCCGACATGACAAAACAATTTACAAGCAAAAAAAGACATTATGCGAAAAAAGAATAATGTTTAAATAACTTCACCTTAATTGTAATGCCACAATGACATGTACAGTTCTGGAGAGCCCTCTTTACTTTCTTGTTTCTTGATCTGAAACAGAATAGTTATTATAATGAAAAAGATATAAAGATATTTATCTGCACTTAATAAATAAAATTATTTCCAAATTTTTACTGAAATCATGGGACTAATTAGGAGGTATGTTTGCTGAGCAGATAAACAATTGGTTACAGAACTATAGGTCCAAGGTTTGAATCCTTGTGAAATGAGGAATTTTAAATTTTGGGATATTTGATTGACCAGCTCAAATAGTTACTTAACATAGGTTGGAGAAAAGTTAAGGTGGTTGGTCGTTGTGCTGGCCACATGACACCCTCATTAACAGTGGGCCACACATACAGACGATTTGAACATTATCTTCCCTATTAATATCAAGGTGTAAAAAGGAAATTTTACTTTGGGACTAACAAGTATCTACAAATATTTAAATATATTATTTCTAAAATGTAAACAAAGGGAAATAGCCAACAAAATCTCACCTTTTTTTTACTTTCACAGAAGACTTTCTTGGACTGGAAACCTCTGAAAAAAATACTTTCAAACTAAAAGAATTAGAATTTTTCTCCAAAACATTTAAATAAAAACTATATACTGAAAGAATAAAAGTAAACTTAAAAAAACTATAAAAAAACAACTTCAAAAAATATAAAAAGCATGCACTAAATAGACGGTACAAGACAAAACGAAAACATTTGTTGGCGGCCGACATGACAAAACAATTCACAAACAAGACAAGACATAATACAAAAAAAGAATAATGTTTAAATAACTTCACCTTTATTGTAATGCCACAATGACATGTACAGTTCTAGAGAGCCCTCTTTACTTTCTTGTTTCTTGATCTGAAACAGAATAGTTATTATAATGAAAAAGATATAAAGATATTTATCTGCACTTAATAAATAAAATTATTTCAAAATTTTTAGTGAAATCATGGGACTAATTAGGAGGTATGTTGGCTGAGTAGATAAACACTTGGCTACAGAATTATAGGTCCAAGGTTTGAATCCTTGTGAAATGAGGAATTTTAAATTTTAGGATATTTGATTGACCAGCTCAAATAGTTACTTAACATAGGTTGGAGAAAAGTTAAGGTGGTTGGTCGTTGTGCTGGCCACATGACACCCTCATTAACAGTGGGCCACACATACAGACGATTTGAACATTATCTTCCCTATTAATATCAAGGTGTAAAAAGGAAATTTTACTTTGGGACTAACAAGTATCTACAAATATTTAAATATATTATTTCTAAAATTTAAAAAAAGGGAAATAGCCAACAAAATCTCACCTTTTTTTTACTTTCACAGAAGACTTTCTTGGACTGGAAACCTCTGAAAAAAATACTTTCAAACTAAAAGAATTAGATTTTTTCTCCAAAACATTTAAATAAAAACTATATACTGAAAGAATAAAAGTAAACTTAAAAAAACTATAAAAAAACAACTTCAAAAAATATAAAAAGCATGCACTAAATAGGCGGTACAAGACAAAACGAAAACATTTGTTGGCGGCCGACATGACAAAACAATTCACAAACAAGACAAGACATAATACAAAAAAAGAATAATGTTTAAATAACTTCACCTTTATTGTAATGCCACAATGACATGTACAGTTCTAGAGAGCCCTCTTTACTTTCTTGTTTCTTGATCTGAAACAGAATAGTTATTATAATGAAAAAGATATAAAGATATTTATCTGCACTTAATAAATAAAATTATTTCAAAATTTGTAGTGAAATCATGGGACTAATTAGGAGGTATGTTGGCTGAGTAGATAAACACTTGGCTACAGAACTAAAGGTCCAAGGTTTGAATCCTTGTGAAATGAGGAATTTTAAATTTTGGGATATTTGATTGACCAGCTCAAATAGTTACTTAACATAGGTTGGAGAAAAGTTAAGGTGGTTGGTCGTTGTGCTGGCCACATGACACCCTCATTAACAGTGGGCCACACATACAGACGATTTGAACATTATCTTCCCTATTAATATCAAGGTGTAAAAAGGAAATTTTACTTTGGGACTAACAAGTATCTACAAATATTTAAATATATTATTTCTAAAATTTAAAAAAAGGGAAATAGCCAACAAAATCTCACCTTTTTTTTACTTTCACAGAAGACTTTCTTGGACTGGAAACCTCTGAAAAAAATACTTTCAAACTAAAAGAATTAGATTTTTTCTCCAAAACATTTAAATAAAAACTATATACTGAAAGAATAAAAGTAAACTTAAAAAAACTATAAAAAAACAACTTCAAAAAATATAAAAAGCATGCACTAAATTGACGGTACAAGACAAAACGAAAACATTTGTTGGCGGCCGACATGACAAAACAATTCACAAACAAGACAAGACATAATACAAAAAAAGAATAATGTTTAAATAACTTCACCTTAATTGTAATGCCACAATGACATGTACAGTTCTCGAGAGCCCTCTTTAATTTCTTGTTTCTTGATCTGAAACAGAATAGTTATTATAATGAAAAAGGTATAAAGATATTTATCTGCACTTAAATAATAAAATTATTTCAAAATTTTTAGTGAAATCATGGGACTAATTAGGAGGTATGTTGGCTGAGCAGATAAACACTTGGCTACAGAACTAAAGGTCCAAGGTTTGAATCCTTGTGAAATGAGGAATTTTAAATTTTGGGATATTTGATTGACCAGCTCAAATAGTTACTTAACATAGGTTGGAGAAAAGTTAAGGTGGTTGGTCATTGTGCTGGCCACTTGACGCCCTCATTAACAGTGGGCCACACATACAGACGATTTGAACATTATCTTCCCTATTAATATCAAGGTGTAAAAAGGAAATTTTACTTTGGGACTAACAAGTATCTACAAATATTTAAATATATTATTTCTAAAATTTAAAAAAGGGAAATAACAAAAAATTCTCACCTTTTTCACTTACAAATAAGACTTTCTTGAACTGGAAACCTCTGAAAAAAATACTTTCAAACTAAAAGAATTAGAATTTTTCTCCAAAACATTTAAATAAAAACTATATACTGAAAGAATAAAAGTAAACTTAAAAAAACTATAAAAAAACAACTTCAAAAAATATAAGAAGCATGTACTAAATAGACGGTACAAGACAAAACGAAAACATTTGTTGGCGGCCGTCATGACAAAACAATTCACAAACAAGACAAGACATAATACAAAAAAAGAATAATGTTTAAATAACTTCACCTTAATTGTAATGCCACAATGACATGTACAGTTCTGGAGAGCCCTCTTTACTTTCTTGTTTCTTGATCTGAAACAGAATAGTTATTATAATGAAAAAGATATAAAGATATTTATCTGCACTTAATAAATAAAATTATTTCCAAATTTTTACTGAAATCATGGGACTAATTAGGAGGTATGTTTGCTGAGCAGATAAACAATTGGTTACAGAACTATAGGTCCAAGGTTTGAATCCTTGTGAAATGAGGAATTTTAAATTTTGGGATATTTGATTGACCAGCTCAAATAGTTACTTAACATAGGTTGGAGAAAAGTTAAGGTGGTTGGTCGTTGTGCTGGCCACATGACACCCTCATTAACAGTGGGCCACACATACAGACGATTTGAACATTATCTTCCCTATTAATATCAAGGTGTAAAAAGGAAATTTTACTTTGGGACTAACAAGTATCTACAAATATTTAAATATATTATTTCTAAAATTTAAAAAAAGGGAAATAGCCAACAAAATCTCACCTTTTTTTTACTTTCACAGAAGACTTTCTTGGACTAGAAACCTCTGAAAAAAATACTTTCAAACTAAAAGAATTAGATTTTTTCTCCAAAACATTTAAATAAAAACTATATACTGAAAGAATAAAAGTAAACTTAAAAAAACTATAAAAAAACAACTTCAAAAAATATAAAAAGCATGCACTAAATTGACGGTACAAGACAAAACGAAAACATTTGTTGGCGGCCGTCATGACAAAACAATTCACAAACAAGACAAGACATAATACAAAAAAAGAATAATGTTTAAATAACTTCACCTTAATTGTAATGCCACAATGACATGTACAGTTCTGGAGAGCCCTCTTTACTTTCTTGTTTCTTGATCTGAAACAGAATAGTTATTATAATGAAAAAGATATAAAGATATTTATCTGCACTTAATAAATAAAATTATTTCCAAATTTTTAGTGAAATCATGGGACTAATTAGGAGGTATGTTTGCTGAGCAGATAAACAATTGGTTACAGAACTATAGGTCCAAGGTTTGAATCCTTGTGAAATGAGGAATTTTAAATTTTGGGATATTTGATTGACCAGCTCAAATAGCTACTTAACATAGGTTGGAGAAAAGTAAAGGTGGTTGGTCGTTGGGCTGGCCACATGACACCCTCATTAACAGTGGGCCACACATACAGACGATTTGAACATTATCTTCCCTATTAATATCAAGGTGTAAAAAGGAAATTTTACTTTGGGACTAACAAGTATCTACAAATATTTAAATATATTATTTCTAAAATTTAAAAAAAGGGAAATAGCCAACAAAATCTCACCTTTTTTTTACTTTCACAGAAGACTTTCTTGGACTGGAAACCTCTGAAAAAAATACTTTCAAACTAAAAGAATTAGATTTTTTCTCCAAAACATTTAAATAAAAACTATATACTGAAAGAATAAAAGTAAACTTAAAAAAACTATAAAAAAACAACTTCAAAAAATATAAAAAGCATGCACTAAATAGACGGTACAAGACAAAACGAAAACATTTGTTGGCGGCCGACATGACAAAACAATTCACAAACAAGACAAGACATAATACAAAAAAAGAATAATGTTTAAATAACTTCACCTTAATTGTAATGCCACAATGACATGTACAGTTCTGGAGAGCCCTCTTTACTTTCTTGTTTCTTGATCTGAAACAGAATAGTTATTATAATGAAAAAGATATAAAGATATTTATCTGCACTTAATAAATAAAATTATTTCCAAATTTTTAGTGAAATCATGGGACTAATTAGGAGGTATGTTTGCTGAGCAGATAAACAATTGGTTACAGAACTATAGGTCCAAGGTTTGAATCCTTGTGAAATGAGGAATTTTAAATTTTGGGATATTTGATTGACCAGCTCAAATAGTTACTTAACATAGGTTGGAGAAAAGTAAAGGTGGTTGGTCGTTGGGCTGGCCACATGACACCCTCATTAACAGTGGGCCACACATACAGACGATTTGAACATTATCTTCCCTATTAATATCAAGGTGTAAAAAGGAAATTTTACTTTGGGACTAACAAGTATCTACAAATATTTAAATATATTATTTCTAAAATTTAAAAAAAGGGAAATAGCCAACAAAATCTCACCTTTTTTTTACTTTCACAGAAGACTTTCTTGGACTGGAAACCTCTGAAAAAAATACTTTCAAACTAAAAGAATTAGATTTTTTCTCCAAAACATTTAAATAAAAACTATATACTGAAAGAATAAAAGTAAACTTAAAAAAACTATAAAAAAACAACTTCAAAAAATATAAAAAGCATGCACTAAATAGACGGTACAAGACAAAACGAAAACATTTGTTGGCGGCCGACATGACAAAACAATTCACAAACAAGACAAGACATAATACAAAAAAAGAATAATGTTTAAATAACTTCACCTTAATTGTAATGCCACAATGACATGTACAGTTCTGGAGAGCCCTCTTTACTTTCTTGTTTCTTGATCTGAAACAGAATAGTTATTATAATGAAAAAGATATAAAGATATTTATCTGCACTTAATAAATAAAATTATTTCCAAATTTTTACTGAAATCATGGGACTAATTAGGAGGTATGTTTGCTGAGCAGATAAACAATTGGTTACAGAACTATAGGTCCAAGGTTTGAATCCTTGTGAAATGAGGAATTTTAAATTTTGGGATATTTGATTGACCAGCTCAAATAGTTACTTAACATAGGTTGGAGAAAAGTTAAGGTGGTTGGTCATTGTGCTGGCCACATGACACCCTCATTAACAGTGGCGCTTCCAAAAAGGTTTAAGCTGATCAAAAATAGATCAAGTATTTCTAATTAAATCCACTTTTAAAAAATACCCACAAATTAATATCATTTAGTACAAACATTTTTCTCACCATTCCAGTGAGAAAGTCCTTCCTGTCAACACGGCATCTCTAAATAAACTGTTAGCGGCGGTGAAAACAACTCACTCTAACACCAACAGACACATCGTGTGTGTGTTCAAAAAGTGTGTTTGGAGGGGGGAGGGAAAGTTATGTTGGCCAGACGATCTACTAAAACAATTTCCTTACAAATGATGGAACATAAAGTCTGTGTGTAGGTCTCACGTAGGTTTACATAATGTGTAGAAAGAACTATTTTAAAATAGAACTAGTGCATGGGGTTCTGTCGGAGTAGTTATACCTCTCTCAAATGGACAGACCTACTCTTAAGTGATGTTCCTCCGTGTATTACACAGAAAGTGAGAGAGAAGGCAATAGTTTCCTTATGTTTCCTATTAAAGAGCAAGAGAAAAAGTGAAAGTGCAATAAATAGTGATGAAGGGCTAGAGATAGTGATGTTTGGTTAGAGAGAAAGAGATTGAGCAATAATGCGAGGGAACAAGAGGACTAGAAACTTTGTTAAATAGGATACCAGTAGTCTGAATTATTGTTCAGGGAAAAAGAAAAAAAAAACAAGAAAAAACACCTAACCATACCATGTAGAATATATCCATGTTAGCACAAGTCATGCGGCTAATAGCTGGAGCCTCTGAGGAATGAGACGTGAAGCAGCTAAAAACTTTTTTACTTAACTTAATTACTTTTTCAAATTGTAAAATTATCTGAATTTTACTTTCTTTTATGTTTTATAACTTTTGGGCATTCCCCCAGTAATGAAGATTATTACATTGTGGTGCAGGTGGCAGGAGATGGTAGTTTTGAGATTGGCCAATATGAACGGCATGTATGCTCTCCTGACACAAAGAAGATTACGCTGGCTCGGACATGTCACCCGAATGCCAGATGGTAGAATCCCGTAAGATATCTTATATGCTGAGCTTGTGGAAGGAGTCAGACCCAAGGGCCACCCAAGACTAACAAATAGAGATGTCTGCAAGCGAGACATGAGAGCCACAGGCATCAGCGAAAGTATGTGGGAAAACAGCCAAAGACCGGAGTGCACGGAGACTGTGCGTGCTGGGACAACCCTTGCTGAGAACAAAAGAATTGAAGCGGCCTAAATCAAGAGGGAAAAAAAGAAAGCTGCCCAGTCCGCTAGTCCTGAATCAGAGGCATACACATGTATGAATTGTGACAAAGTCTGCCGTTCTAGAATTGGCTTAAATAGCCACACCAGATTCTGCCCCGTCTCAAGATTAAGCCAAAACCAGTGACTCTTTTGGGCGCATCCATTGCCTTTCGAGACAAAATGAGCCATATATATATATATGTATATATGTATGTATATGTGTGTGTGCGTGTGTGTGTGTTTTCCCAAAGGGGGACTTTGGACGGGGTACGTGTTTGTTAAATGTTTTCCATGCTTTTATCATTAAAACTTTGAAGGATAGTCAGTAATTAGTAAGATATGATAACTAACCGTGAAACAAATGACCTTTACATTATCACCGATCTGATTTACTTTGTTTAGGAAGAAAAAATAATGAGACTTATTATAGACTTTAAAAAAAAAAGAATGAAATGTTGTTTACTTTTTTTGATCTTTGCATTTCCCCATTAAATTAATCTCAGGGTGGACTCAGAAGATACAGAAATAAAAAATCCCAGTCGTCAACAGGATTTGAACCCCTGCCCTTCAGTACAGAAGCCAAGTTCTTTATCACTAAACCACCGCGCCTCCCTTTCCTTTCCATTTATTTCAATATTTCATTCTTCGAGATCTATATTTCCTCCATGAAAGTGTGGCTGCCAGGGACGTCCCTGTTCATGCTTTATTCGTATTGGCTTCCATGTCATCGCAACTATTGGATGACATCAGAGCCGTAGATTGTCTGAAGCCATTGCCATTACCAGATCTTTGTCGAGACAGCTTGTCGCCCAATACGACGAGCGATGCGGGAGCATCTAAGTCTAAGTGAGTTCAGCTAGCCAGGAAAAGTCATTGGTTAATATGCATGACGCGTAGGACGTAATCATCTTCTTTTTTGAAGTAACGTCTGTATTATATAAGATAAGATAAAGAGTACGTTTATCTTTCATTCTCTTGCGCTCCTTTTCACTCTTTGTATTTTGTTTACTAACACAATTTATCCACAGATGCAGATCTAGAATTTGATTTATATAGCTTTTTACATTTTGTCTAGATCTAGTTCTTCAATTTCTTCAAATATCTTGCACTCCCTTTTCCTATCTCCTTTTAAATCTTTGTATATGGAAGAGGAACTCGAAATTTTCTTGTTACACATTATCATTATGTAAGTAGGACTGCGTTAGACCTACACACAGACTTTATGTTTAATTATTTGTAAAGAAATTTGTGTAGTTGTATGTATGTATCCCATCCGGTCAAGAATACGCCTCCCCCAAACACACACAAGCTACCGTATTATAGGTGAGTTGTTCTCACCTCTGGTGTCAGTTTAACTAGAGCCGCTGTGTTGAACAGAATCATGAATGGCTATAACTTAATTATAGATCTAAAATCTAGATAATCTTTATAGATCTAATTTAAAACATCACTATCCGGATAATTTTTCACGTTGCAGGTTTATTTATTTATTTTACTTAATTTTGCTTTTTAATAAAGTACTTTATATGAATTAGATCTATCATCTAAATCTGATAGTGATAGGTAAAGAAATATTCTAAACCTGTCTAAAGTGTATTTGTGTAGATCTAGACTAGACCTATTTTATTAATTATGTGCCAAGATTTTAGCAATAAACAAAACATCTAGATCTGGCAAAAAAAAAAATATTATTCTAGATCAAGAATCTATACCATTTATCAGTGGCTTTTGTTAAAGAAAAGGTTTAATTAGTCACCACATTGTGAATAGTTTAAAGATAGATTTACTCTTGTGTATTTTTGGCCTTATTTCATATCTTTGAACATATAAATTCAAGCTCAACCTTTTCTATACATTTTAAGATATTAAGATGATCTCATTAAAGCTTTTTTTTTGTCTCTTAAAATCATATAACTTCTAAATCTGATCAGTGTGTGATATTTTAGGTGTGCTATATCAGGTGTTTTGTCAAACAAAATAAGCTACAAAAGTGTTTACATGCATTCTGACTTTTATATCTTTTATGCCTTTTGCTAATTCATTTATAAACTTTTTAACATGACAGATGTACTTTCCTCTATGGGTTTTATCTACATAAAATTTCCATTATTTCATGGAAATTATTTATTCAATAAAGGCTCATTGATAATATGGTCACAAATTTCAAATATTGTGCTTTTATAGAAACAGTCCTTGCAATATATGCTTCCATTGCTCTTCTTGTCAATTGTATTTGTAGCCGGATAAAGAAAAATATTTTATTATGCAAGATTAGTCTGTTTTCTAACTTGAAATATGTATTATAGCCTATATTTCTGTGTATTTCTAAAGTCAAAAAGCTAAAAATATATATCACTTAATTTATCTTATTTCATATTTCATATTTGATAGGTTGTTGGTCTACTCAAGTTCATACAGCTTTATGACAAGTTGTCTACCCAGGATCATTGAAGATTAGAGGAACTTCATTACAAGCAGTTGATCTACCCACATTAAAGGACAAGTGTTGAAATCATTAAGGTCATGTTATAATCATTATCTATAAAATATTAAATCTAAATTTAAGTTTTGTACAACTTTCTCTTATTTCACATCTTTACTTTTTTTTTCCATTTATCCTTTCTAGATCTCTAGCATTTTGTAACCTTCTTTGTAGTGTTTCTTTTTTTTTTTCTACCCTGTCTGCTTTTAAGATTGCTACATTTTGGTGCACAAGTGTTTGTTAAAGCTGATCAAACTCCCCTCATCTTTTCTATTTACTATTTCTTCTATCTTGTGTCATAGGCTTAGGCTTGTTGCATGCATTTGAATATATTGTATTGATTGCTTGTGTTCTAGTTTATTGTAGTTACTTGGAATTGCTTTTGATAGTTGCCTGTGTTTAGGGTTGTTGCACTAAGTGCTGCTGATTAGGTTTTATGTACTAAATGCTTGTTTGTGTAGGGTGTTGTACTAACTGCTGGTGATTTGGTTGTTACTACTAGTGTTTAGGTTTGTTGTTTTAACTGCTAGTGTTTAGGTTTGTTGTACTAACTGCTAGTGTTTAGGTTTGTTGCACTAACTACTAGTGTTTAGGTTTGTTGTACTAACAGCTAGTGTTTAGGTTTGTTGTACTGACAGCTAGTGTTTAGGTTTGTTGTACTAACAGCTAGTGTTTAGGTTTGTTTGATTAACTGCTGTGTTTATGTTTGTTTTGCTAACTATTTAGGGTTGTTACATTACTTACTTGTATTCTAGATTGTTATAGAGACTATGTATATATGTTATGGTAACATTATATGAATAGGCTCATAGTGGTTATAACTTCTATTTACTCCTGCTTAAGTCACTCTTTTGTATCACTAGACTCCTCCTTTTTCTTTGCTTTCAAGTTTGATCAGCTTAGAGAATCACTTTATACATTTCTTATCTATTTTTGTGTTCTTTTCATAATCTGATAGAGGAACCACCCTTAATACTGGTTGCATATAGTGACTTTATCAGTAGGGGTCTTTTCCTCCTGAGGGTATTGATAAACCTGCAGTGGCAGACTAGATGGGAGCCAGCCCTTTATAAATCATCAGTATAATTTCTTGATGAAGGTGGTAATACATTTTGTACCTAGTGCTGTTATCATAGTTACTCTTGGGTAAAGATTGAAAGCATGCTGTCAACATCTC
Organism: Biomphalaria pfeifferi; assembly: GCA_030265305.1. Classification (NCBI taxonomy): domain Eukaryota; kingdom Metazoa; phylum Mollusca; class Gastropoda; family Planorbidae; genus Biomphalaria; species Biomphalaria pfeifferi. Next base: position 3,482,328 of record JASAOG010000008.1, on the reverse strand, counting down.
TCTTTTGGATATTAAGTCTTGTTATCTGTTACTGAGCTAGTGGTGGGTACATATCATATAATGTGTTTAGAATTTGTTGTTTAACACCCCAGGAGAAGAAAACCAGAATCTCAGATAGCAAAGAAATCTAGAATATTTCACACATTGAGAAAAATAATTACTTGGAACCATAGAAAAAAATGCATAAAATCTTAGTTTTCAAGGTACATTTTAAAATCATAGTTTTCAATGTACATTTTAAAATCATAGTTTTCAAGGTACATTTTGAAGGTTTGACAGAGGATATTAGAAAGTGCCATACCTTGATGCCAGTCACACTAAATTCTCAAGTGATATGTTATGTTTATTAAAGGACAGTGGAGTGAAAGAATGCTAAATGATTCTTAACTGTCTAGAGAAATTGGACCTAACAAGTTATGAGAAATCTAGACACACCATTCTTGATATATTTGAGTGAGTCTACAGTATGTAGCAAAGACAGCTAGAAAATTTCAGACACAGGTGGAGAAAAATATTCTTTAGTACCATAGAGTAAAATGCTTAAACTAAGTATCATCAAGGTACCAGTACATTGTGAAAGTTTATAGTATGAGCTTGCTAGAGGCAGCTTTGGAAAAGTCTAATAGGAAAATGGAAACATCTATGCATTAACATTATCTCTTGGATCTTCAAGAAGTATTACTCATGACAGATGTGGACTGGAAGCTTACGCAATGGTAGCAACCATTAATACAATTGGGTCATGCCATATATATGGCATGCAGTCTCCATTCCATTACTCTGCTTGCTACAAGTGGAACAGTGTGGTGAATAGTTGGACTCTCATCCCCACCCTAGCAAGAAAAGAAATACAAGGTCATAGAGCTAACACAAAGGGGTCCAGGTTGGCTACCCATTATATGCCTATCTACTTCTACTAACAGACTAACCTTCACTGAGGTGCCACAGTGAGGTCACATGGAGCCAGAATTAATCTGGACTAGAGGTATCAGTTGATGTGACTTATGTTATTCATGACATTTTAAAATCAAAGTATACTACATTATCAGTATATTATTATTATTATAGCTTTTATATAGCGCTACTTTCATGCTTATAGCATGCTCAGAGCGCTTAGTCCAATCTCATTTGTGGACCGTGGGGGGAGGGGGTATCTAGGAGTTGGTTTTCCGTGCTGCCTTTAGGTGCTCAGTAAACACAACTCTGCCCGAGTCGGGTGTCGAACCTCGAGCCCCTTCTAGGTAGCCAAGTTCAAGCACATTTGGCCTCTCAACCACGCTATGTTATTTACAAAAAGAACCTTGTATTATCTTTGCTGTGTCTAAACCGCCCATATTCATATATTTTGGTGTGTCTTGTTGCAAATCTTCAATAGCAATGAAAATGAAATATTTTGGAAACAAAATGTGAGGTAAGATAATCAGAATAAGTTTCCATAATAAATGCTGAAGTGAAGTCTCTTAAAACTAATCAAAATCCCAATTTAATTTCCTTAATAGCTGAGAGCCTTTTTGAAAGGCTCTGTTGTCAGTAATATATCATTAATATAATCTGGTTTTCTTCTCCTGATCTTTTGATACCCTAATGTTAGTAAAGAACCATAATTTTACAAATTGTCACAAGTGTAAAGTTCAATGGTTTTTCAAAGAAAAACTAAAAATAATAAGTACTCCTACACAATCTAATATAAATGCCTACTTTGTTGGTCATTTCATAGTAAAATTGCTGAGAAGCTACTGTAGTGAAATTAGAATTATGAACACTTATAAATGCTTTTCAAGTGATAAGTCTTTGTTGATCATTTAAAAAAAAAACATTGAGTAAACTTTTACTTTTCATTAATTTTTAACATGAAAATGAATTATCTTGAAAAATTAAACACCAATTACTTGAGGATTACTTTGAGACAGCTTTCTATAAAAGTTATAATATTAAAATATGAACAATGTTATATTAGATGGCTACAAAAAGTCTTGTTCATTACAGTTTAAACAATATAATATTGTTAACTATAGAGCTTAAATAACAAAATCTATCAAAAGGTTTTTAATATTTAGTGAAAGTTTGTCTCTTAAGAACTCCTTCATTAATAAATGGAGACACAGTGGCTGAGCAGTAAAGTGCTTGGCTTCTGAACCAGAAGTCCTGGGCTTAATTTCTAGTGAACCCTGGGATTTTTAATTTTGGGATCTTTGGGCACCTGAGTCCACCTAGCTCTAATGGGTACCTGACATTAGTGGAGGAAAACTTAACCATGGGCCACAGAAAAAGGTGACTTTTACATCATCTGACCCCTAGATCACAAGGTCTGAAAGAGAAACTTTTTTTTTTATTAATGAATGGTCATGAAGAAAAATCTTATTAGAGCAATCATTGGCTTTTTCTGCATAAAATGTAGAAATATGTAGATCACAACTGGGCCTGTGTAACCAGAGACTGCAGTATTCTGTCTAGAATATATGCTTTTTTATAATAAAAAGATATTTCAACTTGTATTTATTATGTAGGTCACAGCTGGGGCTGCTTAGCCATGGGAAATAATTCATTCCTCATTAATCTTTGGACTTGAAGGGCAAGCTATATTATTATTATTATTATGTCAAATAGTTTTCTGTAAGTATGGGATGTGGTGACCAAGCAGTAAAATACTTGGCTTCCAGACTGATGGATTTCAAGCTCAATGACTGGGATTTTGAACTTATGGTAAAACATGCTTAAGTCTATCCAATTCTTAAGTGTACCTGACTTACATGTCAGGAGTAAAGGTTTTTTTATCATTGTGCTGACCACATTCACTCTCATTAGCCATTGCCATATAAAGAGATAAGCTTTACATCATCTGTCTCCATTGTTTACAAGATCTGATCTTTTATGATTGGTATCTGATGAATTAAAAGCTACATAATGATGAAAATGTAATTAGTGGAGGGGTAGACCCAATGGTTTTTAAACTGAATATCTTAAGTTTGAATCTTAATGGAAACTACCTAGTTAATGTTTGGCTTTAGAAACTAAAATGTTTTATTATTTTAAATGTTTCCTTAAGAGCAATAAATGGACGAGTTCAACAAACCATCTTTGAGTCAAATACCAGTTTGTTCTTTTCACTTATTTCTGTCACTTTGTTCTGAAACTTTTTTTGTATAATCTGTTTGTAATTTTCTAATCTTTATCTCTTTATGTTGATGTAAATGATCTATACATCACTTTTTTTTGATGATGGCATCTTAATGAATTGTACCCGAATATAGAATATATTTTAGTCAAATTAGAATTGGAATCAAACAAAATTCAAACTAGAATGACATTGAAGCTAAATGTAACATAAAAAGTGTTTTTTTTAAAGATTGCATTATGAAATACAATTCTGAAAGAAAGGCATCTCAAAATACAATTATGAAAGCATTAAAAGGAATATCTTAACCTCAATTCTAGTTTAAAGGGACTTAATGTATTAGAAATAAGTAATTTAATAACATGGTTTACTATATCATTATTATTAGACTTATCTATTACATTTACCAGGATTTATTTCTTTGAAGAGGAAAATTTACGTTCTTAGAACCTCCCGCGCCATTTGGGGGATTGGGCAGCAATGTTCCCACAAATTTCTGTCATTGGCAATGTCTGAAGCCTCTTCCCACCTGGTGTTCACTGCTCTGAGGTTCTCCATAAAAGTATGGTGTCAAGTTATATGAGGATGCCCCTGTTTGACTTTCGTTGTATTGGTCAACCATGTCATTGCAACTCTTGGTATGCATAATTCAATTTGCCAGAGAAACGTCCTGCATACCTCATTCAACACTCTGTCACAACCTCACTAAGTGGTCGACTCCCAGTTTGGCATAGGATTACTTTGTTTGAGACCTGATCTCTATAACTGACTCCTAAAATCTTTGTTGAGGAAAATAGGCTCAAAGAAATATGTTCTTATAGTTTTCTTTTAACTTGTTATACATTTCACACATGTTCTAGTTGATTCTAAAAGTCATTTCAGTTCAGAATTCACTTTCACCTTTCCCTTAGTCTGTTGGATCAATGGGACACCACACTTACCAGTCTCCCTCCATTGCTCTCTCTTTCACCAGATTAGAGTCTCTTCAATAGACAAGCCAGTCCGTTCTTTAATGTTTTCACAATGCCTCTTCTGTCCAACTTTTCTGTCTTTGAAGATGTGAAGACTATTTTTCTTTTTGCAGTTAATTACTTTTCAACAATTATTTCATGCAGTTTTGAGCTCAAATATTTTTCTGTAGCACAGAGTTTCTTCTTACATTGTTTGCATATCTAATTTTATTCTCTTCATTCTCTCAATCCTTTAGTGGGTGTAAATTGTCCTATTTTACACTGACCTGCAGTAAACCAAATTTCCATTATTTCCACTTTGATATCTTTGTTAATCTGCCTCTCTTGGGGGTTGAGGGGTTCAATCCAACTTAGAATAGAAGTAGATTAGGGCCTTTATCACAAAAATATATCATTTCTTTTTTTTTCTTATTGACTGATGTCTTTGTGGATCTGTTCTTCTCTTGGGGAGGAGAGGTTCAATCCAACTTAGACTCTAGAATTAGAATAGGACCTTTATCACTACAATCAATTCTTTTCCTTGTTATTTTTCTATTTGAATGATGTCTTTGTGGATCTGTTCTTCTCTTGGGGAGGAGAGGCTCAAGCCAACTTAGACTCTAGAATTAGAATAGGACCTTTATCACTACAATTAATTCTTTTCCTTGTTATTTTTCTATTTGACTAATGTCTTTGTGGATCTGTTCCTCTCTTGGGGAGGAGGGGTTCTAGAATTAGAATAGGGCCTTTATCACTATAACTAAGTCATTTCTGTTAGTATTCTATTTTTATTGATGTATTCATTGATTTGTTCTTTTCTTTGGGAGGAAGGGTTCAGTTCAAATAGATGAATGAATGAATAGGATCATTTTTTGGATAATTCTTTTTTTTTTTTTAAACTGCTTCTGATCAAGACATCATGATGATTTTTCCATAATTACAAATTTTCCTCTCAACTATTTCATGCCTATCAACTTTGTTGATTTAATAGCTTCTCTTTAACTTGGAACTGGAAATTTAGACCAACTTCAAAACATGCTAATTGCTTTTTAGGACTGTTAACTGCTTCACAAAAAAAATAATAGTGATTAAGACAAATTCTAACATTGCAATGTGCCATAACAATAGAACTATTCTGTTTTTGCCTGAACTGATTATTACTTCTGAACTGGTGTATACTTCCCTTTTAGAAAAGTGGCTGAGAATAATTCGGAAACTACACAAGTTAAACAAGTCCTTTTTAGGGCTAGTACCTCTTCAAAAAAAGATTCTACTCATTTCAACTTCTATAAGCACTACAACATAACATATGGAATATATTAATTAGCTTTAGAAGTGTATTGGGCCCTTTTTAGGGCCAGTAGGAGGAAAGTGCTACTAATTAAGACTACATAAGAAAGTATAATGTAACAAATGGATTATATCTATTCACATCTACAGAAGTACACCCGGGTCCTTTTCAGGGCCATGTAAAATCGCCTGCTAGAAATAAATTTGATACTGATCTGGATAATATAAAGACTGAGGAAATAAAACTTAAACAATATAGATATATTGACAAGTACAGAAGTTAAGTCCTTTTTAAGTCCAGTATCAACCTGATGAACATTGAGTAATACTGAATATTATGAAATATTTCTTTTCAACTTCAAATGGATAAATAAAACCTTGGATAATGTCTAAGTGTTAAAGCCACCATCAACTAGAACCAGAACAGGTCATTACAATCCAAAATGAAAAGCTATTTTTAGAGCCATGACTAGATTTTCAGTACAAAGATAGAATTATGAAAACTAGGAGCTTCACACTTCAAATTACTGTCCTGAAAAGCTGTAAGCAATGATATAGTCATCTATTTTTCCTAAACTAAAAAAAAAACAGAAACTTTTCAAGCAGAAAACTATTAAATATATCTCAGGATTCACTCATATCTTACCTTTCTGACCAGTTTCTTTTCTAATATAAACTTGATCTTTGATTTTCTTGTAGTTGAAGACATATGTTGGTTAAGAAATCACAAATATTAAACAAGATTCTTAGAAGCAGTATAGGCTTATCTGAACATATTATTTACTTGTGACTATTATCTACTATTATATATATATTGCTTATCTTGATGACGGTTTGATGATAATCACTTTAGTCATCAATATTCTTCGAAAGATTATATCTAAATGATACTTCTTCTTCTAGCCAGCTTTTTGCTGCTGAGCTGTGAGTTCTTTTGCAGACTGTGCCAAGGAAAAATAGTGTGCTTTCTCTTCAGTTGTTCAGCACTGCCTTACAGGGTGTTGCCTACAAGCCTGATAATGAACTTGTTCAATAATATCCTCTTACTAGACCCTTTCATATAGTTGGCTTCATTTATTCAGTTCATAAAATTGGTTTTGTTTCTGGGTTTGTTTTTTTCAGTGCAGTCTCTTCTGATATGCATGTCTTTTCTTTGAACCATTTTTTGTCAAGCTGAAAATGTTTTATATGAGCTATTCATCTTATTTTCTTGTACTTTTCTTATCTTATCTTATCTTATATAATACAGACGTTACTTCAAAAAAGAAGATGATTACGTCCTACGCGTCATGCATTTAGTCATGCATATTAACCAATATCTTTAGATCCTAGTATGAATATTCTTAATCAAAGAAATAATTAATTGATCAATGTTACAGAAAGAGTCATTAAAAACCATGATTATTAAATCATATCTATTTGAGGGCTATTGTAAAGAGGTCATTCAAATGTAGCTATTTAAAAAAAAAAAAGTCAATTAAGCTAAATCAAATTAATTTAAAATAGTATTTTTTTCAGTTCAATTTCATTTGAATGAATAAATAAACAATTACTTTAAGTAGCTGATTCAGAATCTAACTTAAAAGCTTGCTTCTATTGCCCAGATTTTTTTAAAGCTTGACATTTAAGTTTTTCTTATGCATTAGATGCTTTCATGCTGTCAGAGCATTCTTTATAAGCTCTGACCAAACACATTCTTGAGCATTCTCTTTGGATGGCAATAGGGGATTTTCTGCTGACTTTAAAAACATATCTTATTTTAATTTAAATCATAAGTTGAAATTACTAGCCACCATTAAGATTCAATGCTCATGTTAGCAGCCATTTAATTTATGGTTAATAAACCAAATACTTTACAATAAATATTCTTCGAAAGATTATATCTAAATGATACTTCTTCTTCTAGCCAGCTTTTTGCTGCTGAGCTGTGAGTTCTTTTGCAGACTGTGCCAAGGAAAAATAGTGTGCTTTCTCTTCAGTTGTTCAGCACTGCCTTACAGGGTGTTGGTTATGTTGGGTTGAAATAGAAGTATGGTCTGCCTAAGATGGATTAGGAAGGGGCATTCAAAGAGGATGTGGTTCATGGTTTCATAAGGGTTGGTGCAAGTCTACAATAGGGTAGGTGTGTGGAATTTATTTTGTTAAGATGGTAATTTAAGAGGTGTGTGTCCTGTTCTTAGTTTAAAGATTGTAGATTGCTCTTTGCGGGGAAGGAAATTAATACTGTCTAGTTTGTTTGGCATGGTCATTTTTTTGTACATGGCTCTGCCATCTAAATGATATAGATGTACATGTACTCTGGTGATCCCAAGCAGAGCAAAACATTTTGATAGTCCCAGGTCAAAATAACCAAGCAATTGAAGGGTAGTGTCTAAAGATAAATAAATGTTGAACAACACAATTTGAGAATGTTCATATGAGCAGCCACATTTTTTATACTGATAAACCAAATACTCTTTAGGTATAACATTTTAAAATAATCTTTATTGTAAAGATGCTGGTAGTTAAAATAGTGCCATGGATGTACCTAAAACTTAGTGACCCATGGGCAGATCCAGTGGAGGGGGAAGGTTTGGATGTTCATCCCCCTTTTTTCAAAATAAAATGTCACTTGTTATTGGGTTAAATTATTTAAGTTCATATATGAGAAATCATGAACATCCTGAGAAAAACTAAAGCAAACATGTCACCAGATTTTATGGGCTTAGTTTAGCCAGGTCCCACCTCGTAAAATGGCGACTCCATTACTAAAATGTGATTTTTGACTTGCACTTTTTAGTTACAGAAAAAAAAGAGTTAAAAAGTTAAAAAGAAAAACTAAAGCAAAATAGTCACCAAAGTCCATAATGTTTTAAGTTTTCATCCCCCCCCTTTCCCCCCCCCCCCCCCCCCCCCCCCCCCCCCAAAAAAAAAAAAAAAGAAATTACATTTCTTTTCCTACCAGTCGCTGGCTGGAATGATAAAAGGCTGTGAATAGTTTTTCTTATATTGGACCTGCACTTTTTTTATGGTTAGAAGAAAGGCAGGACATTACACTGTAGACACATCAGAAAAATGCATTTCAGAATACATGAAAAAATGCTACTAAAGATTCACCTCTAAAGAGAAAATAAACAGACTAACTGTAATGAACACTCATTATGTAAACTTAGAGTGTATATAAATATATGTACATTATAAATGTACAAAATAATTATTCACCCTCCTGAAAAAATATCCTGGCTATGCCCATATGTTCCCTAAGTATACCAAAAATGAATAGAATCGATTAGGGGGGTGCCTCAAGATAAATGAATGTCAAACACAAAAACTAAATACATTTCACCTGATATGTGCCCATCACATCCTCAGTGCCAGGTGATAGTTCAAGATGTCCAAAGTCCAGATGTCCTCAGCATGCAATCATTCCTTATCCATTAGTGACCATGATAAGTGTTGTGTGTAGTACATGATGTATGAACTTATACTTTCTCAAGAAGATGATTTTTGATTGGTTGGTGTCTGACCATCTGGCTGACCACTGCTTTAGGTTTATCAATATCTAATGGAGGCCTAAGATTTCTGCTGGTCAAGTTGCTTATGCACCAGTACTTTGGATGGGGAACTCTGAAGGTTATGAAAAAACACAGAATAGATAAGAACGCTCTGGCGTTTCTCCATTTCCTAAACATTTGTGTCATTATGTATTCCAATCTTTCTGCTAATTTCAAACTAAACTCTTTTCCCCTGTGTTACTTTTCTAAACTTTTTGTATTTAATAAAGATTAGCTTAAATATGAAATTAGTAAAGAGATTCTTTTAAAAAAATCTACTATTAGACATTTTTTAAAAAGTATTTTTCAGATTACCTTCAAGACAAGAATTATACATGTACTCATATGAAGATGTTCAAGATAACTTTATATGTCACTGGAACATTGTGATTAAGGTGCAGTTAGTTTTAAGTTATTACACCATTGATTGTCTTTTATGTCAGTCTTGTTTTTTAATTTGTGGAAATGTTACTTGGACATTCCTATTTAGAAGTAAAAAAAGTTGAGTTAAAATAGTTCAGATCTTTTGGTTATTTCCCTTTTTTAGTTCAGATAGAATATATTTATATCTAGTTATAGTTTTTTTGGAGTTTAGTTTTACCTTTTCAGTATTTAGTTTTTATTTAAATCTTTTGGAGAAAAATTTTAATTCTTTTAGTTTAAGAGTAATTTTTTCAGAGGGTTCCAGTCCAAGACAGTATTCTTTGGAAGTGAAAAAGGTGAGATCTTTTGGTTATTTCCTTTTTTTTAATTTTAGAAATATTTAAATATTTGTAGATACCAGTTAGTCCCAAAGTAAAATTTCCCTTCACACCTTGCAATCCATAGGAAAGATTATGTACACGTCATCTGTTTCTGTGGCCCTCAGGTAATGAGGGTGTCATGTGGCCAGCACAACGACCGGCCACCTTTATTTTTCTCCTTCTTATGTTAAGTAACTATTACAGCTAGGTGGACTTAATAGCAATAAAAGATCCCAAAATTTTTAATCCCCTCATTTTAAAAGGATTCATACCTGGGACCTATAGTTCAGAAGCCGAGAGTTTAACTGCTAAACTAATAATTAGCCCCATGAATTCACTAAAAAATTTTAAAAATAATTTTATTCTGTAAGTGCAGATGAATATTTTTATATTAGTTTCAACACAATAACTATTCTGTTAAAGATCAAGAAACAAAGAAGTGAAGAGAACTCTCCAGAACTGTACATGTCATTGTGACATTACCATTAAGGTGAAGTTATTTAAACATTATGCTTTTTTCATGTAATATCCTTTTTTGTTAGTGAATTTTGTTGTCTTGGCGGCCGTCAACAAATGTTTTCATTTTGTCTTCAATCGTCCATTTAGTGCATGCTTTTTTATATTTTTTAAAGTTGTTTTTAAAGTTTACTTTCATTCTTTCAGTATATAATTTTGTTTAAATCTTATGGAGAAAAAGTCTAATTCTATTAGTTTGAAAGTATTATTTTCAGAGGTTTCCAGTCAAAGACAGTCTTATTTGGAAGTGAAAAAGGTGTGATCTTTTGGTTATTTCCTTTTTTTTTTAAATTTAAGAAATAATATATTTAAATATTTGTAGATACTAGTTAGTCCCAAAGTAAAATTTCCCTTCACACCTTGCAATTCATAGGAAAGATACTGACTGCTCAGCCACCATACCTCCTAATGAGCCCCTTGAATTCACTAAAAATGTTTGAAATAATTTTATTCTGTAAGTGCAGATGAATATTTTTATATTAATTTCAACACAATAACTATTCTGTTTAAGATGAAGAAACAAGGAAGTGAAGAGAGCTCTCCAGAACTGTACATGTCATTGTGACATTACCATTAAGGTGAAGTTATTTAAACATTATTCGTTTTTCATATAATATCCTTTTTTGTTAGTGAATTGTGTTGTCTTGGCGGCCGTCAACAAATGTTTTCATTTTGTCTTCAATCGTCCATTTAGTGCATGCTTTTTTGTATTTTTTAAAGTTGTTTTTAAAGTTTACTTTCATTCTTTCAGTATATAATTTTTGTTTAAATCTTATGGAGAAAAAGTCTAATTCTTTTAGTTTGAAAGTATTATTTTCAGAGGTTTCCAGTCAAAGACAGTCTTATTTGGAAGTGAAAAAGGTGTGATCTTTTGGTTATTTCCTTTTTTTTTTTTAATTTAAGAAATAATATATTTAAATATTTGTAGATACTACTTAGTCCCAAAGTAAAATTTCCCTTCACACCTTGCAATTCATAGGAAAGATAATGTTCAAGTCATCTGTTTCTGTGGCCCTCAGGTAATGAGGGTGTCATGTGGCCAGCACAACGACCGACCACCTTTATTTTTCTCCTTCTTATGTTAAGTTACTATAAGAGCTGGGTGGACGTAGAAACAATGAAAGATCCCAAAATTTAAAATCCCTCATTTCACAAGGATTCAAACTTTGGACCTCTAGTTCAGAAGCCGGGTGTTTGACTGCTCAGCCACCATACCTCCTAATGAGCCCCTTGAATTCACTAAAAATGTTTGAAATAATTTTATTCTGTAAGTGCAGATGAATATTTTTATATTAATTTCAACACAATAACTATTCTGTTTAAGATGAAGAAACAAGGAAGTGAAGAGAGCTCTCCAGAACTGTACATGTCATTGTGATATTACCATTAAGGTGAAGTTATTTAAACATTATTCGTTTTTCATATAATATCCTTTTTTGTTAGTGAATTGTGTTGTCTTGGCGGCCGTCAACAAATGTTTTCATTTTTTCTTCAATCGTCCATTTAGTGCATGCTTTTTTGTATTTTTTAAAGTTGTTTTTAAAGTTTACTTTCATTCTTTCAGTATATAATTTTTGTTTAAATCTTATGGAGAAAAAGTCTAATTCTTTTAGTTTGAAAGTATTATTTTCAGAGGTTTCCAGTCAAAGACAGTCTTATTTGGAAGTGAAAAAGGTGTGATCTTTTGGTTATTTCCTTTTTTTTTTTTTAATTTAAGAAATAATATATTTAAATATTTGTAGATACTAGTTAGTCCCAAAGTAAAATTTCCCTTCACACCTTGCAATTCATAGGAAAGATAATGTTCAAGTCATCTGTTTCTGTGGCCCTCAGGTAATGAGGGTGTCATGTGGCCAGCACAACGACCGACCACCTTTATTTTTCTCCTTCTTATGTTAAGTTACTATAAGAGCTGGGTGGACGTAGAAACAATGAAAGATCCCAAAATTTAAAATCCCTCATTTCACAAGGATTCAAACTTTGGACCTATAGTTCAGAAGCCGGGTGTTTGACTGCTCAGCCACCATACCTCCTAATGAGCCCCTTGAATTCACTAAAAATGTTTGAAATAATTTTATTCTGTAAGTGCAGATGAATATTTTTATATTAATTTCAACACAATAACTATTCTGTTTAAGATGAAGAAACAAGGAAGTGAAGAGAGCTCTCCAGAACTGTACATGTCATTGTGACATTACCATTAAGGTGAAGTTATTTAAACATTATTCGTTTTTCATATAATATCCTTTTTTGTTAGTGAATTGTGTTGTCTTGGCGGCCGTCAACAAATGTTTTCATTTTGTCTTCAATCGTCCATTTAGTGCATGCTTTTTTGTATTTTTTAAAGTTGTTTTTAAAGTTTACTTTCATTCTTTCAGTATATAATTTTTGTTTAAATCTTATGGAGAAAAAGTCTAATTCTTTTAGCTTGAAAGTATTATTTTCAGAGGTTTCCAGTCAAAGACAGTCTTATTTGGAAGTGAAAAAGGTGTGATCTTTTGGTTATTTCCTTTTTTTTTTTTAATTTAAGAAATAATATATTTAAATATTTGTAGATACTAGTTAGTCCCAAAGTAAAATTTCCCTTCACACCTTGCAATTCATAGGAAAGATAATGTTCAAGTCATCTGTTTCTGTGGCCCTCAGGTAATGAGGGTGTCATGTGGCCAGCACAACGACCGACCACCTTTATTTTTCTCCTTCTTATGTTAAGTTACTATAAGAGCTGGGTGGACGTAGAAACAATGAAAGATCCCAAAATTTAAAATCCCTCATTTCACAAGGATTCAAACTTTGGACCTATAGTTCAGAAGCCGGGTGTTAGACTGCTCAGCCACCATACCTCCTAATGAGCCCCTTGAATTCACTAAAAATGTTTGAAATAATTTTATTCTGTAAGTGCAGATGAATATTTTTATATTAATTTCAACACAATAACTATTCTGTTTAAGATGAAGAAACAAGGAAGTGAAGAGAGCTCTCCAGAACTGTACATGTCATTGTGACATTACCATTAAGGTGAAGTTATTTAAACATTATTCGTTTTTCATATAATATCCTTTTTTGTTAGTGAATTGTGTTGTCTTGGCGGCCGTCAACAAATGTTTTCATTTTGTCTTCAATCGTCCATTTAGTGCATGCTTTTTTGTATTTTTTAAAGTTGTTTTTAAAGTTTACTTTCATTCTTTCAGTATATAATTTTTGTTTAAATCTTATGGAGAAAAAGTCTAATTCTTTTAGTTTGAAAGTATTATTTTCAGAGGTTTCCAGTCAAAGACAGTCTTATTTGGAAGTGAAAAAGGTGTGATCTTTTGGTTATTTCCTTTTTTTTTTTTAATTTAAGAAATAATATATTTAAATATTTGTAGATACTAGTTAGTCCCAAAGTAAAATTTCCCTTCACACCTTGCAATTCATAGGAAAGATAATGTTCAAGTCATCTGTTTCTGTGGCCCTCAGGTAATGAGGGTGTCATGTGGCCAGCACAATGACCGACCACCTTTATTTTTCTCCTTCTTATGTTAAGTTACTATAAGAGCTGGGTGGACTTAGAAACAATGAAAGATCCCAAAATTTAAAATCCCTCATTTCACAAGGATTCAAACTTTGGACCTCTAGTTCAGAAGCCGGGTGTTTGACTGCTCAGCCACCATACCTCCTAATGAGCCCCTTGAATTCACTAAAAATGTTTGAAATAATTTTATTCTGTAAGTGCAGATGAATATTTTTATATTAATTTCAACACAATAACTATTCTGTTTAAGATGAAGAAACAAGGAAGTGAAGAGAGCTCTCCAGAACTGTACATGTCATTGTGACATTACCATTAAGGTGAAGTTATTTAAACATTATTCGTTTTTCATATAATATCCTTTTTTGTTAGTGAATTGTGTTGTCTTGGCGGCCGTCAACAAATGTTTTCATTTTGTCTTCAATCGTCCATTTAGTGCATGCTTTTTTGTATTTTTTAAAGTTGTTTTTAAAGTTTACTTTCATTCTTTCAGTATATAATTTTTGTTTAAATCTTATGGAGAAAAAGTCTAATTCTTTTAGTTTGAAAGTATTATTTTCAGAGGTTTTCAGTCAAAGACAGTCTTATTTGGAAGTGAAAAAGGTGTGATCTTTTGGTTATTTCCTTTTTTTTTTTTAATTTAAGAAATAATATATTTAAATATTTGTAGATACTAGTTAGTCCCAAAGTAAAATTTCCCTTCACACCTTGCAATTCATAGGAAAGATAATGTTCAAGTCATCTGTTTCTGTGGCCCTCAGGTAATGAGGGTGTCATGTGGCCAGCACAACGACCGACCACCTTTATTTTTCTCCTTCTTATGTTAAGTTACTATAAGAGCTGGGTGGACGTAGAAACAATGAAAGATCCCAAAATTTAAAATCCCTCATTTCACAAGGATTCAAACTTTGGACCTATAGTTCAGAAGCCGGGTGTTTGACTGCTCAGCCACCATACCTCCTAATGAGCCCCTTGAATTCACTAAAAATGTTTGAAATAATTTTATTCTGTAAGTGCAGATGAATATTTTTATATTAATTTCAACACAATAACTATTCTGTTTAAGATGAAGAAACAAGGAAGTGAAGAGAGCTCTCCAGAACTGTACATGTCATTGTGACATTACCATTAAGGTGAAGTTATTTAAACATTATTCGTTTTTCATATAATATCCTTTTTTGTTAGTGAATTGTGTTGTCTTGGCGGCCGTCAACAAATGTTTTCATTTTGTCTTCCATTGTCCATTTAGTGCATGCTTTTTTGTATTTTTTAAAGTTGTTTTTAAAGTTTACTTTCATTCTTTCAGTATATAATTTTTGTTTAAATCTTATGGAGAAAAAGTCTAATTCTTTTAGTTTGAAAGTATTATTTTCAGAGGTTTCCAGTCAAAGACAGTCTTATTTGGAAGTGAAAAAGGTGTGATCTTTTGGTTATTTCCTTTTTTTTTTTTAATTTAAGAAATAATATATTTAAATATTTGTAGATACTAATTAGTCCCAAAGTAAAATTTCCCTTCACACCTTGCAATTCATAGGAAAGATAATGTTCAAGTCATCTGTTTCTGTGGCCCTCAGGTAATGAGGGTGTCATGTGGCCAGCACAACGACCGACCACCTTTATTTTTCTCCTTCTTATGTTAAGTTACTATAAGAGCTGGGTGGACGTAGAAACAATGAAAGATCCCAAAATTTAAAATCCCTCATTTCACAAGGATTCAAACTTTGGACCTATAGTTCAGAAGCCGGGTGTTTGACTGCTCAGCCACCATACCTCCTAATGAGCCCCTTGAATTCACTAAAAATGTTTGAAATAATTTTATTCTGTAAGTGCAGATGAATATTTTTATATTAATTTCAACACAATAACTATTCTGTTTAAGATGAAGAAACAAGGAAGTGAAGAGAGCTCTCCAGAACTGTACATGTCATTGTGACATTACCATTAAGGTGAAGTTATTTAAACATTATTCGTTTTTCATATAATATCCTTTTTTGTTAGTGAATTGTGTTGTCTTGGCGGCCGTCAACAAATGTTTTCATTTTGTCTTCAATCGTCCATTTAGTGCATGCTTTTTTGTATTTTTTAAAGTTGTTTTTAAAGTTTACTTTCATTCTTTCAGTATATAATTTTTGTTTAAATCTTATGGAGAAAAAGTCTAATTCTTTTAGTTTGAAAGTATTATTTTCAGAGGTTTCCAGTCAAAGACAGTCTTATTTGGAAGTGAAAAAGGTGTGATCTTTTGGTTATTTCCTTTTTTTTTTTTAATTTAAGAAATAATATATTTAAATATTTGTAGATACTAGTTAGTCCCAAAGTAAAATTTCCCTTCACACCTTGCAATTCATAGGAAAGATAATGTTCAAGTCATCTGTTTCTGTGGCCCTCAGGTAATGAGGGTGTCATGTGGCCAGCACAACGACCGACCACCTTTATTTTTCTCCTTCTTATGTTAAGTTACTATAAGAGCTGGGTGGACGTAGAAACAATGAAAGATCCCAAAATTTAAAATCCCTCATTTCACAAGGATTCAAACTTTGGACCTATAGTTCAGAAGCCGGGTGTTTGACTGCTCAGCCACCATACCTCCTAATGAGCCCCTTGAATTCACTAAAAATGTTTGAAATAATTTTATTCTGTAAGTGCAGATGAATATTTTTATATTAATTTCAACACAATAACTATTCTGTTTAAGATGAAGAAACAAGGAAGTGAAGAGAGCTCTCCAGAACTGTACATGTCATTGTGACATTACCATTAAGGTGAAGTTATTTAAACATTATGCTTTTTTCATATAATATCCTTTTTTGTTAGTGAATTGTGTTGTCTTGGCGGCCGTCAACAAATGTTTTCATTTTGTCTTCAATCGTCCATTTAGTGCATGCTTTTTTATATTTTTTAAAGTTGTTTTTAAAGTTTACTTTCATTCTTTCAGTATATAATTTTTGTTTAAATCTTATGGAGAAAAAGTCTAATTCTTTTAGTTTGAAAGTATTATTTTCAGAGGTTTCCAGTCAAAGACAGTCTTATTTGGAAGTGAAAAAGGTGTGATCTTTTGGTTATTTCCTTTTTTTTTTTTAATTTAAGAAATAATATATTTAAATATTTGTAGATACTAGTTAGTCCCAAAGTAAAATTTCCCTTCACACCTTGCAATTCATAGGAAAGATAATGTTCAAGTCATCTGTTTCTGTGGCCCTCAGGTAATGAGGGTGTCATGTGGCCAGCACAACGACCGACCACCTTTATTTTTCTCCTTCTTATGTTAAGTTACTATAAGAGCTGGGTGGACGTAGAAACAATGAAAGATCCCAAAATTTAAAATCCCTCATTTCACAAGGATTCAAACTTTGGACCTATAGTTCAGAAGCCGGGTGTTTGACTGCTCAGCCACCATACCTCCTAATGAGCCCCTTGAATTCACTAAAAATGTTTGAAATAATTTTATTCTGTAAGTGCAGATGAATATTTTTATATTAATTTCAACACAATAACTATTCTGTTTAAGATGAAGAAACAAGGAAGTGAAGAGAGCTCTCCAGAACTGTACATGTCATTGTGACATTACCATTAAGGTGAAGTTATTTAAACATTATGCTTTTTTCATATAATATCCTTTTTTGTTAGTGAATTGTGTTGTCTTGGCGGCCGTCAACAAATGTTTTCATTTTGTCTTCAATCGTCCATTTGGTGCATGCTTTTTTATATTTTTTAAAGTTGTTTTTAAAGTTTACTTTCATTCTTTCAGTATATAATTTTTGTTTAAATCTTGTGGAGAAAAAGTCTAATTCTTTTAGTTTGAAAGTATTATTTTCAGAAGTTTCCAGTCAAAGACAGTCTTATTTGGAAGTGAAAAAGGTGTGATCTTTTTTTTATTTCCTTTTTTTTTTTTAATTTAAGAAATAATATATTTAAATATTTGTAGATACTAGTTAGTCCCAAAGTAAAATTTCCCTTCACACCTTGCAATTCATAGGAAAGATAATGTTCAAGTCATCTGTTTCTGTGGCCCTCAGGTAATGAGGGTGTCATGTGGCCAGCACAACGACCGACCACCTTTATTTTTCTCCTTCTTATGTTAAGTTACTATAAGAGCTGGGTGGACGTAGAAACAATGAAAGATCCCAAAATTTAAAATCCCTCATTTCACAAGGATTCAAAATTTGGACCTATAGTTCAGAAGCCTGGTGTTTGACTGCTCAGCCACCATACCTCCTAATGAGCCCCTTGAATTCACTAAAAATGTTTGAAATAATTTTATTCTGTAAGTGCAGATGAATATTTTTATATTAATTTCAACACAATAACTATTCTGTTTAAGATGAAGAAACAAGGAAGTGAAGAGAGCTCTCCAGAACTGTACATGTCATTGTGACATTACCATTAAGGTGAAGTTATTTAAACATTATGCTTTTTTCATATAATATCCTTTTTTGTTTGTTAATTGTGTTGTCTTGGCGGCCGTCAACAAATGTTTTCATTTTGTCTTCAATCGTCCATTTAGTGCATGCTTTTTTATATTTTTTAAAGTTGTTTTTAAAGTTTACTTTCATTCTTTCAGTATATAATTTTTGTTTAAATCTTATGGAGAAAAAGTCTAATTCTTTTAGTTTGAAAGTATTATTTTCAGAGGTTTCCAGTCAAAGACAGTCTTATTTGGAAGTGAAAAAGGTGTGATCTTTTGGTTATTTCCTTTTTTTTTTTTAATTTAAGAAATAATATATTTAAATATTTGTAGATACTAGTTAGTCCCAAAGTAAAATTTCCCTTCACACCTTGCAATTCATAGGAAAGATAATGTTCAAGTCATCTGTTTCTGTGGCCCTCAGGTAATGAGGGTGTCATGTGGCCAGCACAACGACCGACCACCTTTATTTTTCTCCTTCTTATGTTAAGTTACTATAAGAGCTGGGTGGACGTAGAAACAATGAAAGATCCCAAAATTTAAAATCCCTCATTTCACAAGGATTCAAACTTTGGACCTATAGTTCAGAAGCCGGGTGTTTGACTGCTCAGCCACCATACCTCCTAATGAGCCCCTTGAATTCACTAAAAATGTTTGAAATAATTTTATTCTGTAAGTGCAGATGAATATTTTTATATTAATTTCAACACAATAACTATTCTGTTTAAGATGAAGAAACAAGGAAGTGAAGAGAGCTCTCCAGAACTGTACATGTCATTGTGACATTACCATTAAGGTGAAGTTATTTAAACATTATTCGTTTTTCATATAATATCCTTTTTTGTTAGTGAATTGTGTTGTCTTGGCGGCCGTCAACAAATGTTTTCATTTTGTCTTCCATTGTCCATTTAGTGCATGCTTTTTTGTATTTTTTAAAGTTGTTTTTAAAGTTTACTTTCATTCTTTCAGTATATAATTTTTGTTTAAATCTTATGGAGAAAAAGTCTAATTCTTTTAGTTTGAAAGTATTATTTTCAGAGGTTTCCAGTCAAAGACAGTCTTATTTGGAAGTGAAAAAGGTGTGATCTTTTGGTTATTTCCTTTTTTTTTTTTAATTTAAGAAATAATATATTTAAATATTTGTAGATACTAATTAGTCCCAAAGTAAAATTTCCCTTCACACCTTGCAATTCATAGGAAAGATAATGTTCAAGTCATCTGTTTCTGTGGCCCTCAGGTAATGAGGGTGTCATGTGGCCAGCACAACGACCGACCACCTTTATTTTTCTCCTTCTTATGTTAAGTTACTATAAGAGCTGGGTGGACGTAGAAACAATGAAAGATCCCAAAATTTAAAATCCCTCATTTCACAAGGATTCAAACTTTGGACCTATAGTTCAGAAGCCGGGTGTTTGACTGCTCAGCCACCATACCTCCTAATGAGCCCCTTGAATTCACTAAAAATGTTTGAAATAATTTTATTCTGTAAGTGCAGATGAATATTTTTATATTAATTTCAACACAATAACTATTCTGTTTAAGATGAAGAAACAAGGAAGTGAAGAGAGCTCTCCAGAACTGTACATGTCATTGTGACATTACCATTAAGGTGAAGTTATTTAAACATTATTCGTTTTTCATATAATATCCTTTTTTGTTAGTGAATTGTGTTGTCTTGGCGGCCGTCAACAAATGTTTTCATTTTGTCTTCAATCGTCCATTTAGTGCATGCTTTTTTGTATTTTTTAAAGTTGTTTTTAAAGTTTACTTTCATTCTTTCAGTATATAATTTTTGTTTAAATCTTATGGAGAAAAAGTCTAATTCTTTTAGTTTGAAAGTATTATTTTCAGAGGTTTCCAGTCAAAGACAGTCTTATTTGGAAGTGAAAAAGGTGTGATCTTTTGGTTATTTCCTTTTTTTTTTTTAATTTAAGAAATAATATATTTAAATATTTGTAGATACTAGTTAGTCCCAAAGTAAAATTTCCCTTCACACCTTGCAATTCATAGGAAAGATAATGTTCAAGTCATCTGTTTCTGTGGCCCTCAGGTAATGAGGGTGTCATGTGGCCAGCACAACGACCGACCACCTTTATTTTTCTCCTTCTTATGTTAAGTTACTATAAGAGCTGGGTGGACGTAGAAACAATGAAAGATCCCAAAATTTAAAATCCCTCATTTCACAAGGATTCAAACTTTGGACCTATAGTTCAGAAGCCGGGTGTTAGACTGCTCAGCCACCATACCTCCTAATGAGCCCCTTGAATTCACTAAAAATGTTTGAAATAATTTTATTCTGTAAGTGCAGATGAATATTTTTATATTAATTTCAACACAATAACTATTCTGTTTAAGATGAAGAAACAAGGAAGTGAAGAGAGCTCTCCAGAACTGTACATGTCATTGTGACATTACCATTAAGGTGAAGTTATTTAAACATTATGCTTTTTTCATATAATATCCTTTTTTGTTAGTGAATTGTGTTGTCTTGGCGGCCGTCAACAAATGTTTTCATTTTGTCTTCAATCGTCCATTTAGTGCATGCTTTTTTATATTTTTTAAAGTTGTTTTTAAAGTTTACTTTCATTCTTTCAGTATATAATTTTTGTTTAAATCTTATGGAGAAAAAGTCTAATTCTTTTAGTTTGAAAGTATTATTTTCAGAGGTTTCCAGTCAAAGACAGTCTTATTTGGAAGTGAAAAAGGTGTGATCTTTTGGTTATTTCCTTTTTTTTTTTTAATTTAAGAAATAATATATTTAAATATTTGTAGATACTAGTTAGTCCCAAAGTAAAATTTCCCTTCACACCTTGCAATTCATAGGAAAGATAATGTTCAAGTCATCTGTTTCTGTGGCCCTCAGGTAATGAGGGTGTCATGTGGCCAGCACAACGACCGACCACCTTTATTTTTCTCCTTCTTATGTTAAGTTACTATAAGAGCTGGGTGGACGTAGAAACAATGAAAGATCCCAAAATTTAAAATCCCTCATTTCACAAGGATTCAAACTTTGGACCTATAGTTCAGAAGCCGGGTGTTTGACTGCTCAGCCACCATACCTCCTAATGAGCCCCTTGAATTCACTAAAAATGTTTGAAATAATTTTATTCTGTAAGTGCAGATGAATATTTTTATATTAATTTCAACACAATAACTATTCTGTTTAAGATGAAGAAACAAGGAAGTGAAGAGAGCTCTCCAGAACTGTACATGTCATTGTGACATTACCATTAAGGTGAAGTTATTTAAACATTATGCTTTTTTCATATAATATCCTTTTTTGTTAGTGAATTGTGTTGTCTTGGCGGCCGTCAACAAATGTTTTCATTTTGTCTTCAATCGTCCATTTGGTGCATGCTTTTTTATATTTTTTAAAGTTGTTTTTAAAGTTTACTTTCATTCTTTCAGTATATAATTTTTGTTTAAATCTTGTGGAGAAAAAGTCTAATTCTTTTAGTTTGAAAGTATTATTTTCAGAAGTTTCCAGTCAAAGACAGTCTTATTTGGAAGTGAAAAAGGTGTGATCTTTTTTTTATTTCCTTTTTTTTTTTTAATTTAAGAAATAATATATTTAAATATTTGTAGATACTAGTTAGTCCCAAAGTAAAATTTCCCTTCACACCTTGCAATTCATAGGAAAGATAATGTTCAAGTCATCTGTTTCTGTGGCCCTCAGGTAATGAGGGTGTCATGTGGCCAGCACAACGACCGACCACCTTTATTTTTCTCCTTCTTATGTTAAGTTACTATAAGAGCTGGGTGGACGTAGAAACAATGAAAGATCCCAAAATTTAAAATCCCTCATTTCACAAGGATTCAAAATTTGGACCTATAGTTCAGAAGCCTGGTGTTTGACTGCTCAGCCACCATACCTCCTAATGAGCCCCTTGAATTCACTAAAAATGTTTGAAATAATTTTATTCTGTAAGTGCAGATGAATATTTTTATATTAATTTCAACACAATAACTATTCTGTTTAAGATGAAGAAACAAGGAAGTGAAGAGAGCTCTCCAGAACTGTACATGTCATTGTGACATTACCATTAAGGTGAAGTTATTTAAACATTATGCTTTTTTCATATAATATCCTTTTTTGTTTGTTAATTGTGTTGTCTTGGCGGCCGTCAACAAATGTTTTCATTTTGTCTTCAATCGTCCATTTAGTGCATGCTTTTTTATATTTTTTAAAGTTGTTTTTAAAGTTTACTTTCATTCTTTCAGTATATAATTTTTGTTTAAATCTTATGGAGAAAAAGTCTAATTCTTTTAGTTTGAAAGTATTATTTTCAGAGGTTTCCAGTCAAAGACAGTCTTATTTGGAAGTGAAAAAGGTGTGATCTTTTGGTTATTTCCTTTTTTTTTTTTAATTTAAGAAATAATATATTTAAATATTTGTAGATACTAGTTAGTCCCAAAGTAAAATTTCCCTTCACACCTTGCAATTCATAGGAAAGATAATGTTCAAGTCATCTGTTTCTGTGGCCCTCAGGTAATGAGGGTGTCATGTGGCCAGCACAACGACCGACCACCTTTATTTTTCTCCTTCTTATGTTAAGTTACTATAAGAGCTGGGTGGACGTAGAAACAATGAAAGATCCCAAAATTTAAAATCCCTCATTTCACAAGGATTCAAACTTTGGACCTATAGTTCGGAAGCCGGGTGTTTGACTGCTCAGCCACCATACCTCCTAATGAGCCCCTTGAATTCACTAAAAATGTTTGAAATAATTTTATTCTGTAAGTGCAGATGAATATTTTTATATTAATTTCAACACAATAACTATTCTGTTTAAGATGAAGAAACAAGGAAGTGAAGAGAGCTCTCCAGAACTGTACATGTCATTGTGACATTACCATTAAGGTGAAGTTATTTAAACATTATTCGTTTTTCATATAATATCCTTTTTTGTTAGTGAATTGTGTTGTCTTGGCGGCCGTCAACAAATGTTTTCATTTTGTCTTCAATCGTCCATTTAGTGCATGCTTTTTTGTATTTTTTAAAGTTGTTTTTAAAGTTTACTTTCATTCTTTCAGTATATAATTTTTGTTTAAATCTTATGGAGAAAAAGTCTAATTCTTTTAGCTTGAAAGTATTATTTTCAGAGGTTTCCAGTCAAAGACAGTCTTATTTGGAAGTGAAAAAGGTGTGATCTTTTGGTTATTTCCTTTTTTTTTTTTAATTTAAGAAATAATATATTTAAATATTTGTAGATACTAGTTAGTCCCAAAGTAAAATTTCCCTTCACACCTTGCAATTCATAGGAAAGATAATGTTCAAGTCATCTGTTTCTGTGGCCCTCAGGTAATGAGGGTGTCATGTGGCCAGCACAACGACCGACCACCTTTATTTTTCTCCTTCTTATGTTAAGTTACTATAAGAGCTGGGTGGACGTAGAAACAATGAAAGATCCCAAAATTTAAAATCCCTCATTTCACAAGGATTCAAACTTTGGACCTCTAGTTCAGAAGCCGGGTGTTTGACTGCTCAGCCACCATACCTCCTAATGAGCCCCTTGAATTCACTAAAAATGTTTGAAATAATTTTATTCTGTAAGTGCAGATGAATATTTTTATATTAATTTCAACACAATAACTATTATGTTTAAGATGAAGAAACAAGGAAGTGAAGAGAGCTCTCCAGAACTGTACATGTCATTGTGACATTACCATTAAGGTGAAGTTATTTAAACATTATGCTTTTTTCATATAATATCCTTTTTTGTTAGTGAATTGTGTTGTCTTGGCGGCCGTCAACAATTGTTTTCATTTTGTCTTCAATCGTCCATTTAGTGCATGCTTTTTTATATTTTTTAAAGTTGTTTTTAAAGTTTACTTTCATTCTTTCAGTATATAATTTTTGTTTAAATCTTGTGGAGAAAAAGTCTAATTCTATTAGTTTGAAAGTATTATTTTCAGAGGTTTCCAGTCAAAGACAGTCTTATTTGGAAGTGAAAAAGGTGTGATCTTTTGGTTATTTCCTTTTTTTTTTTTAATTTATGAAATAATATATTTAAATATTTGTAGATACTAGTTAGTCCCAAAGTAAAATTTCCCTTCACACCTTGCAATTCATAGGAAAGATAATGTTCAAGTCATCTGTTTCTGTGGCCCTCAGGTAATGAGGGTGTCATGTGGCCAGCACAACGACCGACCACCTTTATTTTTCTCCTTCTTATGTTAAGTTACTATAAGAGCTGGGTGGACGTAGAAACAATGAAAGATCCCAAAATTTAAAATCCCTCATTGCACAAGGATTCAAACTTTGGACCTCTAGTTCAGAAGCCGGGTGTTTGACTGCTTAGCCACCATACCTCCTAATGAGCCCCTTGAATTCACTAAAAATGTTTGAAATAATTTTATTCTGTAAGTGCAGATGAATATTTTTATATTAATTTCAACACAATAACTATTCTGTTTAAGATGAAGAAACAAGGAAGTGAAGAGAGCTCTCCAGAACTGCACATGTCATTGTGACATTACCATTAAGGTGAAGTTATTTAAACATTATGCTTTTTTCATATAATATCCTTTTTTGTTAGTGAATTGTGTTGTCTTGGCGGCCGTCAACAAATGTTTTCATTTTATCTTCAATCGTCCATTTAGTGCATGCTTTTTTATATTTTTTAAAGTTGTTTTTAAAGTTTACTTTCATTCTTTCAGTATATAATTTTTGTTTAAATCTTATGGAGAAAAAGTCTAATTCTTTTAGTTTGAAAGTATTATTTTCAGAGGTTTCCAGTCAAAGACAGTCTTCTTTGGAAGTGAAAAAGGTGTGATCTTTTGGTTATTTCCTTTTTTTTTTTTAATTTAAGAAATAATATATTTAAATATTTGTAGATACTAGTTAGTCCCAAAGTAAATTTTCCTTTCACACCTTGCAATTCATAGGAAAGATAATGTTCAAGTCATCTGTTTCTGTGGCCCTCAGGTAATGAGGGTGTCATGTGGCCAGCACAACGACCGACCACCTTTATTTTTCTCCTTCTTATGTTAAGTTACTATAAGAGCTGGGTGGACGTAGAAACAATGAAAGATCCCAAAATTTAAAATCCCTCATTTCACAAGGATTCAAACTTTGGACCTATAGTTCAGAAGCCGGGTGTTTGACTGCTCAGCCACCATACCTCCTAATGAGCCCCTTGAATTCACTAAAAATGTTTGAAATAATTTTATTCTGTAAGTGCAGATGAATATTTTTATATTAATTTCAACACAATAACTATTCTGTTTAAGATGAAGAAACAAGGAAGTGAAGAGAGCTCTCCAGAACTGTACATGTCATTGTGACATTACCATTAAGGTGAAGTTATTTAAACATTATGCTTTTTTCATATAATATCCTTTTTTGTTAGTGAATTGTGTTGTCTTGGCGGCCGTCAACAAATGTTTTCATTTTGTCTTCAATCGTCCATTTAGTGCATGCTTTTTTATATTTTTTAAAGTTGTTTTTAAAGTTTACTTTCATTCTTTCAGTATATAATTTTTGTTTAAATCTTATGGAGAAAAAGTCTAATTCTTTTAGTTTGAAAGTATTATTTTCAGAGGTTTCCAGTCAAAGACAGTCTTCTTTGGAAGTGAAAAAGGTGTGATCTTTTGGTTATTTCCTTTTTTTTTTTTAATTTAAGAAATAATATATTTAAATATTTGTAGATACTAGTTAGTCCCAAAGTAAATTTTCCTTTCACACCTTGCAATTCATAGGAAAGATAATGTTCAAGTCATCTGTTTCTGTGGCCCTCAGGTAATGAGGGTGTCATGTGGCCAGCACAATGACCGACCACCTTTATTTTTCTCCTTCTTATGTTAAGTTACTATAAGAGCTGGGTGGACGTAGAAACAATGAAAGATCCCAAAATTTAAAATCCCTCATTTCACAAGGATTCAAACTTTGGACCTATAGTTCAGAAGCCGGGTGTTTGACTGCTCAGCCACCATACCTCCTAATGAGCCCCTTGAATTCACTAAAAATGTTTGAAATAATTTTATTCTGTAAGTGCAGATGAATATTTTTATATTAATTTCAACACAATAACTATTCTGTTTAAGATGAAGAAACAAGGAAGTGAAGAGAGCTCTCCAGAACTGTACATGTCATTGTGACATTACCATTAAGGTGAAGTTATTTAAACATTATTCGTTTTTCATATAATATCCTTTTTTGTTAGTGAATTGTGTTGTCTTGGCGGCCGTCAACAAATGTTTTCATTTTGTCTTCAATCGTCCATTTAGTGCATGCTTTTTTATATTTTTTAAAGTTGTTTTTAAAGTTTACTTTCATTCTTTCAGTATATAATTTTTGTTTAAATCTTGTGGAGAAAAAGTCTAATTCTATTAGTTTGAAAGTATTATTTTCAGAGGTTTCCAGTCAAAGACAGTCTTATTTGGAAGTGAAAAAGGTGTGATCTTTTGGTTATTTCCTTTTTTTTTTTTAATTTATGAAATAATATATTTAAATATTTGTAGATACTAGTTAGTCCCAAAGTAAAATTTCCCTTCACACCTTGCAATTCATAGGAAAGATAATGTTCAAGTCATCTGTTACTGTGGCCCTCAGGTAATGAGGGTGTCATGTGGCCAGCACAACGACCGACCACCTTTATTTTTCTCCTTCTTATGTTAAGTTACTATAAGAGCTGGGTGGACGTAGAAACAATGAAAGATCCCAAAATTTAAAATCCCTCATTGCACAAGGATTCAAACTTTGGACCTCTAGTTCAGAAGCCGGGTGTTTGACTGCTCAGCCACCATACCTCCTAATGAGCCCCTTGAATTCACTAAAAATGTTTGAAATAATTTTATTCTGTAAGTGCAGATGAATATTTTTATATTAATTTCAACACAATAACTATTATGTTTAAGATGAAGAAACAAGGAAGTGAAGAGAGCTCTCCAGAACTGTACATGTCATTGTGACATTACCATTAAGGTGAAGTTATTTAAACATTATGCTTTTTTCATATAATATCCTTTTTTGTTAGTGAATTGTGTTGTCTTGGCGGCCGTCAACAAATGTTTTCATTTTGTCTTCAATCGTCCATTTAGTGCATGCTTTTTTATATTTTTTAAAGTTGTTTTTAAAGTTTACTTTCATTCTTTCAGTATATAATTTTTGTTTAAATCTTGTGGAGAAAAAGTCTAATTCTTTTAGTTTGAAAGTATTATTTTCAGAGGTTTCCAGTCAAAGACAGTCTTATTTGGAAGTGAAAAAGGTGTGATCTTTTGGTTATTTCCTTTTTTTTTTTTAATTTATGAAATAATATATTTAAATATTTGTAGATACTAGTTAGTCCCAAAGTAAAATTTCCCTTCACACCTTGCAATTCATAGGAAAGATAATGTTCAAGTCATCTGTTTCTGTGGCCCTCAGGTAATGAGGGTGTCATGTGGCCAGCACAACGACCGACCACCTTTATTTTTCTCCTTCTTATGTTAAGTTACTATAAGAGCTGGGTGGACGTAGAAACAATGAAAGATCCCAAAATTTAAAATCCCTCATTGCACAAGGATTCAAACTTTGGACCTATAGTTCAGAAGCCGGGTGTTTGACTGCTCAGCCACCATACCTCCTAATGAGCCCCTTGAATTCACTAAAAATGTTTGAAATAATTTTATTCTGTAAGTGCAGATGAATATTTTTATATTAATTTCAACACAATAACTATTCTGTTTAAGATGAAGAAACAAGGAAGTGAAGAGAGCTCTCCAGAACTGCACATGTCATTGTGACATTACCATTAAGGTGAAGTTATTTAAACATTATGCTTTTTTCATATAATATCCTTTTTTGTTAGTGAATTGTGTTGTCTTGGCGGCCGTCAACAAATGTTTTCATTTTATTTTCAATCGTCCATTTAGTGCATGCTTTTTTATATTTTTTAAAGTTGTTTTTAAAGTTTACTTTCATTCTTTCAGTATATAATTTTTGTTTAAATCTTATGGAGAAAAAGTCTAATTCTTTTAGTTTGAAAGTATTATTTTCAGAGGTTTCCAGTCAAAGACAGTCTTCTTTGGAAGTGAAAAAGGTGTGATCTTTTGGTTATTTCCTTTTTTTTTTTTAATTTAAGAAATAATATATTTAAATATTTGTAGATACTAGTTAGTCCCAAAGTAAATTTTCCTTTCACACCTTGCAATTCATAGGAAAGATAATGTTCAAGTCATCTGTTTCTGTGGCCCTCAGGTAATGAGGGTGTCATGTGGCCAGCACAACGACCGACCACCTTTATTTTTCTCCTTCTTATGTTAAGTTACTATAAGAGCTGGGTGGACGTAGAAACAATGAAAGATCCCAAAATTTAAAATCCCTCATTGCACAAGGATTCAAACTTTGGACCTCTAGTTCAGAAGCCGGGTGTTTGACTGCTCAGCCACCATACCTCCTAATGAGCCCCTTGAATTCACTAAAAATGTTTGAAATAATTTTATTCTGTAAGTGCAGATGAATATTTTTATATTAATTTCAACACAATAACTATTCTGTTTAAGATGAAGAAACAAGGAAGTGAAGAGAGCTCTCCAGAACTGTACATGTCATTGTGACATTACCATTAAGGTGAAGTTATTTAAACATTATTCGTTTTTCATATAATATCTTTTTTTGTTAGTGAATTGTGTTGTCTTGGCGGCCGTCAACAAATGTTTTCATTTTATCTTCAATCGTCCATTTAGTGCATGCTTTTTTATATTTTTTAAAGTTGTTTTTAAAGTTTACTTTCATTCTTTCAGTATATAATTTTTGTTTAAATCTTGTGGAGAAAAAGTCTAATTCTTTTAGTTTGAAAGTATTATTTTCAGAGGTTTCCAGTCAAAGACAGTCTTATTTGGAAGTGAAAAAGGTGTGATCTTTTGGTTATTTCCTTTTTTTTTTTTAATTTATGAAATAATATATTTAAATATTTGTAGATACTAGTTAGTCCCAAAGTAAAATTTCCCTTCACACCTTGCAATTCATAGGAAAGATAATGTTCAAGTCATCTGTTTCTGTGGCCCTCAGGTAATGAGGGTGTCATGTGGCCAGCACAACGACCGACCACCTTTATTTTTCTCCTTCTTATGTTAAGTTACTATAAGAGCTGGGTGGACGTAGAAACAATGAAAGATCCCAAAATTTAAAATCCCTCATTGCACAAGGATTCAAACTTTGGACCTCTAGTTCAGAAGCCGGGTGTTTGACTGCTCAGCCACCATACCTCCTAATGAGCCCCTTGAATTCACTAAAAATGTTTGAAATAATTTTATTCTGTAAGTGCAGATGAATATTTTTATATTAATTTCAACACAATAACTATTCTGTTTAAGATGAAGAAACAAGGAAGTGAAGAGAGCTCTCCAGAACTGTACATGTCATTGTGACATTACCATTAAGGTGAAGTTATTTAAACATTATTCGTTTTTCATATAATATCCTTTTTTGTTAGTGAATTGTGTTGTCTTGGCGGCCGTCAACAAATGTTTTCATTTTGTCTTCAATCGTCCATTTAGTGCATGCTTTTTTATATTTTTTAAAGTTGTTTTTAAAGTTTACTTTCATTCTTTCAGTATATAATTTTTGTTTAAATCTTATGGAGAAAAAGTCTAATTCTTTTAGTTTGAAAGTATTATTTTCAGAGGTTTCCAGTCAAAGACAGTCTTCTTTGGAAGTGAAAAAGGTGTGATCTTTTGGTTATTTCCTTTTTTTTTTTTAATTTAAGAAATAATATATTTAAATATTTGTAGATACTAGTTAGTCCCAAAGTAAATTTTCCTTTCACACCTTGCAATTCATAGGAAAGATAATGTTCAAGTCATCTGTTTCTGTGGCCCTCAGGTAATGAGGGTGTCATGTGGCCAGCACAACGACCGACCACCTTTATTTTTCTCCTTCTTATGTTAAGTTACTATAAGAGCTGGGTGGACTTAGAAACAATGAAAGATCCCAAAATTTAAAATCCCTCATTTCACAAGGATTCAAACTTTGGACCTATAGTTCAGAAGCCGGGTGTTTGACTGCTCAGCCACCATACCTCCTAATGAGCCCCTTGAATTCACTAAAAATGTTTGAAATAATTTTATTCTGTAAGTGCAGATGAATATTTTTATATTAATTTCAACACAATAACTATTCTGTTTAAGATGAAGAAACAAGGAAGTGAAGAGAGCTCTCCAGAACTGCACATGTCATTGTGACATTACCATTAAGGTGAAGTTATTTAAACATTATGCTTTTTTCATATAATATCCTTTTTTGTTAGTGAATTGTGTTGTCTTGGCGGCCGTCAACAAATGTTTTCATTTTGTCTTCAATCGTCCATTTAGTGCATGCTTTTTTATATTTTTTAAAGTTGTTTTTAAAGTTTACTTTCATTCTTTCAGTATATAATTTTTGTTTAAATCTTATGGAGAAAAAGTCTAATTCTTTTAGTTTGAAAGTATTATTTTCAGAGGTTTCCAGTCAAAGACAGTCTTCTTTGGAAGTGAAAAAGGTGTGATCTTTTGGTTATTTCCTTTTTTTTTTTTAATTTAAGAAATAATATATTTAAATATTTGTAGATACTAGTTAGTCCCAAAGTAAATTTTCCTTTCACACCTTGCAATTCATAGGAAAGATAATGTTCAAGTCATCTGTTTCTGTGGCCCTCAGGTAATGAGGGTGTCATGTGGCCAGCACAACGACCGACCACCTTTATTTTTCTCCTTCTTATGTTAAGTTACTATAAGAGCTGGGTGGACGTAGAAACAATGAAAGATCCCAAAATTTAAAATCCCTCATTTCACAAGGATTCAAACTTTGGACCTATAGTTCAGAAGCCGGGTGTTTGACTGCTCAGCCACCATACCTCCTAATGAGCCCCTTGAATTCACTAAAAATGTTTGAAATAATTTTATTCTGTAAGTGCAGATGAATATTTTTATATTAATTTCAACACAATAACTATTCTGTTTAAGATGAAGAAACAAGGAAGTGAAGAGAGCTCTCCAGAACTGTACATGTCATTGTGACATTACCATTAAGGTGAAGTTATTTAAACATTATTCGTTTTTCATATAATATCCTTTTTTGTTAGTGAATTGTGTTGTCTTGGCGGCCGTCAACAAATGTTTTCATTTTGTCTTCAATCGTCCATTTAGTGCATGCTTTTTTATATTTTTTAAAGTTGTTTTTAAAGTTTACTTTTATTCTTTCAGTATATAATTTTTGTTTAAATCTTATGGAGAAAAAGTCTAATTCTTTTAGTTTGAAAGTATTATTTTCAGAGGTTTCCAGTCAAAGACAGTCTTCTTTGGAAGTGAAAAAGGTGTGATCTTTTGGTTATTTCCTTTTTTTTTTTTAATTTAAGAAATAATATATTTAAATATTTGTAGATACTAGTTAGTCCCAAAGTAAATTTTCCTTTCACACCTTGCAATTCATAGGAAAGATAATGTTCAAGTCATCTGTTTCTGTGGCCCTCAGGTAATGAGGGTGTCATGTGGCCAGCACAACGACCGACCACCTTTATTTTTCTCCTTCTTATGTTAAGTTACTATAAGAGCTGGGTGGACTTAGAAACAATGAAAGATCCCAAAATTTAAAATCCCTCATTTCACAAGGATTCAAACTTTGGACCTATAGTTCAGAAGCCGGGTGTTTGACTGCTCAGCCACCATACCTCCTAATGAGCCCCTTGAATTCACTAAAAATGTTTGAAATAATTTTATTCTGTAAGTGCAGATGAATATTTTTATATTAATTTAGACACAATAACTATTCTGTTTAAGATGAAGAAACAAGGAAGTGAAGAGAGCTCTCCAGAACTGCACATGTCATTGTGACATTACCATTAAGGTGAAGTTATTTAAACATTATGCTTTTTTCATATAATATCCTTTTTTGTTAGTGAATTGTGTTGTCTTGGCGGCCGTCAACAAATGTTTTAATTTTGTCTTCACTCGTCCATTTAGTGCATGCTTTTTTATATTTTTTAAAGTTGTTTTTAAAGTTTACTTTCATTCTTTCAGTATATAATTTTTGTTTAAATCTTATGGAGAAAAAGTCTAATTCTTTTAGTTTGAAAGTATTATTTTCAGAGGTTTCCAGTCAAAGACAGTCTTATTTGGAAGTGAAAAAGGTGTGATCTTTTAGTTATTTCCTTTTTTTTTTTAATTTAAGAAATAATATATTTAAATATTTGTAGATACTAGTTAGTCCCAAAGTAAAATTTCCCTTCACACCTTGCAATTCATAGGAAAGATAATGTTCAAGTCATCTGTTTCTGTGGCCCTCAGGTAATGAGGGTGTCATGTGGCCAGCACAACGACCGACCACCTTTATTTTTCTCCTTCTTATGTTAAGTTACTATAAGAGCTGGGTGGACTTAGAAACAATGAAAGATCCCAAAATTTAAAATCCCTCATTTCACAAGGATTCAAACTTTGGACCTCTAGTTCAGAAGCCGAGTGTTTGACTGCTCAGCCACCATACCTCCTAAAGAGCCCCTTGAATTCACTAAAAATGTTTGAAATAATTTTATTCTGTAAGTGCAGATGAATATTTATATATTAATAATCAACACAATAACTATTCTGTTTAAGAAGAAGAAACAAGGAAGTGAAGAGAGCTCTCCAGAACTGTACAGTTCATTGTGACATTACCATTAAGGTGAAGTTATTTAAACATTATGCTTTTTTCATATAATATCCTTTTTTGTTAGTTAATTGTGTTGTCTTGGCGGCCGTCAACAAATGTTTTCATTTTGTCTTCAATCGTCCATTTAGTGCATGCTTTTTTATATTTTTTAAAGTTGTTTTTAAAGTTTACTTTCATTCTTTCAGTATATAATTTTTGTTTAAATCTTGTGGAGAAAAAGTCTAATTCTTTTAGTTTGAAAGTATTATTTTCAGAGGTTTCCAGTCAAAGACAGTCTTCTTTGGAAGTGAAAAAGGTGTGATCTTTTAGTTATTTCCTTTTTTTTTTTTAATTTAAGAAATAATATATTTAAATATTTGTAGATACTAGTTAGTCCCAAAGTAAAATTTTCCTTCACACCTTGCAATTCATAGGAAAGATAATGTTCAAGTCATCTGTTTCTGTGGCCCTCAGGTAATGAGGGTGTCATGTGGCCAGCACAACGACCGACCACCTTTATTTTTCTCCTTCTTATGTTAAGTTACTATAAGAGCTGGGTGGACGTAGAAACAATGAAAGATCCCAAAATTTAAAATCCCTCATTTCACAAGGATTCAAACTTTGGACCTATAGTTCAGAAGCCGGGTGTTTGACTGCTCAGCCACCATACCTCCTAATGAGCCCCTTGAATTCACTAAAAATGTTTGAAATAATTTTATTCTGTAAGTGCAGATGAATATTTTTATATTAATTTCAACACAATAACTATTCTGTTTAAGATGAAGAAACAAGGAAGTGAAGAGAGCTCTCCAGAACTGTACATGTCATTGTGACATTACCATTAAGGTGAAGTTATTTAAACATTATTCGTTTTTCATATAATATCCTTTTTTGTTAGTGAATTGTGTTGTCTTGGCGGCCGTCAACAAATGTTTTAATTTTGTCTTCAATCGTCCATTTAGTGCATGCTTTTTTATATTTTTTAAAGTTGTTTTTAAAGTTTACTTTCATTCTTTCAGTATATAATTTTTGTTTAAATCTTATGGAGAAAAAGTCTAATTCTTTTAGTTTGAAAGTATTATTTTCAGAGGTTTCCAGTCAAAGACAGTCTTATTTGGAAGTGAAAAAGGTGTGATCTTTTAGTTATTTCTTTTTTTTTTTTAATTTAAGAAATAATATATTTAAATATTTGTAGATACTAGTTAGTCCCAAAGTAAAATTTCCCTTCACACCTTGCAATTCATAGGAAAGATAATGTTCAAGTCATCTGTTTCTGTGGCCCTCAGGTAATGAGGGTGTCATGTGGCCAGCACAACGACCGACCACCTTTATTTTTCTCCTTCTTATGTTAAGTTACTATAAGAGCTGGGTGGACGTAGAAACAATGAAAGATCCCAAAATTTAAAATCCCTCATTTCACAAGGATTCAAACTTTGGACCTATAGTTCAGAAGCCGGGTGTTTGACTGCTCAGCCACCATACCTCCTAATGAGCCCCTTGAATTCACTAAAAATGTTTGAAATAATTTTATTCTGTAAGTGCAGATGAATATTTTTATATTAATTTCAACACAATAACTATTCTGTTTAAGATGAAGAAACAAGGAAGTGAAGAGAGCTCTCCAGAACTGTACAGTTCATTGTGACATTACCATTAAGGTGAAGTTATTTAAACATTATTCGTTTTTCATATAATATCCTTTTTTGTTAGTGAATTGTGTTGTCTTGGCGGCCGTCAACAAATGTTTTCATTTTGTCTTCAATCGTCCATTTAGTGCATGCTTTTTTATATTTTTTAAAGTTGTTTTTAAAGTTTACTTTTATTCTTTCAGTATATAATTTTTGTTTAAATCTTATGGAGAAAAAGTCTAATTCTTTTAGTTTGAAAGTATTATTTTCAGAGGTTTCCAGTCAAAGACAGTCTTCTTTGGAAGTGAAAAAGGTGTGATCTTTTGGTTATTTCCTTTTTTTTTTTTAATTTAAGAAATAATATATTTAAATATTTGTAGATACTAGTTAGTCCCAAAGTAAATTTTCCTTTCACACCTTGCAATTCATAGGAAAGATAATGTTCAAGTCATCTGTTTCTGTGGCCCTCAGGTAATGAGGGTGTCATGTGGCCAGCACAACGACCGACCACCTTTATTTTTCTCCTTCTTATGTTAAGTTACTATAAGAGCTGGGTGGACTTAGAAACAATGAAAGATCCCAAAATTTAAAATCCCTCATTTCACAAGGATTCAAACTTTGGACCTATAGTTCAGAAGCCGGGTGTTTGACTGCTCAGCCACCATACCTCCTAATGAGCCCCTTGAATTCACTAAAAATGTTTGAAATAATTTTATTCTGTAAGTGCAGATGAATATTTTTATATTAATTTAGACACAATAACTATTCTGTTTAAGATGAAGAAACAAGGAAGTGAAGAGAGCTCTCCAGAACTGCACATGTCATTGTGACATTACCATTAAGGTGAAGTTATTTAAACATTATTCGTTTTTCATATAATATCCTTTTTTGTTAGTGAATTGTGTTGTCTTGGCGGCCGTCAACAAATAATTTAATTTTGTCTTCACTCGTCCATTTAGTGCATGCTTTTTTATATTTTTTAAAGTTGTTTTTAAAGTTTACTTTCATTCTTTCAGTATATAATTTTTGTTTAAATCTTATGGAGAAAAAGTCTAATTCTTTTAGTTTGAAAGTATTATTTTCAGAGGTTTCCAGTCAAAGACAGTCTTATTTGGAAGTGAAAAAGGTGTGATCTTTTAGTTATTTCCTTTTTTTTTTTAATTTAAGAAATAATATATTTAAATATTTGTAGATACTAGTTAGTCCCAAAGTAAAATTTCCCTTCACACCTTGCAATTCATAGGAAAGATAATGTTCAAGTCATCTGTTTCTGTGGCCCTCAGGTAATGAGGGTGTCATGTGGCCAGCACAACGACCGACCACCTTTATTTTTCTCCTTCTTATGTTAAGTTACTATAAGAGCTGGGTGGACTTAGAAACAATGAAAGATCCCAAAATTTAAAATCCCTCATTTCACAAGGATTCAAACTTTGGACCTCTAGTTCAGAAGCCGAGTGTTTGACTGCTCAGCCACCATACCTCCTAAAGAGCCCCTTGAATTCACTAAAAATGTTTGAAATAATTTTATTCTGTAAGTGCAGATGAATATTTATATATTAATAATCAACACAATAACTATTCTGTTTAAGAAGAAGAAACAAGGAAGTGAAGAGAGCTCTCCAGAACTGTACAGTTCATTGTGACATTACCATTAAGGTGAAGTTATTTAAACATTATGCTTTTTTCATATAATATCCTTTTTTGTTAGTTAATTGTGTTGTCTTGGCGGCCGTCAACAAATGTTTTCATTTTGTCTTCAATCGTCCATTTAGTGCATGCTTTTTTATATTTTTTAAAGTTGTTTTTAAAGTTTACTTTCATTCTTTCAGTATATAATTTTTGTTTAAATCTTGTGGAGAAAAAGTCTAATTCTTTTAGTTTGAAAGTATTATTTTCAGAGGTTTCCAGTCAAAGACAGTCTTCTTTGGAAGTGAAAAAGGTGTGATCTTTTAGTTATTTCCTTTTTTTTTTTTAATTTAAGAAATAATATATTTAAATATTTGTAGATACTAGTTAGTCCCAAAGTAAAATTTTCCTTCACACCTTGCAATTCATAGGAAAGATAATGTTCAAGTCATCTGTTTCTGTGGCCCTCAGGTAATGAGGGTGTCATGTGGCCAGCACAACGACCGACCACCTTTATTTTTCTCCTTCTTATGTTAAGTTACTATAAGAGCTGGGTGGACGTAGAAACAATGAAAGATCCCAAAATTTAAAATCCCTCATTTCACAAGGATTCAAACTTTGGACCTATAGTTCAGAAGCCGGGTGTTTGACTGCTCAGCCACCATACCTCCTAATGAGCCCCTTGAATTCACTAAAAATGTTTGAAATAATTTTATTCTGTAAGTGCAGATGAATATTTTTATATTAATTTCAACACAATAACTATTCTGTTTAAGATGAAGAAACAAGGAAGTGAAGAGAGCTCTCCAGAACTGTACATGTCATTGTGACATTACCATTAAGGTGAAGTTATTTAAACATTATTCGTTTTTCATATAATATCCTTTTTTGTTAGTGAATTGTGTTGTCTTGGCGGCCGTCAACAAATGTTTTAATTTTGTCTTCAATCGTCCATTTAGTGCATGCTTTTTTATATTTTTTAAAGTTGTTTTTAAAGTTTACTTTCATTCTTTCAGTATATAATTTTTGTTTAAATCTTATGGAGAAAAAGTCTAATTCTTTTAGTTTGAAAGTATTATTTTCAGAGGTTTCCAGTCAAAGACAGTCTTATTTGGAAGTGAAAAAGGTGTGATCTTTTAGTTATTTCCTTTTTTTTTTTAATTTAAGAAATAATATATTTAAATATTTGTAGATACTAGTTAGTCCCAAAGTAAAATTTCCCTTCACACCTTGCAATTCATAGGAAAGATAATGTTCAAGTCATCTGTTTCTGTGGCCCTCAGGTAATGAGGGTGTCATGTGGCCAGCACAACGACCGACCACCTTTATTTTTCTCCTTCTTATGTTAAGTTACTATAAGAGCTGGGTGGACGTAGAAACAATGAAAGATCCCAAAATTTAAAATCCCTCATTTCACAAGGATTCAAACTTTGGACCTATAGTTCAGAAGCCGGG
Organism: Biomphalaria pfeifferi; assembly: GCA_030265305.1. Lineage (NCBI taxonomy): Eukaryota > Metazoa > Mollusca > Gastropoda > Planorbidae > Biomphalaria > Biomphalaria pfeifferi. The sequence continues at coordinate 3,444,975 of JASAOG010000008.1, read as the reverse complement.
TGTTTGACTGCTCAGCCACCATACCTCCTAATGAGCCCCTTGAATTCACTAAAAATGTTTGAAATAATTTTATTCTGTAAGTGCAGATGAATATTTATATATTAATAATCAACACAATAACTATTCTGTTTAAGATGAAGAAACAAGGAAGTGAAGAGAGCTCTCCAGAACTGTACAGTTCATTGTGACATTACCATTAAGGTGAAGTTATTTAAACATTATGCTTTTTTCATATAATATCCTTTTTTGTTAGTGAATTGTGTTGTCTTGGCGGCCGTCAACAAATGTTTTCATTTTGTCTTCAATCGTCCATTTAGTGCATGCTTTTTTATATTTTTTAAAGTTGTTTTTAAAGTTTACTTTCATTCTTTCAGTATATAATTTTTGTTTAAATCTTGTGGAGAAAAAGTCTAATTCTTTTAGTTTGAAAGTATTATTTTCAGAGGTTTCCAGTCAAAGACAGTCTTATTTGGAAGTGAAAAAGGTGTGATCTTTTGGTTATTTCCTTTTTTTTTTTTAATTTAAGAAATAATATATTTAAATATTTGTAGATACTAGTTAGTCCCAAAGTAAAATTTCCCTTCACACCTTGCAATTCATAGGAAAGATAATGTTCAAGTCATCTGTTTCTGTGGCCCTCAGGTAATGAGGGTGTCATGTGGCCAGCACAACGACCGACCACCTTTATTTTTCTCCTTCTTATGTTAAGTTACTATAAGAGCTGGGTGGACGTAGAAACAATGAAAGATCCCAAAATTTAAAATCCCTCATTTCACAAGGATTCAAACTTTGGACCTATAGTTCAGAAGCCGGGTGTTTGACTGCTCAGCCACCATACCTCCTAATGAGCCCCTTGAATTCACTAAAAATGTTTGAAATAATTTTATTCTGTAAGTGCAGATGAATATTTTTATATTAATAATCAACACAATAACTATTCTGTTTAAGATGAAGAAACAAGGAAGTGAAGAGAGCTCTCCAGAACTGTACAGTTCATTGTGACATTACCATTAAGGTGAAGTTATTTAAACATTATGCTTTTTTCATATAATATCCTTTTTTGTTAGTGAATTGTGTTGTCTTGGCGGCCGTCAACAAATGTTTTCATTTTGTCTTCAATCGTCCATTTAGTGCATGCTTTTTTATATTTTTTAAAGTTGTTTTTAAAGTTTACTTTCATTCTTTCAGTATATAATTTTTGTTTAAATCTTGTGGAGAAAAAGTCTAATTCTTTTAGTTTGAAAGTATTATTTTCAGAGGTTTCCAGTCAAAGACAGTCTTATTTGGAAGTGAAAAAGGTGTGATCTTTTGGTTATTTCCTTTTTTTTTTTTAATTTAAGAAATAATATATTTAAATATTTGTAGATACTAGTTAGTCCCAAAGTAAAATTTCCCTTCACACCTTGCAATTCATAGGAAAGATAATGTTCAAGTCATCTGTTTCTGTGGCCCTCAGGTAATGAGGGTGTCATGTGGCCAGCACAACGACCGACCACCTTTATTTTTCTCCTTCTTATGTTAAGTTACTATAAGAGCTGGGTGGACGTAGAAACAATGAAAGATCCCAAAATTTAAAATCCCTCATTTCACAAGGATTCAAACTTTGGACCTATAGTTCAGAAGCCGGGTGTTTGACTGCTCAGCCACCATACCTCCTAATGAGCCCCTTGAATTCACTAAAAATGTTTGAAATAATTTTATTCTGTAAGTGCAGATGAATATTTTTATATTAATAATCAACACAATAACTATTCTGTTTAAGATGAAGAAACAAGGAAGTGAAGAGAGCTCTCCAGAACTGTACAGTTCATTGTGACATTACCATTAAGGTGAAGTTATTTAAACATTATGCTTTTTTTATATAATATCCTTTTTGTTAGTGAATTGTGTTGTCTTGGCGGCCGTCAACAAATGTTTTCATTTTGTCTTCAATCGTCCATTTAGTGCATGCTTTTTTATATTTTTTAAAGTTGTTTTTAAAGTTTACTTTCATTCTTTCAGTATATAATTTTTGTTTAAATCTTATGGAGAAAAAGTCTAATTCTTTTAGTTTGAAAGTATTATTTTCAGAGGTTTCCAGTCAAAGACAGTCTTATTTGGAAGTGAAAAAGGTGTGATCTTTTGGTTATTTCCTTTTTTTTTTTTAATTTAAGAAATAATATATTTAAATATTTGTAGATACTAGTTAGTCCCAAAGTAAAATTTCCCTTCACACCTTGCAATTCATAGGAAAGATAATGTTCAAGTCATCTGTTTCTGTGGCCCTCAGGTAATGAGGGTGTCATGTGGCCAGCACAACGACCGACCACCTTTATTTTTCTCCTTCTTATGTTAAGTTACTATAAGAGCTGGGTGGACGTAGAAACAATGAAAGATCCCAAAATTTAAAATCCCTCATTTCACAAGGATTCAAACTTTGGACCTATAGTTCAGAAGCCGGGTGTTTGACTGCTCAGCCACCATACCTCCTAATGAGCCCCTTGAATTCACTAAAAATGTTTGAAATAATTTTATTCTGTAAGTGCAGATGAATATTTATATATTAATAATCAACACAATAACTATTCTGTTTAAGATGAAGAAACAAGGAAGTGAAGAGAGCTCTCCAGAACTGTACAGTTCATTGTGACATTACCATTAAGGTGAAGTTATTTAAACATTATGCTTTTTTCATATAATATCCTTTTTTGTTAGTGAATTGTGTTGTCTTGGCGGCCGTCAACAAATGTTTTCATTTTGTCTTCAATCGTCCATTTAGTGCATGCTTTTTTATATTTTTTAAAGTTGTTTTTAAAGTTTACTTTCATTCTTTCAGTATATAATTTTTGTTTAAATCTTGTGGAGAAAAAGTCTAATTCTTTTAGTTTGAAAGTATTATTTTCAGAGGTTTCCAGTCAAAGACAGTCTTATTTGGAAGTGAAAAAGGTGTGATCTTTTGGTTATTTCCTTTTTTTTTTTTAATTTAAGAAATAATATATTTAAATATTTGTAGATACTAGTTAGTCCCAAAGTAAAATTTCCCTTCACACCTTGCAATTCATAGGAAAGATAATGTTCAAGTCATCTGTTTCTGTGGCCCTCAGGTAATGAGGGTGTCATGTGGCCAGCACAACGACCGACCACCTTTATTTTTCTCCTTCTTATGTTAAGTTACTATAAGAGCTGGGTGGACGTAGAAACAATGAAAGATCCCAAAATTTAAAATCCCTCATTTCACAAGGATTCAAACTTTGGACCTATAGTTCAGAAGCCGGGTGTTTGACTGCTCAGCCACCATACCTCCTAATGAGCCCCTTGAATTCACTAAAAATGTTTGAAATAATTTTATTCTGTAAGTGCAGATGAATATTTTTATATTAATAATCAACACAATAACTATTCTGTTTAAGATGAAGAAACAAGGAAGTGAAGAGAGCTCTCCAGAACTGTACAGTTCATTGTGACATTACCATTAAGGTGAAGTTATTTAAACATTATGCTTTTTTCATATAATATCCTTTTTTGTTAGTGAATTGTGTTGTCTTGGCGGCCGTCAACAAATGTTTTCATTTTGTCTTCAATCGTCCATTTAGTGCATGCTTTTTTATATTTTTTAAAGTTGTTTTTAAAGTTTACTTTCATTCTTTCAGTATATAATTTTTGTTTAAATCTTGTGGAGAAAAAGTCTAATTCTTTTAGTTTGAAAGTATTATTTTCAGAGGTTTCCAGTCAAAGACAGTCTTATTTGGAAGTGAAAAAGGTGTGATCTTTTGGTTATTTCCTTTTTTTTTTTTAATTTAAGAAATAATATATTTAAATATTTGTAGATACTAGTTAGTCCCAAAGTAAAATTTCCCTTCACACCTTGCAATTCATAGGAAAGATAATGTTCAAGTCATCTGTTTCTGTGGCCCTCAGGTAATGAGGGTGTCATGTGGCCAGCACAACGACCGACCACCTTTATTTTTCTCCTTCTTATGTTAAGTTACTATAAGAGCTGGGTGGACGTAGAAACAATGAAAGATCCCAAAATTTAAAATCCCTCATTTCACAAGGATTCAAACTTTGGACCTATAGTTCAGAAGCCGGGTGTTTGACTGCTCAGCCACCATACCTCCTAATGAGCCCCTTGAATTCACTAAAAATGTTTGAAATAATTTTATTCTGTAAGTGCAGATGAATATTTTTATATTAATAATCAACACAATAACTATTCTGTTTAAGATGAAGAAACAAGGAAGTGAAGAGAGCTCTCCAGAACTGTACAGTTCATTGTGACATTACCATTAAGGTGAAGTTATTTAAACATTATGCTTTTTTCATATAATATCCTTTTTTGTTAGTGAATTGTGTTGTCTTGGCGGCCGTCAACAAATGTTTTCATTTTGTCTTCAATCGTCCATTTAGTGCATGCTTTTTTATATTTTTTAAAGTTGTTTTTAAAGTTTACTTTCATTCTTTCAGTATATAATTTTTGTTTAAATCTTGTGGAGAAAAAGTCTAATTCTTTTAGTTTGAAAGTATTATTTTCAGAGGTTTCCAGTCAAAGACAGTCTTATTTGGAAGTGAAAAAGGTGTGATCTTTTGGTTATTTCCTTTTTTTTTTTTAATTTAAGAAATAATATATTTAAATATTTGTAGATACTAGTTAGTCCCAAAGTAAAATTTCCCTTCACACCTTGCAATTCATAGGAAAGATAATGTTCAAGTCATCTGTTTCTGTGGCCCTCAGGTAATGAGGGTGTCATGTGGCCAGCACAACGACCGACCACCTTTATTTTTCTCCTTCTTATGTTAAGTTACTATAAGAGCTGGGTGGAAGTAGAAACAATGAAAGATCCCAAAATTTAAAATCCCTCATTTCACAAGGATTCAAACTTTGGACCTATAGTTCAGAAGCCGGGTGTTTGACTGCTCAGCCACCATACCTCCTAAAGAGCCCCTTGAATTCACTAAAAATGTTTGAAATAATTTTATTCTGTAAGTGCAGATGAATATTTATATATTAAAAATCAACACAATAACTATTCTGTTTAAGATGAAGAAACAAGGAAGTGAAGAGAGCTCTCCAGAACTGTACAGTTCATTGTGACATTACCATTAAGGTGAAGTTATTTAAACATTATGCTTTTTTCATATAATATCCTTTTTTGTTAGTGAATTGTGTTGTCTTGGCGGCCGTCAACAAATGTTTTCATTTTGTCTTGAATCGTCCATTTAGTGCATGCTTTTTTATATTTTTTAAAGTTGTTTTTAAAGTTTACTTTCATTCTTTCAGTATATAATTTTTGTTTAAATCTTGTGGAGAAAAAGTCTAATTCTTTTAGTTTGAAAGTATTATTTTCAGAGGTTTCCAGTCAAAGACAGTCTTATTTAGAAGTGAAAAAGGTGTGATCTTTTGGTTATTTCCGTTTTTTTTTTTAATTTAAGAAATAATATATTTAAATATTTGTAGATACTAGTTAGTCCCAAAGTAAAATTTCCCTTCACACCTTGCAATTCATAGGAAAGATAATGTTCAAGTCATCTGTTTCTGTGGCCCTCAGGTAATGAGGGTGTCATGTGGCCAGCACAACGACCGACCACCTTTATTTTTCTCCTTCTTATGTTAAGTTACTATAAGAGCTGGGTGGAAGTAGAAACAATGAAAGATCCCAAAATTTAAAATCCCTCATTTCACAAGGATTCAAACTTTGGACCTATAGTTCAGAAGCCGGGTGTTTGACTGCTCAGCCACCATACCTCCTAAAGAGCCCCTTGAATTCACTAAAAATGTTTGAAATAATTTTATTCTGTAAGTGCAGATGAATATTTATATATTAATAATCAACACAATAACTATTCTTTTTAAGATGAAGAAACAAGGAAGTGAAGAGAGCTCTCCAGAACTGTACAGTTCATTGTGACATTACCATTAAGGTGAAGTTATTTAAACATTATGCTTTTTTCATATAATATCCTTTTTTGTTAGTGAATTGTGTTGTCTTGGCGGCCGTCAACAAATGTTTTCATTTTGTCTTCAATCGTCCATTTAGTGCATGCTTTTTTATATTTTTTAAAGTTGTTTTTAAAGTTTACTTTCATTCTTTCAGTATATAATTTTTGTTTAAATCTTGTGGAGAAAAAGTCTAATTCTTTTAGTTTGAAAGTATTATTTTCAGAGGTTTCCAGTCAAAGACAGTCTTATTTAGAAGTGAAAAAGGTGTGATCTTTTGGTTATTTCCTTTTTTTTTTTTAATTTAAGAAATAATATATTTAAATATTTGTAGATACTAGTTAGTCCCAAAGTAAAATTTCCCTTCACACCTTGCAATTCATAGGAAAGATAATGTTCAAGTCATCTGTTTCTGTGGCCCTCAGGTAATGAGGGTGTCATGTGGCCAGCACAACGACCGACCACCTTTATTTTTCTCCTTCTTATGTTAAGTTACTATAAGAGCTGGGTGGACTTAGAAACAATGAAAGATCCCAAAATTTAAAATCCCTCATTTCACAAGGATTCAAACTTTGGACCTCTAGTTCAGAAGCCGAGTGTTTGACTGCTCAGCCACCATACCTCCTAAAGAGCCCCTTGAATTCACTAAAAATGTTTGAAATAATTTTATTCTGTAAGTGCAGATGAATATTTATATATTAATAATCAACACAATAACTATTCTGTTTAAGATGAAGAAACAAGGAAGTGAAGAGAGCTCTCCAGAACTGTACAGTTCATTGTGACATTACCATTAAGGTGAAGTTATTTAAACATTATGCTTTTTTCATATAATATCCTTTTTTGTTAGTGAATTGTGTTGTCTTGGCGGCCGTCAACAAATGTTTTCATTTTGTCTTCAATCGTCCATTTAGTGCATGCTTTTTTATATTTTTTAAAGTTGTTTTTAAAGTTTACTTTCATTCTTTCAGTATATAATTTTTGTTTAAATCTTGTGGAGAAAAAGTCTAATTCTTTTAGTTTGAAAGTATTATTTTCAGAGGTTTCCAGTCAAAGACAGTCTTATTTGGAAGTGAAAAAGGTGTGATCTTTTGGTTATTTCCTTTTTTTTTTTTAATTTAAGAAATAATATATTTAAATATTTGTAGATACTAGTTAGTCCCAAAGTAAAATTTCCCTTCACACCTTGCAATTCATAGGAAAGATAATGTTCAAGTCATCTGTTTCTGTGGCCCTCAGGTAATGAGGGTGTCATGTGGCCAGCACAACGACCGACCACCTTTATTTTTCTCCTTCTTATGTTAAGTTACTATAAGAGCTGGGTGGACTTAGAAACAATGAAAGATCCCAAAATTTAAAATCCCTCATTTCACAAGGATTCAAACTTTGGACCTATAGTTCAGAAGCCGGGTGTTTGACTGCTCAGCCACCATACCTCCTAATGAGCCCCTTGAATTCACTAAAAATGTTTGAAATAATTTTATTCTGTAAGTGCAGATGAATATTTTTATATTAATAATCAACACAATAACTATTCTGTTTAAGATGAAGAAACAAGGAAGTGAAGAGAGCTCTCCAGAACTGTACAGTTCATTGTGACATTACCATTAAGGTGAAGTTATTTAAACATTATGCTTTTTTCATATAATATCCTTTTTGTTAGTGAATTGTGTTGTCTTGGCGGCCGTCAACAAATGTTTTCATTTTGTCTTCAATCGACCATTTAGTGCATGCTTTTTTATATTTTTTAAAGTTGTTTTTAAAGTTTACTTTCATTCTTTCAGTATATAATTTTTGTTTAAATCTTATGGAGAAAAAGTCTAATTCTTTTAGTTTGAAAGTATTATTTTCAGAGGTTTCCAGTCAAAGACAGTCTTATTTGGAAGTGAAAAAGGTGTGATCTTTTGGTTATTTCCTTTTTTTTTTTTAATTTAAGAAATAATATATTTAAATATTTGTAGATACTAGTTAGTCCCAAAGTAAAATTTCCCTTCACACCTTGCAATTCATAGGAAAGATAATGTTCAAGTCATCTGTTTCTGTGGCCCTCAGGTAATGAGGGTGTCATGTGGCCAGCACAACGACCGACCACCTTTATTTTTCTCCTTCTTATGTTAAGTTACTATAAGAGCTGGGTGGACGTAGAAACAATGAAAGATCCCAAAATTTAAAATCCCTCATTTCACAAGGATTCAAACTTTGGACCTATAGTTCAGAAGCCGGGTGTTTGACTGCTCAGCCACCATACCTCCTAATGAGCCCCTTGAATTCACTAAAAATGTTTGAAATAATTTTATTCTGTAAGTGCAGATGAATATTTTTATATTAATAATCAACACAATAACTATTCTGTTTAAGATGAAGAAACAAGGAAGTGAAGAGAGCTCTCCAGAACTGTACAGTTCATTGTGACATTACCATTAAGGTGAAGTTATTTAAACATTATGCTTTTTTCATATAATATCCTTTTTGTTAGTGAATTGTGTTGTCTTGGCGGCCGTCAACAAATGTTTTCATTTTGTCTTCAATCGTCCATTTAGTGCATGCTTTTTTATATTTTTTAAAGTTGTTTTTAAAGTTTACTTTCATTCTTTCAGTATATAATTTTTGTTTAAATCTTATGGAGAAAAAGTCTAATTCTTTTAGTTTGAAAGTATTATTTTCAGAGGTTTCCAGTCAAAGACAGTCTTATTTGGAAGTGAAAAAGGTGTGATCTTTTGGTTATTTCCTTTTTTTTTTTTAATTTAAGAAATAATATATTTAAATATTTGTAGATACTAGTTAGTACCAAAGTAAAATTTCCCTTCACACCTTGCAATTCATAGGAAAGATAATGTTCAAGTCATCTGTTTCTGTGGCCCTCAGGTAATGAGGGTGTCATGTGGCCAGCACAACGACCGACCACCTTTATTTTTCTCCTTCTTATGTTAAGTTACTATAAGAGCTGGGTGGACGTAGAAACAATGAAAGATCCCAAAATTTAAAATCCCTCATTTCACAAGGATTCAAACTTTGGACCTATAGTTCAGAAGCCGGGTGTTTGACTGCTCAGCCACCATACCTCCTAATGAGCCCCTTGAATTCACTAAAAATGTTTGAAATAATTTTATTCTGTAAGTGCAGATGAATATTTTTATATTAATAATCAACACAATAACTATTCTGTTTAAGATGAAGAAACAAGGAAGTGAAGAGAGCTCTCCAGAACTGTACAGTTCATTGTGACATTACCATTAAGGTGAAGTTATTTAAACATTATGCTTTTTTCATATAATATCCTTTTTTGTTAGTGAATTGTGTTGTCTTGGCGGCCGTCAACAAATGTTTTCATTTTGTCTTCAATCGTCCATTTAGTGCATGCTTTTTTATATTTTTTAAAGTTGTTTTTAAAGTTTACTTTCATTCTTTCAGTATATAATTTTTGTTTAAATCTTATGGAGAAAAAGTCTAATTCTTTTAGTTTGAAAGTATTATTTTCAGAGGTTTCCAGTCAAAGACAGTCTTATTTGGAAGTGAAAAAGGTGTTATCTTTTAGTTATTTCCTTTTTTTTTTTAATTTAAGAAATAATATATTTAAATATTTGTAGATACTAGTTAGTCCCAAAGTAAAATTTCCCTTCACACCTTGCAATTCATAGGAAAGATAATGTTCAAGTCATCTGTTTCTGTGGCCCTCAGGTAATGAGGGTGTCATGTGGCCAGCACAACGACCGACCACCTTTATTTTTCTCCTTCTTATGTTAAGTTACTATAAGAGCTGGGTGGACTTAGAAACAATGAAAGATCCCAAAATTTAAAATCCCTCATTTCACAAGGATTCAAACTTTGGACCTCTAGTTCAGAAGCCGAGTGTTTGACTGCTCAGCCACCATACCTCCTAAAGAGCCCCTATAATTCACTAAAAATGTTTGAAATAATTTTATTCTGTAAGTGCAGATGAATATTTATATATTAATAATCAACACAATAACTATTCTGTTTAAGATGAAGAAACAAGGAAGTGAAGAGAGCTCTCCAGAACTGTACAGTTCATTGTGACATTACCATTAAGGTGAAGTTATTTAAACATTATGCTTTTTTTATATAATATCCTTTTTGTTAGTGAATTGTGTTGTCTTGGCGGCCGTCAACAAATGTTTTCATTTTGTCTTCAATCGTCCATTTAGTGCATGCTTTTTTATATTTTTTAAAGTTGTTTTTAAAGTTTACTTTCATTCTTTCAGTATATAATTTTTGTTTAAATCTTATGGAGAAAAAGTCTAATTCTTTTAGTTTGAAAGTATTATTTTCAGAGGTTTCCAGTCAAAGACAGTCTTATTTGGAAGTGAAAAAGGTGTGATCTTTTGGTTATTTCCGTTTTTTTTTTTAATTTAAGAAATAATATATTTAAATATTTGTAGATACTAGTTAGTCCCAAAGTAAAATTTCCCTTCACACCTTGCAATTCATAGGAAAGATAATGTTCAAGTCATCTGTTTCTGTGGCCCTCAGGTAATGAGGGTGTCATGTGGCCAGCACAACGACCGACCACCTTTATTTTTCTCCTTCTTATGTTAAGTTACTATAAGAGCTGGGTGGACGTAGAAACAATGAAAGATCCCAAAATTTAAAATCCCTCATTTCACAAGGATTCAAACTTTGGACCTATAGTTCAGAAGCCGGGTGTTTGACTGCTCAGCCACCATACCTCCTAATGAGCCCCTTGAATTCACTAAAAATGTTTGAAATAATTTTATTCTGTAAGTGCAGATGAATATTTATATATTAATAATCAACACAATAACTATTCTGTTTAAGATGAAGAAACAAGGAAGTGAAGAGAGCTCTCCAGAACTGTACAGTTCATTGTGACATTACCATTAAGGTGAAGTTATTTAAACATTATGCTTTTTTCATATAATATCCTTTTTTGTTAGTGAATTGTGTTGTCTTGGCGGCCGTCAACAAATGTTTTCATTTTGTCTTCAATCGTCCATTTAGTGCATGCTTTTTTATATTTTTTAAAGTTGTTTTTAAAGTTTACTTTCATTCTTTCAGTATATAATTTTTGTTTAAATCTTGTGGAGAAAAAGTCTAATTCTTTTAGTTTGAAAGTATTATTTTCAGAGGTTTCCAGTCAAAGACAGTCTTATTTGGAAGTGAAAAAGGTGTGATCTTTTGGTTATTTCCTTTTTTTTTTTTAATTTAAGAAATAATATATTTAAATATTTGTAGATACTAGTTAGTCCCAAAGTAAAATTTCCCTTCACACCTTGCAATTCATAGGAAAGATAATGTTCAAGTCATCTGTTTCTGTGGCCCTCAGGTAATGAGGGTGTCATGTGGCCAGCACAACGACCGACCACCTTTATTTTTCTCCTTCTTATGTTAAGTTACTATAAGAGCTGGGTGGACGTAGAAACAATGAAAGATCCCAAAATTTAAAATCCCTCATTTCACAAGGATTCAAACTTTGGACCTATAGTTCAGAAGCCGGGTGTTTGACTGCTCAGCCACCATACCTCCTAATGAGCCCCTTGAATTCACTAAAAATGTTTGAAATAATTTTATTCTGTAAGTGCAGATGAATATTTTTATATTAATAATCAACACAATAACTATTCTGTTTAAGATGAAGAAACAAGGAAGTGAAGAGAGCTCTCCAGAACTGTACAGTTCATTGTGACATTACCATTAAGGTGAAGTTATTTAAACATTATGCTTTTTTCATATAATATCCTTTTTTGTTAGTGAATTGTGTTGTCTTGGCGGCCGTCAACAAATGTTTTCATTTTGTCTTCAATCGTCCATTTAGTGCATGCTTTTTTATATTTTTTAAAGTTGTTTTTAAAGTTTACTTTCATTCTTTCAGTATATAATTTTTGTTTAAATCTTATGGAGAAAAAGTCTAATTCTTTTAGTTTGAAAGTATTATTTTCAGAGGTTTCCAGTCAAAGACAGTCTTATTTGGAAGTGAAAAAGGTGTGATCTTTTGGTTATTTCCTTTTTTTTTTTTAATTTAAGAAATAATATATTTAAATATTTGTAGATACTAGTTAGTCCCAAAGTAAAATTTCCCTTCACACCTTGCAATTCATAGGAAAGATAATGTTCAAGTCATCTGTTTCTGTGGCCCTCAGGTAATGAGGGTGTCATGTGGCCAGCACAACGACCGACCACCTTTATTTTTCTCCTTCTTATGTTAAGTTACTATAAGAGCTGGGTGGACGTAGAAACAATGAAAGATCCCAAAATTTAAAATCCCTCATTTCACAAGGATTCAAACTTTGGACCTCTAGTTCAGAAGCCGGGTGTTTGACTGCTCAGCCACCATACCTCCTAATGAGCCCCTTGAATTCACTAAAAATGTTTGAAATAATTTTATTCTGTAAGTGCAGATGAATATTTTTATATTAATAATCAACACAATAACTATTCTGTTTAAGATGAAGAAACAAGGAAGTGAAGAGAGCTCTCCAGAACTGTACAGTTCATTGTGACATTACCATTAAGGTGAAGTTATTTAAACATTATGCTTTTTTCATATAATATCCTTTTTTGTTAGTGAATTGTGTTGTCTTGGCGGCCGTCAACAAATGTTTTCATTTTGTCTTCAATCGTCCATTTAGTGCATGCTTTTTTATATTTTTTAAAGTTGTTTTTAAAGTTTACTTTCATTCTTTCAGTATATAATTTTTGTTTAAATCTTGTGGAGAAAAAGTCTAATTCTTTTAGTTTGAAAGTATTATTTTCAGAGGTTTCCAGTCAAAGACAGTCTTATTTGGAAGTGAAAAAGGTGTGATCTTTTGGTTATTTCCTTTTTTTTTTTTAATTTAAGAAATAATATATTTAAATATTTGTAGATACTAGTTAGTCCCAAAGTAAAATTTCCCTTCACACCTTGCAATTCATAGGAAAGATAATGTTCAAGTCATCTGTTTCTGTGGCCCTCAGGTAATGAGGGTGTCATGTGGCCAGCACAACGACCGACCACCTTTATTTTTCTCCTTCTTATGTTAAGTTACTATAAGAGCTGGGTGGACGTAGAAACAATGAAAGATCCCAAAATTTAAAATCCCTCATTTCACAAGGATTCAAACTTTGGACCTATAGTTCAGAAGCCGGATGTTTGACTGCTCAGCCACCATACCTCCTAAAGAGCCCCTTGAATTCACTAAAAATGTTTGAAATAATTTTATTCTGTAAGTGCAGATGAATATTTATATATTAATAATCAACACAATAACTATTCTTTTTAAGATGAAGAAACAAGGAAGTGAAGAGAGCTCTCCAGAACTGTACAGTTCATTGTGACATTACCATTAAGGTGAAGTTATTTAAACATTATGCTTTTTTCATATAATATCCTTTTTTGTTAGTGAATTGTGTTGTCTTGGCGGCCGTCAACAAATGTTTTCATTTTGTCTTCAATCGTCCATTTAGTGCATGCTTTTTTATATTTTTTAAAGTTGTTTTTAAAGTTTACTTTCATTCTTTCAGTATATAATTTTTGTTTAAATCTTGTGGAGAAAAAGTCTAATTCTTTTAGTTTGAAAGTATTATTTTCAGAGGTTTCCAGTCAAAGACAGTCTTATTTAGAAGTGAAAAAGGTGTGATCTTTTGGTTATTTCCTTTTTTTTTTTTAATTTAAGAAATAATATATTTAAATATTTGTAGATACTAGTTAGTCCCAAAGTAAAATTTCCCTTCACACCTTGCAATTCATAGGAAAGATAATGTTCAAGTCATCTGTTTCTGTGGCCCTCAGGTAATGAGGGTGTCATGTGGCCAGCACAACGACCGACCACCTTTATTTTTCTCCTTCTTATGTTAAGTTACTATAAGAGCTGGGTGGACTTAGAAACAATGAAAGATCCCAAAATTTAAAATCCCTCATTTCACAAGGATTCAAACTTTGGACCTCTAGTTCAGAAGCCGAGTGTTTGACTGCTCAGCCACCATACCTCCTAAAGAGCCCCTTGAATTCACTAAAAATGTTTGAAATAATTTTATTCTGTAAGTGCAGATGAATATTTATATATTAATAATCAACACAATAACTATTCTGTTTAAGATGAAGAAACAAGGAAGTGAAGAGAGCTCTCCAGAACTGTACAGTTCATTGTGACATTACCATTAAGGTGAAGTTATTTAAACATTATGCTTTTTTCATATAATATCCTTTTTTGTTAGTGAATTGTGTTGTCTTGGCGGCCGTCAACAAATGTTTTCATTTTGTCTTCAATCGTCCATTTAGTGCATGCTTTTTTATATTTTTTAAAGTTGTTTTTAAAGTTTACTTTCATTCTTTCAGTATATAATTTTTGTTTAAATCTTGTGGAGAAAAAGTCTAATTCTTTTAGTTTGAAAGTATTATTTTCAGAGGTTTCCAGTCAAAGACAGTCTTATTTGGAAGTGAAAAAGGTGTGATCTTTTGGTTATTTCCTTTTTTTTTTTTAATTTAAGAAATAATATATTTAAATATTTGTAGATACTAGTTAGTCCCAAAGTAAAATTTCCCTTCACACCTTGCAATTCATAGGAAAGATAATGTTCAAGTCATCTGTTTCTGTGGCCCTCAGGTAATGAGGGTGTCATGTGGCCAGCACAACGACCGACCACCTTTATTTTTCTCCTTCTTATGTTAAGTTACTATAAGAGCTGGGTGGACGTAGAAACAATGAAAGATCCCAAAATTTAAAATCCCTCATTTCACAAGGATTCAAACTTTGGACCTATAGTTCAGAAGCCGGGTGTTTGACTGCTCAGCCACCATACCTCCTAATGAGCCCCTTGAATTCACTAAAAATGTTTGAAATAATTTTATTCTGTAAGTGCAGATGAATATTTTTATATTAATAATCAACACAATAACTATTCTGTTTAAGATGAAGAAACAAGGAAGTGAAGAGAGCTCTCCAGAACTGTACAGTTCATTGTGACATTACCATTAAGGTGAAGTTATTTAAACATTATGCTTTTTTCATATAATATCCTTTTTGTTAGTGAATTGTGTTGTCTTGGCGGCCGTCAACAAATGTTTTCATTTTGTCTTCAATCGTCCATTTAGTGCATGCTTTTTTATATTTTTTAAAGTTGTTTTTAAAGTTTACTTTCATTCTTTCAGTATATAATTTTTGTTTAAATCTTATGGAGAAAAAGTCTAATTCTTTTAGTTTGAAAGTATTATTTTCAGAGGTTTCCAGTCAAAGACAGTCTTATTTGGAAGTGAAAAAGGTGTGATCTTTTGGTTATTTCCTTTTTTTTTTTTAATTTAAGAAATAATATATTTAAATATTTGTAGATACTAGTTAGTCCCAAAGTAAAATTTCCCTTCACACCTTGCAATTCATAGGAAAGATAATGTTCAAGTCATCTGTTTCTGTGGCCCTCAGGTAATGAGGGTGTCATGTGGCCAGCACAACGACCGACCACCTTTATTTTTCTCCTTCTTATGTTAAGTTACTATAAGAGCTGGGTGGACGTAGAAACAATGAAAGATCCCAAAATTTAAAATCCCTCATTTCACAAGGATTCAAACTTTGGACCTATAGTTCAGAAGCCGGGTGTTTGACTGCTCAGCCACCATACCTCCTAATGAGCCCCTTGAATTCACTAAAAATGTTTGAAATAATTTTATTCTGTAAGTGCAGATGAATATTTTTATATTAATAATCAACACAATAACTATTCTGTTTAAGATGAAGAAACAAGGAAGTGAAGAGAGCTCTCCAGAACTGTACAGTTCATTGTGACATTACCATTAAGGTGAAGTTATTTAAACATTATGCTTTTTTCATATAATATCCTTTTTGTTAGTGAATTGTGTTGTCTTGGCGGCCGTCAACAAATGTTTTCATTTTGTCTTCAATCGTCCATTTAGTGCATGCTTTTTTATATTTTTTAAAGTTGTTTTTAAAGTTTACTTTCATTCTTTCAGTATATAATTTTTGTTTAAATCTTATGGAGAAAAAGTCTAATTCTTTTAGTTTGAAAGTATTATTTTCAGAGGTTTCCAGTCAAAGACAGTCTTATTTGGAAGTGAAAAAGGTGTGATCTTTTGGTTATTTCCTTTTTTTTTTTTAATTTAAGAAATAATATATTTAAATATTTGTAGATACTAGTTAGTACCAAAGTAAAATTTCCCTTCACACCTTGCAATTCATAGGAAAGATAATGTTCAAGTCATCTGTTTCTGTGGCCCTCAGGTAATGAGGGTGTCATGTGGCCAGCACAACGACCGACCACCTTTATTTTTCTCCTTCTTATGTTAAGTTACTATAAGAGCTGGGTGGACGTAGAAACAATGAAAGATCCCAAAATTTAAAATCCCTCATTTCACAAGGATTCAAACTTTGGACCTATA
This sequence comes from Biomphalaria pfeifferi, assembly GCA_030265305.1. NCBI lineage: Eukaryota > Metazoa > Mollusca > Gastropoda > Planorbidae > Biomphalaria > Biomphalaria pfeifferi. The sequence goes on along the minus strand of JASAOG010000008.1, from coordinate 3,428,716 downwards.
GTTCAGAAGCCGGGTGTTTGACTGCTCAGCCACCATACCTCCTAATGAGCCCCTTGAATTCACTAAAAATGTTTGAAATAATTTTATTCTGTAAGTGCAGATGAATATTTTTATATTAATAATCAACACAATAACTATTCTGTTTAAGATGAAGAAACAAGGAAGTGAAGAGAGCTCTCCAGAACTGTACAGTTCATTGTGACATTACCATTAAGGTGAAGTTATTTAAACATTATGCTTTTTTCATATAATATCCTTTTTTGTTAGTGAATTGTGTTGTCTTGGCGGCCGTCAACAAATGTTTTCATTTTGTCTTCAATCGTCCATTTAGTGTATGCTTTTTTATATTTTTTAAAGTTGTTTTTAAAGTTTACTTTCATTCTTTCAGTATATAATTTTTGTTTAAATCTTATGGAGAAAAAGTCTAATTCTTTTAGTTTGAAAGTATTATTTTCAGAGGTTTCCAGTCAAAGACAGTCTTATTTGGAAGTGAAAAAGGTGTGATCTTTTGGTTATTTCCTTTTTTTTTTTTAATTTAAGAAATAATATATTTAAATATTTGTAGATACTAGTTAGTCCCAAAGTAAAATTTCCCTTCACACCTTGCAATTCATAGGAAAGATAATGTTCAAGTCATCTGTTTCTGTGGCCCTCAGGTAATGAGGGTGTCATGTGGCCAGCACAACGACCGACCACCTTTATTTTTCTCCTTCTTATGTTAAGTTACTATAAGAGCTGGGTGGACGTAGAAACAATGAAAGATCCCAAAATTTAAAATCCCTCATTTCACAAGGATTCAAACTTTGGACCTCTAGTTCAGAAGCCGGGTGTTTGACTGCTCAGCCACCATACCTCCTAATGAGCCCCTTGAATTCACTAAAAATGTTTGAAATAATTTTATTCTGTAAGTGCAGATGAATATTTTTATATTAATAATCAACACAATAACTATTCTGTTTAAGATGAAGAAACAAGGAAGTGAAGAGAGCTCTCCAGAACTGTACAGTTCATTGTGACATTACCATTAAGGTGAAGTTATTTAAACATTATGCTTTTTTCATATAATATCCTTTTTTGTTAGTGAATTGTGTTGTCTTGGCGGCCGTCAACAAATGTTTTCATTTTGTCTTCAATCGTCCATTTAGTGCATGCTTTTTTATATTTTTTAAAGTTGTTTTTAAAGTTTACTTTCATTCTTTCAGTATATAATTTTTGTTTAAATCTTGTGGAGAAAAAGTCTAATTCTTTTAGTTTGAAAGTATTATTTTCAGAGGTTTCCAGTCAAAGACAGTCTTATTTGGAAGTGAAAAAGGTGTGATCTTTTGGTTATTTCCTTTTTTTTTTTTAATTTAAGAAATAATATATTTAAATATTTGTAGATACTAGTTAGTCCCAAAGTAAAATTTCCCTTCACACCTTGCAATTCATAGGAAAGATAATGTTCAAGTCATCTGTTTCTGTGGCCCTCAGGTAATGAGGGTGTCATGTGGCCAGCACAACGACCGACCACCTTTATTTTTCTCCTTCTTATGTTAAGTTACTATAAGAGCTGGGTGGACTTAGAAACAATGAAAGATCCCAAAATTTAAAATCCCTCATTTCACAAGGATTCAAACTTTGGACCTATAGTTCAGAAGCCGGGTGTTTGACTGCTCAGCCACCATACCTCCTAATGAGCCCCTTGAATTCACTAAAAATGTTTGAAATAATTTTATTCTGTAAGTGCAGATGAATATTTTTATATTAATAATCAACACAATAACTATTCTGTTTAAGATGAAGAAACAAGGAAGTGAAGAGAGCTCTCCAGAACTGTACAGTTCATTGTGACATTACCATTAAGGTGAAGTTATTTAAACATTATGCTTTTTTCATATAATATCCTTTTTGTTAGTGAATTGTGTTGTCTTGGCGGCCGTCAACAAATGTTTTCATTTTGTCTTCAATCGTCCATTTAGTGCATGCTTTTTTATATTTTTTAAAGTTGTTTTTAAAGTTTACTTTCATTCTTTCAGTATATAATTTTTGTTTAAATCTTATGGAGAAAAAGTCTAATTCTTTTAGTTTGAAAGTATTATTTTCAGAGGTTTCCAGTCAAAGACAGTCTTATTTGGAAGTGAAAAAGGTGTGATCTTTTGGTTATTTCCTTTTTTTTTTTTAATTTAAGAAATAATATATTTAAATATTTGTAGATACTAGTTAGTCCCAAAGTAAAATTTCCCTTCACACCTTGCAATTCATAGGAAAGATAATGTTCAAGTCATCTGTTTCTGTGGCCCTCAGGTAATGAGGGTGTCATGTGGCCAGCACAACGACCGACCACCTTTATTTTTCTCCTTCTTATGTTAAGTTACTATAAGAGCTGGGTGGACGTAGAAACAATGAAAGATCCCAAAATTTAAAATCCCTCATTTCACAAGGATTCAAACTTTGGACCTATAGTTCAGAAGCCGGGTGTTTGACTGCTCAGCCACCATACCTCCTAATGAGCCCCTTGAATTCACTAAAAATGTTTGAAATAATTTTATTCTGTAAGTGCAGATGAATATTTTTATATTAATAATCAACACAATAACTATTCTGTTTAAGATGAAGAAACAAGGAAGTGAAGAGAGCTCTCCAGAACTGTACAGTTCATTGTGACATTACCATTAAGGTGAAGTTATTTAAACATTATGCTTTTTTCATATAATATCCTTTTTGTTAGTGAATTGTGTTGTCTTGGCGGCCGTCAACAAATGTTTTCATTTTGTCTTCAATCGTCCATTTAGTGCATGCTTTTTTATATTTTTTAAAGTTGTTTTTAAAGTTTACTTTCATTCTTTCAGTATATAATTTTTGTTTAAATCTTATGGAGAAAAAGTCTAATTCTTTTAGTTTGAAAGTATTATTTTCAGAGGTTTCCAGTCAAAGACAGTCTTATTTGGAAGTGAAAAAGGTGTGATCTTTTGGTTATTTCCTTTTTTTTTTTTAATTTAAGAAATAATATATTTAAATATTTGTAGATACTAGTTAGTACCAAAGTAAAATTTCCCTTCACACCTTGCAATTCATAGGAAAGATAATGTTCAAGTCATCTGTTTCTGTGGCCCTCAGGTAATGAGGGTGTCATGTGGCCAGCACAACGACCGACCACCTTTATTTTTCTCCTTCTTATGTTAAGTTACTATAAGAGCTGGGTGGACGTAGAAACAATGAAAGATCCCAAAATTTAAAATCCCTCATTTCACAAGGATTCAAACTTTGGACCTATAGTTCAGAAGCCGGGTGTTTGACTGCTCAGCCACCATACCTCCTAATGAGCCCCTTGAATTCACTAAAAATGTTTGAAATAATTTTATTCTGTAAGTGCAGATGAATATTTTTATATTAATAATCAACACAATAACTATTCTGTTTAAGATGAAGAAACAAGGAAGTGAAGAGAGCTCTCCAGAACTGTACAGTTCATTGTGACATTACCATTAAGGTGAAGTTATTTAAACATTATGCTTTTTTCATATAATATCCTTTTTTGTTAGTGAATTGTGTTGTCTTGGCGGCCGTCAACAAATGTTTTCATTTTGTCTTCAATCGTCCATTTAGTGCATGCTTTTTTATATTTTTTAAAGTTGTTTTTAAAGTTTACTTTCATTCTTTCAGTATATAATTTTTGTTTAAATCTTATGGAGAAAAAGTCTAATTCTTTTAGTTTGAAAGTATTATTTTCAGAGGTTTCCAGTCAAAGACAGTCTTATTTGGAAGTGAAAAAGGTGTGATCTTTTGGTTATTTCCTTTTTTTTTTTAATTTAAGAAATAATATATTTAAATATTTGTAGATACTAGTTAGTCCCAAAGTAAAATTTCCCTTCACACCTTGCAATTCATAGGAAAGATAATGTTCAAGTCATCTGTTTCTGTGGCCCTCAGGTAATGAGGGTGTCATGTGGCCAGCACAACGACTGACCACCTTTATTTTTCTCCTTCTTATGTTAAGTTACTATAAGAGCTGGGTGGACTTAGAAACAATGAAAGATCCCAAAATTTAAAATCCCTCATTTCACAAGGATTCAAACTTTGGACCTCTAGTTCAGAAGCCGAGTGTTTGACTGCTCAGCCACCATACCTCCTAAAGAGCCCCTTGAATTCACTAAAAATGTTTGAAATAATTTTATTCTGTAAGTGCAGATGAATATTTTTATATTAATAATCAACACAATAACTATTCTGTTTAAGATGAAGAAACAAGGAAGTGAAGAGAGCTCTCCAGAACTGTACAGTTCATTGTGACATTACCATTAAGGTGAAGTTATTTAAACATTATGCTTTTTTCATATAATATCCTTTTTGTTAGTGAATTGTGTTGTCTTGGCGGCCGTCAACAAATGTTTTCATTTTGTCTTCAATCGTCCATTTAGTGCATGCTTTTTTATATTTTTTAAAGTTGTTTTTAAAGTTTACTTTCATTCTTTCAGTATATAATTTTTGTTTAAATCTTGTGGAGAAAAAGTCTAATTCTTTTAGTTTGAAAGTATTATTTTCAGAGGTTTCCAGTCAAAGACAGTCTTATTTGGAAGTGAAAAAGGTGTGATCTTTTGGTTATTTCCTTTTTTTTTTTTAATTTAAGAAATAATATATTTAAATATTTGTAGATACTAGTTAGTCCCAAAGTAAAATTTCCCTTCACACCTTGCAATTCATAGGAAAGATAATGTTCAAGTCATCTGTTTCTGTGGCCCTCAGGTAATGAGGGTGTCATGTGGCCAGCACAACGACCGACCACCTTTATTTTTCTCCTTCTTATGTTAAGTTACTATAAGAGCTGGGTGGACTTAGAAACAATGAAAGATCCCAAAATTTAAAATCCCTCATTTCACAAGGATTCAAACTTTGGACCTCTAGTTCAGAAGCCGAGTGTTTGACTGCTCAGCCACCATACCTCCTAAAGAGCCTTTTGAATTCACTAAAAATGTTTGAAATAATTTTATTCTGTAAGTGCAGATGAATATTTATATATTAATAATCAACACAATAACTATTCTGTTTAAGATGAAGAAACAAGGAAGTGAAGAGAGCTCTCCAGAACTGTACAGTTCATTGTGACATTACCATTAAGGTGAAGTTATTTAAACATTATGCTTTTTTCATATAATATCCTTTTTTGTTAGTGAATTGTGTTGTCTTGGCGGCCGTCAACAAATGTTTTCATTTTGTCTTCAATCGTCCATTTAGTGCATGCTTTTTTATATTTTTTAAAGTTGTTTTTAAAGTTTACTTTCATTCTTTCAGTATATAATTTTTGTTTAAATCTTGTGGAGAAAAAGTCTAATTCTTTTAGTTTGAAAGTATTATTTTCAGAGGTTTCCAGTCAAAGACAGTCTTATTTGGAAGTGAAAAAGGTGTGATCTTTTGGTTATTTCCTTTTTTTTTTTTAATTTAAGAAATAATATATTTAAATATTTGTAGATACTAGTTAGTCCCAAAGTAAAATTTCCCTTCACACCTTGCAATTCATAGGAAAGATAATGTTCAAGTCATCTGTTTCTGTGGGCCTCAGGTAATGAGGGTGTCATGTGGCCAGCACAACGACCAACCACCTTTATTTTTCTCCTTCTTATGTTAAGTTACTATCAGAGCTGGGTGGACGTAGAAACAATGAAAGATCCCAAAATTTAAAATCCCTCATTTCACAAGGATTCAATCTTTGGACCTAAAGTTCAGAAGCCGGGTGTTTGACTGCTCAGCCACCATACCTCCTAATGAGCCCCTTGAATTCACTAAAAATTTTTGAAATAATTTTATTCTGTAAGTGCAGATGAATATTGTTATATTAATTTCAACACAATAACTATTCTGTTTAAGATGAAAAAACAAGGAAGTGAAGAGAGCTCTCCAGAACTGTACATGTCATTGTGACATTACCATTAAGGTGAAGTTATTTAAACATTATGCTTTTTTCATATAGTATCCTCTTTTGTTAGTGAATTGTGTTGTCTTGGCGGCCGTCAACAAATGTTTTCATTTTGTCTTCAATCGTCCATTTAGTGCATGCTTTTTTATATTTTTTAAAGTTGTTTTTAAAGTTTACTTTCGTTCTTTCAGTATATAATTTTTGTTTAAATCTTGTGGAGAAAAAGTCTAATTCTTTTAGTTTGAAAGTATTATTTTCAGAGGTTTCCAGTCAAAGACAGTCTTATTTGGAAGTGAAAAAGGTGTGATCTTTTAGTTATTTCCTTTTTTTTTTTTAATTTAAGAAATAATATATTTAAATATTTGTAGATACTAGTTAGTCCCAAAGTAAAATTTCCCTTCACACCTTGCAATTCATAGGAAAGATAATGTTCAAGTCATCTGTTTCTGTGGCCCTCAGGTAATGAGGGTGTCATGTGGCCAGCACAACGACCGACCACCTTTATTTTTCTCCTTCTTATGTTAAGTTACTATAAGAGCTGGGTGGACTTAGAAACAATGAAAGATCCCAAAATTTAAAATCCCTCATTTCACAAGGATTCAAACTTTGGACCTCTAGTTCAGAAGCCGAGTGTTTGACTGCTCAGCCACCATACCTCCTAAAGAGCCCCTTGAATTCATTAAAAATGTTTGAAATAATTTTATTCTGTAAGTGCAGATGAATATTTATATATTAATAATCAACACAATAACTATTCTGTTTAAGATGAAGAAACAAGGAAGTGAAGAGAGCTCTCCAGAACTGTACAGTTCATTGTGACATTACCATTAAGGTGAAGTTATTTAAACATTATGCTTTTTTCATATAATATCCTTTTTTGTTAGTGAATTGTGTTGTCTTGGCGGCCGTCAACAAATGTTTTCATTTTGTCTTCAATCGTCCATTTAGTGCATGCTTTTTTATATTTTTTAAAGTTGTTTTTAAAGTTTACTTTCATTCTTTCAGTATATAATTTTTGTTTAAATCTTGTGGAGAAAAAGTCTAATTCTTTTAGTTTGAAAGTATTATTTTCAGAGGTTTCCAGTCAAAGACAGTCTTATTTGGAAGTGAAAAAGGTGTGATCTTTTGGTTATTTCCTTTTTTTTTTTTAATTTAAGAAATAATATATTTAAATATTTGTAGATACTAGTTAGTCCCAAAGTAAAATTTCCCTTCACACCTTGCAATTCATAGGAAAGATAATGTTCAAGTCATCTGTTTCTGTGGCCCTCAGGTAATGAGGGTGTCATGTGGCCAGCACAACGACCGACCACCTTTATTTTTCTCCTTCTTATGTTAAGTTACTATAAGAGCTGGGTGGACGTAGAAACAATGAAAGATCCCAAAATTTAAAATCCCTCATTTCACAAGGATTCAAACTTTGGACCTATAGTTCAGAAGCCGGGTGTTTGACTGCTCAGCCACCATACCTCCTAATGAGCCCCTTGAATTCACTAAAAATGTTTGAAATAATTTTATTCTGTAAGTGCAGATGAATATTTTTATATTAATAATCAACACAATAACTATTCTGTTTAAGATGAAGAAACAAGGAAGTGAAGAGAGCTCTCCAGAACTGTACAGTTCATTGTGACATTACCATTAAGGTGAAGTTATTTAAACATTATGCTTTTTTCATATAATATCCTTTTTGTTAGTGAATTGTGTTGTCTTGGCGGCCGTCAACAAATGTTTTCATTTTGTCTTCAATCGTCCATTTAGTGCATGCTTTTTTATATTTTTTAAAGTTGTTTTTAAAGTTTACTTTCATTCTTTCAGTATATAATTTTTGTTTAAATCTTGTGGAGAAAAAGTCTAATTCTTTTAGTTTGAAAGTATTATTTTCAGAGGTTTCCAGTCAAAGACAGTCTTATTTGGAAGTGAAAAAGGTGTGATCTTTTGGTTATTTCCTTTTTTTTTTTTAATTTAAGAAATAATATATTTAAATATTTGTAGATACTAGTTAGTCCCAAAGTAAAATTTCCCTTCACACCTTGCAATTCATAGGAAAGATAATGTTCAAGTCATCTGTTTCTGTGGCCCTCAGGTAATGAGGGTGTCATGTGGCCAGCACAACGACCGACCACCTTTATTTTTCTCCTTCTTATGTTAAGTTACTATAAGAGCTGGGTGGACGTAGAAACAATGAAAGATCCCAAAATTTAAAATCCCTCATTTCACAAGGATTCAAACTTTGGACCTATAGTTCAGAAGCCGGGTGTTTGACTGCTCAGCCACCATACCTCCTAATGAGCCCCTTGAATTCACTAAAAATGTTTGAAATAATTTTATTCTGTAAGTGCAGATGAATATTTTTATATTAATAATCAACACAATAACTATTCTGTTTAAGATGAAGAAACAAGGAAGTGAAGAGAGCTCTCCAGAACTGTACAGTTCATTGTGACATTACCATTAAGGTGAAGTTATTTAAACATTATGCTTTTTTCATATAATATCCTTTTTGTTAGTGAATTGTGTTGTCTTGGCGGCCGTCAACAAATGTTTTCATTTTGTCTTCAATCGTCCATTTAGTGCATGCTTTTTTATATTTTTTAAAGTTGTTTTTAAAGTTTACTTTCATTCTTTCAGTATATAATTTTTGTTTAAATCTTGTGGAGAAAAAGTCTAATTCTTTTAGTTTGAAAGTATTATTTTCAGAGGTTTCCAGTCAAAGACAGTCTTATTTGGAAGTGAAAAAGGTGTGATCTTTTGGTTATTTCCTTTTTTTTTTTTAATTTAAGAAATAATATATTTAAATATTTGTAGATACTAGTTAGTCCCAAAGTAAAATTTCCCTTCACACCTTGCAATTCATAGGAAAGATAATGTTCAAGTCATCTGTTTCTGTGGCCCTCAGGTAATGAGGGTGTCATGTGGCCAGCACAACGACCGACCACCTTTATTTTTCTCCTTCTTATGTTAAGTTACTATAAGAGCTGGGTGGACGTAGAAACAATGAAAGATCCCAAAATTTAAAATCCCTCATTTCACAAGGATTCAAACTTTGGACCTCTAGTTCAGAAGCCGGGTGTTTGACTGCTCAGCCACCATACCTCCTAATGAGCCCCTTGAATTCACTAAAAATGTTTGAAATAATTTTATTCTGTAAGTGCAGATGAATATTTTTATATTAATAATCAACACAATAACTATTCTGTTTAAGATGAAGAAACAAGGAAGTGAAGAGAGCTCTCCAGAACTGTACAGTTCATTGTGACATTACCATTAAGGTGAAGTTATTTAAACATTATGCTTTTTTCATATAATATCCTTTTTTGTTAGTGAATTGTGTTGTCTTGGCGGCCGTCAACAAATGTTTTCATTTTGTCTTCAATCGTCCATTTAGTGCATGCTTTTTTATATTTTTTAAAGTTGTTTTTAAAGTTTACTTTCATTCTTTCAGTATATAATTTTTGTTTAAATCTTGTGGAGAAAAAGTCTAATTCTTTTAGTTTGAAAGTATTATTTTCAGAGGTTTCCAGTCAAAGACAGTCTTATTTGGAAGTGAAAAAGGTGTGATCTTTTGGTTATTTCCTTTTTTTTTTTTAATTTAAGAAATAATATATTTAAATATTTGTAGATACTAGTTAGTCCCAAAGTAAAATTTCCCTTCACACCTTGCAATTCATAGGAAAGATAATGTTCAAGTCATCTGTTTCTGTGGCCCTCAGGTAATGAGGGTGTCATGTGGCCAGCACAACGACCGACCACCTTTATTTTTCTCCTTCTTATGTTAAGTTACTATAAGAGCTGGGTGGACGTAGAAACAATGAAAGATCCCAAAATTTAAAATCCCTCATTTCACAAGGATTCAAACTTTGGACCTCTAGTTCAGAAGCCGAGTGTTTGACTGCTCAGCCACCATACCTCCTAATGAGCCCCTTGAATTCACTAAAAATGTTTGAAATAATTTTATTCTGTAAGTGCAGATGAATATTTTTATATTAATAATCAACACAATAACTATTCTGTTTAAGATGAAGAAACAAGGAAGTGAAGAGAGCTCTCCAGAACTGTACAGTTCATTGTGACATTACCATTAAGGTGAAGTTATTTAAACATTATGCTTTTTTCATATAATATCCTTTTTTGTTAGTGAATTGTGTTGTCTTGGCGGCCGTCAACAAATGTTTTCATTTTGTCTTCAATCGTCCATTTAGTGCATGCTTTTTTATATTTTTTAAAGTTGTTTTTAAAGTTTACTTTCATTCTTTCAGTATATAATTTTTGTTTAAATCTTGTGGAGAAAAAGTCTAATTCTTTTAGTTTGAAAGTATTATTTTCAGAGGTTTCCAGTCAAAGACAGTCTTATTTGGAAGTGAAAAAGGTGTGATCTTTTGGTTATTTCCTTTTTTTTTTTTAATTTAAGAAATAATATATTTAAATATTTGTAGATACTAGTTAGTCCCAAAGTAAAATTTCCCTTCACACCTTGCAATTCATAGGAAAGATAATGTTCAAGTCATCTGTTTCTGTGGCCCTCAGGTAATGAGGGTGTCATGTGGCCAGCACAACGACCGACCACCTTTATTTTTCTCCTTCTTATGTTAAGTTACTATAAGAGCTGGGTGGACGTAGAAACAATGAAAGATCCCAAAATTTAAAATCCCTCATTTCACAAGGATTCAAACTTTGGACCTCTAGTTCAGAAGCCGAGTGTTTGACTGCTCAGCCACCATACCTCCTAATGAGCCCCTTGAATTCACTAAAAATGTTTGAAATAATTTTATTCTGTAAGTGCAGATGAATATTTTTATATTAATAATCAACACAATAACTATTCTGTTTAAGATGAAGAAACAAGGAAGTGAAGAGAGCTCTCCAGAACTGTACAGTTCATTGTGACATTACCATTAAGGTGAAGTTATTTAAACATTATGCTTTTTTCATATAATATCCTTTTTTGTTAGTGAATTGTGTTGTCTTGGCGGCCGTCAACAAATGTTTTCATTTTGTCTTCAATCGTCCATTTAGTGCATGCTTTTTTATATTTTTTAAAGTTGTTTTTAAAGTTTACTTTCATTCTTTCAGTATATAATTTTTGTTTAAATCTTGTGGAGAAAAAGTCTAATTCTTTTAGTTTGAAAGTATTATTTTCAGAGGTTTCCAGTCAAAGACAGTCTTATTTGGAAGTGAAAAAGGTGTGATCTTTTGGTTATTTCCTTTTTTTTTTTTAATTTAAGAAATAATATATTTAAATATTTGTAGATACTAGTTAGTCCCAAAGTAAAATTTCCCTTCACACCTTGCAATTCATAGGAAAGATAATGTTCAAGTCATCTGTTTCTGTGGCCCTCAGGTAATGAGGGTGTCATGTGGCCAGCACAACGACCGACCACCTTTATTTTTCTCCTTCTTATGTTAAGTTACTATAAGAGCTGGGTGGACGTAGAAACAATGAAAGATCCCAAAATTTAAAATCCCTCATTTCACAAGGATTCAAACTTTGGACCTATAGTTCAGAAGCCGGGTGTTTGACTGCTCAGCCACCATACCTCCTAATGAGCCCCTTGAATTCACTAAAAATGTTTGAAATAATTTTATTCTGTAAGTGCAGATGAATATTTTTATATTAATAATCAACACAATAACTATTCTGTTTAAGATGAAGAAACAAGGAAGTGAAGAGAGCTCTCCAGAACTGTACAGTTCATTGTGACATTACCATTAAGGTGAAGTTATTTAAACATTATGCTTTTTTCATATAATATCCTTTTTGTTAGTGAATTGTGTTGTCTTGGCGGCCGTCAACAAATGTTTTCATTTTGTCTTCAATCGTCCATTTAGTGCATGCTTTTTTATATTTTTTAAAGTTGTTTTTAAAGTTTACTTTCATTCTTTCAGTATATAATTTTTGTTTAAATCTTATGGAGAAAAAGTCTAATTCTTTTAGTTTGAAAGTATTATTTTCAGAGGTTTCCAGTCAAAGACAGTCTTATTTGGAAGTGAAAAAGGTGTGATCTTTTGGTTATTTCCTTTTTTTTTTTTAATTTAAGAAATAATATATTTAAATATTTGTAGATACTAGTTAGTCCCAAAGTAAAATTTCCCTTCACACCTTGCAATTCATAGGAAAGATAATGTTCAAGTCATCTGTTTCTGTGGCCCTCAGGTAATGAGGGTGTCATGTGGCCAGCACAACGACCGACCACCTTTATTTTTCTCCTTCTTATGTTAAGTTACTATAAGAGCTGGGTGGACGTAGAAACAATGAAAGATCCCAAAATTTAAAATCCCTCATTTCACAAGGATTCAAACTTTGGACCTATAGTTCAGAAGCCGGGTGTTTGACTGCTCAGCCACCATACCTCCTAATGAGCCCCTTGAATTCACTAAAAATGTTTGAAATAATTTTATTCTGTAAGTGCAGATGAATATTTTTATATTAATAATCAACACAATAACTATTCTGTTTAAGATGAAGAAACAAGGAAGTGAAGAGAGCTCTCCAGAACTGTACAGTTCATTGTGACATTACCATTAAGGTGAAGTTATTTAAACATTATGCTTTTTTCATATAATATCCTTTTTGTTAGTGAATTGTGTTGTCTTGGCGGCCGTCAACAAATGTTTTCATTTTGTCTTCAATCGTCCATTTAGTGCATGCTTTTTTATATTTTTTAAAGTTGTTTTTAAAGTTTACTTTCATTCTTTCAGTATATAATTTTTGTTTAAATCTTATGGAGAAAAAGTCTAATTCTTTTAGTTTGAAAGTATTATTTTCAGAGGTTTCCAGTCAAAGACAGTCTTATTTGGAAGTGAAAAAGGTGTGATCTTTTGGTTATTTCCTTTTTTTTTTTTAATTTAAGAAATAATATATTTAAATATTTGTAGATACTAGTTAGTCCCAAAGTAAAATTTCCCTTCACACCTTGCAATTCATAGGAAAGATAATGTTCAAGTCATCTGTTTCTGTGGCCCTCAGGTAATGAGGGTGTCATGTGGCCAGCACAACGACCGACCACCTTTATTTTTCTCCTTCTTATGTTAAGTTACTATAAGAGCTGGGTGGACGTAGAAACAATGAAAGATCCCAAAATTTAAAATCCCTCATTTCACAAGGATTCAAACTTTGGACCTATAGTTCAGAAGCCGGGTGTTTGACTGCTCAGCCACCATACCTCCTAATGAGCCCCTTGAATTCACTAAAAATGTTTGAAATAATTTTATTCTGTAAGTGCAGATGAATATTTTTATATTAATAATCAACACAATAACTATTCTGTTTAAGATGAAGAAACAAGGAAGTGAAGAGAGCTCTCCAGAACTGTACAGTTCATTGTGACATTACCATTAAGGTGAAGTTATTTAAACATTATGCTTTTTTCATATAATATCCTTTTTGTTAGTGAATTGTGTTGTCTTGGCGGCCGTCAACAAATGTTTTCATTTTGTCTTCAATCGTCCATTTAGTGCATGCTTTTTTATATTTTTTAAAGTTGTTTTTAAAGTTTACTTTCATTCTTTCAGTATATAATTTTTGTTTAAATCTTATGGAGAAAAAGTCTAATTCTTTTAGTTTGAAAGTATTATTTTCAGAGGTTTCCAGTCAAAGACAGTCTTATTTGGAAGTGAAAAAGGTGTGATCTTTTGGTTATTTCCTTTTTTTTTTTTAATTTAAGAAATAATATATTTAAATATTTGTAGATACTAGTTAGTCCCAAAGTAAAATTTCCCTTCACACCTTGCAATTCATAGGAAAGATAATGTTCAAGTCATCTGTTTCTGTGGCCCTCAGGTAATGAGGGTGTCATGTGGCCAGCACAACGACCGACCACCTTTATTTTTCTCCTTCTTATGTTAAGTTACTATAAGAGCTGGGTGGACGTAGAAACAATGAAAGATCCCAAAATTTAAAATCCCTCATTTCACAAGGATTCAAACTTTGGACCTATAGTTCAGAAGCCGGGTGTTTGACTGCTCAGCCACCATACCTCCTAATGAGCCCCTTGAATTCATTAAAAATGTTTGAAATAATTTTATTCTGTAAGTGCAGATGAATATTTATATATTAATAATCAACACAATAACTATTCTGTTTAAGATGAAGAAACAAGGAAGTGAAGAGAGCTCTCCAGAACTGTACAGTTCATTGTGACATTACCATTAAGGTGAAGTTATTTAAACATTATGCTTTTTTCATATAATATCCTTTTTTGTTAGTGAATTGTGTTGTCTTGGCGGCCGTCAACAAATGTTTTCATTTTGTCTTCAATCGTCCATTTAGTGCATGCTTTTTTATATTTTTTAAAGTTGTTTTTAAAGTTTACTTTCATTCTTTCAGTATATAATTTTTGTTTAAATCTTGTGGAGAAAAAGTCTAATTCTTTTAGTTTGAAAGTATTATTTTCAGAGGTTTCCAGTCAAAGACAGTCTTATTTGGAAGTGAAAAAGGTGTGATCTTTTGGTTATTTCCTTTTTTTTTTTTAATTTAAGAAATAATATATTTAAATATTTGTAGATACTAGTTAGTCCCAAAGTAAAATTTCCCTTCACACCTTGCAATTCATAGGAAAGATAATGTTCAAGTCATCTGTTTCTGTGGCCCTCAGGTAATGAGGGTGTCATGTGGCCAGCACAACGACCGACCACCTTTATTTTTCTCCTTCTTATGTTAAGTTACTATAAGAGCTGGGTGGACGTAGAAACAATGAAAGATCCCAAAATTTAAAATCCCTCATTTCACAAGGATTCAAACTTTGGACCTATAGTTCAGAAGCCGGGTGTTTGACTGCTCAGCCACCATACCTCCTAATGAGCCCCTTGAATTCATTAAAAATGTTTGAAATAATTTTATTCTGTAAGTGCAGATGAATATTTATATATTAATAATCAACACAATAACTATTCTGTTTAAGATGAAGAAACAAGGAAGTGAAGAGAGCTCTCCAGAACTGTACAGTTCATTGTGACATTACCATTAAGGTGAAGTTATTTAAACATTATGCTTTTTTCATATAATATCCTTTTTTGTTAGTGAATTGTGTTGTCTTGGCGGCCGTCAACAAATGTTTTCATTTTGTCTTCAATCGTCCATTTAGTGCATGCTTTTTTATATTTTTTAAAGTTGTTTTTAAAGTTTACTTTCATTCTTTCAGTATATAATTTTTGTTTAAATCTTGTGGAGAAAAAGTCTAATTCTTTTAGTTTGAAAGTATTATTTTCAGAGGTTTCCAGTCAAAGACAGTCTTATTTGGAAGTGAAAAAGGTGTGATCTTTTGGTTATTTCCTTTTTTTTTTTTTAATTTAAGAAATAATATATTTAAATATTTGTAGATACTAGTTAGTCCCAAAGTAAAATTTCCCTTCACACCTTGCAATTCATAGGAAAGATAATGTTCAAGTCATCTGTTTCTGTGGCCCTCAGGTAATGAGGGTGTCATGTGGCCAGCACAACGACCGACCACCTTTATTTTTCTCCTTCTTATGTTAAGTTACTATAAGAGCTGGGTGGACGTAGAAACAATGAAAGATCCCAAAATTTAAAATCCCTCATTTCACAAGGATTCAAACTTTGGACCTCTAGTTCAGAAGCCGGGTGTTTGACTGCTCAGCCACCATACCTCCTAATGAGCCCCTTGAATTCACTAAAAATGTTTGAAATAATTTTATTCTGTAAGTGCAGATGAATATTTTTATATTAATAATCAACACAATAACTATTCTGTTTAAGATGAAGAAACAAGGAAGTGAAGAGAGCTCTCCAGAACTGTACAGTTCATTGTGACATTACCATTAAGGTGAAGTTATTTAAACATTATGCTTTTTTCATATAATATCCTTTTTTGTTAGTGAATTGTGTTGTCTTGGCGGCCGTCAACAAATGTTTTCATTTTGTCTTCAATCGTCCATTTAGTGCATGCTTTTTTATATTTTTTAAAGTTGTTTTTAAAGTTTACTTTCATTCTTTCAGTATATAATTTTTGTTTAAATCTTGTGGAGAAAAAGTCTAATTCTTTTAGTTTGAAAGTATTATTTTCAGAGGTTTCCAGTCAAAGACAGTCTTATTTGGAAGTGAAAAAGGTGTGATCTTTTGGTTATTTCCTTTTTTTTTTTTAATTTAAGAAATAATATATTTAAATATTTGTAGATACTAGTTAGTCCCAAAGTAAAATTTCCCTTCACACCTTGCAATTCATAGGAAAGATAATGTTCAAGTCATCTGTTTCTGTGGCCCTCAGGTAATGAGGGTGTCATGTGGCCAGCACAACGACCGACCACCTTTATTTTTCTCCTTCTTATGTTAAGTTACTATAAGAGCTGGGTGGACGTAGAAACAATGAAAGATCCCAAAATTTAAAATCCCTCATTTCACAAGGATTCAAACTTTGGACCTATAGTTCAGAAGCCGGGTGTTTGACTGCTCAGCCACCATACCTCCTAATGAGCCCCTTGAATTCACTAAAAATGTTTGAAATAATTTTATTCTGTAAGTGCAGATGAATATTTTTATATTAATAATCAACACAATAACTATTCTGTTTAAGATGAAGAAACAAGGAAGTGAAGAGAGCTCTCCAGAACTGTACAGTTCATTGTGACATTACCATTAAGGTGAAGTTATTTAAACATTATGCTTTTTTCATATAATATCCTTTTTGTTAGTGAATTGTGTTGTCTTGGCGGCCGTCAACAAATGTTTTCATTTTGTCTTCAATCGTCCATTTAGTGCATGCTTTTTTATATTTTTTAAAGTTGTTTTTAAAGTTTACTTTCATTCTTTCAGTATATAATTTTTGTTTAAATCTTATGGAGAAAAAGTCTAATTCTTTTAGTTTGAAAGTATTATTTTCAGAGGTTTCCAGTCAAAGACAGTCTTATTTGGAAGTGAAAAAGGTGTGATCTTTTGGTTATTTCCTTTTTTTTTTTTAATTTAAGAAATAATATATTTAAATATTTGTAGATACTAGTTAGTACCAAAGTAAAATTTCCCTTCACACCTTGCAATTCATAGGAAAGATAATGTTCAAGTCATCTGTTTCTGTGGCCCTCAGGTAATGAGGGTGTCATGTGGCCAGCACAACGACCGACCACCTTTATTTTTCTCCTTCTTATGTTAAGTTACTATAAGAGCTGGGTGGACTTAGAAACAATGAAAGATCCCAAAATTTAAAATCCCTCATTTCACAAGGATTCAAACTTTGGACCTATAGTTCAGAAGCCGGGTGTTTGACTGCTCAGCCACCATACCTCCTAATGAGCCCCTTGAATTCACTAAAAATGTTTGAAATAATTTTATTCTGTAAGTGCAGATGAATATTTTTATATTAATAATCAACACAATAACTATTCTGTTTAAGATGAAGAAACAAGGAAGTGAAGAGAGCTCTCCAGAACTGTACAGTTCATTGTGACATTACCATTAAGGTGAAGTTATTTAAACATTATGCTTTTTTCATATAATATCCTTTTTTGTTAGTGAATTGTGTTGTCTTGGCGGCCGTCAACAAATGTTTTCATTTTGTCTTCAATCGTCCATTTAGTGCATGCTTTTTTATATTTTTTAAAGTTGTTTTTAAAGTTTACTTTCATTCTTTCAGTATATAATTTTTGTTTAAATCTTATGGAGAAAAAGTCTAATTCTTTTAGTTTGAAAGTATTATTTTCAGAGGTTTCCAGTCAAAGACAGTCTTATTTGGAAGTGAAAAAGGTGTTATCTTTTAGTTATTTCCTTTTTTTTTTTAATTTAAGAAATAATATATTTAAATATTTGTAGATACTAGTTAGTCCCAAAGTAAAATTTCCCTTCACACCTTGCAATTCATAGGAAAGATAATGTTCAAGTCATCTGTTTCTGTGGCCCTCAGGTAATGAGGGTGTCATGTGGCCAGCACAACGACCGACCACCTTTATTTTTCTCCTTCTTATGTTAAGTTACTATAAGAGCTGGGTGGACTTAGAAACAATGAAAGATCCCAAAATTTAAAATCCCTCATTTCACAAGGATTCAAACTTTGGACCTCTAGTTCAGAAGCCGAGTGTTTGACTGCTCAGCCACCATACCTCCTAAAGAGCCCATATAATTCACTAAAAATGTTTGAAATAATTTTATTCTGTAAGTGCAGATGAATATTTATATATTAATAATCAACACAATAACTATTCTGTTTAAGATGAAGAAACAAGGAAGTGAAGAGAGCTCTCCAGAACTGTACAGTTCATTGTGACATTACCATTAAGGTGAAGTTATTTAAACATTATGCTTTTTTCATATAATATCCTTTTTTGTTAGTGAATTGTGTTGTCTTGGCGGCCGTCAACAAATGTTTTCATTTTGTCTTCAATCGTCCATTTAGTGTATGCTTTTTTATATTTTTTAAAGTTGTTTTTAAAGTTTACTTTCATTCTTTCAGTATATAATTTTTGTTTAAATCTTGTGGAGAAAAAGTCTAATTCTTTTAGTTTGAAAGTATTATTTTCAGAGGTTTCCAGTCAAAGACAGTCTTATTTGGAAGTGAAAAAGGTGTGATCTTTTGGTTATTTCCTTTTTTTTTTTTAATTTAAGAAATAATATATTTAAATATTTGTAGATACTAGTTAGTCCCAAAGTAAAATTTCCCTTCACACCTTGCAATTCATAGGAAAGATAATGTTCAAGTCATCTGTTTCTGTGGCCCTCAGGTAATGAGGGTGTCATGTGGCCAGCACAACGACCGACCACCTTTATTTTTCTCCTTCTTATGTTAAGTTACTATAAGAGCTGGGTGGACGTAGAAACAATGAAAGATCCCAAAATTTAAAATCCCTCATTTCACAAGGATTCAAACTTTGGACCTATAGTTCAGAAGCCGGGTGTTTGACTGCTCAGCCACCATACCTCCTAATGAGCCCCTTGAATTCACTAAAAATGTTTGAAATAATTTTATTCTGTAAGTGCAGATGAATATTTTTATATTAATAATCAACACAATAACTATTCTGTTTAAGATGAAGAAACAAGGAAGTGAAGAGAGCTCTCCAGAACTGTACAGTTCATTGTGACATTACCATTAAGGTGAAGTTATTTAAACATTATGCTTTTTTCATATAATATCCTTTTTTGTTAGTGAATTGTGTTGTCTTGGCGGCCGTCAACAAATGTTTTCATTTTGTCTTCAATCGTCCATTTAGTGCATGCTTTTTTATATTTTTTAAAGTTGTTTTTAAAGTTTACTTTCATTCTTTCAGTATATAATTTTTGTTTAAATCTTATGGAGAAAAAGTCTAATTCTTTTAGTTTGAAAGTATTATTTTCAGAGGTTTCCAGTCAAAGACAGTCTTATTTGGAAGTGAAAAAGGTGTTATCTTTTAGTTATTTCCTTTTTTTTTTTAATTTAAGAAATAATATATTTAAATATTTGTAGATACTAGTTAGTCCCAAAGTAAAATTTCCCTTCACACCTTGCAATTCATAGGAAAGATAATGTTCAAGTCATCTGTTTCTGTGGCCCTCAGGTAATGAGGGTGTCATGTGGCCAGCACAACGACCGACCACCTTTATTTTTCTCCTTCTTATGTTAAGTTACTATAAGAGCTGGGTGGACTTAGAAACAATGAAAGATCCCAAAATTTAAAATCCCTCATTTCACAAGGATTCAAACTTTGGACCTCTAGTTCAGAAGCCGAGTGTTTGACTGCTCAGCCACCATACCTCCTAAAGAGCCCATATAATTCACTAAAAATGTTTGAAATAATTTTATTCTGTAAGTGCAGATGAATATTTATATATTAATAATCAACACAATAACTATTCTGTTTAAGATGAAGAAACAAGGAAGTGAAGAGAGCTCTCCAGAACTGTACAGTTCATTGTGACATTACCATTAAGGTGAAGTTATTTAAACATTATGCTTTTTTCATATAATATCCTTTTTTGTTAGTGAATTGTGTTGTCTTGGCGGCCGTCAACAAATGTTTTCATTTTGTCTTCAATCGTCCATTTAGTGCATGCTTTTTTATATTTTTTAAAGTTGTTTTTAAAGTTTACTTTCATTCTTTCAGTATATAATTTTTGTTTAAATCTTGTGGAGAAAAAGTCTAATTCTTTTAGTTTGAAAGTATTATTTTCAGAGGTTTCCAGTCAAAGACAGTCTTATTTGGAAGTGAAAAAGGTGTGATCTTTTGGTTATTTCCTTTTTTTTTTTTAATTTAAGAAATAATATATTTAAATATTTGTAGATACTAGTTAGTCCCAAAGTAAAATTTCCCTTCACACCTTGCAATTCATAGGAAAGATAATGTTCAAGTCATCTGTTTCTGTGGCCCTCAGGTAATGAGGGTGTCATGTGGCCAGCACAACGACCGACCACCTTTATTTTTCTCCTTCTTATGTTAAGTTACTATAAGAGCTGGGTGGACGTAGAAACAATGAAAGATCCCAAAATTTAAAATCCCTCATTTCACAAGGATTCAAACTTTGGACCTATAGTTCAGAAGCCGGGTGTTTGACTGCTCAGCCACCATACCTCCTAATGAGCCCCTTGAATTCACTAAAAATGTTTGAAATAATTTTATTCTGTAAGTGCAGATGAATATTTTTATATTAATAATCAACACAATAACTATTCTGTTTAAGATGAAGAAACAAGGAAGTGAAGAGAGCTCTCCAGAACTGTACAGTTCATTGTGACATTACCATTAAGGTGAAGTTATTTAAACATTATGCTTTTTTCATATAATATCCTTTTTTGTTAGTGAATTGTGTTGTCTTGGCGGCCGTCAACAAATGTTTTCATTTTGTCTTCAATCGTCCATTTAGTGCATGCTTTTTTATATTTTTTAAAGTTGTTTTTAAAGTTTACTTTCATTCTTTCAGTATATAATTTTTGTTTAAATCTTATGGAGAAAAAGTCTAATTCTTTTAGGTTGAAAGTATTATTTTCAGAGGTTTCCAGTCAAAGACAGTCTTATTTGGAAGTGAAAAAGGTGTGATCTTTTGGTTATTTCCTTTTTTTTTTTTAATTTAAGAAATAATATATTTAAATATTTGTAGATACTAGTTAGTCCCAAAGTAAAATTTCCCTTCACACCTTGCAATTCATAGGAAAGATAATGTTCAAGTCATCTGTTTCTGTGGCCCTCAGGTAATGAGGGTGTCATGTGGCCAGCACAACGACCGACCACCTTTATTTTTCTCCTTCTTATGTTAAGTTACTATAAGAGCTGGGTGGACGTAGAAACAATGAAAGATCCCAAAATTTAAAATCCCTCATTTCACAAGGATTCAAACTTTGGACCTATAGTTCAGAAGCCGGGTGTTTGACTGCTCAGCCACCATACCTCCTAATGAGCCCCTTGAATTCACTAAAAATGTTTGAAATAAATTTTATTCTGTAAGTGCAGATGAATATTTTTATATTAATAATCAACACAATAACTATTCTGTTTAAGATGAAGAAACAAGGAAGTGAAGAGAGCTCTCCAGAACTGTACAGTTCATTGTGACATTACCATTAAGGTGAAGTTATTTAAACATTATGCTTTTTTCATATAATATCCTTTTTTGTTAGTGAATTGTGTTGTCTTGGCGGCCGTCAACAAATGTTTTCATTTTGTCTTCAATCGTCCATTTAGTGCATGCTTTTTTATATTTTTTAAAGTTGTTTTTAAAGTTTACTTTCATTCTTTCAGTATATAATTTTTGTTTAAATCTTATGGAGAAAAAGTCTAATTCTTTTAGGTTGAAAGTATTATTTTCAGAGGTTTCCAGTCAAAGACAGTCTTATTTGGAAGTGAAAAAGGTGTGATCTTTTAGTTATTTCCTTTTTTTTTTTAATTTAAGAAATAATATATTTAAATATTTGTAGATACTAGTTAGTCCCAAAGTAAAATTTCCCTTCACACCTTGCAATTCATAGGAAAGATAATGTTCAAGTCATCTGTTTCTGTGGCCCTCAGGTAATGAGGGTGTCATGTGGCCAGCACAACGACCGACCACCTTTATTTTTCTCCTTCTTATGTTAAGTTACTATAAGAGCTGGGTGGACTTAGAAACAATGAAAGATCCCAAAATTTAAAATCCCTCATTTCACAAGGATTCAAACTTTGGACCTCTAGTTCAGAAGCCGAGTGTTTGACTGCTCAGCCACCATACCTCCTAAAGAGCCCATATAATTCACTAAAAATGTTTGAAATAATTTTATTCTGTAAGTGCAGATGAATATTTATATATTAATAATCAACACAATAACTATTCTGTTTAAGATGAAGAAACAAGGAAGTGAAGAGAGCTCTCCAGAACTGTACAGTTCATTGTGACATTACCATTAAGGTGAAGTTATTTAAACATTATGCTTTTTTCATATAATATCCTTTTTTGTTAGTGAATTGTGTTGTCTTGGCGGCCGTCAACAAATGTTTTCATTTTGTCTTCAATCGTCCATTTAGTGCATGCTTTTTTATATTTTTTAAAGTTGTTTTTAAAGTTTACTTTCATTCTTTCAGTATATAATTTTTGTTTAAATCTTGTGGAGAAAAAGTCTAATTCTTTTAGTTTGAAAGTATTATTTTCAGAGGTTTCCAGTCAAAGACAGTCTTATTTGGAAGTGAAAAAGGTGTGATCTTTTGGTTATTTCCTTTTTTTTTTTTAATTTAAGAAATAATATATTTAAATATTTGTAGATACTAGTTAGTCCCAAAGTAAAAATTCCCTTCACACCTTGCAATTCATAGGAAAGATAATGTTCAAGTCATCTGTTTCTGTGGCCCTCAGGTAATGAGGGTGTCATGTGGCCAGCACAACGACCGACCACCTTTATTTTTCTCCTTCTTATGTTAAGTTACTATAAGAGCTGGGTGGACGTAGAAACAATGAAAGATCCCAAAATTTAAAATCCCTCATTTCACAAGGATTCAAACTTTGGACCTATAGTTCAGAAGCCGGGTGTTTGACTGCTCAGCCACCATACCTCCTAATGAGCCCCTTGAATTCACTAAAAATGTTTGAAATAATTTTATTCTGTAAGTGCAGATGAATATTTTTATATTAATAATCAACACAATAACTATTCTGTTTAAGATGAAGAAACAAGGAAGTGAAGAGAGCTCTCCAGAACTGTACAGTTCATTGTGACATTACCATTAAGGTGAAGTTATTTAAACATTATGCTTTTTTCATATAATATCCTTTTTTGTTAGTGAATTGTGTTGTCTTGGCGGCCGTCAACAAATGTTTTCATTTTGTCTTCAATCGTCCATTTAGTGCATGCTTTTTTATATTTTTTAAAGTTGTTTTTAAAGTTTACTTTCATTCTTTCAGTATATAATTTTTGTTTAAATCTTATGGAGAAAAAGTCTAATTCTTTTAGGTTGAAAGTATTATTTTCAGAGGTTTCCAGTCAAAGACAGTCTTATTTGGAAGTGAAAAAGGTGTGATCTTTTGGTTATTTCCTTTTTTTTTTTTAATTTAAGAAATAATATATTTAAATATTTGTAGATACTAGTTAGTCCCAAAGTAAAATTTCCCTTCACACCTTGCAATTCATAGGAAAGATAATGTTCAAGTCATCTGTTTCTGTGGCCCTCAGGTAATGAGGGTGTCATGTGGCCAGCACAACGACCGACCACCTTTATTTTTCTCCTTCTTATGTTAAGTTACTATAAGAGCTGGGTGGACGTAGAAACAATGAAAGATCCCAAAATTTAAAATCCCTCATTTCACAAGGATTCAAACTTTGGACCTATAGTTCAGAAGCCGGGTGTTTGACTGCTCAGCCACCATACCTCCTAATGAGCCCCTTGAATTCACTAAAAATGTTTGAAATAAATTTTATTCTGTAAGTGCAGATGAATATTTTTATATTAATAATCAACACAATAACTATTCTGTTTAAGATGAAGAAACAAGGAAGTGAAGAGAGCTCTCCAGAACTGTACAGTTCATTGTGACATTACCATTAAGGTGAAGTTATTTAAACATTATGCTTTTTTCATATAATATCCTTTTTTGTTAGTGAATTGTGTTGTCTTGGCGGCCGTCAACAAATGTTTTCATTTTGTCTTCAATCGT
The DNA here is from genome assembly GCA_030265305.1 of Biomphalaria pfeifferi. NCBI lineage: Eukaryota > Metazoa > Mollusca > Gastropoda > Planorbidae > Biomphalaria > Biomphalaria pfeifferi. The sequence continues at coordinate 3,404,798 of JASAOG010000008.1, read as the reverse complement.
CCATTTAGTGTATGCTTTTTTATATTTTTTAAAGTTGTTTTTAAAGTTTACTTTCATTCTTTCAGTATATAATTTTTGTTTAAATCTTGTGGAGAAAAAGTCTAATTCTTTTAGTTTGAAAGTATTATTTTCAGAGGTTTCCAGTCAAAGACAGTCTTATTTGGAAGTGAAAAAGGTGTGATCTTTTGGTTATTTCCTTTTTTTTTTTTAATTTAAGAAATAATATATTTAAATATTTGTAGATACTAGTTAGTCCCAAAGTAAAATTTCCCTTCACACCTTGCAATTCATAGGAAAGATAATGTTCAAGTCATCTGTTTCTGTGGCCCTCAGGTAATGAGGGTGTCATGTGGCCAGCACAACGACCGACCACCTTTATTTTTCTCCTTCTTATGTTAAGTTACTATAAGAGCTGGGTGGACGTAGAAACAATGAAAGATCCCAAAATTTAAAATCCCTCATTTCACAAGGATTCAAACTTTGGACCTATAGTTCAGAAGCCGGGTGTTTGACTGCTCAGCCACCATACCTCCTAATGAGCCCCTTGAATTCACTAAAAATGTTTGAAATAATTTTATTCTGTAAGTGCAGATGAATATTTTTATATTAATAATCAACACAATAACTATTCTGTTTAAGATGAAGAAACAAGGAAGTGAAGAGAGCTCTCCAGAACTGTACAGTTCATTGTGACATTACCATTAAGGTGAAGTTATTTAAACATTATGCTTTTTTCATATAATATCCTTTTTTGTTAGTGAATTGTGTTGTCTTGGCGGCCGTCAACAAATGTTTTCATTTTGTCTTCAATCGTCCATTTAGTGCATGCTTTTTTATATTTTTTAAAGTTGTTTTTAAAGTTTACTTTCATTCTTTCAGTATATAATTTTTGTTTAAATCTTATGGAGAAAAAGTCTAATTCTTTTAGTTTGAAAGTATTATTTTCAGAGGTTTCCAGTCAAAGACAGTCTTATTTGGAAGTGAAAAAGGTGTTATCTTTTAGTTATTTCCTTTTTTTTTTTAATTTAAGAAATAATATATTTAAATATTTGTAGATACTAGTTAGTCCCAAAGTAAAATTTCCCTTCACACCTTGCAATTCATAGGAAAGATAATGTTCAAGTCATCTGTTTCTGTGGCCCTCAGGTAATGAGGGTGTCATGTGGCCAGCACAACGACCGACCACCTTTATTTTTCTCCTTCTTATGTTAAGTTACTATAAGAGCTGGGTGGACTTAGAAACAATGAAAGATCCCAAAATTTAAAATCCCTCATTTCACAAGGATTCAAACTTTGGACCTCTAGTTCAGAAGCCGAGTGTTTGACTGCTCAGCCACCATACCTCCTAAAGAGCCCATATAATTCACTAAAAATGTTTGAAATAATTTTATTCTGTAAGTGCAGATGAATATTTATATATTAATAATCAACACAATAACTATTCTGTTTAAGATGAAGAAACAAGGAAGTGAAGAGAGCTCTCCAGAACTGTACAGTTCATTGTGACATTACCATTAAGGTGAAGTTATTTAAACATTATGCTTTTTTCATATAATATCCTTTTTTGTTAGTGAATTGTGTTGTCTTGGCGGCCGTCAACAAATGTTTTCATTTTGTCTTCAATCGTCCATTTAGTGCATGCTTTTTTATATTTTTTAAAGTTGTTTTTAAAGTTTACTTTCATTCTTTCAGTATATAATTTTTGTTTAAATCTTGTGGAGAAAAAGTCTAATTCTTTTAGTTTGAAAGTATTATTTTCAGAGGTTTCCAGTCAAAGACAGTCTTATTTGGAAGTGAAAAAGGTGTGATCTTTTGGTTATTTCCTTTTTTTTTTTTAATTTAAGAAATAATATATTTAAATATTTGTAGATACTAGTTAGTCCCAAAGTAAAATTTCCCTTCACACCTTGCAATTCATAGGAAAGATAATGTTCAAGTCATCTGTTTCTGTGGCCCTCAGGTAATGAGGGTGTCATGTGGCCAGCACAACGACCGACCACCTTTATTTTTCTCCTTCTTATGTTAAGTTACTATAAGAGCTGGGTGGACGTAGAAACAATGAAAGATCCCAAAATTTAAAATCCCTCATTTCACAAGGATTCAAACTTTGGACCTATAGTTCAGAAGCCGGGTGTTTGACTGCTCAGCCACCATACCTCCTAATGAGCCCCTTGAATTCACTAAAAATGTTTGAAATAATTTTATTCTGTAAGTGCAGATGAATATTTTTATATTAATAATCAACACAATAACTATTCTGTTTAAGATGAAGAAACAAGGAAGTGAAGAGAGCTCTCCAGAACTGTACAGTTCATTGTGACATTACCATTAAGGTGAAGTTATTTAAACATTATGCTTTTTTCATATAATATCCTTTTTTGTTAGTGAATTGTGTTGTCTTGGCGGCCGTCAACAAATGTTTTCATTTTGTCTTCAATCGTCCATTTAGTGCATGCTTTTTTATATTTTTTAAAGTTGTTTTTAAAGTTTACTTTCATTCTTTCAGTATATAATTTTTGTTTAAATCTTATGGAGAAAAAGTCTAATTCTTTTAGGTTGAAAGTATTATTTTCAGAGGTTTCCAGTCAAAGACAGTCTTATTTGGAAGTGAAAAAGGTGTGATCTTTTGGTTATTTCCTTTTTTTTTTTTAATTTAAGAAATAATATATTTAAATATTTGTAGATACTAGTTAGTCCCAAAGTAAAATTTCCCTTCACACCTTGCAATTCATAGGAAAGATAATGTTCAAGTCATCTGTTTCTGTGGCCCTCAGGTAATGAGGGTGTCATGTGGCCAGCACAACGACCGACCACCTTTATTTTTCTCCTTCTTATGTTAAGTTACTATAAGAGCTGGGTGGACGTAGAAACAATGAAAGATCCCAAAATTTAAAATCCCTCATTTCACAAGGATTCAAACTTTGGACCTATAGTTCAGAAGCCGGGTGTTTGACTGCTCAGCCACCATACCTCCTAATGAGCCCCTTGAATTCACTAAAAATGTTTGAAATAAATTTTATTCTGTAAGTGCAGATGAATATTTTTATATTAATAATCAACACAATAACTATTCTGTTTAAGATGAAGAAACAAGGAAGTGAAGAGAGCTCTCCAGAACTGTACAGTTCATTGTGACATTACCATTAAGGTGAAGTTATTTAAACATTATGCTTTTTTCATATAATATCCTTTTTTGTTAGTGAATTGTGTTGTCTTGGCGGCCGTCAACAAATGTTTTCATTTTGTCTTCAATCGTCCATTTAGTGCATGCTTTTTTATATTTTTTAAAGTTGTTTTTAAAGTTTACTTTCATTCTTTCAGTATATAATTTTTGTTTAAATCTTATGGAGAAAAAGTCTAATTCTTTTAGGTTGAAAGTATTATTTTCAGAGGTTTCCAGTCAAAGACAGTCTTATTTGGAAGTGAAAAAGGTGTGATCTTTTAGTTATTTCCTTTTTTTTTTTAATTTAAGAAATAATATATTTAAATATTTGTAGATACTAGTTAGTCCCAAAGTAAAATTTCCCTTCACACCTTGCAATTCATAGGAAAGATAATGTTCAAGTCATCTGTTTCTGTGGCCCTCAGGTAATGAGGGTGTCATGTGGCCAGCACAACGACCGACCACCTTTATTTTTCTCCTTCTTATGTTAAGTTACTATAAGAGCTGGGTGGACTTAGAAACAATGAAAGATCCCAAAATTTAAAATCCCTCATTTCACAAGGATTCAAACTTTGGACCTCTAGTTCAGAAGCCGAGTGTTTGACTGCTCAGCCACCATACCTCCTAAAGAGCCCATATAATTCACTAAAAATGTTTGAAATAATTTTATTCTGTAAGTGCAGATGAATATTTATATATTAATAATCAACACAATAACTATTCTGTTTAAGATGAAGAAACAAGGAAGTGAAGAGAGCTCTCCAGAACTGTACAGTTCATTGTGACATTACCATTAAGGTGAAGTTATTTAAACATTATGCTTTTTTCATATAATATCCTTTTTTGTTAGTGAATTGTGTTGTCTTGGCGGCCGTCAACAAATGTTTTCATTTTGTCTTCAATCGTCCATTTAGTGCATGCTTTTTTATATTTTTTAAAGTTGTTTTTAAAGTTTACTTTCATTCTTTCAGTATATAATTTTTGTTTAAATCTTGTGGAGAAAAAGTCTAATTCTTTTAGTTTGAAAGTATTATTTTCAGAGGTTTCCAGTCAAAGACAGTCTTATTTGGAAGTGAAAAAGGTGTGATCTTTTGGTTATTTCCTTTTTTTTTTTTAATTTAAGAAATAATATATTTAAATATTTGTAGATACTAGTTAGTCCCAAAGTAAAAATTCCCTTCACACCTTGCAATTCATAGGAAAGATAATGTTCAAGTCATCTGTTTCTGTGGCCCTCAGGTAATGAGGGTGTCATGTGGCCAGCACAACGACCGACCACCTTTATTTTTCTCCTTCTTATGTTAAGTTACTATAAGAGCTGGGTGGACGTAGAAACAATGAAAGATCCCAAAATTTAAAATCCCTCATTTCACAAGGATTCAAACTTTGGACCTATAGTTCAGAAGCCGGGTGTTTGACTGCTCAGCCACCATACCTCCTAATGAGCCCCTTGAATTCACTAAAAATGTTTGAAATAATTTTATTCTGTAAGTGCAGATGAATATTTTTATATTAATAATCAACACAATAACTATTCTGTTTAAGATGAAGAAACAAGGAAGTGAAGAGAGCTCTCCAGAACTGTACAGTTCATTGTGACATTACCATTAAGGTGAAGTTATTTAAACATTATGCTTTTTTCATATAATATCCTTTTTTGTTAGTGAATTGTGTTGTCTTGGCGGCCGTCAACAAATGTTTTCATTTTGTCTTCAATCGTCCATTTAGTGCATGCTTTTTTATATTTTTTAAAGTTGTTTTTAAAGTTTACTTTCATTCTTTCAGTATATAATTTTTGTTTAAATCTTATGGAGAAAAAGTCTAATTCTTTTAGGTTGAAAGTATTATTTTCAGAGGTTTCCAGTCAAAGACAGTCTTATTTGGAAGTGAAAAAGGTGTGATCTTTTGGTTATTTCCTTTTTTTTTTTTAATTTAAGAAATAATATATTTAAATATTTGTAGATACTAGTTAGTCCCAAAGTAAAATTTCCCTTCACACCTTGCAATTCATAGGAAAGATAATGTTCAAGTCATCTGTTTCTGTGGCCCTCAGGTAATGAGGGTGTCATGTGGCCAGCACAACGACCGACCACCTTTATTTTTCTCCTTCTTATGTTAAGTTACTATAAGAGCTGGGTGGACGTAGAAACAATGAAAGATCCCAAAATTTAAAATCCCTCATTTCACAAGGATTCAAACTTTGGACCTATAGTTCAGAAGCCGGGTGTTTGACTGCTCAGCCACCATACCTCCTAATGAGCCCCTTGAATTCACTAAAAATGTTTGAAATAAATTTTATTCTGTAAGTGCAGATGAATATTTTTATATTAATAATCAACACAATAACTATTCTGTTTAAGATGAAGAAACAAGGAAGTGAAGAGAGCTCTCCAGAACTGTACAGTTCATTGTGACATTACCATTAAGGTGAAGTTATTTAAACATTATGCTTTTTTCATATAATATCCTTTTTTGTTAGTGAATTGTGTTGTCTTGGCGGCCGTCAACAAATGTTTTCATTTTGTCTTCAATCGTCCATTTAGTGCATGCTTTTTTATATTTTTTAAAGTTGTTTTTAAAGTTTACTTTCATTCTTTCAGTATATAATTTTTGTTTAAATCTTATGGAGAAAAAGTCTAATTCTTTTAGGTTGAAAGTATTATTTTCAGAGGTTTCCAGTCAAAGACAGTCTTATTTGGAAGTGAAAAAGGTGTGATCTTTTAGTTATTTCCTTTTTTTTTTTAATTTAAGAAATAATATATTTAAATATTTGTAGATACTAGTTAGACCCAAAGTAAAATTTCCCTTCACACCTTGCAATTCATAGGAAAGATAATGTTCAAGTCATCTGTTTCTGTGGCCCTCAGGTAATGAGGGTGTCATGTGGCCAGCACAACGACCGACCACCTTTATTTTTCTCCTTCTTATGTTAAGTTACTATAAGAGCTGGGTGGACTTAGAAACAATGAAAGATCCCAAAATTTAAAATCCCTCATTTCACAAGGATTCAAACTTTGGACCTCTAGTTCAGAAGCCGAGTGTTTGACTGCTCAGCCACCATACCTCCTAAAGAGCCCCTTGAATTCACTAAAAATGTTTGAAATAATTTTATTCTGTAAGTGCAGATGAATATTTATATATTAATAATCAACACAATAACTATTCTGTTTAAGATGAAGAAACAAGGAAGTGAAGAGAGCTCTCCAGAACTGTACAGTTCATTGTGACATTACCATTAAGGTGAAGTTATTTAAACATTATGCTTTTTTCATATAATATCCTTTTTTGTTAGTGAATTGTGTTGTCTTGGCGGCCGTCAACAAATGTTTTCATTTTGTCTTCAATCGTCCATTTAGTGCATGCTTTTTTATATTTTTTAAAGTTGTTTTTAAAGTTTACTTTCATTCTTTCAGTATATAATTTTTGTTTAAATCTTATGGAGAAAAAGTCTAATTCTTTTAGTTTGAAAGTATTATTTTCAGAGGTTTCCAGTCAAAGACAGTCTTATTTGGAAGTGAAAAAGGTGTTATCTTTTAGTTATTTCCTTTTTTTTTTTAATTTAAGAAATAATATATTTAAATATTTGTAGATACTAGTTAGTCCCAAAGTAAAATTTCCCTTCACACCTTGCAATTCATAGGAAAGATAATGTTCAAGTCATCTGTTTCTGTGGCCCTCAGGTAATGAGGGTGTCATGTGGCCAGCACAACGACCGACCACCTTTATTTTTCTCCTTCTTATGTTAAGTTACTATAAGAGCTGGGTGGACTTAGAAACAATGAAAGATCCCAAAATTTAAAATCCCTCATTTCACAAGGATTCAAACTTTGGACCTCTAGTTCAGAAGCCGAGTGTTTGACTGCTCAGCCACCATACCTCCTAAAGAGCCCATATAATTCACTAAAAATGTTTGAAATAATTTTATTCTGTAAGTGCAGATGAATATTTATATATTAATAATCAACACAATAACTATTCTGTTTAAGATGAAGAAACAAGGAAGTGAAGAGAGCTCTCCAGAACTGTACAGTTCATTGTGACATTACCATTAAGGTGAAGTTATTTAAACATTATGCTTTTTTCATATAATATCCTTTTTTGTTAGTGAATTGTGTTGTCTTGGCGGCCGTCAACAAATGTTTTCATTTTGTCTTCAATCGTCCATTTAGTGCATGCTTTTTTATATTTTTTAAAGTTGTTTTTAAAGTTTACTTTCATTCTTTCAGTATATAATTTTTGTTTAAATCTTGTGGAGAAAAAGTCTAATTCTTTTAGTTTGAAAGTATTATTTTCAGAGGTTTCCAGTCAAAGACAGTCTTATTTGGAAGTGAAAAAGGTGTGATCTTTTGGTTATTTCCTTTTTTTTTTTTAATTTAAGAAATAATATATTTAAATATTTGTAGATACTAGTTAGTCCCAAAGTAAAATTTCCCTTCACACCTTGCAATTCATAGGAAAGATAATGTTCAAGTCATCTGTTTCTGTGGCCCTCAGGTAATGAGGGTGTCATGTGGCCAGCACAACGACCGACCACCTTTATTTTTCTCCTTCTTATGTTAAGTTACTATAAGAGCTGGGTGGACGTAGAAACAATGAAAGATCCCAAAATTTAAAATCCCTCATTTCACAAGGATTCAAACTTTGGACCTATAGTTCAGAAGCCGGGTGTTTGACTGCTCAGCCACCATACCTCCTAATGAGCCCCTTGAATTCACTAAAAATGTTTGAAATAAATTTTATTCTGTAAGTGCAGATGAATATTTTTATATTAATAATCAACACAATAACTATTCTGTTTAAGATGAAGAAACAAGGAAGTGAAGAGAGCTCTCCAGAACTGTACAGTTCATTGTGACATTACCATTAAGGTGAAGTTATTTAAACATTATGCTTTTTTCATATAATATCCTTTTTTGTTAGTGAATTGTGTTGTCTTGGCGGCCGTCAACAAATGTTTTCATTTTGTCTTCAATCGTCCATTTAGTGCATGCTTTTTTATATTTTTTAAAGTTGTTTTTAAAGTTTACTTTCATTCTTTCAGTATATAATTTTTGTTTAAATCTTATGGAGAAAAAGTCTAATTCTTTTAGGTTGAAAGTATTATTTTCAGAGGTTTCCAGTCAAAGACAGTCTTATTTGGAAGTGAAAAAGGTGTGATCTTTTAGTTATTTCCTTTTTTTTTTTAATTTAAGAAATAATATATTTAAATATTTGTAGATACTAGTTAGACCCAAAGTAAAATTTCCCTTCACACCTTGCAATTCATAGGAAAGATAATGTTCAAGTCATCTGTTTCTGTGGCCCTCAGGTAATGAGGGTGTCATGTGGCCAGCACAACGACCGACCACCTTTATTTTTCTCCTTCTTATGTTAAGTTACTATAAGAGCTGGGTGGACTTAGAAACAATGAAAGATCCCAAAATTTAAAATCCCTCATTTCACAAGGATTCAAACTTTGGACCTCTAGTTCAGAAGCCGAGTGTTTGACTGCTCAGCCACCATACCTCCTAAAGAGCCCCTTGAATTCACTAAAAATGTTTGAAATAATTTTATTCTGTAAGTGCAGATGAATATTTATATATTAATAATCAACACAATAACTATTCTGTTTAAGATGAAGAAACAAGGAAGTGAAGAGAGCTCTCCAGAACTGTACAGTTCATTGTGACATTACCATTAAGGTGAAGTTATTTAAACATTATGCTTTTTTCATATAATATCCTTTTTTGTTAGTGAATTGTGTTGTCTTGGCGGCCGTCAACAAATGTTTTCATTTTGTCTTCAATCGTCCATTTAGTGCATGCTTTTTTATATTTTTTAAAGTTGTTTTTAAAGTTTACTTTCATTCTTTCAGTATATAATTTTTGTTTAAATCTTATGGAGAAAAAGTCTAATTCTTTTAGTTTGAAAGTATTATTTTCAGAGGTTTCCAGTCAAAGACAGTCTTATTTGGAAGTGAAAAAGGTGTTATCTTTTAGTTATTTCCTTTTTTTTTTTAATTTAAGAAATAATATATTTAAATATTTGTAGATACTAGTTAGTCCCAAAGTAAAATTTCCCTTCACACCTTGCAATTCATAGGAAAGATAATGTTCAAGTCATCTGTTTCTGTGGCCCTCAGGTAATGAGGGTGTCATGTGGCCAGCACAACGACCGACCACCTTTATTTTTCTCCTTCTTATGTTAAGTTACTATAAGAGCTGGGTGGACTTAGAAACAATGAAAGATCCCAAAATTTAAAATCCCTCATTTCACAAGGATTCAAACTTTGGACCTCTAGTTCAGAAGCCGAGTGTTTGACTGCTCAGCCACCATACCTCCTAAAGAGCCCATATAATTCACTAAAAATGTTTGAAATAATTTTATTCTGTAAGTGCAGATGAATATTTATATATTAATAATCAACACAATAACTATTCTGTTTAAGATGAAGAAACAAGGAAGTGAAGAGAGCTCTCCAGAACTGTACAGTTCATTGTGACATTACCATTAAGGTGAAGTTATTTAAACATTATGCTTTTTTCATATAATATCCTTTTTTGTTAGTGAATTGTGTTGTCTTGGCGGCCGTCAACAAATGTTTTCATTTTGTCTTCAATCGTCCATTTAGTGCATGCTTTTTTATATTTTTTAAAGTTGTTTTTAAAGTTTACTTTCATTCTTTCAGTATATAATTTTTGTTTAAATCTTGTGGAGAAAAAGTCTAATTCTTTTAGTTTGAAAGTATTATTTTCAGAGGTTTCCAGTCAAAGACAGTCTTATTTGGAAGTGAAAAAGGTGTGATCTTTTGGTTATTTCCTTTTTTTTTTTTAATTTAAGAAATAATATATTTAAATATTTGTAGATACTAGTTAGTCCCAAAGTAAAATTTCCCTTCACACCTTGCAATTCATAGGAAAGATAATGTTCAAGTCATCTGTTTCTGTGGCCCTCAGGTAATGAGGGTGTCATGTGGCCAGCACAACGACCGACCACCTTTATTTTTCTCCTTCTTATGTTAAGTTACTATAAGAGCTGGGTGGACGTAGAAACAATGAAAGATCCCAAAATTTAAAATCCCTCATTTCACAAGGATTCAAACTTTGGACCTATAGTTCAGAAGCCGGGTGTTTGACTGCTCAGCCACCATACCTCCTAATGAGCCCCTTGAATTCACTAAAAATGTTTGAAATAATTTTATTCTGTAAGTGCAGATGAATATTTTTATATTAATAATCAACACAATAACTATTCTGTTTAAGATGAAGAAACAAGGAAGTGAAGAGAGCTCTCCAGAACTGTACAGTTCATTGTGACATTACCATTAAGGTGAAGTTATTTAAACATTATGCTTTTTTCATATAATATCCTTTTTTGTTAGTGAATTGTGTTGTCTTGGCGGCCGTCAACAAATGTTTTCATTTTGTCTTCAATCGTCCATTTAGTGCATGCTTTTTTATATTTTTTAAAGTTGTTTTTAAAGTTTACTTTCATTCTTTCAGTATATAATTTTTGTTTAAATCTTATGGAGAAAAAGTCTAATTCTTTTAGTTTGAAAGTATTATTTTCAGAGGTTTCCAGTCAAAGACAGTCTTATTTGGAAGTGAAAAAGGTGTGATCTTTTGGTTATTTCCTTTTTTTTTTTTAATTTAAGAAATAATATATTTAAATATTTGTAGATACTAGTTAGTCCCAAAGTAAAATTTCCCTTCACACCTTGCAATTCATAGGAAAGATAATGTTCAAGTCATCTGTTTCTGTGGCCCTCAGGTAATGAGGGTGTCATGTGGCCAGCACAACGACCGACCACCTTTATTTTTCTCCTTCTTATGTTAAGTTACTATAAGAGCTGGGTGGACGTAGAAACAATGAAAGATCCCAAAATTTAAAATCCCTCATTTCACAAGGATTCAAACTTTGGACCTCTAGTTCAGAAGCCGAGTGTTTGACTGCTCAGCCACCATACCTCCTAAAGAGCCCCTTGAATTCACTAAAAATGTTTGAAATAATTTTATTCTGTAAGTGCAGATGAATATTTATATATTAATAATCAACACAATAACTATTCTGTTTAAGATGAAGAAACAAGGAAGTGAAGAGAGCTCTCCAGAACTGTACAGTTCATTGTGACATTACCATTAAGGTGAAGTTATTTAAACATTATGCTTTTTTCATATAGTATCCTCTTTTGTTAGTGAATTGTGTTGTCTTGGCGGCCGTCAACAAATGTTTTCATTTTGTCTTCAATCGTCCATTTAGTGCATGCTTTTTTATATTTTTTAAAGTTGTTTTTAAAGTTTACTTTCATTCTTTCAGTATATAATTTTTGTTTAAATCTTGTGGAGAAAAAGTCTAATTCTTTTAGTTTGAAAGTATTATTTTCAGAGGTTTCCAGTCAAAGACAGTCTTATTTGGAAGTGAAAAAGGTGTGATCTTTTGGTTATTTCCTTTTTTTTTTTTAATTTAAGAAATAATATATTTAAATATTTGTAGATACTAGTTAGTCCCAAAGTAAAATTTCCCTTCACACCTTGCAATTCATAGGAAAGATAATGTTCAAGTCATCTGTTTCTGTGGGCCTCAGGTAATGAGGGTGTCATGTGGCCAGCACAACGACCAACCACCTTTATTTTTCTCCTTCTTATGTTAAGTTACTATCAGAGCTGGGTGGACGTAGAAACAATGAAAGATCTCAAAATTTAAAATCCCTCATTTCACAAGGATTCAATCTTTGGACCTATAGTTCAGAAGCCGGGTGTTTGACTGCTCAGCCACCATACCTCCTAATGAGCCCCTTGAATTCACTAAAAATTTTTGAAATAATTTTATTCTGTAAGTGCAGATGAATATTGTTATATTAATTTCAACACAATAACTATTCTGTTTAAGATGAAAAAACAAGGAAGTGAAGAGAGCTCTCCAGAACTGTACATGTCATTGTGACATTACCATTAAGGTGAAGTTATTTAAACATTATGCTTTTTTCATATAGTATCCTCTTTTGTTAGTGAATTGTGTTGTCTTGGCGGCCGTCAACAAATGTTTTCATTTTGTCTTCAATCGTCCATTTAGTGCATGCTTTTTTATATTTTTTAAAGTTGTTTTTAAAGTTTACTTTCATTCTTTCAGTATATAATTTTTGTTTAAATCTTGTGGAGAAAAAGTCTAATTCTTTTAGTTTGAAAGTATTATTTTCAGAGGTTTCCAGTCAAAGACAGTCTTATTTGGAAGTGAAAAAGGTGTGATCTTTTGGTTATTTCCTTTTTTTTTTTTAATTTAAGAAATAATATATTTAAATATTTGTAGATACTAGTTAGTCCCAAAGTAAAATTTCCCTTCACACCTTGCAATTCATAGGAAAGATAATGTTCAAGTCATCTGTTTCTGTGGCCCTCAGGTAATGAGGGTGTCATGTGGCCAGCACAACGACCGACCACCTTTATTTTTCTCCTTCTTATGTTAAGTTACTATAAGAGCTGGGTGGACTTAGAAACAATGAAAGATCCCAAAATTTAAAATCCCTCATTTCACAAGGATTCAAACTTTGGACCTCTAGTTCAGAAGCCGAGTGTTTGACTGCTCAGCCACCATACCTCCTAAAGAGCCCCTTGAATTCACTAAAAATGTTTGAAATAATTTTATTCTGTAAGTGCAGATGAATATTTATATATTAATAATCAACACAATAACTATTCTGTTTAAGATGAAGAAACAAGGAAGTGAAGAGAGCTCTCCAGAACTGTACAGTTCATTGTGACATTACCATTAAGGTGAAGTTATTTAAACATTATGCTTTTTTCATATAATATCCTTTTTGTTAGTGAATTGTGTTGTCTTGGCGGCCGTCAACAAATGTTTTCATTTTGTCTTCAATCGTCCATTTAGTGCATGCTTTTTTATATTTTTTAAAGTTGTTTTTAAAGTTTACTTTCATTCTTTCAGTATATAATTTTTGTTTAAATCTTGTGGAGAAAAAGTCTAATTCTTTTAGTTTGAAAGTATTATTTTCAGAGGTTTCCAGTCAAAGACAGTCTTATTTGGAAGTGAAAAAGGTGTGATCTTTTGGTTATTTCCTTTTTTTTTTTTAATTTAAGAAATAATATATTTAAATATTTGTAGATACTAGTTAGTCCCAAAGTAAAATTTCCCTTCACACCTTGCAATTCATAGGAAAGATAATGTTCAAGTCATCTGTTTCTGTGGCCCTCAGGTAATGAGGGTGTCATGTGGCCAGCACAACGACCGACCACCTTTATTTTTCTCCTTCTTATGTTAAGTTACTATAAGAGCTGGGTGGACTTAGAAACAATGAAAGATCCCAAAATTTAAAATCCCTCATTTCACAAGGATTCAAACTTTGGACCTCTAGTTCAGAAGCCGAGTGTTTGACTGCTCAGCCACCATACCTCCTAAAGAGCCCCTTGAATTCACTAAAAATGTTTGAAATAATTTTATTCTGTAAGTGCAGATGAATATTTATATATTAATAATCAACACAATAACTATTCTGTTTAAGATGAAGAAACAAGGAAGTGAAGAGAGCTCTCCAGAACTGTACAGTTCATTGTGACATTACCATTAAGGTGAAGTTATTTAAACATTATGCTTTTTTCATATAATATCCTTTTTTGTTAGTGAATTGTGTTGTCTTGGCGGCCGTCAACAAATGTTTTCATTTTGTCTTCAATCGTCCATTTAGTGCATGCTTTTTTATATTTTTTAAAGTTGTTTTTAAAGTTTACTTTCATTCTTTCAGTATATAATTTTTGTTTAAATCTTGTGGAGAAAAAGTCTAATTCTTTTAGTTTGAAAGTATTATTTTCAGAGGTTTCCAGTCAAAGACAGTCTTATTTGGAAGTGAAAAAGGTGTGATCTTTTGGTTATTTCCTTTTTTTTTTTTAATTTAAGAAATAATATATTTAAATATTTGTAGATACTAGTTAGTCCCAAAGTAAAATTTCCCTTCACACCTTGCAATTCATAGGAAAGATAATGTTCAAGTCATCTGTTTCTGTGGCCCTCAGGTAATGAGGGTGTCATGTGGCCAGCACAACGACCAACCACCTTTATTTTTCTCCTTCTTATGTTAAGTTACTATAAGAGCTGGGTGGACTTAGAAACAATGAAAGATCCCAAAATTTAAAATCCCTCATTTCACAAGGATTCAAACTTTGGACCTCTAGTTCAGAAGCCGAGTGTTTGACTGCTCAGCCACCATACCTCCTAAAGAGCCCCTTGAATTCACTAAAAATGTTTGAAATAATTTTATTCTGTAAGTGCAGATGAATATTTATATATTAATAATCAACACAATAACTATTCTGTTTAAGATGAAGAAACAAGGAAGTGAAGAGAGCTCTCCAGAACTGTACAGTTCATTGTGACATCACCATTAAGGTGAAGTTATTTAAACATTATGCTTTTTTCATATAATATCCTTTTTTGTTAGTGAATTGTGTTGTCTTGGCGGCCGTCAACAAATGTTTTCATTTTGTCTTCAATCGTCCATTTAGTGCATGCTTTTTTATATTTTTTAAAGTTGTTTTTAAAGTTTACTTTCATTCTTTCAGTATATAATTTTTGTTTAAATCTTGTGGAGAAAAAGTCTAATTCTTTTAGTTTAAAAGTATTATTTTCAGAGGTTTCCAGTCAAAGACAGTCTTATTTGGAAGTGAAAAAGGTGTGATCTTTTGGTTATTTCCTTTTTTTTTTTTAATTTAAGAAATAATATATTTAAATATTTGTAGATACTAGTTAGTCCCAAAGTAAAATTTCCCTTCACACCTTGCAATTCATAGGAAAGATAATGTTCAAGTCATCTGTTTCTGTGGGCCTCAGGTAATGAGGGTGTCATGTGGCCAGCACAACGACCAACCACCTTTATTTTTCTCCTTCTTATGTTAAGTTACTATCAGAGCTGGGTGGACGTAGAAACAATGAAAGATCTCAAAATTTAAAATCCCTCATTTCACAAGGATTCAATCTTTGGACCTATAGTTCAGAAGCCGGGTGTTTGACTGCTCAGCCACCATACCTCCTAATGAGCCCCTTGAATTCACTAAAAATTTTTGAAATAATTTTATTCTGTAAGTGCAGATGAATATTGTTATATTAATTTCAACACAATAACTATTCTGTTTAAGATGAAAAAACAAGGAAGTGAAGAGAGCTCTCCAGAACTGTACATGTCATTGTGACATTACCATTAAGGTGAAGTTATTTAAACATTATGCTTTTTTCATATAGTATCCTCTTTTGTTAGTGAATTGTGTTGTCTTGGCGGCCGTCAACAAATGTTTTCATTTTGTCTTCAATCGTCCATTTAGTGCATGCTTTTTTATATTTTTTAAAGTTGTTTTTAAAGTTTACTTTCATTCTTTCAGTATATAATTTTTGTTTAAATCTTGTGGAGAAAAAGTCTAATTCTTTTAGTTTGAAAGTATTATTTTCAGAGGTTTCCAGTCAAAGACAGTCTTATTTGGAAGTGAAAAAGGTGTGATCTTTTGGTTATTTCCTTTTTTTTTTTTAATTTAAGAAATAATATATTTAAATATTTGTAGATACTAGTTAGTCCCAAAGTAAAATTTCCCTTCACACCTTGCAATTCATAGGAAAGATAATGTTCAAGTCATCTGTTTCTGTGGCCCTCAGGTAATGAGGGTGTCATGTGGCCAGCACAACGACCGACCACCTTTATTTTTCTCCTTCTTATGTTAAGTTACTATAAGAGCTGGGTGGACTTAGAAACAATGAAAGATCCCAAAATTTAAAATCCCTCATTTCACAAGGATTCAAACTTTGGACCTCTAGTTCAGAAGCCGAGTGTTTGACTGCTCAGCCACCATACCTCCTAAAGAGCCCCTTGAATTCACTAAAAATGTTTGAAATAATTTTATTCTGTAAGTGCAGATGAATATTTATATATTAATAATCAACACAATAACTATTCTGTTTAAGATGAAGAAACAAGGAAGTGAAGAGAGCTCTCCAGAACTGTACAGTTCATTGTGACATTACCATTAAGGTGAAGTTATTTAAACATTATGCTTTTTTCATATAATATCCTTTTTTGTTAGTGAATTGTGTTGTCTTGGCGGCCGTCAACAAATGTTTTCATTTTGTCTTCAATCGTCCATTTAGTGCATGCTTTTTTATATTTTTTAAAGTTGTTTTTAAAGTTTACTTTCATTCTTTCAGTATATAATTTTTGTTTAAATCTTGTGGAGAAAAAGTCTAATTCTTTTAGTTTGAAAGTATTATTTTCAGAGGTTTCCAGTCAAAGACAGTCTTATTTGGAAGTGAAAAAGGTGTGATCTTTTGGTTATTTCCTTTTTTTTTTTTAATTTAAGAAATAATATATTTAAATATTTGTAGATACTAGTTAGTCCCAAAGTAAAATTTCCCTTCACACCTTGCAATTCATAGGAAAGATAATGTTCAAGTCATCTGTTTCTGTGGCCCTCAGGTAATGAGGGTGTCATGTGGCCAGCACAACGACCGACCACCTTTATTTTTCTCCTTCTTATGTTAAGTTACTATAAGAGCTGGGTGGACTTAGAAACAATGAAAGATCCCAAAATTTAAAATCCCTCATTTCACAAGGATTCAAACTTTGGACCTCTAGTTCAGAAGCCGAGTGTTTGACTGCTCAGCCACCATACCTCCTAAAGAGCCCCTTGAATTCACTAAAAATGTTTGAAATAATTTTATTCTGTAAGTGCAGATGAATATTTATATATTAATAATCAACACAATAACTATTCTGTTTAAGATGAAGAAACAAGGAAGTGAAG
The DNA here is from genome assembly GCA_030265305.1 of Biomphalaria pfeifferi. NCBI lineage: Eukaryota > Metazoa > Mollusca > Gastropoda > Planorbidae > Biomphalaria > Biomphalaria pfeifferi. Next base: position 3,387,863 of record JASAOG010000008.1, on the reverse strand, counting down.
AGAGCTCTCCAGAACTGTACAGTTCATTGTGACATTACCATTAAGGTGAAGTTATTTAAACATTATGCTTTTTTCATATAATATCCTTTTTTGTTAGTGAATTGTGTTGTCTTGGCGGCCGTCAACAAATGTTTTCATTTTGTCTTCAATCGTCCATTTAGTGCATGCTTTTTTATATTTTTTAAAGTTGTTTTTAAAGTTTACTTTCATTCTTTCAGTATATAATTTTTGTTTAAATCTTGTGGAGAAAAAGTCTAATTCTTTTAGTTTGAAAGTATTATTTTCAGAGGTTTCCAGTCAAAGACAGTCTTATTTGGAAGTGAAAAAGGTGTGATCTTTTGGTTATTTCCTTTTTTTTTTTTAATTTAAGAAATAATATATTTAAATATTTGTAGATACTAGTTAGTCCCAAAGTAAAATTTCCCTTCACACCTTGCAATTCATAGGAAAGATAATGTTCAAGTCATCTGTTTCTGTGGGCCTCAGGTAATGAGGGTGTCATGTGGCCAGCACAACGACCAACCACCTTTATTTTTCTCCTTCTTATGTTAAGTTACTATCAGAGCTGGGTGGACGTAGAAACAATGAAAGATCCCAAAATTTAAAATCCCTCATTTCACAAGGATTCAATCTTTGGACCTATAGTTCAGAAGCCGGGTGTTTGACTGCTCAGCCACCATACCTCCTAATGAGCCCCTTGAATTCACTAAAAATTTTTGAAATAATTTTATTCTGTAAGTGCAGATGAATATTGTTATATTAATTTCAACACAATAACTATTCTGTTTAAGATGAAAAAACAAGGAAGTGAAGAGAGCTCTCCAGAACTGTACATGTCATTGTGACATTACCATTAAGGTGAAGTTATTTAAACATTATGCTTTTTTCATATAGTATCCTCTTTTGTTAGTGAATTGTGTTGTCTTGGCGGCCGTCAACAAATGTTTTCATTTTGTCTTCAATCGTCCATTTAGTGCATGCTTTTTTATATTTTTTAAAGTTGTTTTTAAAGTTTACTTTCATTCTTTCAGTATATAATTTTTGTTTAAATCTTGTGGAGAAAAAGTCTAATTCTTTTAGTTTGAAAGTATTATTTTCAGAGGTTTCCAGTCAAAGACAGTCTTATTTGGAAGTGAAAAAGGTGTGATCTTTTGGTTATTTCCTTTTTTTTTTTTAATTTAAGAAATAATATATTTAAATATTTGTAGATACTAGTTAGTCCCAAAGTAAAATTTCCCTTCACACCTTGCAATTCATAGGAAAGATAATGTTCAAGTCATCTGTTTCTGTGGCCCTCAGGTAATGAGGGTGTCATGTGGCCAGCACAACGACCGACCACCTTTATTTTTCTCCTTCTTATGTTAAGTTACTATAAGAGCTGGGTGGACTTAGAAACAATGAAAGATCCCAAAATTTAAAATCCCTCATTTCACAAGGATTCAAACTTTGGACCTCTAGTTCAGAAGCCGAGTGTTTGACTGCTCAGCCACCATACCTCCTAAAGAGCCCCTTGAATTCACTAAAAATGTTTGAAATAATTTTATTCTGTAAGTGCAGATGAATATTTATATATTAATAATCAACACAATAACTATTCTGTTTAAGATGAAGAAACAAGGAAGTGAAGAGAGCTCTCCAGAACTGTACAGTTCATTGTGACATTACCATTAAGGTGAAGTTATTTAAACATTATGCTTTTTTCATATAATATCCTTTTTTGTTAGTGAATTGTGTTGTCTTGGCGGCCGTCAACAAATGTTTTCATTTTGTCTTCAATCGTCCATTTAGTGCATGCTTTTTTATATTTTTTAAAGTTGTTTTTAAAGTTTACTTTCATTCTTTCAGTATATAATTTTTGTTTAAATCTTGTGGAGAAAAAGTCTAATTCTTTTAGTTTGAAAGTATTATTTTCAGAGGTTTCCAGTCAAAGACAGTCTTATTTGGAAGTGAAAAAGGTGTGATCTTTTGGTTATTTCCTTTTTTTTTTTAATTTAAGAAATAATATATTTAAATATTTGTAGATACTAGTTAGTCCCAAAGTAAAATTTCCCTTCACACCTTGCAATTCATAGGAAAGATAATGTTCAAGTCATCTGTTTCTGTGGCCCTCAGGTAATGAGGGTGTCATGTGGCCAGCACAACGACCGACCACCTTTATTTTTCTCCTTCTTATGTTAAGTTACTATAAGAGCTGGGTGGACGTAGAAACAATGAAAGATCCCAAAATTTAAAATCCCTCATTTCACAAGGATTCAATCTTTGGACCTATAGTTCAGAAGCCGGGTGTTTGACTGCTCAGCCACCATACCTCCTAATGAGCCCCTTGAATTCACTAAAAATTTTTGAAATAATTTTATTCTGTAACAGCAGATGAATATTGTTATATTAATTTCAACACAATAACTATTCTGTTTAAGATGAAAAAACAAGGAAGTGAAGAGAGCTCTCCAGAACTGTACATGTCATTGTGACATTACCATTAAGGTGAAGTTATTTAAACATTATGCTTTTTTCATATAGTATCCTCTTTTGTTAGTGAATTGTGTTGTCTTGGCGGCCGTCAACAAATGTTTTCATTTTGTCTTCAATCGTCCATTTAGTGCATGCTTTTTTATATTTTTTAAAGTTGTTTTTAAAGTTTACTTTCATTCTTTCAGTATATAATTTTTGTTTAAATCTTGTGGAGAAAAAGTCTAATTCTTTTAGTTTGAAAGTATTATTTTCAGAGGTTTCCAGTCAAAGACAGTCTTATTTGGAAGTGAAAAAGGTGTGATCTTTTAGTTATTTCCTTTTTTTTTTTTAATTTAAGAAATAATATATTTAAATATTTGTAGATACTAGTTAGTCCCAAAGTAAAATTTCCCTTCACACCTTGCAATTCATAGGAAAGATAATGTTCAAGTCATCTGTTTCTGTGGCCCTCAGGTAATGAGGGTGTCATGTGGCCAGCACAACGACCGACCACCTTTATTTTTCTCCTTCTTATGTTAAGTTACTATAAGAGCTGGGTGGACTTAGAAACAATGAAAGATCCCAAAATTTAAAATCCCTCATTTCACAAGGATTCAAACTTTGGACCTCTAGTTCAGAAGCCGAGTGTTTGACTGCTCAGCCACCATACCTCCTAAAGAGCCCCTTGAATTCACTAAAAATGTTTGAAATAATTTTATTCTGTAAGTGCAGATGAATATTTTTATATTAATAATCAACACAATAACTATTCTGTTTAAGATGAAGAAACAAGGAAGTGAAGAGAGCTCTCCAGAACTGTACAGTTCATTGTGACATTACCATTAAGGTGAAGTTATTTAAACATTATGCTTTTTTCATATAATATCCTTTTTGTTAGTGAATTGTGTTGTCTTGGCGGCCGTCAACAAATGTTTTCATTTTGTCTTCAATCGTCCATTTAGTGCATGCTTTTTTATATTTTTTAAAGTTGTTTTTAAAGTTTACTTTCATTCTTTCAGTATATAATTTTTGTTTAAATCTTATGGAGAAAAAGTTTAATTCTTTTAGTTTGAAAGTATTATTTTCAGAGGTTTCCAGTCAAAGACAGTCTTATTTGGAAGTGAAAAAGGTGTGATCTTTTGGTTATTTCCTTTTTTTTTTTTAATTTAAGAAATAATATATTTAAATATTTGTAGATACTAGTTAGTCCCAAAGTAAAATTTCCCTTCACACCTTGCAATTCATAGGAAAGATAATGTTCAAGTCATCTGTTTCTGTGGCCCTCAGGTAATGAGGGTGTCATGTGGCCAGCACAACGACCGACCACCTTTATTTTTCTCCTTCTTATGTTAAGTTACTATAAGAGCTGGGTGGACGTAGAAACAATGAAAGATCCCAAAATTTAAAATCCCTCATTTCACAAGGATTCAAACTTTGGACCTATAGTTCAGAAGCCGGGTGTTTGACTGCTCAGCCACCATACCTCCTAATGAGCCCCTTGAATTCACTAAAAATGTTTGAAATAATTTTATTCTGTAAGTGCAGATGAATATTTTTATATTAATAATCAACACAATAACTATTCTGTTTAAGATGAAGAAACAAGGAAGTGAAGAGAGCTCTCCAGAACTGTACAGTTCATTGTGACATTACCATTAAGGTGAAGTTATTTAAACATTATGCTTTTTTCATATAATATCCTTTTTGTTAGTGAATTGTGTTGTCTTGGCGGCCGTCAACAAATGTTTTCATTTTGTCTTCAATCGTCCATTTAGTGCATGCTTTTTTATATTTTTTAAAGTTGTTTTTAAAGTTTACTTTCATTCTTTCAGTATATAATTTTTGTTTAAATCTTATGGAGAAAAAGTTTAATTCTTTTAGTTTGAAAGTATTATTTTCAGAGGTTTCCAGTCAAAGACAGTCTTATTTGGAAGTGAAAAAGGTGTGATCTTTTGGTTATTTCCTTTTTTTTTTTTAATTTAAGAAATAATATATTTAAATATTTGTAGATACTAGTTAGTCCCAAAGTAAAATTTCCCTTCACACCTTGCAATTCATAGGAAAGATAATGTTCAAGTCTTCTGTTTCTGTGGCCCTCAGGTAATGAGGGTGTCATGTGGCCAGCACAACGACCGACCACCTTTATTTTTCTCCTTCTTATGTTAAGTTACTATAAGAGCTGGGTGGACGTAGAAACAATGAAAGATCCCAAAATTTAAAATCCCTCATTTCACAAGGATTCAAACTTTGGACCTATAGTTCAGAAGCCGGGTGTTTGACTGCTCAGCCACCATACCTCCTAATGAGCCCCTTGAATTCACTAAAAATGTTTGAAATAATTTTATTCTGTAAGTGCAGATGAATATTTTTATATTAATAATCAACACAATAACTATTCTGTTTAAGATGAAGAAACAAGGAAGTGAAGAGAGCTCTCCAGAACTGTACAGTTCATTGTGACATTACCATTAAGGTGAAGTTATTTAAACATTATGCTTTTTTCATATAATATCCTTTTTTGTTAGTGAATTGTGTTGTCTTGGCGGCCGTCAACAAATGTTTTCATTTTGTCTTCAATCGTCCATTTAGTGCATGCTTTTTTATATTTTTTAAAGTTGTTTTTAAAGTTTACTTTCATTCTTTCAGTATATAATTTTTGTTTAAATCTTATGGAGAAAAAGTTTAATTCTTTTAGTTTGAAAGTATTATTTTCAGAGGTTTCCAGTCAAAGACAGTCTTATTTGGAAGTGAAAAAGGTGTGATCTTTTGGTTATTTCCTTTTTTTTTTTTAATTTAAGAAATAATATATTTAAATATTTGTAGATACTAGTTAGTCCCAAAGTAAAATTTCCCTTCACACCTTGCAATTCATAGGAAAGATAATGTTCAAGTCATCTGTTTCTGTGGCCCTCAGGTAATGAGGGTGTCATGTGGCCAGCACAACGACCGACCACCTTTATTTTTCTCCTTCTTATGTTAAGTTACTATAAGAGCTGGGTGGACGTAGAAACAATGAAAGATCCCAAAATTTAAAATCCCTCATTTCACAAGGATTCAAACTTTGGACCTATAGTTCAGAAGCCGGGTGTTTGACTGCTCAGCCACCATACCTCCTAATGAGCCCCTTGAATTCACTAAAAATGTTTGAAATAATTTTATTCTGTAAGTGCAGATGAATATTTTTATATTAATAATCAACACAATAACTATTCTGTTTAAGATGAAGAAACAAGGAAGTGAAGAGAGCTCTCCAGAACTGTACAGTTCATTGTGACATTACCATTAAGGTGAAGTTATTTAAACATTATGCTTTTTTCATATAATATCCTTTTTGTTAGTGAATTGTGTTGTCTTGGCGGCCGTCAACAAATGTTTTCATTTTGTCTTCAATCGTCCATTTAGTGCATGCTTTTTTATATTTTTTAAAGTTGTTTTTAAAGTTTACTTTCATTCTTTCAGTATATAATTTTTGTTTAAATCTTATGGAGAAAAAGTTTAATTCTTTTAGTTTGAAAGTATTATTTTCAGAGGTTTCCAGTCAAAGACAGTCTTATTTGGAAGTGAAAAAGGTGTGATCTTTTGGTTATTTCCTTTTTTTTTTTTAATTTAAGAAATAATATATTTAAATATTTGTAGATACTAGTTAGTCCCAAAGTAAAATTTCCCTTCACACCTTGCAATTCATAGGAAAGATAATGTTCAAGTCATCTGTTTCTGTGGCCCTCAGGTAATGAGGGTGTCATGTGGCCAGCACAACGACCGACCACCTTTATTTTTCTCCTTCTTATGTTAAGTTACTATAAGAGCTGGGTGGACGTAGAAACAATGAAAGATCCCAAAATTTAAAATCCCTCATTTCACAAGGATTCAAACTTTGGACCTATAGTTCAGAAGCCGGGTGTTTGACTGCTCAGCCACCATACCTCCTAATGAGCCCCTTGAATTCACTAAAAATGTTTGAAATAATTTTATTCTGTAAGTGCAGATGAATATTTTTATATTAATAATCAACACAATAACTATTCTGTTTAAGATGAAGAAACAAGGAAGTGAAGAGAGCTCTCCAGAACTGTACAGTTCATTGTGACATTACCATTAAGGTGAAGTTATTTAAACATTATGCTTTTTTCATATAATATCCTTTTTTGTTAGTGAATTGTGTTGTCTTGGCGGCCGTCAACAAATGTTTTCATTTTGTCTTCAATCGTCCATTTAGTGCATGCTTTTTTATATTTTTTAAAGTTGTTTTTAAAGTTTACTTTCATGCTTTCAGTATATAATTTTTGTTTAAATCTTATGGAGAAAAAGTTTAATTCTTTTAGTTTGAAAGTATTATTTTCAGAGGTTTCCAGTCAAAGACAGTCTTATTTGGAAGTGAAAAAGGTGTGATCTTTTGGTTATTTCCTTTTTTTTTTTTAATTTAAGAAATAATATATTTAAATATTTGTAGATACTAGTTAGTCCCAAAGTAAAATTTCCCTTCACACCTTGCAATTCATAGGAAAGATAATGTTCAAGTCATCTGTTTCTGTGGCCCTCAGGTAATGAGGGTGTCATGTGGCCAGCACAACGACCGACCACCTTTATTTTTCTCCTTCTTATGTTAAGTTACTATAAGAGCTGGGTGGACGTAGAAACAATGAAAGATCCCAAAATTTAAAATCCCTCATTTCACAAGGATTCAAACTTTGGACCTCTAGTTCAGAAGCCGGGTGTTTGACTGCTCAGCCACCATACCTCCTAATGAGCCCCTTGAATTCACTAAAAATGTTTGAAATAATTTTATTCTGTAAGTGCAGATGAATATTTTTATATTAATAATCAACACAATAACTATTCTGTTTAAGATGAAGAAACAAGGAAGTGAAGAGAGCTCTCCAGAACTGTACAGTTCATTGTGACATTACCATTAAGGTGAAGTTATTTAAACATTATGCTTTTTTCATATAATATCCTTTTTTGTTAGTGAATTGTGTTGTCTTGGCGGCCGTCAACAAATGTTTTCATTTTGTCTTCAATCGTCCATTTAGTGCATGCTTTTTTATATTTTTTAAAGTTGTTTTTAAAGTTTACTTTCATTCTTTCAGTATATAATTTTTGTTTAAATCTTATGGAGAAAAAGTCTAATTCTTTTAGGTTGAAAGTATTATTTTCAGAGGTTTCCAGTCAAAGACAGTCTTATTTGGAAGTGAAAAAGGTGTGATCTTTTGGTTATTTCCTTTTTTTTTTTTAATTTAAGAAATAATATATTTAAATATTTGTAGATACTAGTTAGTCCCAAAGTAAAATTTCCCTTCACACCTTGCAATTCATAGGAAAGATAATGTTCAAGTCATCTGTTTCTGTGGCCCTCAGGTAATGAGGGTGTCATGTGGCCAGCACAACGACCGACCACCTTTATTTTTCTCCTTCTTATGTTAAGTTACTATAAGAGCTGGGTGGACGTAGAAACAATGAAAGATCCCAAAATTTAAAATCCCTCATTTCACAAGGATTCAAACTTTGGACCTATAGTTCAGAAGCCGGGTGTTTGACTGCTCAGCCACCATACCTCCTAATGAGCCCCTTGAATTCACTAAAAATGTTTGAAATAATTTTATTCTGTAAGTGCAGATGAATATTTTTATATTAATAATCAACACAATAACTATTCTGTTTAAGATGAAGAAACAAGGAAGTGAAGAGAGCTCTCCAGAACTGTACAGTTCATTGTGACATTACCATTAAGGTGAAGTTATTTAAACATTATGCTTTTTTCATATAATATCCTTTTTTGTTAGTGAATTGTGTTGTCTTGGCGGCCGTCAACAAATGTTTTCATTTTGTCTTCAATCGTCCATTTAGTGCATGCTTTTTTATATTTTTTAAAGTTGTTTTTAAAGTTTACTTTCATGCTTTCAGTATATAATTTTTGTTTAAATCTTATGGAGAAAAAGTTTAATTCTTTTAGTTTGAAAGTATTATTTTCAGAGGTTTCCAGTCAAAGACAGTCTTATTTGGAAGTGAAAAAGGTGTGATCTTTTGGTTATTTCCTTTTTTTTTTTTAATTTAAGAAATAATATATTTAAATATTTGTAGATACTAGTTAGTCCCAAAGTAAAATTTCCCTTCACACCTTGCAATTCATAGGAAAGATAATGTTCCAGTCATCTGTTTCTGTGGCCCTCAGGTAATGAGGGTGTCATGTGGCCAGCACAACGACCGACCACCTTTATTTTTCTCCTTCTTATGTTAAGTTACTATAAGAGCTGGGTGGACGTAGAAACAATGAAAGATCCCAAAATTTAAAATCCCTCATTTCACAAGGATTCAAACTTTGGACCTCTAGTTCAGAAGCCGGGTGTTTGACTGCTCAGCCACCATACCTCCTAATGAGCCCCTTGAATTCACTAAAAATGTTTGAAATAATTTTATTCTGTAAGTGCAGATGAATATTTTTATATTAATAATCAACACAATAACTATTCTGTTTAAGATGAAGAAACAAGGAAGTGAAGAGAGCTCTCCAGAACTGTACAGTTCATTGTGACATTACCATTAAGGTGAAGTTATTTAAACATTATGCTTTTTTCATATAATATCCTTTTTTGTTAGTGAATTGTGTTGTCTTGGCGGCCGTCAACAAATGTTTTCATTTTGTCTTCAATCGTCCATTTAGTGCATGCTTTTTTATATTTTTTAAAGTTGTTTTTAAAGTTTACTTTCATTCTTTCAGTATATAATTTTTGTTTAAATCTTATGGAGAAAAAGTCTAATTCTTTTAGTTTGAAAGTATTATTTTCAGAGGTTTCCAGTCAAAGACAGTCTTATTTGGAAGTGAAAAAGGTGTGATCTTTTAGTTATTTCCTTTTTTTTTTTAATTTAAGAAATAATATATTTAAATATTTGTAGATACTAGTTAGTCCCAAAGTAAAATTTCCCTTCACACCTTGCAATTCATAGGAAAGATAATGTTCAAGTCATCTGTTTCTGTGGCCCTCAGGTAATGAGGGTGTCATGTGGCCAGCACAACGACCGACCACCTTTATTTTTCTCCTTCTTATGTTAAGTTACTATAAGAGCTGGGTGGACTTAGAAACAATGAAAGATCCCAAAATTTAAAATCCCTCATTTCACAAGGATTCAAACTTTGGACCTCTAGTTCAGAAGCCGAGTGTTTGACTGCTCAGCCACCATACCTCCTAAAGAGCCCCTTGAATTCACTAAAAATGTTTGAAATAATTTTATTCTGTAAGTGCAGATGAATATTTATATATTAATAATCAACACAATAACTATTCTGTTTAAGATGAAGAAACAAGGAAGTGAAGAGAGCTCTCCAGAACTGTACAGTTCATTGTGACATTACCATTAAGGTGAAGTTATTTAAACATTATGCTTTTTTCATATAATATCCTTTTTTGTTAGTGAATTGTGTTGTCTTGGCGGCCGTCAACAAATGTTTTCATTTTGTCTTCAATCGTCCATTTAGTGCATGCTTTTTTATATTTTTTAAAGTTGTTTTTAAAGTTTACTTTCATTCTTTCAGTATATAATTTTTGTTTAAATCTTGTGGAGAAAAAGTCTAATTCTTTTAGTTTGAAAGTATTATTTTCAGAGGTTTCCAGTCAAAGACAGTCTTATTTGGAAGTGAAAAAGGTGTGATCTTTTGGTTATTTCCTTTTTTTTTTTTAATTTAAGAAATAATATATTTAAATATTTGTAGATACTAGTTAGTCCCAAAGTAAAATTTCCCTTCACACCTTGCAATTCATAGGAAAGATAATGTTCAAGTCATCTGTTTCTGTGGCCCTCAGGTAATGAGGGTGTCATGTGGCCAGCACAACGACCGACCACCTTTATTTTTCTCCTTCTTATGTTAAGTTACTATAAGAGCTGGGTGGACTTAGAAACAATGAAAGATCCCAAAATTTAAAATCCCTCATTTCACAAGGATTCAAACTTTGGACCTATAGTTCAGAAGCCGGGTGTTTGACTGCTCAGCCACCATACCTCCTAATGAGCCCCTTGAATTCACTAAAAATGTTTGAAATAATTTTATTCTGTAAGTGCAGATGAATATTTTTATATTAATTTCAACACAATAACTATTCTGTTTAAGATGAAGAAACAAGGAAGTGAAGAGAGCTCTCCAGAACTGTACATGTCATTGTGACATTACCATTAAGGTGAAGTTATTTAAACATTATTCGTTTTTCATATAATATCCTTTTTTGTTAGTGAATTGTGTTGTCTTGGCGGCCGTCAACAAATGTTTTCATTTTGTCTTCAATCGTCCATTTAGTGCATGCTTTTTTATATTTTTTAAAGTTGTTTTTAAAGTTTACTTTCATTCTTTCAGTATATAATTTTTGTTTAAATCTTATGGAGAAAAAGTCTAATTCTTTTAGTTTGAAAGTATTATTTTCAGAGGTTTCCAGTCAAAGACAGTCTTCTTTGGAAGTGATAAAGGTGTGATCTTTTGGTTATTTCCTTTTTTTTTTTTAATTTAAGAAATAATATATTTAAATATTTGTAGATACTAGTTAGTCCCAAAGTAAAATTTTCCTTCACACCTTGCAATTCATAGGAAAGATAATGTTCAAGTCATCTGTTTCTGTGGCCCTCAGGTAATGAGGGTGTCATGTGGCCAGCACAACGACCGACCACCTTTATTTTTCTCCTTCTTATGTTAAGTTACTATAAGAGCTGGGTGGACGTAGAAACAATGAAAGATCCCAAAATTTAAAATCCCTCATTTCACAAGGATTCAAACTTTGGACCTCTAGTTCAGAAGCCGGGTGTTTGACTGCTCAGCCACCATACCTCCTAATGAGCCCCTTGAATTCACTAAAAATGTTTGAAATAATTTTATTCTGTAAGTGCAGATGAATATTTATATATTAATAATCAACACAATAACTATTCTGTTTAAGATGAAGAAACAAGGAAGTGAAGAGAGCTCTCCAGAACTGTACAGTTCATTGTGACATTACCATTAAGGTGAAGTTATTTAAACATTATGCTTTTTTCATATAATATCCTTTTTTGTTAGTGAATTGTGTTGTCTTGGCGGCCGTCAACAAATGTTTTCATTTTGTCTTCAATCGTCCATTTAGTGCATGCTTTTTTATATTTTTTAAAGTTGTTTTTAAAGTTTACTTTCATGCTTTCAGTATATAATTTTTGTTTAAATCTTATGGAGAAAAAGTTTAATTCTTTTAGTTTGAAAGTATTATTTTCAGAGGTTTCCAGTCAAAGACAGTCTTATTTGGAAGTGAAAAAGGTGTGATCTTTTGGTTATTTCCTTTTTTTTTTTAATTTAAGAAATAATATATTTAAATATTTGTAGATACTAGTTAGTCCCAAAGTAAAATTTCCCTTCACACCTTGCAATTCATAGGAAAGATAATGTTCCAGTCATCTGTTTCTGTGGCCCTCAGGTAATGAGGGTGTCATGTGGCCAGCACAACGACCGACCACCTTTATTTTTCTCCTTCTTATGTTAAGTTACTATAAGAGCTGGGTGGACGTAGAAACAATGAAAGATCCCAAAATTTAAAATCCCTCATTTCACAAGGATTCAAACTTTGGACCTCTAGTTCAGAAGCCGGGTGTTTGACTGCTCAGCCACCATACCTCCTAATGAGCCCCTTGAATTCACTAAAAATGTTTGAAATAATTTTATTCTGTAAGTGCAGATGAATATTTTTATATTAATAATCAACACAATAACTATTCTGTTTAAGATGAAGAAACAAGGAAGTGAAGAGAGCTCTCCAGAACTGTACAGTTCATTGTGACATTACCATTAAGGTGAAGTTATTTAAACATTATGCTTTTTTCATATAATATCCTTTTTTGTTAGTGAATTGTGTTGTCTTGGCGGCCGTCAACAAATGTTTTCATTTTGTCTTCAATCGTCCATTTAGTGCATGCTTTTTTATATTTTTTAAAGTTGTTTTTAAAGTTTACTTTCATTCTTTCAGTATATAATTTCTGTTTAAATCTTATGGAGAAAAAGTCTAATTCTTTTAGTTTGAAAGTATTATTTTCAGAGGTTTCCAGTCAAAGACAGTCTTATTTGGAAATGAAAAAGGTGTGATCTTTTGGTTATTTCCTTTTTTTTTTTAATTTAAGAAATAATATATTTAAATATTTGTAGATACTAGTTAGTCCCAAAGTAAAATTTTCCTTCACACCTTGCAATTCATAGGAAAGATAATGTTCAAGTCATCTGTTTCTGTGGCCCTCAGGTAATGAGGGTGTCATGTGGCCAGCACAACGACCGACCACCTTTATTTTTCTCCTTCTTATGTTAAGTTACTATAAGAGCTGGGTGGACGTAGAAACAATGAAAGATCCCAAAATTTAAAATCCCTCATTTCACAAGGATTCAAACTTTGGACCTCTAGTTCAGAAGCCGGGTGTTTGACTGCTCAGCCACCATACCTCCTAATGAGCCCCTTGAATTCACTAAAAATGTTTGAAATAATTTTATTCTGTAAGTGCAGATGAATATTTTTATATTAATAATCAACACAATAACTATTCTGTTTAAGATGAAGAAACAAGGAAGTGAAGAGAGCTCTCCAGAACTGTACAGTTCATTGTGACATTACCATTAAGGTGAAGTTATTTAAACATTATGCTTTTTTCATATAATATCCTTTTTTATTAGTGAATTGTGTTGTCTTGGCGGCCGTCAACAAATGTTTTCATTTTGTTTTCAATCGTCCATTTAGTGCATGCTTTTTTATATTTTTTAAAGTTGTTTTTAAAGTTTACTTTCATTCTTTCAGTATATAATTTTTGTTTAAATCTTATGGAGAAAAAGTCTAATTCTTTTAGTTTGAAAGTATTATTTTCAGAGGTTTCCAGTCAAAGACAGTCTTATTTGGAAGTGAAAAAGGTGTGATCTTTTAGTTATTTCCTTTTTTTTTTTAATTTAAGAAATAATATATTTAAATATTTGTAGATACTAGTTAGTCCCAAAGTAAAATTTCCCTTCACACCTTGCAATTCATAGGAAAGATAATGTTCAAGTCATCTGTTTCTGTGGCCCTCAGGTAATGAGGGTGTCATGTGGCCAGCACAACGACCGACCACCTTTATTTTTCTCCTTCTTATGTTAAGTTACTATAAGAGCTGGGTGGACTTAGAAACAATGAAAGATCCCAAAATTTAAAATCCCTCATTTCACAAGGATTCAAACTTTAGACCTCTAGTTCAGAAGCCGAGTGTTTGACTGCTCAGCCACCATACCTCCTAAAGAGCCCCTTGAATTCACTAAAAATGTTTGAAATAATTTTATTCTGTAAGTGCAGATGAATATTTATATATTAATAATCAACACAATAACTATTCTGTTTAAGATGAAGAAACAAGGAAGTGAAGAGAGCTCTCCAGAACTGTACAGTTCATTGTGACATTACCATTAAGGTGAAGTTATTTAAACATTATGCTTTTTTCATATAATATCCTTTTTTGTTAGTGAATTGTGTTGTCTTGGCGGCCGTCAACAAATGTTTTCATTTTGTCTTCAATCGTCCATTTAGTGCATGCTTTTTTATATTTTTTAAAGTTGTTTTTAAAGTTTACTTTCATTCTTTCAGTATATAATTTTTGTTTAAATCTTATGGAGAAAAAGTCTAATTCTTTTAGTTTGAAAGTATTATTTTCAGAGGTTTCCAGTCAAAGACAGTCTTATTTGGAAGTGAAAAAGGTGTGATCTTTTGGTTATTTCCTTTTTTTTTTTTAATTTAAGAAATAATATATTTAAATATTTGTAGATACTAGTTAGTCCCAAAGTAAAATTTCCCTTCACACCTTGCAATTCATAGGAAAGATAATGTTCAAGTCATCTGTTTCTGTGGCCCTCAGGTAATGAGGGTGTCATGTGGCCAGCACAACGACCGACCACCTTTATTTTTCTCCTTCTTATGTTAAGTAACTATAAGAGCTGTTGATACTAGTTTGTCCCAAAGTTAATTTTCCCTTTCACTCCTTGCAATCAATAGGGAAGATAATTTTCTGTGTCCCATAGTCATGTAGCCAGCACAACAATCAACCACTTTTTTTTTTCTCCAGCTTATCTTAAGTGACTATTAGAGCTGGATTTAAACCTGTTCCTGTAGTTCAGAAGCCAAGTGTTTAACTTTTCAGCCTTTGTACCTCCTAATTAGCCCCATGAATTTTTTAAAAATTTTGAAAAAATTTGATTCAGTAAGTGCAGATATTTTTATATCATTTTCATTGTGACATTACAATTAAGGTGAAGTTATTTAAACATTATTCATCCTGGGCAACAGTCTTGGCTGACAGGGTGAATAAATAAGTGAAAGCAGTTATATACGTAATGTTCTGATTAATACATAATGTCCTAATAATTTTTTTTTAAATTAAATTCGGTATTTATAATGTATGTATTTGATTTAGTGCAGAATTTTTTTTAAAAACTTATTATAAGAACTGGAAATTTAAGGATACTGTATATTACTTGTTGACTGCTGTAAAGTTTGATGTTACTTACGCTAAAAAAAAAACTGAGACTGCCTATCATGGTATATTTAAATGTTTATTACTTTACATCTTATTGAATCCAAATGTATTTCTGTAAAAAAAAATAATATTTTAAAATAGATAGTTTTTGGTAAATATTTGTTTTAAAAATGGTTTGCCCCTTTCAGACCTTTTGATCTATGAGAGTAGATAGGATGTAAAGCTCATCTGTTTCTTTTGCTAAAATGTTGGGTTGACTCAGGGGTCTCCTAAAAAAATTCAAAATCTGTTAAATATGCCTTCATTTATATTTCTACAGAAATTCAAATTATATGAAAAAGTCTGGAATATACCAGCAATCTTTTCAATAAATTGCTATAAACGATAAATCAAATGCATTCTACAAACATACTTACAATTAACTCTCTCCATTTTGTAATAAGATTTGATATCAATTGTTTTGTTTTCCTCAGGCCACAATGATAACAAGAGAACAAAAAAATGTGAATCCTGACTACTCTACATGTTTTATTGTTTTGTAACTGTATACAAAGTGTCAAATAGTCTTAAAGATATTAAATTGATAAAATAACCTATATGTTGTTTGGCATTTAATTATATTACATAGGTAAATAGTTAAAGAAGTTGTATAAAAATATACCCTAATACAAACATAAAACAAAATTGAAACATTTAATTCAAAAAATTAACATACAACGTCACTCTTTACTAAGCAATAAACATGTATTCAATTTTGAATGTTTAAATAAACTGATCTTTGAAATATTAATAAATATTGTAAATTATATTTCAATCGTATACATTGTATTTGCTACATAATAATAATGTATTACATCATTGCACTTAGTGGGATTTACTGGCCTCGGAAGACCAATGTATTAAAGAATAACAGCAAACCAAAATATAAAGAAAGATTAACCAATTAGTAAATCAATTTATTGTAATTTATTAATTAGTTGTACGTAGGAGCTAAAACCTGCAGTATTGATATGTATCCTTGATTTTGCGATTCTTTCACTTTAAGCTTTATTTTCTTTTTTAAAAAAGTATTTTTACAAAGCCTGTCTGTCTGTAATTGCAACATTGAATAATATGTAAGAAACTATGAAAACGTAGAGTAATATGCACAAAACTATAACTATGGTAGGAGGCTGTAAAACTCATTCCTAACTAAAACATACAATGAACTAGGGCACTGTTATAGATTTCTCGTTTCAACATTAATTTAATTGATGAAATTTCACGCTTACACTGATCACCGACAGCCTAGAGAAATTCTGTCAAACTCTGACTCCGACAATATGAAATTCTGTAAAACCTGACAAATGACTATCTAAAAAAAAATCTGTCATACCCAAACCATAATATGAGAAAAATCTGCCAATGGTATAGGGTATTCTGTGAATGGTATAGGGACTAAATTCTGCCAGGACACGAAGGACATAAAAATTGAAATAGGATATCTTGAGCTTACATTACGCACACCGGCATATGTACAATGCATGCACCACACCTAACTCCTCACTTATGCACATGTACGCACCACACCTCTACTCACCTACCCCAACAGGCACAGATAAGCCCAACACCTAACTCCATACGCACCACACCTACCCCAACACCTAACTCCATACGCAATGTACGCCACATGTTAACCATACCTACACATCGCACATACTTGCAAACTACAAAAATTAGTTTAGTACTATTATTTTAGTACTTTTTTTTAGAACTCCACATCAACCCACCCCGTATTTTTTTTTTCGAGAACTAATACGACCTAACCCTTATACTAACCCGCACACACCTTTGAATAAGAATTTTTTTTTATTTGTTGTGAAAAACTGAGCCGGATTTGGGATTCGTACTTTAGCCGCCTTAGACGTTTGATCGAGAGACAAACAATTGAACCCCTAAGCCACACATCCATGCGAGACGTCAACGAGAAATAACATAAGAAAAGAAGGACTTTGAATCCTGAACAGGGAAATGATCAGCTTTCATATTTAATTTAAGAAATGAAATTAACGTGTTATAAAATCAGAGATGTTTATATTATATAACTCTGGAAATTGAAAAATTGAATTAACAATAGATCTAAATCTCTTGCTCGCGATAGTTATACAACTACTAGACCTATGAGTTTGATTTGATTAAATAAATGTGCAAAACGTTTTTGTCGTAGTCAGTCACTGGTTCATTATGTTGATTCAAAGTCCGCCTCTTCGTTTTGTTCTGTCAAATCTTTCAAGGATGTGTGGCTTAGTGGATACATCGTTTGTCCCGAGTACGAATACGAATCCAGAAGTTACAAATAAGTAATTATCATGTTTGACTTATTTAATAATACTGCCAAAAACAAAATATATTAAATGTAGATGTAAATAGATGTTAAGTGCTTATGTGCAAATTCAAATGTGCTCGTGAATAGGGATTGTACAAGGTTGTGACTTTACATAGGATGTGCACAAAGGATATGCATCACACTTATCACACACCTGCGCATATTCGTACCACAGATAACAGCACACATGCACACCGCCACCAGCACACCTACCGCCACATGCACGCCTACCCTAACGCCTACCGCCACAAGCACACATGCTCTCCTACCCCCACATGCACATACACCGCCACCAGCACACCTACCGAAACAAGCACACATGTTCACCAACCGCAAATGCTCACCTACCGCCACCAGCACACATGCTCACTACCGCCACATGCACACCTACCCCACTTGCACACATGCTCACCTACACCCACATGCACGCCTACCACACCGCCATCTAACTAATTGTCTTTGATAGAAAGATTTCTATTGAGGTTCTTTCTGAGAATATTGAAATCTGCTTTTTACCTGCCTGTAACTTCTATATTTGTTTTTTTTTTACAAATGTGCACAACCATCACTTTATTTGAATATATGCACCTAACATATGCACCGATTGGGCTCTCTTTATTTGGGCCGCACCTATTCTTTTTTTTTCCATTTGGTACATGCTGCTTTAAATACCCTACGTAACCACAATCGTTTTTGCACATCAAAAGGTCTCTTTTATTTAATTAGTTAACCCTGGTCGATTACCCCCATGTGCTCACAACTGATTCTGCTGGCTTCTATTCTCTATAACTTACATATCTGGTATAATTATTGTTTTTTCTCTTTTTTTAATATATTCTTTATCGAGTTGAATGAGTCTAAATTATTTATTTATTTATTTTATATTGTGAAAACCATGAAATACCCCTATGTTCAAATTGGGATTCGTACCCGTGACACTTTGATAGAGATTTCATTGCGAGACACATGATTTACCCCGAAGCCACACATCCATGAGAGAATCGACAGAAGGTAAACATAAGAAGAGATGGAATTATGAATCTAATTGCTAATGAACTGAGTACCACAAGAAAGTTTAGGCTGAATTAGTCCTCTTTATAGGTCGCAGTTCTCTAATCTTCTCTAATCATAAGTACCTAACTAGCAGAGTGGTTAAGCCTTGGACCCAAGGAGGCGTGAGACAGGCAAAGTGCAAAATTATATAGAATGCCCAGAACGTCCCGGCAAAGTGAGAAATAATTTCTCCATTTAATAAAGCAATTTTAGTCATTCTATAGAATGTGTAGTTATTATATACAATGCCCAGGCAAAGTGTTAAGGGATGATTTAGAGTATTTTATTATTAATTTCTCGGAATAAAATTTCTATTTCTATTCTAATCTAATCTCAATAGTTTAATCTTGTTCTTTGAAGTGTGGAATACATTTAATTATTTTTTTCAGACCTCCTTGGTGAGTTTGTTATTGTCCTCCTATGGGTTTGAACGTGTCTAGTAAACCTCAGTGTGTCTCACGGCGTATTTCTTTATAAGAACAAGATTTATAAGAACCAAGGAAAAGATGGTATGCAAATAAAAACACGTAGAAATAGAAAGTGTAGACTTTTCTTTGCTTTATCGGGCAGATTATTAAAGATATCTTTTCATTATTATTGATTACAATATTATAATATTTATTTTGTATTTGTATTTAAGAAGAAACTAACAAAACCATTTCAAAACTAAGAGCAACATTAATATGAATTGAATAAATTACTTGGATCCTCTTTTGCTGTTGCGTGTAGACAGTTGGACCCGCTTGATGTTTCGACATCTTTATCTTTATCATTTTTCTCTATCAAAATACGATTAGGAAATCCTGTTGTTTATTTGTGTTTTTTTTTCCACTCATGTATATTTAATGGTTCCCCGTCAAAATAGCGCGGACAAAATAGCGCAGAAAAAAGTATATTTTAGTCATTTTGAAAGAAATACTTTAGATATCGTAAAATATAAATAGAACCAATATTTTTTTGGGGGGGAGTGGGGGGTTAATGTTATCATAATTTTTCAGTCATTTTGCAGGAAACACTTTAGATACCGGTATCTTAAAACACAAATAAATAACTTTGCTGGTAAAGTGATTTCCCCCAAAGATTGAGGTGTCGGTAGTGAAACCTGTTCGCGTTTTCGTTTACGTTTAATAGTTCTCTGTGAATCAGTAAATGTTGGCATCATAGTTATTGCTTAATCAGACAGATTACTGCTGCACTGCAGGACGATGTATCTTGGTCTCTCAACAGTGGCCACAGATCGTTCACGAATCTAGCATTTTGCTTTTTCCACCACTATATTCTCAGCACTTGAACTATGATTGTGTTGTGCTAATTCTGCTATGGTACCATCAAGATGTTTCTTAAGTCTACCTCTGCAATTTTTTTTCAGACAACGCCATGATGTGGAGCTATCAGAATTGTGTCTATCTTATCTGTACCTGTAGCCTTCGTATGCTGCTATTTCTTTGCCTTTTTGTGATAAAAATATTACCATGACGTTGACTACTTCAAAGGTTCTCTATAGAGTGAGAGGCTCCGGGGAAGGTATTCGGTCAGAGCAAGTAGTCCTAGAAGTGGAGATAATATTATGTACAAATATACTGTATACACTATTATTAAGTGTACAATGATACATTGATACCGATACATTGATGTCAATGTTAAATCAAAAATGAAAAAATGGGTAATCAAAGATGAAAAAGGGGAATGATATAAAATTTAAAGTACTCTCGTTCTCTGCAAATATGGCATACTTTCAGATCTATTAATATTGAAAAAATAGAGATATCAACAAAAATGATGACCAGGACATTAAATCACTAATAATCCGGTACTTTTATACACATCATGTATGAGTCCGCGCTATTTTGTCTTGCGCTATTTTGTCGGGAAATTTCGCGCTATTTTGTCGGCGCCATTTTGTCGGCGCTATTTTGACGGGTCACCATATTTAATGTATAAATATCTTTCTAAATAAGACATTTTACACTTTGCCTGACGCAGAACGCATGCTATAGAATAGGAAATGGAGAATCATTGCGTACTTTGTCTAAAAACGCCAGGTATTCTAGACATGCCTAGGCATTCTATACAATGTCTGCATTTCGCACTTATAATATATAGCTTGCATGAAATAGTCGTAGATGCAACTGAAATTATTTTAACCTTTGAGATCTGTGGTTCTCAAACTATGGTTTGTGGACCTTAACGGGGTCCGCAGAAAGATGAAGATTGTATTCAATTAAAATACCTTCTTCGCTAAAAGCCACTTTATCCGATCGGATAATCGAACTAATAATCCACTCGCTTCTCACTACTGTTTACTGTATCACTATTACAACTAGTCTATGGCGACCTAGTTGTTACCTTGTCAAAACAACAATGATTGTAAACAGCTCTGTGGTAGAATTTTATTTCACCCCATAAATATCAAATTGAATAAGACTTATTTTACAAATCAATCGTAGTCGTTCTTTGAATGTATATGTTTTATCAAGCCATTTGAAGAAGAAGGCTAAACCTCATTTTAAAGTTTTCCCTATCCTTAGACTCTACGACACATCGACATCAACCTGGTTACGTTGACTTATACTGGGGTAATTCGTGCTTGTTAAATTGTTTTTCGCATGTTCATCTAACAGTTAGATTATGGATAAATATTTGAAGCGTGAGAAGAAGAGCAAGAAGGTGGTGGACATAATGGCAAAGAATTGAGACAAAATGTTGCAAGAGAGGCCGCACTATGTAAGACAAAATTATGTAAATATGTTCCTGAATATTTGCTACTCCAATTTATACTAAACAAATGCAACAGCGATAAGCCATAGTGTGTCAGATGTTTCAATGTGTCATGTGTTTGAATGTGTCATTTGTTTGTGTTATCGAACAAAAGCTAGAAACCTTCTAAACTAAAGCGTCATTTTGTAACAACTCATAATGAACTGAAAGAAAAACTAGCTTATTTATTCAAACGTTGAGAAGTAGTGCATGCAAATCAAATCAAATTATTACCAATGTGACTAAAGAAAATGCCAATGCTATTAAGGCTTCACATAGGCCTAGTATGGCAATGCGAACAGCGCAGAGCAAAAAATCACACAAAGTATCGGAGAGTTTGATTATACCAGAGGCTTTAGAAATATATGATTTGGGGGTCCTCTAACATCGCATGGCTTGTAATTGTAAAGGTGTCCCCGAACTGAAAAAGCTTGAGAACCTCTGTATTAGATGGGCTAATTATACCATGCGTTGAGTGTACAGATTGATTTTAAATATCTTGTTAGTTTGTTGTTGTTATAACAGTAATAATTAGTTTTACAAGCTCGAGCATTTAGTCTAGGCTACAGACCTATATATATATATATGTATTTCGCCTACACTAATAATATAAGTAGGTTTGTTAACTAGGCCTACAAGTTTTGGGCGCCATATTGACATTTTCTCCCCAGTATTATGCCATCTTGTAGAATCTCGTTTTTTTTTTCTTTTTTGTTTTGTTCTTTAATTCTATTTTGCAATTTCCATAGTATTGTAAACTAGGAACATTAAAAAAAAAAAAAACACACGTTTTAAATTAATGTAAAAACTTTTTTGTCGTAATCAGTCACCAGTGCAATTCGGAAGTCCGTCTTTTCATATGTTGTTGTTTTGTCATTTCTCACATGGATTTGTGGCTTAGGGGTTTAGACGTTTGTCTCGAAATCAAACCTCAATCTAGGGGTCATAGGTACGAATCTCATCAGTAATGTACCATGATTTCCACAATATAAAAAAAAATCTCTCTAGGGTTAGTACGATATCAGATTTTAATCACTGCTCAAAGACATATGATCTAATCATATGATAGACGAATATGGGCAAATGGTGGATTAGAATTAGATCATGATAAGGTTAGATTAGTGATGTACACATGGATCACAAATATTTCAATACCATATTGGGACATGGTAGATAAGTGTAGCGTACTTGGTATGGAGCTAAATGCAAAGTTATTAAAAAAAAAAGAATTTTGAAATCACATAACATTTAAGGTTTGGTTAGATACCCTTAAAAAAACATCACTTTGAAAAAACTCATAAAAAAACAACTTTGCACTTAAATAATGTTTATTACTATTATATGTGTAGGTCCTTGTGTGGTGTTTTTTATCTCCTGTGAAGTGCTTTCCCAGGTGCCAGATAGGAAAACGCCCTAAAGATATTTTGGGTAGCTTTGCAGGTAGTGGTGGGATCCACAAAGACCAAGAAACTTTACAAAAAAAATAAAGGCAGTTATCCAGACAGTTTAAAGGAGCATCCTTCCCAGATGGTTGTGTGCAGGGCTAACAACCCATTCAAATAAAAAAAATGTTACAACAGCTGAAGAACATATGAAAAACTGGACAGATCACATTGGAAAATGATGTATGCTTGATAAGGATCTACAACAACACAGAATCAGCACATATGAAAAACTGGACAGCATTAGAAAATGATGTATGTATGAAAAGGATCTACAACAACACAGAATCAGAATTGGGGCATGGAGACTAAAAGCTCAAGAGAGATCTGATTGGAAAGTTGTGTGTTAGATAAGGGCAACACTGGGATGAATGCAAAGATGGATCATTTATGTATCTAGTTACAGATATCTAGATCTAGAGCCTTAAGCTACTAGACCAAGTCAGTAGTCTAAATCTATAATTAGAGGTACTTTGATCTAGACTCTATAGTAATTCTAAATCTAAGTCAATTACACATCTGGTCACATCTAGATCTAGACTAGAATTAGAAATCTAGATTTAGATCTATATCAAAATTCTAAACATAAAACTAATAATAATCTAGATCTTAATTCTAAATCTAGACTCAACTTGTAAATCATTATTCCTGACATCGTAAAATATCTATAGTTCTATATCCAGTCTAGATGAATTAGAACTAATCAATCAATAATTCCCAATCAGTTTGAAGATTTCATATATAAACTGACACATTTAAAGGAACTTTGCTTTATTTAGATCAGTAAGATCTAATAAACATTTAAATCCTCGCGCGTAAATGCGAACAATATATATATACTATCTCGTGGCAGATCTAATAAGAATAGTCCATTTACGGGCATTGACGCCCTGATCTATATACATGAATAGCAAGAACTACTTTTTTTTAATTTAATTTTCTTTTTTAGAAGGGGGAAATACTTGTAGGCAACTCTGCATTTTGTTCATTAGGGTTTTGAAAAAAATTGCTCACCCCCATCAAAAGTTCTGGATTGGCTAGGGGTCATAATGTGACCTATATAACCATATTAAGAAAAAATTACACAAATTAAATTGGTAATAAATCAGACGATTACAATCTGACCAATTTAGATGACATAGTCTAATCTAGAATATTCTAGAATAGTGATCTAATAATTAACAATAAAGTGTGAATAAGGATATATAACAAATAAAATCTTAACCGGTGATGCATGCCAATTTCATGGGTTTTAGTGTCTTTATCTTATATTCATGACTCTGAGCAGCACTGAATGGGATCGAGTTGATAATTATTAAATCCAAAATTTTAATGCTACATACTATGTATCACTCTTTTTCTTTTGAAGGTATTACCTTAAATATAGGGATCCATCCTTAATTAAAAATAAAAGGGAGCTGTTCGTTGTATTTCGCTTCTGTAAGCATTTAATAAGCTTTGCATAATTTGTTTTTGCACTGCTGTTTTACATTTTTAATACGTGATTGAGATAACTATAACATTAACTGAAAATGCTAAATCAAATTATTTTTCATCAATTAAAAGTGCTCTTTCCTTGGGTATCTCATCTATCTTCTCAAGAAAATCATGTCAGATATTTTTCAGTTTCCAAATTCTTCTTTCTTTTAGATTCTATATAAATCTATTTCAACTTTATGTTTTCAAATGTCTCCTAAGATCGCAATAAAAAAAGTCCTTTACCACATTTCATTAAACTGATGCTTTCTACCACTTTCTGGTTTTCTTTTGTTCACGTTCTTGCTAACAATAACAAAGCCTATTAGTATTAAAACCACGTGGGTCAATTTGTGCTTCATAGTTGATAATGAGTTAAAATTCTTGTATTCTTTTTTTTAAATCGATTTTCTTATCTTTTTTGAGCAGGCATTTTTTAAATGTTTTTTCTCTGGAGTTTAGGGTTAGGGCTGTAATAGTGCAATATTGGCGCATGCGTCATTTCGGTCGACCACACCTAGTATTGGCCTACTTTCATTTTACGTTGACTAAACTAAAATGGTATATATTATATTATAATATAGATCTATCTATTGATATAAATAATGATAGTAAATAGATCTATTAGATATCTAACTAGCAGTAGGTAGATCTAGAATAGATCTATATAGATCTAGATCTGTTCAATCTAGGTTGTTAATCAAAAAATGACTAAAATTAACTCGTCTAGTATCTAACACTACAGATATTTTTTTCACAATAAATATTAAGTCTGAAGAGGATGATAGATCTAGTAAAGACTCAAGTCTTGATTTCTATTTATAATATTTCAAAAGAGTAACTCTAAGAATAGAAACTTTATGTCAGCATTTCAATAAATTCTCATTGTAACTCGTTTTCTGCCTATGATATTTGTCTGTTGTAGTATTCTTAAGCATTCTGCGGTGTCACCACTCAAAATGTTCTCTTGACTATATATAAGGTCTACAAGCTCAAACCTTGTATCCACCTCTTATTTTATTTTTCAAAGGAAACACCACTGCTCCTAAAGTCTTAATGAAGTGATTAGTGTAAGACATGAATGTCTTTGTTTAAGTCTTATAATTGATGTAATTGGTTATAAAAAAAAATAATCGTAAAAGTAAAATGGTTTAAAATATTGCGATGTCAGATTTTCACTTTCTTTTCTATTTTACGAGATCTAAACGGGACGGACGGACAGACATTTCACACAAAACTAATAGCGTCTTTTCCTCTTTCGGTGGCCACTAAAAATCAGTAGCGTAATAGTTTTCTACTACCTACTCATAAAAAATGATCAACTACCAATCAAATAATATTTCTACTAATATCAGACCTACTAATAGTAGGCCTATACGAAACTTATAAAATCATAGCGCTGCGTGTAATAGGCCTATATATATGGGATGTTTGAAACCGGCCAATTAAATTAAAATAAGGTGGTTCTGTACCACACACAGTGCCGGAGTGGCAAGGAAGTAACTGCAACATGGCAGACGTGCGTTTGAGTTTTGAAGAGCGGAAGCAGATAATTGAGTGGTACTGGAAGTTTGAGAATGTTGCTGCTGTTCAAAGACAGTGGAGACGTGAGTATGGTACAGAAGCACCTTCATGGTTAACAATTACACGTCTACGAGAGAAATTCGAAATTCATGGAACAGTGTGTGATGTGCATAATGGTCGATCAGGGCCACCTCGTACAGCTACAAGTGATGAGCCCACAACTGCGGTCTTGGAACAGTTTCAGCGTTCACCTCAAAAAACGTCAAGCGGCACGTGAGAGTCATGTAAGTGCTAGTAGTGTGCTACGCATTCTGAGGAAAGGCAAGTTTCGTGTATACACTCCAAGGCTGGTGCAACAGCTAAATGACGACGATCCAGATCGAAGGTTAGAATTTTGTGAACGGGTTCAGGAGAGGGTGAGACGTGAACCGGGATTTGTGGGTGGCATAATTTGGTCGGATAAAGCCCAATTCAAACTTAATGGAACTGTCAATAGGCACAATTGTGTGTACTGGGCTGAAGATAATCCTCGCATTACAGCTCAAAAGGCTGTGAATTTGCCTAGCGTAAATGTGTGGTGGGGTTTGTCTGCAAGAGGACTCATTGGGCCTTTCTGCTTTGAAGGTACTGTTACTGGAGAAACGTACCTAAAAATGCTTGCTGACTCCATATTCCCGGCCACTCGTGCATTATACAGTAATGATGAGTTTTATTTCCGCCGCACTAACATAGGGACGTACGAGCATACCAGGATCACAATGTGCCAGGCCAGTGGATAGGACGCAGGCGACCAATCGAGTTTCCTGCACGCTCTCCAGACCTCACGTCAATGGATTTTTTCTTATGGGGCACAGTTAAAGATGAAGTGTACAAACGTAAACCGCGTAACCTGGACGCACTGTGGAATGAGATTTAGGCGGTGTGCGCAGAAATCTCAGTGGACACTTTGGTACGATTTACGGAATCAGTGTTGACTCCTACTCAGCAATGTATTGATGCTGAGGGCCACCAGTTTAAACATTACTCACATTTATCAAATTTATTTTTCCAATCGGACATTAAGCTTTCCATGAGCTGAAATTTAGCATTGTAGAACAGGAACTAAATTGTCTATGACAGTTCAAAGTGTGTATACATTTTTCTGACGCACCCTGTATAAGGAGACAGTGACCATTAGCGCCATATATTCATGGGCCGTCCCCTCTTTCTTTTCTTTGGGGGTTCCAGGTTAGGGCTTGCCTTGTTATGTTGGATGCAGGCTTGCGAAGGTTGTGACCTATCCATCTCCAGCGTCTCTGTAGGATATCTACTTCAATGGGCTGCTGCTTTATTCTTTGACACAGTTCCTCATTCGAGATCTTGTCTCGCCAGCGGATCATAAGAATCTTCCTCAGATAGGTATTGATGAATACCTGGATTTGTTTCATGGTGGTGATGGTGGTTCTCCAGGTCTCTGCTCCATAAAGTAGTATTGGCTTAAAATGGTGTTAAAGAGCCAAACCTTGGTGGTGGTGATCCCCATGTGTTCATCAGCTGATGGAAGGCTGCTCGAGCTTTACCATGGCTTCGCGATTTGGAAGCAGATGCCAAGCAGATGGGCAAGACGTGGGGACAGTTGGAGAGACTCGCCGAGATCCTGGAGGAAGCTGGTTGGCGGCCTATGCCCAGAAGGCACCATAAGCAAAGATGAGAGGAGATGGTGACCATTAGACAGTTTGTAGCACACAGCGCTACACCTTGTCAGACCAAGCTGTATTTATGTCTTTTGTAAAGATTTGCATAAGAATTGTATATTCATATCACCGAAGTGACCTTGAACTGTATTGTTGCTTAAAGAAATTCTTTTAATAATAACAGATGTAGGTTTGTGTAAAACTGCTGGTATAATCAATATTTGATCTTTGCTGTTTTCCGTATTTTGCTATAAGTAAAGAAATCTTGTAAGACGCTCACAAACCATCATCTTCTCTATATGATGTCGAAGAGAGATTTTGTGGGTCTATTCTGAAATTTGAGTGTTCGAATGTTTTTCAAATGTTATTTTTTTGTCATGGTGGCATTGTCTCAGATGATCCTCCAGCTTAACTGGTTTCATATCGTCATAAAAAGTCACCTAGGCAACAGCTTGTTTGACAAGGAAGGAATGACTCCCAATTTTAAATAATTAATACTGTACTGTCTACATTTCTTTTTTTTTCCCTAAATAATTAGTTACATGTAGACAAATTTAAGATATTTAAATAAGATTTGAAATTGAATTTTCGTTTGAATAGCAAGATAAATATTGAAAGGATTAACTCGGGTACAAATCCTATATTAGTGTATGAAATAATTTCATTAAAGGAATGTGAAAATTAAGTAACGACCTGATTAATTGAAATTTTTTACCGCACTTTTCACATATTTTTGAAATTAAAATGTATGAAAAAAGAAAGATATAATAAAAAGTTTCTTAGTCCTATTATAATATGAAACACCCGAAAATCATTGACACTAAATGTACAAAATGTGTGTCCCACTTTTTATACATGGATGATCTAAAGCTATATGCAGAAACCGAGAAAAGGGTACACACCTTAATCAAAACGGTAAAATGCTTTAGTGAAGATATTTGTATGTCTTTTGGCCTGGATAAGTGTGGCATCATAAGCATTAAAAAGTGCAAGGCGACGAACACGAACATTGCATTTGAAGGCATCGAGGAATTGAATATCTTGGTATAAATCAGAATGCCAAGATAAACCATAAGAAATTAAAAGAGGACTTTCTTGGTAAATATAAGCAGAGAGTTAATAAAAATCCTCAACACCAAACTGTCTGGAAGTAACCTCATCACTTCAATAAACAGCTGGGCCGTCCCAGTGCTCCTTTACACATTCGGTGTGATCGAATGGACTGACACCGACCTCCATGACATTGATAGACTTACTAGAAAATTAATAACCAAATTTCGATGCCTACACCCCAAGTCCTCCACCATAAGGTTATACCTCAGGAAGGATGGGGGTCGTGGATTGCAGAACATCTTCAAATTGTGTAAGATGCTAGTTTTAAAAATACGATCAAAACTGCTCGCCTCCAGCAATCCATTAGTTTCCTTTATACGCAAATATGACTGTGAAGCAACCCCTCTAAACCTATACACAATGCTGGTGTCAATGTCGGTTTGGACGACGCAGGGCATGAGATTTGCCAAAGGGAAGTGTCACAGCTTTCCTATTCTATCTATACTTATAACTCGATAGAATCTACCTTAAGTCTCGCTACGTCTAGGTGTCCCTGGTTCAGTTCTAGTTAACGAAATAAAACAATGAAACCACTAGATCAAACACATAAACTTTAATCAGCTTTACTGCATCTCACACACGATGGTCTCTGTCTAACAACCAACACACTTTCGGTCATTCGCGCAGATTGTAAAAATAGATTATACATACATACACACATTCATCCGTGACATCTCGCCCCTCCTAAAATTATAATCAATTTTTACAAAGATACATAAAACACTATTATAAAACAAGTATCAAAACATTTCACCACAATACAACAAAAATGTTCGTTCGATAGGCCACAAAGGCTATGGGTATGCCACAAAGGCTATGGGTATGCCACACAGGCGTTTATGTATCCAAACAACTTGAACATAGTCACACAGATTTTAATGTAGTCACACAGACTTTAATGTAATAGGCACACAGTCTATAGTTAAGACACACAGTCTTAGAAGATGAAGACACACAGTCTGAACGGATGAAGACAGTCTTTAAAGCTGAAGACACACAGTCTTAAAAGATGAAGACACAGTTTTAAAAGATGAAGACACAAAGTCTTAGTTGTAGACAGAAAGTCTACCATCAAGCAACAAAGTCTAAACGTCTAAACTGTTGAAGACACAAAGTCTTTGATGAAGCAACACATGCTTGTGAGAAGCCACTTAGGCTTATATCTATGATCAGAATGTAAAGAATGTCCCCTACGACGTTTCCTTTACCTGGAATATGCTGCACTTCGAACTGAAAGTCCTGAAGCATCAGGGCCCAGCGAGTTACCCTGGAATTCACCGACTTACGTGTGTTTAAACAGCGTAAGGGTGCGTGATCTGTGCGGAGTACAAATGTTCTGCTCAACAGGTATCTGGCCAAATTGGTTACTGCCCAAACAACTGCCAAGCACTCTCTTTCAACGGTGCTGTATCGTTGTTCTGCTGAAGACAACTTTCTACTGACGTACATAACGGGATGTAAAATGCCCTGTGATTCCTGTGCTAGGCATCCCCCGATAGCAACAGCAGATGCATCAGTAGCTAGTATGAATTCCTTTAGACAGGCAGGATCGGCTCCTCTGCAAATGCCTTCTTTATCTTTTGCAGTGATACTTCACAGTCATGTGACCATCTTATCACGTTGGGTGCTCCCTTTCTGGTCAGGTCTGTGAGTGGCTCAGTCATATCTGCAAAATCCGCTATAAACCTCAATAGAAGTTGCAGAGTCCCAATAAACTACGGACCTGTCTCTTGGTTGTTGGCTGACGAAGATTCATAATCCGTTGTCGCAGTTCAGGTTGTGGTTTCAGTGAGTGTCCTCCAATTACATATCCTAGAAAGGAAATGTTCTTGCAACCAATCTCCACTTTAGATGGTCTCACGGTTAAACCATTTCACCTCAATGTATCTAGAACCATTTCTAGATGTTGTAGGTGATCTGACCAAGTAATGTCATGAATGCAGATGTCGTCTAGGTAGCACAGTACATGGGATAGATTAGACAACACCTTTCTCATCATTCTGCTGAATGTTGCTGGTGCGTTGACAAGACCGAAACTCATGACATTAAATTGGAATAAACCAAAAGGACTACTAAACGCTGTAAGTGGTTTAGCTTTATCTACTAAAGGTATCTGCCAATACCCACGGGTCAGGTCTAGCTTTGTAAAAAATGTTGCGTCTGCCATTTGAGGTAACAAGTCTTAGGATTGGGTAATGGTTCCGAATCAAGCACAGTAACTTTGTTAAGCTTCTTATAGTCAACACATATTCTTACTGCGCCTGATTGTTTTCTAACCACCACCACAGGTGCCGTGTATGATGACTCTGTTGGTGATAGAATATCTAACTTCAGCATCAATCGAATCTCTTCTTTCACTTACTTCATATACCCTAAAGGTACTGGATACGGTTTCTGTTTCACTGGTTCAGCGTCTTTGAGAATGATGTCGTGTTTAATGGCTGCAGTTCTCCCTGCTACATCCGTCAAGATATCATATCTAGCCAGTACTTCTTTCACTTGCTTCGTTTGCTCTACTGATAGTGACTCTTCAATTTTGCAATCTGTCCAAGTCTCCGATTGTTTTAAAGCCAATACAGATAGTATTGATCCAGTCAATTCATTTTCGTCCTTCTCTGGTTCATTAACTATCGCACAACTTGAACGAACTACTTCATCAGTGTTAGTATTACTTTCCTGTGACTTTCCACCAAACTCTCTTAACATGTTGATATAAAATATTTTCAGTTTTCCTCTCATATTGATTTGGTAATCTACTGCAGTTATTTTCTTGACTACTTCAAATGGTCCTTGCCACTGAACAATCAGTTTACTGTCTTTCCTTGGAAGTAGTACATACACAAGGCTTCCTCCTTGAAGTTTTCTTAGAGTTTTATTTCTATTAACAATGGTTCTGTGTTGTGCTAACTGTGACTCTAATGCTTGCTTTGCAAGTTGACATGTTGTTACCACTTTCTCTCTGAGCTCGACGACATGTTGATAGCTTGTTCTAGATTCATTATCAAGATTTCCTTTTGTCAACAAATCTTTCAGTAAACTAAGTGGACCTTTCGGGTTTGCTCCATACAATAGTTCAAACGGAGAAAATCCTGTACTTTCTTGTGGAACTTCTCGGTAAGCAAAGAGAACTGCTGGGATGTACATGTCCCAGTCTGGTGGTCTGTCTAGTGCTACTTTGCACGTTTCAAAGTCCCGTTCCACCTCTCGCAAACCGAATTGCTCTGGGGCCTGTAAGGCGTTGTGAAGATTTGACGAATCCCTAACTGTTTCAGAAATTGATGTGTTAACTCGGATGTAAACTGAGTCCCTTGGTCACTTAGAATTTCTTCAGGGAATCCTAAGCGAGAGAAAATGTTGAACAATTCATGAGTTACATTTTCTGCAGTTATTGTCTTTAATGGCACGGCCTCTGGCCAACGTGTGCATAGGTCAACCATTGTAAGGATATATCTGTATCCTCTTTTAGACATAGGGTTTATGGGACCCACAATGTCTACGGCCACTTTCTGAAATGGTCTATCTTGCAGATCTGTGACCTGTAATGGGGCTTTTGTATAACGATCTCTGGGCTTTGTACTGGCACAAGTGCTGCACGCTGAACAATATTTTTTCACATCTTTAAATATTCCTGGCCAGTAAAAGTTATTCAGAATTCTTTGTCTTGTTCTTGCTGTCCCCATATGACCCGCAAAAGGTGAGTCATGACCTAACTCCAACATTCTTTTTCTTTCGGTGGCAGGGACGACTAGCTGTAGTTTCTCTTTGTTATCTTGTCTCATCAGAAGTCCATCTTTCACTTTAAATTTACTGGTTGGACGCTTCGCCAATTCGAAACGTTTAACCAATGTTTGGTCCTCCTTTTGTTTCAATGCATAACTGGATGTTAATTCTGATCTGGCTGTTCAATCTGACTATGTAGTATCGGTTGTCTCATGTTTTCTATTACACCAGATTGAGATCTAGTTACCGCATTTGTAACTTCTGACATTGCTGACCTTTGCCACTTGTAGATATCTGTGATGGTAGGCTCAGTTATGCCAGTCACGTTTCCTAGAATCAAGTCAGCTGCAGGCCTCTCCAACACACATGCTTCAACTTTCCCAGATAAAAATGGCGTATCAATGTCAATGACAGCTGTGGGATATTCTTCAATTGTTCCTCCAAATGTCATACATTGGACTTTCTTACCCGTCAACTGGTGTGGGTGCACATGTAGTCTCTTCACTCCGATTGTGGTCGCTCCTGTGTCTCTCAAGACCCAAATAGATTTCTTCCCAACGAATCCAGGATACATTTTTAATTTCCCAGCGTCACAAGTTACAGCTCAGCCATCTGGATCTGATCAGATTCATGAGGGAGTTGTTCACCATGTTGATAGTCTATGCAAACTGACGCATTGTATGGATGTCCAGTCGGTCTTCCCCTGTTGCTGGTTTTAAACTCCTGACTTCTGCTTGAACCTATATTCTCATTTAATCTTAGCGGGCTTTTGTGTCTACATTGGGCTGCTAAATGTCCCGTTTTGAAACACTTATAACATTTTCTTTTTTCACCAACTCTTCTTTTCTGCAGACGGTCCTGTCTCCATTCTTGTTTAAATTGACTTCTGTTATCATTAGTCTTTGCTGCAAAGGCAAACTTGCTAGTTATCAAGTCTTCCTCTCTCTGATTTGTCTGCTCTGGATGTGCAGTAATATATTGCTGACACAACTTGACTGCTGTTGGCACATCTTTCGGTTTCCTTTCATGTAGAAAAGCCACTAACTGAGGATTGCAAGATGTGAGGATCTTGTCTCGGATGAACAGATCAATGAGACCTTCGAATGTCTTTTCAGCATTAGACAATTCTACCCAACGCATTAAGTATCTTGTAATGTCCTCACAAATTCATGGAATGGCTGGTTTCTCTCTGGTTTAGCTTTATGGAACTTTTCTCTATAGCCATCATCTGTTAAATTGTATCTTTTCATTAATACTTCCTTCACCTTGTCATATTCCTCTAAATCTTTCTTTTAAAAGTTAATACAAGCTTGCAGTGCCTTTCCCTGTAATAATGTGTATAGATGACTTCCCCACTGAGTTTTAGGTATTTCTGTAGCTTGAGCATGCACTTCAAATCTCGCCAAATATGCATCCGTTTGATCCACGTTCTCATTAAAAGGTGGCAACTTTGGTTTCCATACAGGTTTTATATGCTCTTTGATTTCTCCTTTCGTATCCCTAAGCTTCAACTCTCTAACTCTCAATTTGTGTATTTCTACATCAGCTTCTTTCTCTTTAGCTCTTGCTTCTGCCTCTTTAGCTCTCTCCACCGCCTCTCTTTCTTTAGCTCTTTCCATTGCGTCTTTCTTAAACTCTTGCTTCTGCCTCTTTTGCTCTCTCCACCGCCTCTCTTTCTTTAGCTCTTTCCATTGCGTCTTTCTTGAACTCTTGCTTCTGCCTCTTTTGCTCTCTCCACCGCCTCTCTTTCTTTAGCTCTTTCTTCTCTCTCTTTAACACGTTCTTCGCGCTCTCTGTCTTCTCTTTCTTTCACCCACTCCAGTAGAGCTGTTCCCGACAATCTCATTTCTTTTCCAGCGGCTATTAACTGTGTTAATCTCTCTGCCATTTTGTTTATATCTCTAGCATACAATATAAACAACACAAATAGTTTTATCGCAGTATTTGACCTAGTTTCGTCTCGCCTGATTGACTTAGTTTTTTCCCGCCGTTGCACGTGAGCGCACACTCTTCACGACTTCACGGTCTTCTTTGTCCTTGACCTTTTCACAATGGCAAACCGCAGTTCTGCCTAATGTCTTCCAAGACTAAGTCAAGTAACTAGATAAACGAGCCTCCAAATATGTCACAGCTTTCCTATTCTATCTATACTTATAACTCGATAAAATCTACCTTAGGTCTCGTTACGTCTAGGTGTCCCTGGTTCAGTTCTAGTTAACGAAATAAAACAATTAAACCACTAGATCAAACACATAAACTTTAATCAGCTTTACTGCATCTCACACACGATGGTCTCTGTCTAACAACCAACACACTTCCGGTCATTCGCGCAGATTGTAAAAATGGATTATACATACATACACACATTCATCCGTGACAGGAAGAAAAACTCCACGGAAAATTTCCGGCTTTATTACATGGGGACAACATCGACAAGGCTGCTTCCTTAACATGGCGCAAAGCAGGTCATCTCTACCCTGAAACAGAAGGCTTTGTTACAGCAATACAGGGCAGAGTAATCAGAACAAAAAAATACGAGAAGCATATCCTGAAACTCAATCTTGTCGACAAATGCCGAAAATGTGGAAATGTGGGCGAGTCGATTGAGCACATTATGGCAGGATGTCCAGCCCTATCAGAATTTGCCTACCTAGGTCGCCATAACCAAGTTGCAAAGTTAATACACCGACACTTGGCTTTGACGCACAATTTGATTGGTAAGGACACTTCTCCTTATTATAAATACTCGCCACAAGAGGTTCTCGAGTCTACTGAACATCTGCTGTACTGGGATAGACCTATTCTGACCGACAAAACGGTAGATTTCAATCGCCCGGATCTTCTGTTCGTTTATAAAAAAGAAAAAATCGCTACCATTATCGACATCGCCGTACCACTGTCTCATAATTTAAGAAAAACTGAAATAGAAAAACAAAGAAAATATACCTAGGCTTGGAGATTAAGCGTCTATGGAAATTGTCCAAAATAACAATAACCGAGGGGATAATAACAACTGACCTCACAGACACCTTCAAGGCCCTTAACATTCCTAGGAACATCCTCGTTGCCTGTCAGAGGGCGGTACTGCTGCAGACCTTCCACATCACCAGAAAATTCCTCAGTGGAAACTGTCAAAGGGACTACGATGAATTTCGTTTCTCTTTAGCGAAACTCGACCCTGGCAGCGCCAGAGAAGGACTATTCGTTCGTTTCTAACATAATAATAATAATAATCATTATTGACCGTAAAGAAATTTGTCTTACAATGTGTGCATTACACCAACGAAAACATTATAACTAGGTATAAAAAAAAATGTACATTCACACAAGACTCGCTCATAATTCACATGGGAAAAGTTTATATCTTCTACAAGGTAGTGCCAGCATTAAATATGTCTTTTAAAAGAAAACGTGCTGATGCAAACAAGATGACTGGATTTCATTTTCTTCTAAACATCTAGGGAGCTCACCATATCATATTCTTCAGTGATGCCCAAAATACGGCCCGCGGGCCAGATCCGGCCCGCGACGACGGTATATCCGTCCCCCTCAAATGTCGGCACAAAGTGTAGAATATCCCCCTCTCCATCCCCCCCCCCCCTCCAAATGTAGAAAAAAGTATCTTTACCTTTATTAGGGCCCTCAATTTTTTTCTGTTGAATTGGCATCAAGACCTTAAACACTTCGATGTAAAATCTACCAGGAAACGTGAACGGATATTTACTTTTTTATGTAACATTGTAATAAGCCAACATATTTGTTACATAAAGAAAGTATATGGCTTTAAAAAAGACATTATGAAACCAATATAGCGGTGGTCAAGATAGCTTCAATGTTGCTCACGTCTTAAGTAGAGAATCGAAGCCATTTTTCGACGCGTAATAAAAAAAGGAACTTTAAATATCATATTAATATCACAATGTTATATCAAATGAACGCATAGTTAATACAGGGGCGCCCCAAGGGGGCTGTGACATCGCCATTGTGGTTCATTTTGTACACCAATGATTTTCAATCCGATAGTCCTTGTTGCTCCTTCACAAAATTCGCTGATGATGCGGCTCTTCTTGCCCTGCTCTCAGAGAGCTCAGACGTAAAGAGTATTTCAGATAAATAAAACACATTGAAAAATACTGTAAAGATAATTTTTTATTATTAAAAGTAAAAAAAAACCTAAAGAAATGATAATCGACTTTCGTGGGGAAAAGAAGGAAATGATATTGTTTCTGTAGCTGGTGAGACTATTGAATCGTGCAAACCTTTAGATACCCTGGTACTATCCTAGACAATAAACTAAATTTTACTGCAAATACTAATTATATCAGCAAAAAAGGGCAGCAAAGATTACGATTACTGAGAAAACTGTCCTCGTTTAATGTTAGCGAAAAGGCCTTTAAAAAAAAAGTAAAGTTCCCCTTTCAGACCTTGTGGTCTATGGGCAGATGATGTAAAGGTCATCTGATTCTGTGGCCTATGGTTAGGGTTAGGGTTAGGGTTAGGCCAGCACAACGACCAACCACCTTTACTTTTTCCCAACATTAGTCAGGTATCCATTAGAGCTGGGTGGACTCAGAGGCGCCCGAAGATCCCGAAATTAAAAATCCCAGTCTTCACCAGGATTCGAACCCTGGACCCCGGTTCGGAAGTAAAGCGCTTTACCGCTCAGCCGAAAATGCCTTGGCTATGTTTTAATTATGACGCTCATATCTGCAATATCTTAAGTTTTAATATCACTGCCTGATATGGCAATCTCAGCATTAAAAATAAAAATAAACTTTATAGAATCCTAAATGCTGCTGGTAAAATCATTGGCATAAAACAAACCCATTTGGGCAGTTGTTTGAGACAAACATCTATAAAAAAAAAAAAAAAAAAGCTAAAAAGATCCTCGAAATAAAGAATTACCCTTTGTGTCAGGATTATGTGATTTTACCATCACAAAAGAGATACAAGATACCGATAGCAAAGACGGACACAAACACTCTTTTGTTCCCCTGGCAATCAAATCATTAAATAAGAACAATCTGATATAAACTTTGTCACACGTAAGTTACAAGTGAGACTGGTTTGAATGTACACTTTGGTTTCTTATAGTTATAGGCTAATGTTTTTTGTTTGGTGTAATGCACAAATTCTAAGACAAAGTTCCATACGGACAATAAAGATTATTATTATTATTATTATTATTGTAACATTTCGGTAATGTGGCCCGCGACACGAGTGTCGGAAATTAAAATGGCCCGCTGGACGAATTAGGTTGGGCATCACTGATATTCTTGAACCAAGGCCCAAACCCGAGCCCCTTATGTTACGTCCTTGATGATGGAATCTAACACTGATCTATATACAAATCTTTGATTGACACGTGCGGGAATTTCCTTTTTACTTTTGTTTCTGTTATATTTAGATCTAGAGGGGAAGTTTTATAAAGAAAGTTGATCATATCTATCTCAAGAGTGTAAATGTAAGTAGAGACTAGACTTTTAGATAGTGTAAGTCGCAGAAGTAGTTCTAGATCTACTAGAAGAGAGAATTTCAAGAACAGCTGAGCTAGAACTAGAGTAGAGGATCAGTAAATCAGATCACATTGATGATTGATTTGAATTGATTGATCACATGATAATCTAGATTAGTCTATTTAAGTCTATAAGTTATAAGATATATTGATCTATAAGTATAATAGAATATTATAATCTATACTATACATTTAATACATATAAATAATATAGATCTAATCATTTTAATGTGATATATTTAAGAATCTAGATTTAGATTAGATTATCATGAGATCTTTTTGTTAAAATGTTTTACACGTTTCAATTGTTTCGGATGTTCCTTCAGAGTTGAAGATAGTGTACTTTCTAGTCCAAACCTCCCGCAGGATGACGGGGGATTGGAGAGGGCAGGGTTTGAACCCGGTACCCTCGATAAATCCTAATGACAGTCCAGTGCGCAAACCGCACAACCAGGCAGCCATCCAATCTATAGATAATAGATCTAGATCTAGATCTCTAATCTACTGATCACATAATCTAGATCTAGATTACTCTAGTCTATAACTATAAGAAATTGATCTATAATATAATCTATACATATAAATATATAATATATAAGAATCTAGATATATAATCTATCTATATAGAATATAGATCTATATGCCATATACTATATATATGGTCTATTGCAGAGTGAGTATGGGGTCCAGATTTCCAGATAATCTTTGCTTCCTTTATCATAAACTTTATGATTATGGATTCTAGATTTAGATCTAATCTAAACTACTTTTGAATTAGATCTAGTTCTAGATTCTAGAGTCTATCTTCTAGATCTAGAATAATTCAATAGGTTATCTAGATCTATATAGTCTAGTAGATAGGTCAATTTGAGTCTGGCTAGATTATATACTATTATAGAACATACATGTAAGATCTAGATTAGATTTATTAGAATTCATTAGATAGATCTATTATACATCTAATATATATATATATTTTATAGCTCCTCCTTTGTGATTGAAGATGAGCACATTTCTCATTTCCTATGGACTTGAAGGTGACTGTAAAGTCCAATCTTCGCATGGGTGGGTTTGGTTAGTTGCAGATAGGCCTGCTTTTTCTCTCAGCTTTTTGTTGGTTTGATGCTCTTTCACCCTAGCCACTCTTCTTGCCTCAAATCTTGAGACTCACGCCATGAGGAGCGATTGAGAGCTAGTGCTTCCCAGCCTTGAATTATACATTTACATCTAGACTCTATTAGTATATTATAGTTACTAATACTAGTATATATAATAATTAATATTCTATAAGTAGTAGTTTGATTGTAAAATGTTTTTAATGTTCCTTCAGAGTTGACGATAATCAAGCTAGATCTACTTCCTAGTCCAAACCTCCTGCAGGATAACATGGGATGGCAGCAGGCATGGTATGAACCCTCAATCACAACCAAATGACAGTCCAGCACGCATACCACATGCTCCCTGGTCATGTGGTTTGCATCTAGACTGTCATTCTGACCTCTCGATGATTCCAGGTTCAAACCCATCCCCCATCGTCTTGCAGAATGTTTAGACTAGGAAGTAAATTATCTTCAATTCTGATGGAACATCCTAAACATGTAAAACATTTTTTTACACAAACAATCAGTTGTTTGGTCCTAGATTCTAGATCTAGATTATATCTAGATTTAGAATTTTAGATCTATAGATAGATCTTTACATCTAGACTTAATCTGGACTTCTAGACTGTCTAGAATGTTATGTCTAGACTTAATCATATATAAATATATATGTGTGTGTTTATATATATATATATATAAATATAATTCTAAACTAGATCTTGAGTGTGGTTTGGTTCTGGTGCTGGAATTTTTAGTTCCATTCTAAGGGATAGCTCTAAGGCTTGGAGTCTTCTGAGAAATCTCGAAAATGCTGGGCGTACGAAAAACAGCAACCCCATTATCTTCACCCAGTGGGGTAACCCTTTCATCAAAGAAGGAAATTGCCACCTTGTTGAACAAATATTTTGCTAAGATCAACAAGGCTGCCAAGAAGTCCCCAATGTCCAAAGCCATTGATAAAGCTCGCAAAGCTGCTGAAAAAAAAAGACCGAAAGGAACCACAGACCGAAAGTGCTGAGGGAACGATGAACTCCCCCTTCTCGATAGGCGAGCTTAATGATGCCATAAGAAAATGCCAGCTTAAAAAGGCTCCCGGGCTGGATGGTATCACCACCGAAAAGCTTAAGCATGTAGAGGGGGAAAAAAAAGGACCGTGCTCTTGGCATTCGTAAATAGAACCTGGGCAGATGGTCAGGGCCTGGAAACGTGCCACCATTATTCCTATACCAAAAAAGGGAAAACATGCTTCCACTGCTAAGAGCTACAGGCCCATCTCACTCACATCTTGTGTGGGAAAGATGGCTGAAAAAATGGTATATGAGCATTTGGTTTGGTACCTTGAGAGTGCCCGTCTTATAGCTCCAGAACAGGCTGGTTTCATGTCGCTATAGACCAAGTCAACATCTTTGTGCAGAGCCTAGCAGATGGATTCCAGAGGACCGAAAGCACATACGCAGTCTTCATTGACTTAAAACAGGCATATGTTACAGTATGGCGGCCTGGTTTGCTTCATAAGATAAGAGCCGTGGGGGTGCGGGGACGGATATATTACTGGATTAGAGACTTCCTACAAGAGCGTACAATAAGAACAAGGATGTACGGAGAAGTCTCAAGGGAAATGACCCTCGAGCACGGCCTCCCCCAGGGCTCCGTCCTGTCATGCACTCTTTTCACGGCCTTCATAAATGACCTACCGGCTCAGCTAAAATGACAATGACAATGACAATAAAAATCTTATGCTGATGATATTGTCCTTTGGAAATCCGGAAGGAGCGCAACCTCTATACAAAAAGTGTTACAAGAAAATCTCCATATGCTCTGCTCATACACACAAAAATGGAGGCTAGAAATAAACACCTCAAAGATGGTCTATTCTCTGTTCATGCTTGGGACTGGCATTCTTGGGCAACCTTTCCAGCTCTCCCTCAACGGAGTGGCTCTCAGCATGGAAAAGCTACCCAAGTACCTTGGTGTAACTTAAGATCGCAAACTAAAAATGTGTGAGCACATCCAGGATGTTGTAAGAAAGGCCTCAGGGAAACTTTGCATTGTGCGGAAGCTGGCATCCACGAAGTGGGGAGCCCGAGCAGACATGCTTCGATCCCTGTATTTAGGAGCAGTCCAATAACAGATAGACTACAGCCTACCTGTGCAAATTTATGGCTCTAGGACTGCTCTTGAACGACTTGATAAAATACAGTCCCAAGCACTAAGATTTGTATGTGGACAAGTCCAGTAAATGCGGCTGAAATAATGGCTAATATAGGTCCACTAAACCTTAGGAGGGAAAGGTCAGTACTGACCTGCTATGAGCGGTATAAAAGGCTGGATGAATACCTCCCAGCTAGAAAACTAGTGGATGGTTGGAGATGCAGAGACGTATCCAGATGCAGTCTTTTATGCATCATGCCACTAGACTATCTGATGAAGCTGCCTCTCCACCAACCGACAAAACATTCAACGCTTTCATCCCCTTCCCCCTTGGTGTCGCCCAACGACCTCAGACATACGCTTGAAATTAGTAGACCCTCATGCCACTAAGCAAAGCCATTCATCTAAAGACCTTCAAATCCTAGCTCTGGAGACCATTAATACCTTCAAGCCCAGTGCTATTTTTGCATACACTGATGGGTCGGCATCAATAGATTCTGGAAGAGCAGGCTATGGAGCCTACATCAACTTTCTTGGCTCTTACACAGTCAAAATCTTTGGACCATGTGATAGTGTTTGCAGTTTTGATGCGGAGACCATGGCAATCTGTGAAGCCTTAAAAGTCATTGACTCTCAACTCGGCGAGGGACATTTGAGGGCAACACAGATTGTTGTAGTCACTGACTCAAAATCTGTACTACAGGCATTGCAAAGCCCTGGGCCATGGCCCCCCAATATCAACACTGTCATCATGGCTTTTCATAACATTAAACAACGCTATGGCACCCCTGTAATAATGCAGTGGGTACCCAGTCACATAAGTGTGACTGGCAACACAATTGCAAACTCTTTGGCCTACCAGGGAGGGCAAATTCTACCCACTGATCAGGCTGTAAGCTTTCATCAAGCCCTGGCTATAATACAAAAAACAGAAATGGAAAAGGGGTTTGAGTGCTGGGACAAGTCCCAAAAAGCCCGTGGAGTCTGGAAGTGCATGAGGCGCCCTGACCGCACTTCCCCATGGTGGAGGCTGTCCAGGCCTGAGCAAGCTATTATAGCACAGTGCATGACAGGCCACTGTCCTGTTGGCTCATATTTCTCGCGGCTATGGCCAAATTTTGATTCACGGTGCCCCTGCTGCAGGGAAGAAGAGGAAACTATGCCTCAT
The DNA here is from genome assembly GCA_030265305.1 of Biomphalaria pfeifferi. Taxonomy (NCBI): domain Eukaryota; kingdom Metazoa; phylum Mollusca; class Gastropoda; family Planorbidae; genus Biomphalaria; species Biomphalaria pfeifferi. Next base: position 3,345,875 of record JASAOG010000008.1, on the reverse strand, counting down.
ATTCTGTTTGACTGCCCTAGATTTGCTGATCTCCGTCTCGACAGGTCTGGGAAACCCAAAATTCTCGACCTGTATGGCGACATCTATGCACTACGCAAGACAGCAGGGTTTCTGTCCAGGGCTTTTGCAAGAGAGGATTTGAGCCTCTCAAGCCCTCACTCTAATGGAGTTATTTATAGCTTACTGCTAGATCATATTTACAAAAATATAATCGCATCCATTTTCTGCTTGCTTCTTCTTTACTCCACATTCTGGAATGATATATACATATAAATATTACACAATTATCCTACTGAAGTAGTTGAATGTGTCTCTTAAATTCAGTTTCTATTCACTTACTATTTTTCTATGCAATTATCTACTTAGGTAATTTCCAATTAGACATGTGATTGGCTTTAACTTTGTGCCACAATTCTCTTGGTCAAGTGGTATGCACTCTTGATTGTCATCTCACTAGTCCCAGGATTAAAGTCTGCCTGCTGCTAGTCCCTTTTTTTCCCTGTGGGAGGTTTTGGGCTAGGGTGTAATAATCTTCAAATCTGAAGGAACATATTAAACATAAAAAATCCTATTTATTTATTATCATGATGTTATATACACAAATATAATCTAAAGTTGTATACTTGTAAAATAATTACTTGTGAATCAATGCATTATTTAAGTCAGACATTTGATTATTTTATTTATAGATTTTCCACCACTAAGGAACACTTTCATGCCTTTTAAATTTCTTGTGCTTGAAAAGAGAATCAATGTTAAAGAGCAACCTTTAAACCCATTTGTCAAATTCTTGCATTCACTTTAAAATGAAATTATAGCTCACCTTTTATAAAATGGTAAGTTGAGTTTTATGTATGATTAAGACATTTATTTGATAACTAGTATTATACTTTATGTTTGATTTCAACCTTTTTTTTTTTGCACCCAAATTAATGGATTGTTGTTACTAGCCACTCCCACCAGCGTTGAAAATAAAAATGTAGTTGGGCTCATTGTTTACAAATACAATTTTTATACGCTTCCATCTCCTGTTCTAACTCTATGTTTTGATCTGTTGTCCATGACAAAATTGTCAGCCATGTGTTTCTAGTTTTATTCGTAACTCAATTAAAGTTCAAAGAGAGTGAGACAACAAAATATGTACCTATTATTAATAAGCTCTTTGCATATGTTTATTAGTGCAGACAGGTAATAAAAAATTATATTTGTTTGCTATGGTCTGTATAATTTTGAAGTCAATTCTGCCAGGATTAGCAAAACTACCATGAATTCTATTCTGATTATTTAATGCTACATTTTTATATCATTTTCAGTTTTCAGAGAGTTACAAGCTATTGCTTTGAAATGACATTTTTTAAATAAATAATATTTCATGCGGTTTACTTAGAGATCTCCTTTTCAACAGAATGTTGTATGAGATTCCCAGGACAAGTCCTTAGTCTAGATGAAACATTTTTATCATAGTCAGCTATAACATGGAGGTCTGGAGGTCAAAAAGAGAGAAGCAAAAACAGGGCCATCTATGTTTAATATGGTGTTCCACTTCTAAGAAGACTTAAAATATGTTGGTACCAGCTGGGAAAAGTTGCCTATGACTGATCTCTGTGTAGAGCTCTATTCACTGAACAGTTCAGGAGGACCAAATCTAAAAGCATCCATACAAAAAATTGCCAGCTCCTCTACCACTAAAGCGAAAGCCACTGTAACCTGCAATATATGTGAACCAGTGTCTCTACAAAATAGGGCTCCACAGTCACATGAAAAAGTTCTATGACTGAAGGAGGCCAACAAAAAAAATATAGACCTAACTACCAAGAGTGCAAAGTAGTAGTAGTAATTCACACTTTGTTATGACAATGGCGTGAGAGTCTAGTAATTGTAATAAATGAAACTGAAATGGTAACTTTAAAAAAAAAAAAGACTGAAAGACAATAAAGTATGTTATTTTTCACAGCCTTGAAAACTGTTATATTGTATTCATAGTTATTTCCTGAGAGTAACGCCGCACTCACAAGCGCTAACGGAGTTACTCGCTGAGAGTAACACAGCACTGAAAGAGTTAAAATATACTGATGTGCTCCTTGGTCATGGTTACAAATCACCTACTAACCACTGTAAAAAAAAAAAGCACAAATTAAAACTTTAAGGCCAAGGTCCTTCAGGGAACAGTACTAGGAAAAAGAAGAAAAGTCAGACAGAGAAAGCAATGGGAAGACAACATAAAAGAATGGATGGGCCTTTCATTGAAAAGAGATTCTAAGGCAAAAGACAGGAATGGAGAAAGATGATCGACAGATGAGTGGTACCCCAATGGTTCATCAGACTAAGGGATAGGTGAAGGTGAATTCAATCAGAATTTTATTTTGTTTTTATATTCGTTACTCTTGCAGAAAATATTTTTTAGCTAAAACTGGTCTGCATGTCAGCTTAGGACTTCCCTTTTATCACTTGTAGCAATCTATGATTGACTTGGTCCAGGATCCCATAATAGAGTGTTGTTTTTTTTTATCACACATAATTCATCCCTTACTATTCCTCATCCTCTAATGTTTAGCCTTAGTTTGAACCTGAAACACATTAATACTATTTCTCAGGCTCAAGTTAATCTGTTTATTTTACAACTAAACTTTAATTCTAAACTTTTCAGAGTGCATTGTAAACAAGACATAATGTCATACTTCAGAGATGGACAGTACAGAGAAACTCTTGCTCTGATTGACAGTGAAATGCATGAAGATGATATCAAGAACCTAAAATTTCTGTCTGAACCTTTCATACCCAAAAAATTTCAAAAAAAATTCACATCAGCTCTTGAGCTCTTTGAGGCTTTGGAAAAAAGTCATCAATTATCAGAAAATAAAGTTGAGGTGCTTGTGGAGCTATTGCACATTATTGGACGTGTGGATCTTGCCATGAAATTATTAGATGATGCTCATTTATTAGGTCATCATGTGGTGCATGGGAAATATGTCAATCCATTTTATGTTTTGTTGTTTAAGTTAAGTGAGGAATTAAATATTCAAGAACTACAGAGTCTAAGGTAATATTATCCCTTCACCCATTTTGTTATGCACAAATACTTCTATGTTTTCAGTCTTTGACTTATCCTTTATTTGTTAATAACGTTAAAATGCTTGAGAAAATATTGCACATTATTGGATGCATGCATTTATAAGAAGTTGCTCAAATATTTGGTAATTTTTTTGTACACTGAAATTCAGAGTTGCATTTCTTGAGGTTCACCTAAATCTTAATTCCCTTCATCTTTCCCATCCCCCTTCTTTCTTTCTCTCACTCTCTCTTTCTTATAGTCATGAACAGAACATTTGCTCCAGTGTTTAGGTTTGGAAAGTTTTCTATGTCCATCACTCACAGACTAGGTCTACCCACTCTCTTTCTTTGTGACTTTGCATCTAAATCAGGCCTCTGACCACCATTTCTCTGTTTACTTTGAGACATTATGGTTGCTATCCCCTGCTATAGCACTTTTTGTCAAATCTAAAAACAGAAGACAGAAACATAAAATAGAAATTTACTTCCAAGGGATAGAGTTTTGAAAGATATCTATGTTTTTCATTAATTTCCCTTATTGAAGAGTAATTCAAATTCTTTTCCAGTTCCATTCCGCATTAAGGCAAAATTACCCCATTACTATTAAATTATCCCATTACTATTTACTTTTCCTTAACATAAATTTACTTTTTTAGAATAGTATACATTTTTAATTGTATTTCATACAAAAATATTTCACTTTTCAGTTTTCTTTATGGGAAAGTTCCTAAAAGAGAGACAATTGTTTTTGGCATTGATTTGTTTTCTATAATGCTACAACATGTAAATTTGTCTCCAACAAAACTTAATGACTTAGAAAGTTATTTAGCAAATATCAATAGAAACGACTTGGTCCAGGAAATCAGAGATTTTAAAAGTAAGTTGGTAGCCTTTATAAACTTTGTGTTTTGCATATATATACAAATATTTTTTGTACATTAAATAAGTGTGAATAATTTTGAAGCTTGTAATTTACAGAAGTTTTTTTTTTTCTTTCAGGTGCATATGAATATAATATTTTGTATGGTGATAAAAACAAAGATTACGAAGTAATTTTTTTACTTTTCATTTGATGTACCTCACGTGACATTAAGTCTCTTTCTAATCATTAAAATTGTAATTTTTTTTTTTTTTAATTTGTAATTTTTTATATTAATTTCAGAAAAACTTTTGGAGATTCTTTTTTTTTTTTTTTAATAGTTTTTTTATGCAATGAAAGCTAGTGTTATAAAATAGAATACACTCCACTGGTAAACACATTTTTTGATAACTTTCTTTTCTAACTTGTTGTTTTTACAAGAAAGATGTAACAAAGGTATCCTGAGATAATTGCCTAGCTATATTACAAGATGCCCAAACCTTTTTTTTTTTTTATTTTATTTTGCTAATAAGAATAGTTGTAATTATTTTCTTGATTGCCTTATTCTAATGTGGTCTTCCTATTTTCTATTTTGTTAAGATTGAGTTTCAAAACTGTTGTTTTTTCTTCTTTTCAATATTTAGTGCACAATTGAAGAAACAATGTCCAGCCCTGTCTTAAATTGTAAGTATGCAAATATTATATTTATTGGAAATATGGTAATATAACTAGCAACACATTATAATGTATTTCTAATAATTGTTCCTTATTAATTAACATTCAGTGGGTTAGATTTTTCTATTCTTCGTCTTCTTCGTTATCATTGTTATGTTGAAGCGTTCAGATGACTAGACCAATACATGAGTTGAACCTGAGTTATTTTTTCAAGTTGGTGTTTCTTTTTTAGATTTTTCTATGATAAAATAAAATAGAAAGTCTAAATTTGTAATAAGAAAAAAAACTTTTAGCATATCATTTAGTTAAAACTCTTATTTTAATTGATGTTATAGATAATAGTAATGACACAAATACTACACATCACTCTGATGCATCAGTTATTATTAGTGAGGAAGAATTTGTAAGTATAATGTTCTTATTTCAATTTATTTTTAGCTCAAAATTGTGTTTTATTGCTTATGGTTAAATTTTTTGGGTTAGTTTTCTAGATAGCTGAAAGCTAAACAATCAAGGCATAAATTTATAGAGCTGGATTCATAGATCTTCAAGATTGTGAAATATGCATCCTCATTGAATTCAGAGTTTTGTGAAATTGGCATACTTACTGAATTAAAAGTTTGTGAATATGCATTAAATTTTGCTGCAATTTAGCTTTGAAAATTAAAGCTCACTGCCCCCCCAAAAAAGACTTAAGTTTTTATCTTCCATGCTGAAGAAATAAAATATTTTTCTGAAGCTAGTATATTTAGCTAGAGTATTTTAAAACATTAAAGAAAAAATTGAAGTTGATTTTTGTTCATGTTACAGTAACCTTGAATTATGTTACAGGAAGTTAGACCAGTTCCTGAATCACAATCAAGTCAATCGAATCAATCACATGAATCCCAAGAATCACAACAATCATATAGAAAGGAAATTTTAGTGTATGAAGATGAACAGCGAGGTATATGCTTGATAAATGTCATATATATACATATATATATAGAGAGAGAGTGCACAAATTATATTTCTAGAGCAACAAAGTCTTTTACTAGTACTTTGTAATGAAATAATGTTGGGAAAAAAATTAACATTTTGAAAAAAATTGACATAAGAAAGAGAGAGTGAGAGAAACAAAGAAGGGGGTATGGTAAGTAACTCTTGATTTCATTTTCTAATTTTTTAAATTCCTTGTTATGACATTCACTTTTTACTTTTAAAAAAATATTTTTTACTAGAAGTTGGAATGGAAAATAATTTGGCATTATCACTTAACCTAAAGCATTTCACACAGGATCCGTCTTCAGGTTAGTTATTAAATCTTATTGTACTATTCTAAACTAATATTACAAATCTGTTGTCTTTTCTCATTGAAGTGACAATTTTTAGTTCTCTAACCACTTAAATGTGCCTCCATATGTGAACACTTTACTCAAAACATGTATGGAAATTAAACCACGTCAACTGAGCCACCTCTGAAAAATTATAAAATCTAATGCCTGTTATTTTGCCTGACACATAACTGCTTTTAAAGATCCAAACAACAATACCATCATAACAAAAGCTAGTGATTATTTTAGCACTTATAGAAAGAGCAATACTCTTCCAAAGTCTGAAGGAACTGGTGATCATGCTTACGTTTTGTTCAGATCACAAGAGCTTAAAGTGGGGCATGCAAGCTTAATGATGTGATGTGCCAGTAATTGTTATGAAATTGTTTAATTCCATTTTCTGAAAATAATGGCATTAAGCCTTTATGTAGATTTAGGATGCTAAAACAAAGGATATCAGAGAATTTCAGTTGCTAATTAGTCCAGCAAAACTGTTGTCATTATATTGTGTAATTTGTATAATCAGCATGAAACAAACAGTAACATAGCAATTGACAGTCAACACTCCCCCTCCGTAAGATGACAACTACACCTAGCTAACTGGCTTGAAGCATTCAAGAGAACATCTTGACACCAAATATACCATACATGTCCATACAGCAAGACATCTTGAAATTATACAGCTAAATTTGGACTAGGAAGTAAACTATCTTCAACTCTGAAGGAACATCCGAAACATGTAAAACATTTTACAACAAACATCTGATAACCCTAAGTCAGAATCATCCCAATGCATGCTAACTTTATCTCCAGCATTGGCCTGTTTAACCACAGCATATTTGAGACAAAGCAATTAACAACTTGGATTCATTGTCTCTCAAGACAAGGAGTTGAATTGTTGGTTATAAATTATGACATTGATTGCAAGAGACTCTAACAGTTAAAAGCTCTTGAGTTTCTCTGCCATTCAGTATGGCAGTGAGTAATGCCAATTATCCATAACTCACCAGTAAAGTCTGCTTAAATTTCAAAAAACTTTAAAAAATAATTAATGAAAAATAATTTGTGAGCTCTAACATTTTCTAATTTTGTGTATAATTCATCAATTTAAGAGAATATTTTGTTTTGTTTTTACTTTATAAGGTCCTTTGAGTGTCAATGACATTTTGTTTGAAGAAGAACTAGAAGATGTAACAGAATATTACAGAATGAAAGCCAGGCCTCGAGGTTTGTTTTATTCTCTTGTAAATAAAAATAAAAGATTTGAACAAAGCTATAATATGCTGATCACACACGAGTCTATGACAAATACCTCTAGAGAAGTCAAGATAATGACATCTGTTTGCTCATTATTTTGAGTGAGATCATTGCTTAGTTCATTGGGTGACCTAGCTGGGATGCCATTGTATCTAGATGCTTTATTTGGTTTTATGATACTACTAGTTTGTAGCTTTATATATATATATATATATGATCTACCACTACCCCTGGTCTGTTGTTTAAGAAAAGGTCTAAGATGTTAGCTCTGGCAAAGGCCCACTTCTGTGAAGCCCTTAAAGCTAAATTTTAAAAGTTTAATGCAATAATGGTCAAGCATTGTAATATTTTTTTAATTTTTTTTTGTGAACCTCTTGAATATATTTTGAATATTCTTCTACATTACTTTATTCTTTTTTAATGACTTGAATCAATAAAAAATTAACCAATTAGTAAATCAATTAGGCATGATTAATTAATTTTGTTTTATATAGAAATGTACTAACCTAAGGGGAGACTAACAATTGTATGGAGAATCAGGCTGTTCTCTAATAATTTTAAATTATAGAATTTTTTAGATTAAAACCTTCTATTTGTATAAGTACTGGTATAGCTCGGTGTCTAATGCATCAGCCTTCCAGCGTGGAGGCTTGAGATCCTAATTTTGAGTTCAGACTAGAGCAACCATCTCCCAGATACTCCTGCTCCCAGACTGGATCAACCATCTCCCAGATACCCCTGCCAGACTGGTCAACAAAAGTGATTGGACCAAAGCACACAGAACATTCTATAAGCATGAAAGTTATGCTAAACAAAAACAATTAATAAAAATATTTCCAATCACACACACTTATTATTGTTAGTCTAGCTCTATCAAAAATTAATTACATGATTGAATTAAACATAATTGATATAATTGTATTCAGTATAAGCTTTGTTTTTAAAAAAGTTTTTTTAAATTACTTTACTCATTATCTACATTGAAGTTATATAAATAATTCCTACCTACAATGGATTTGACTATTTTTTAAAAACAGGAATCTGTTTAATTATTGATAACCAGAGGTTTACCTTTGACGAGACAGATTTGGAGGCAACACATTTAGGGAATAGAATGGGATCAGAAAAAGATTGTGGTAAAAAAAAAAGTTTTATTGTTTTTGTTTTTTTTCATGATAAAATAAGAATGCTGGCATCTATTAAGACTTAGAAAGATATAGAAGAAAATGTAGTTTTAATATGTACTTTTTTCTGTCTCAGTATATGAGTTAATTATGAGTTCATTGTTTAAAAGATGCAGCCCCGTGGGAATGCCTTTATAAAGTTGAAGATGTAATTAAGAATAGACTAAGGGCTGGTTGTTTATGTGGCTTTTGTTTTTATAAAGTACTTAAAAGTATTTTATTGGTAAATCACTTTGATCTAGTATTTCATGACCTGAATAGGTTTCCAAATACAATTATTAAAAAAAAATCCTTCAGCATGTTCACTTGTTAGTTATTTTTTCAATTATCAGCTATTATATAGCTGACCTCAGAAGTAAGTCCTTGGTTCAAGTTTTAAAGGTAAATCCCATATTTTAGATTACAAGTGCTTTATTATTTAACCATCATGCTAGAATAAGTCTTTTTCCTGTCTAAATCAATGCCAAATAATACAAATATAAACTTTAATTTAAAAAATATATTTTGCGATGTGTGGCTTAGAGGCCAAAACTGCTTGGTAATAACTTGGCCACCTTACAAGGGGGCTCAAGTTTGAAGCCTGACATGAGCAGAGTTGTGTTTGCTCATCTCCTAAAGGCAGCACAGAAACCTTCTTCCAGATACCCCACCATAATGCATTGAGCCTGAAAGATGCGCCATATAAAAGCAATTTTTTTAAAAATTTAAATATGATTGTTTAACAATATACATTACCTATAAATAATTTTCAGAGGCACTAAAATATACCTTTGAGGAAAAACTCCATTTTCGAGTTGATATAAGACAGAACCTAAAAGATTTTGAGATAGCTGCTGCTGTAAGAGATGTCAGTTCTCTAGACCACTCTCAGTATGACTGTTTTGTTTGCTGTATACTCACACATGGAGGAGAGGGCTTTGTCTTTGGATCCAATGGACGCAAATATAACATTAAAGAAATCATCAACTGTTTTAGGTGAAAGTCACATTCGTTTAAGTTTGAAAAATTTCATTGATAAGATACAGGGTTCCAATAGAAAAACTAAGCATAAATATTTGGGGGTTGGCTCTTGTTCAATTTGCAGAAGATTGTGTTTAAAACAAAAATGTTTGAAAATAATAATAGGCCTAATAATAATAAACCTTAAAGAAATGTGTTTACAATTGTGCATCATAAAAGATTACAACAAAACATCATAACAAATCATCATATAAAAACATTATAACAATAACAAACAAAATATACATTCATGCAATATTAACACTTAAACATTATATGTGAAGTTTACATCAGAAAGTTGGATCTTATTCAATAGGGTACAACCTTATGTCTTTTTGTACTATAATATATATGTATAATGTAAATTTGTTCAGTGTTAAAGTATGAAGATGGTAACATTAGTTAACAGATGATCAGATATACAGGTGAAAGAAACAACAAGAATTTAGTCAGAGAATGGTGTTAGTTGTCAGTCAACTTAGTACTCATGTAGAGAAAAGTCAGTAAGTTAGTATGCAGTTGACCTGAGAGTTTCTCAAAGATAAAAGTTAGTTACTCTGCAGTCAATCTAAAAATCCTGTAAGTGAGCAGAGACACAGATAATGTGTATAAAGAATATTTAACATCTGTTGGATTATGTTCATATTTAGATTCATCATGCACCATTGTTTTTATTTCAATGTCTGTAAATAAACATTGTATTCAACACAACATGCTAGAAATGCCTGCACGCCACCCTGCAAATATATATCTATCTGTACGTTGACTCTGCATTTTGGGGGGGTTTGTGTAGAAAAATTTAACATTTTCAATTTTTGCCTTGATGTATTAACATACAACCTCTGATTGACTTAGTCAGTTTTCATATTGCTTCCAGACCAGAGATGAGTTTCTTCATTGGTCAGTAACTTATGCCTTTGTTCACAAATCATAACAGTGCTATTATTTTACATGGCAGTACACTTCAAGTTTGTGATTTACTCCCAAGCTACTCAAATGTTTGTATTCTTCTACACTAGTTGACATTTTCTCTTTTATATTTCAGAGTAATGAACTGTGAAAAGTCCTAAGTATAAATATATCTTTTGAAAATTTAGCTGCACAAATTTGTTGCATTTGCTGAGAAGTAATATAATTGAAGCATACTTGATGTTGGTAGCATTATTGTAACACAATTCAAGTTGTTTGTAAATATTAGAAGTATATAAAACTCTTCCAACACCTTTAATTCAACTTCTTTCATTTCAAATGTATCTCATGCTTTGTTTTTTTAAATCATCGTAGTGCACAAAAGTGTCCCACGTTAGCTGGAAAACCAAAACTGTTTTTCTTACAAGCCTGCAGAGGAAAACACCATCAAGCAGGTGAAATGAACTATATGCTTAATATTTTATAATTCTAAACTAAATTCTCTGTATGTTAGCTCTTTTATAAGAGCTATATATTATAAGAACAATCTGGTATAAACTGTAAATTATGAGTGAGTCTGGTGTGAATGTACACTTTGGTTTCTTATAGTTATAATGTTTTTTGTTTGGTGTAATGCACAAATTGTAAGACAAATTTTCATATGGACAATAAAGATTATTATTATAATATATGTCTTTTTCAATTTACTTCAAATCCTTACACATACAAAGGAAATTGGAAATATTTGCCTGTACCCACTGTAGAAGTTAGCTGGCCACTTCACATGTTGGTCAGTCATGCACAGCAACTCCTACCCATGTTTGCAGTTTGTGTAGGACTATCTAAAAGGCTTAGTTGTTATGTTTTCATTCCTAAGATTATGTAGACCTAGCTTTCACCTACATATTTTGCCGGTACCCCCGTCAAAATAGCGCAGAAAAAAAAATATTTGAGTCATTTTTAAAGAAATACTTTAGATATTGTAAAATATGAATAGAGCCAATATTTTTTTTTTTGTTTTAATGTTATCATAAACATAAATAAGCAAAAATCATAATAAGGTAAAATGAATAATTTCAAGATATAGTACTTCGAAAACACTGAAAGATACGTGTCAAATTTACACGCACACACACAAATTTTCACAAAGTTGAATTGTAGGAAATGTCTTAAAGAAATTCCATCACTGACTTGTTTCCGTATTTTGTCTGCGCTATTTTGTCAGGTCACCTATTTTGCCACATTTCCATCTCCTAAAGACAACTGTATTTAAGCTTATAAATATTTATAGAATACAAATTCAAAAATTGATTCATGTTTTGTTTAGAATGATTGTAGGAGAAATACAATTATCTAAGAGGACCAAATCCTACATATTTAGCCTTATTTGTGAATACTAAAGGATTAAATTCCTATGATGTAAAAAAAATTAATTACTTGTGATTAATTGAGTAATTGTTGTTTTTTTATTCATATCTTGTCTAAGCCAATGAATAATCATGGAAAGTTTCAACTTGATCAGAGAATGTATTTTGGGAGAAATAATGTGTACAATCTTTTTACCAGACAGACAGAGCGAATTGATATGAGCTTTTTAAAAAAGGGATCCATGATTTATTTTTTTTATCAATACTAAACACATTTTCACACATTTTTTTTTACCCTTTTATGAACAGCAACAGTTGTTGAGATGGATGCTCCAGAAATGATACCAGCTGATGAAGATTTATTGCCTCCTGAAGCAGATTTCCTATTAGGTTATGCCACAGTTGCTGATGCAGTCTCCTACAGAAGTAGATCTACTGGAACTTTTTATATTAGTGAGCTGACTAAAGCTTTGAATACATTAGCTGATAAGTAAGTTTTTTCTTAAATTTTGTTTATTGACAATGTAATATGAAGTTAATTAAAATGGAATCTTACAGTTTTCAGAAACGCATCAACAATTGATCCTCAGAGTTTTTTCTAATCTTGAATTATGCTATACTTAATTTTCTTACAACCAAAACTTATCTATTTAACTATCAATTAAATATATTTTTCTTATTTTTGTGCAGATATGACTTACTGAGAATACTAACTCGTGTAAATTATGAAGTTTCAAGACTTGTATACTCTGAGGGTCAAGGCGAACAGCGTATAGTTTATAAACAGATTCCAGCGCCACAGTACACCTTAAGAAAAGTTGTGAAATTTTTATAAAGCCAAGGATTTTCAACATAATTTTGTTTCTAAAACTAAATTACAAAAATTCAATTATCGTTATAATATAATATAATATAATTCAGCATGTCAAAAAATCCTTTTTAGAATTACTTCTGGATCATTGATGAGTTTTTTGGCTGTGCAGGTATGGCTCTGCACAAAACGTATAATTAACTTTATCATCACTAAATACAAAGTTCCATTCTTATGTCAAGAGTTTCTTAGTATTAACTTGAGGACTATTATAATGAGAATGTAAACACATTCAAGTTGTAGGTAGAAAGAAATATTAAATTAATCAATGCGCATTAATTCTCTTGTAAATAAAAATTATGTCTTAGTTATGTAAAGTGTGTATATTAAATAATTAAAAAAAACTATTACAAAATTAAAAGTAACAATATGTTACATTGCATCTTTCTCATTCATTCTGAATATATTCCAGTTACTTTTCAGTATAACATTGATGTTCATGTACTTTGAGATTGAGCCCATCAAAGGAGACCTACCAAACAATAATGTTACAATGCTAAAGAAAGTTTTTATTGTTCAATTTCCAATTTAGATTGGAAGATATACAGAAATTTTAAAATTGTATGCATGAGTGATTCATTTTTTAATTTAGTAAACAGAATAACTAGCCTTTCAAAATTAGACTTGGATCTATTCACTTTAATGTTTTTAAGGTTAGCCTCAATGTTCAAGTGACCTAACCACCTCTATGTGTCAGTTTATCAATGAAAGATGTTCTTGTATTAGAACAGATGTTTTTCTTTGCTCCCATAAGCAGATTTATTTACTACAACTCATCTTAGAGAAAACGCTGAAGTTATGCCAACTTTATTCATTTACATTTTAGAAATTAAAAAAAATAAATTGTCCACAAATCTGGAATCATGTATTTTCTGTATCAACAAAAGATGACTTGCAATGTTGGTCTGTGAGTTTTGTCTCCTCCGTGCTTTTCTTTTTTTTTTTTTTAAATCATGTTACTTGCAAGTAGAGGTGATTTAATTTAAAGGAATTTTAGGTGCTTTAAATTAAATCATAAGATTAATGGTTTTTACTTCATTTAATATAAAAGCAAACTATCAGGCTTAAAAATAAAGCTAGTAATAAAATATAGCCTATTCTTTACAAAATAGCATTTACACAAAAGCAAATCATTTTAGACTAAGAGTGCTTCATTAATCCTTATTGAAAATTTGTTGTGATTACAAGGACTCTTTTTTTTTTTTTTTTTTCTCCCCCCATGAAAAACAACAGCAAAAGAGAGCAAACACAACACACACAGACAAGTTTAATGAGTGACTACACACAGAGAAGTCTTGATTAAATTAAAGAAAAAATGAACGAGAGATTCATTAAAAATGTATTTAAAAAATAAATTAAATGTCTAAATCAAATTGTCATATCCTCTCACTTGTGTCAAAGATATGAGAGGATTGTTTTGTCCACCCTGGTGTACTTTTGTACACTCACAAACTAGTTTGGATCAAAATGAAAGTGTCCAAAACAAAACTACATTGAATGAGATGAAAACACAATTTGAGTTGGCATATTTTAATTATTGTACAAACATTTGTAAATCAAACTTAGAAATAAAAAGCACACAAAGATATTTTAAACTATATACAGCTAGTGTTTAAAATGATATTTTAGAATGAAAATATATTTTTTTTTAAATATTAATATTTAATTGATGTATCCTTTTAACTTTACTGTCAATTTCTTTAATATAATAAGAATCATTTATTGTAATGAGATAGTCACTATTGACTAAATAGAATGCGTCATTCATGTGTGTTCCACTCGAATGAATTAGAAAAATGAAACTAAACAGCATCAATGTCAATGCATTACTAAAGGTTGTAAGAAATGATTTAAATATAGTCACTGACCATTTTAAAATAACAGCCTTTAAGTTTACATGTTATAAAGTAGTTCCATATAAAATAGTTTCATATAATAATACAAAAAGTTTATTGCAAAAGTAACCAAAAAAAACTGACACTTGTAATCAACATTAATACTGTTGTACTTATACACTGTTTATCAAGCAATGAATGAGCCAACAGTCTTACACTAATGTAGCTTCAGCTTTACGTTTCTCCAATGCAGGTTTACGATAATCAAATAGACTCAAAGCTTTTACATCTTTCTCATAATCCAATGACTCCACAAATAGTTTAGCAACCTGCACAAATAAATTAAAATTGAACATTTTATAAAAAAAAGTCTTGTAGTAACATGTTTGAAATAGCCTTTGCAACAAAGTTCAAGTAAATTCTAAAAAGTAGTCCCCAGGATAAATCAGGGAACAATGTTTTCAGATTAGCCAAACAATTAAATGTTAGAAATAAATGTGATTTAAACCAAAGAAAAATTGAAAATCTTTATACAAAAGCTTTTTTTTTTTTTATATAAAACAAAAATTTTAGATATCATTCATTTTCTTTATATAAAACAATTTTAAGTCAGACAATTTTGTGTTAAAGTCACCTCAAAGTTTGTGATCAATGGTACTCCAGCATCAATGGCCGCTCTTCTAATAAGGTAGTTGTCATGTACATACTTGGTCTTCTGATTGGGCAGGTTGATGACCAGGTCGATTTTCTTTTCCTGAATTAGTCTAGAGAAATAAAGTATAACAATAATGGTAATCTTATCTTATCTTATATAATACAGACGTTACTTCAAAAAAGAAGATGATTACGTCCTACGCGTCATGCATATTAACCAATGACTTAAATTCTGCCAAGTCACTGGTTTTTCTGGCTGGCTCAGGCAACCCATTCCATGCTCTAATAGCACTAGGGAAGGAGGAGTATTTGTCCTAGCATATGGGACGAGGAATGTGCCTTTATTTTTGTGTCTTTCAGAGTATTTTATTAAATTTTGTTTTTGTAAAATGTAATGTCTTTGATTCTTCTGAAGATTAAAGATGAGTGCAGTGTTTCACATGACATAGCTATGCAAAACCAATTATATACATTTAAAAAATACACAGGTACTCCATTATCTAAATTTTGTAAACAGCTTATACTGATTACAAAAAGTTGTATTTACTTGATGGGAGAAGGTAGTTCCCCTTCATCTTGAGCTGTCCAGCTAACTGGTGTGGTGGGAATGTAGTGAATGTCCAGATATTCTGCAGTTCTTTCTGTAGCAAACATCTTTGTAGAAAAAAAATAATTTTTTAATGATAATGTTAAAAAAATATTAATATCCTGGAGGAAACTTGTTGTAGGATAAAGCAATACACATGTCAAACTATTACAATAATGAACTTGAACATTGCATCTGGAGTTTACATCACAAAGTCAGTTTTAATGTAATTACCCTGTTCTTTGTTGTGAGGAGTAAAAAAAGGTTACAAAAAATGTTAATTGTAAAATGTTTTTAGCTTTCTTAAGATTAGGATTAAAGTACAGTAATAAGACAAAGATTTAAAATATGTTCAAGGAAGAATTACAATGATTTCTTAGATGTTCAGTAATTAATGTACATTTAGAAAATATTACAATGAAATTCTGACAGGCATATCAAAATAAGAAGGGAAAAAAATTAATTGAAAAAATGCAATATTTATACTTATATTTTTTTATATTTATATATTTAAAACAAGGAAAATATAAAAAATACTTTAAAAAAAAAAAAACGAAAGCTTATATTAACTCTCTCCTTATTGTCGATGTCATCTTTGATTTGACCCCATTAAACTAAATTGATTTTTTCACTTATAAACTTTAATTTGTGTTGTGTAAAAAGAGCCTCTCCTATAATTTGATACCAAGTATAACATTTTCTAATAACAAACAAAAAGTTATTTAAGTTTAATCAGAACAGGATAGTGAAATACAAATGAGCAAAATGAATATTACTATCGGAATGGGGAAAATAATTACGGAGAGAAAGAGTTAAGTGTAATTGTATCAATTAATATGGATCAGTCATGTAATTATGTGTACGATTGACTAAGACTAAGACTGCTTTATTGATCCTTATGGAAATTTGTTGTGATTACAAGGACTCAACACAACAGAAAAATACACATAAATACAACAGACACAACATAAAGAGTTCATTCAGCAACTATACACAGGTATCATGGTGCATTTCATGTTCCCTGATCAATAAGTGGCGGTGATAGAGTCTGACCGAGTGAGGTACAAACGAGTTTTTGTACCGCTCCGTTCTGGTTTTGATTGACAGCAGTCGCCCACTTTGCGACGACCTGACGTAGTTCTGATGGAGCGGATGGCCGTTATCTTCCAAGATTTTTTAAATTTTTCTTAGGCACTTTTGTTCAAAAAGTTCCTTTAAATCTGGTAATGTGAGTGTAATTTTTTATGCTTTTTTTATAATGTTTTCTAGAAGTCGCAACAGTTTAGATGAGGTGTTGCCTTGCCAACAGGTTATTCCGTATGTTAGCAGATTTTGTATAGTCGCGCCGTAAAAGTCTCAAGGATCTTCTTGTTTAGTTTAAAGCTATTGAGTTTGTATAGAAAATGAGTCGCTGGGTTGTTTTCTTTGTCAGAGTTCCAAGGTGGTCTTCCCATGAAAGCTTGTTGATGATAACGCCTAGATATTTATATGCCTTTACTTGTTCTAAAGATGTAGTGTTTAGCTTTTATCTTTCTCAATGTGCTACGTACCCCATGCCTATCATTTGCCTGGACAAGTTGCGAAAGGGGGAGGGAAGAGGGGGTATCTTTGTGAATGTTTACATGATTTTTTTTTAAATGCATACAAAATGTTCACTCAGGGCTTCACTTGTACCACCACATCTGTCAAGTACAATTTCTTTCCCTTGTTCAAGATCCTTCACGTTCACCTATCCCTTAAGTATGTTGTCTTCCCATCACTTTCTCTGTCTGCTTATTCTTCTTTTTCCTGGTACTGTTCCCTGAAGGAAGGTCTTTCGAGGCTCGAAGACCTTATAATATGGCCATAGAGTTTTAGTTTGCATTTTTTTACAATAGTTAGCAGTGCATCGTGAGGTCCAATTGCTGTAGTAACCCTGTCTCTAATCTCTTCATTTAATTGTGGTTCAGTCTTTAAATGTGATACCTAGGATCCTTCTTAGCATCTCAATTCCATTGTTAGGATCCTCCTCTCTAGCTCTGCAGTCAGCGTCCCCCACTGGCAAGCATATAAAGAATGTGACCATGACCAGGGGGCACATCAGTCTGATTTTGGTATCGAGGGCTATGCCTTTCTCATATAAACCCTCGACCCAATCACTCATCATCACTCTTTCAAAGAAAGACAATTTACAACTCTGTCAAAACTATCGCACCAGTAGCCTCATAAGCCATCCCAGCAAAGTTCTTTTAAAAATTATTTTAAAACTGGCTAAAACTGATAGACACAATTATATCAGAAGAACAAGCGGTTTTTAGACAAGTTCGCAGAACAAAACAAAACTCAGAATACTCTGAGAAATATCCCCAATACCAATAGAATCTTTTCCATGTCTTTGATTTTAAGAAAGCTTTCAAACTAGTAAGAAATGGGGCACTCTGAGGGACAAAAGAAAAGTACAACATAAATTTTAAAAAATAAAAAAGTGTTCAAGATACCAAACAAAATAATTAATTACCAATTGTTAATTATTTTTTTGATTCTTGTGATATCAGGTAAAAGAAACAATAATGCAAAATTTTAGCTTAATTTGAGATTGGGTGTGGATTGGAAATTACCTGTACAAATTTTTTACCATACAGACAAACAGAGTGACTAGATATAAGCTTTGTAAAAAAAGCAGCAACGGGTGAAGGGGAGGGGGGAGGAAAATAAGAAAATTCCCCCAGTTGAGGGGAAGGGGGGCCCCAAATGAGTTCAAAATTTTTTTTTTACATTAAATATTAAGTATTATGCCATTATCTCATGTCATGATGTCGAAAGTCAAAATGCAGAGGTGCCCAAAGAGGTCAAGCCCCCCAGGCACCCAAATGATGGTAAATTCCTAGCTATGCCCTGTAAAAAAGAAATATTCTGACCGTTTTGTTTTGCATTGCCATTCATCATATAGAAAAATAATAATTGATTTACAATGTTTTCAAATCTTTTATTTTTTTTTACAGTACTACAAGCTATAAATAGTTTAAATGTTGAGTAGAACTAGATTTATTTATAGGCTATGGTCATTACAGATTACTGTAGTAGTGTTATGTTAATAATGAACTATGTATTAGATACTCATGCCCATAATTTATTTTCAAGACAAGAAACAGATTAATTAATTAGTAAAAGCACAATAGGAATGATGAGGAAACTCTAAAAAGTAAAATATTCAAAATATCTATAACATACATAATATTACATCTGATTCAATGACTCAATAAGAAATTATTTTAACTCTATTCTAATGTTACCTGAAAACCTTTTTGGCTCAGTTGCTTAGCCAGAGGCAAGAAAAAAGGGTAATAGCTTTTTTGTGCTCCAACTAAAATATTACCTCCCTTGGGAGGTAGTTTAAATCCAGCAGACATGAGTGCTTTTAGGAAAGCTGTGTACTTGGTGCGACCAAAACAAGCAACCTGTTATAGAGAAAGTAGTACAATTTGTAGAAATATTTGAGTTAGAAACATATTCAAAAATGAAGCAAAACATTTTTAATGAGCATACATATGCAAGCTAAACTAACACAAGTGTATACAACAGCATTTCATTAGTCCCATTAGCTTATTTGTAGGGTGCCCCCCCCCCCCCCCAAAATTGTTAATTTATGGAATGGCTAAGTGAATAATAATAAGGCATACAGCACTGACTTAATAAATCCATGTTATTGTAGAATATTAAAATATTATCTATGTCCATAAGTTATAAATTTTGTTATACAGTTTGCATAATTAGGGAGTTAGCCTATGATGTACCAAATATCCCATTTGAAATGTGGGATAAATTATAGTTCTTTGATTAATTTCTTTTGTTAGTCAAGACCCATGTTTGCATTCTTTCTTTCAAGTTGTCCAGCCTTGACTCCTCCTGACATGGGATTTATGTATTTGCATACAGGGAACACTTGACCCATTTCTGTTGCACTGAAGTATTCAGAAATAATATATTCAAATTTCTTAAATATCTGAAAAGGTAACAGTGACATTGTAGTTAAATGGTTTAGAATATTTACCTCCCCTGTTGAAGCCATTTCACATTTAAGAACTGGGTCAGCATCACGTAAACGTGGCCAGGAAAACATTGGAGCCTGGCATATTCAGAGAGAGAAAAGAAACATTCAATGAGAATAAGCCAGAAAAATAAAAGTGAAGAATAAACGTAAAACATTTTGTTGCTTCTAATAACTTCATTTTGAATATCTTCCCCCAATTTTATTTTTGTCCATTCAGAACAATCTTTCTCTTTTAATTGGAATATCAAAACAAAATTCAGATTCAGTAAGTAATTTAAAATGTGTTTCCATTAAACCAAAGAAATTTTTTTTTTGTTAAAAAATCATTTAGATACACTTCTTCCTGACCTTAATACCAACATATGTAGTTGGATCATGAGGGTTGTCTAGTGTGGGAAGGTTTTCCTGACTGAAAGGCTCATTCATCATGACCTTGGTGGCAAGTGCAATAAAATCTGTTCCTATTGTCTTAGACACAAAGGGGCATGATCTTGAGGCTCTCAGGTTTAGTTCAATCACCTTTCAATCAATAGTTAGTATAATAATGATTATTGTCTAGTGCATTCAAATCAACAATAAAGAGAGGTAGCTATTAATGTTTAATGTACATTTCAGAAATATACTTTTCAAGTTCATTAGTTTAATGAATTTAATAAGTGAATTTAATTAAATGCTGAGCTAATTCATAACCTTGTATGCTTTAAGATAATGTACTAAATCTATTTATATTTATTAACAAATTACATCAACTGACCTTGACATCTGTATCCCGAACAAGAAATTGAATGTTAAATGGACCAGAAATGGCAAATCGTTTTGCTATCTTTGCAGTGACATCTTTAATCTGTTAAATGTATATTGACATTTACTTATAACACTTTAAAAAGCATTTGTGAGAAAATATCTTTTTTGTTTTCCTTGGAAAAGACTTACAATAGCAATAGCTTCTTCTTGGATAGTTTGAGCTGGCATCATAAGTGTAGCATCTCCACTATGAACACCAGCATTCTCAACATGTTCACAAATGGCATGAGCAACAACCTGGAACATAAGGTTTAAACTTATTTTAGAACATTTAAAGTGGGTCTTAAGGAACATATCAGATTGTCAATGGTTTTAAAGTTTAGACTTTTTAATTCTTTTAATAGAATAAATTATATCTTTATCTCTCTTGTTTGTATTCATTGTTTAATACTGTTTAACTCCAGTGGTAGACTGATAGGGTTAATGTGTGTGCGACCTACTGACACACATGACTCAGGCAAATCACACAGGCCAAAGGCTGCTAAAGGACAAGGGACAGTAATACTAGTAAACTACTAGTATACTAGTGTTATGGTCAGGTGATCGAAAGCCTTCACAGACGAGAGAGAGTAAGAAATAGAGTGCAGTCGAGGACAGCAAGGCAGTGAGGACAGTGCAGTATAAAGTGAGTCCCCGAGAATTTAGCTGTACTAGTCCAGAAGTAGAGAGACTCCTAGTAGTGTTTAGTAGGCAGTTCTGTTAAGTAAAAGAAAGCATTTGTAGTTAGTGTCAAGTTCTTGTATTAGATGTGCTGTGTTGAGCAGTGTTTACAGAAGGCCTGGTAGAGAAGATCATAACAATACCAAGATTATGCCACCATAAAATCACAACTTTGAAAATATCCTATAGATTCCAATCATATGCTTAGTGAATTCATTTCCTATAATATTTCACTAGAAAATCTTGCACATAAGACACTGTCAGTACCATCAGACAAGCTTAGATTTTGGGTGGCTTAGTCTTAAAAATCAGAAAAAAGGTAACATTCAGATGTTTACCTGACCAGTACTAGCTACAGCATCCATTTCTACCTCCCGGCAGCCAGTATAGAATCTAGTGATGACCACTGGATATTGGCTAGACACTTGAGTGGCTTCCTTCAGATATGTTTTCAGCTCTTGTGGTGTGTATGCTACATTCATGGCGGAGCCTTTATTGCAAAATAGTATATTAAGTGTCACTTCAGAACACAGAATTTTATATTAACAGATATAATGAAGTAGCCTACTAATTATATATCATGTACAAATGGTCAAACATACCCAAGATTAACCGTGGTAACCCACCTGATAAAATATATGAAGGTCTCAATAAACAAGGATAACCAACAGAACCAGCAAAGTCCAGAGCTTCTTCCTGCACACACACACATAAAAATCAATTATTATCATCTAAAACAAAGTGAACCATAAAATATATATATATGTACTGGAATTAGTTTTTTTTTTTTTTTATTTTAAATATAATTTGAATATGAAATTATTCACATTTTTACAATCATATTATTAATTAGAAAAAAAAATACTTTTTCATCTTTAAGACATTTCATTTATAAAAGCCAAAAGAGTTTTGCTTTTATTTCTAAAGATCATTTCAATCAGCCTTTTAGTTGTTTTGTCTGTTATGTTCTCAAAGCACCTTGAACCTAACATTATGTTTCTTAACAACACTATATGAATTATGTCACTGGTGTATCCATTAAGGTCCGAGGAGAACTATAAACAGGAAGTTTATATATACATTGGCTTCTCGATGCTTCAGGTTTCTACACAGAAAGGGAAATAATTTCCAGTGTGAGTACATTCTTGAACTTTCTGATTGAGAACCTAAACTTAGAAGAGACAAGTTTCAAGCTTCATGTCAATCTACTAATGTACACTAGAACAAATGCAAGGACCCCTTCTTCCATTAGAGAATGGAATGGGTTGCCTGAATCAGCCAGGAAAACTAATGACATTGCAGAGTTTTTGTCATTGATTAACATATATGACTAGATCAAAACATGAAATGGATAGGACATAATTATATTCTGTTTTGAAGTAACGTCTGTAATGTATAAGATAATGTGAATTTATGAATACATTTGGATTCTAACATGGATTATTAAGTTCCATCTGTTCCTGAGTTCTACTTGGAAGATTCAAAGATTTTATTTCCTTCACAAGATATCTGTGGTCTAAAAATACCTGGACACATTCGCCACCTTATTCCAGTGGAATAATTATTAATGACTAGTTGGGTATGACCCACAGTCACCGGGCCTTAGTTTTGTTATTATTGATCTGCTGGACTGAATTTAGATCCATGTCAAACTTGGAGAATGTTCCCTTCACATTTTTTTGTTATTTTGCCAATAAATAAAAGTAGAGAGTGAAAATAGGTTGACCCAATTAGCAGACATATTCATATCCAATATGAATTACTGTGAAAAAGAGTAACATGATTTGTTAAAAAGTTTTGCTCTTAATAAAGATCCAATAAGGTACTTTTTGTCTATTTTTAGGGCCCTCCAGTTGTGGGAGGGACATTAAACATACACTACGGTTTACACCATGATCTTAGCAATATTTATGCCAAATTGTATCAAGATTGGTCAAATGGTTTTGATTTTTTTTTGGACAGACATTCATACATACATCTTACTTTCTGCTTTATACATTAGATTTCAAATGATTTTTATTGGTATATATTTATAATTTGAAATTAATTTTTTTGTAACATTATTTTCTCCATAAATATATTTTAGTTGCATATAATCTTTCTTAGCAAAAATCAAAACATCCAACATATTTTGCAATTTGAAAAAAAAAAAAAAAAAAACTTTGTAAACTTTTTCACACTTACCACTGAGCTCAAGGCCCTCCACTCTGGTTGTTTTATATTGAGCTCATCACAAATGGCAGAGAATATACTCCTGTTTTCAGCTTGGTCTATCATCTTAGGACTAGTCCCTAATATTGTTACTCCATTTTTGTATAAAGGAAGTGCAAGATTATTCGGAATTTGTCCTCCAACTGAGACAATAGTTCCTCGACACTTCTGAAAATAAAACAACATCATAGGGTTTTAATATCAATCAAATATTAGTTCATTTTACATATGTTTAGATCAAATATTGTATAATTTAGAATGCCATTAACGCAGCTGTGGTGTGCCACTAAAAGACAAAAAAATTGCAAACTAATAAAATGGTTTAGGTGTTGCACTAAAGCAAATTTAACTATCTGCCAAATTAAACTAATAAAGTTAAAATATGAAACATACAATTGTTATGACATGATTAGGAATTAGTTATTTGTTTCTGGAATAGGGTAAAGTTTTACTTAGCGACGATGACGTAAAGTTGGTTAAAAAAGAAGAATGCTCTAAGTAACGCTACAAAGAAGACGCTTCGTATAGAGCAGTAGAATAGATATATGGATTTACGGACATAGCTGACATCGGACAATTCCCTTCTTGATTATTAAATATATTTGTAGAACATCAGCGTCGACTACATATTTTGATTGTTTCGGCGTAGATCTACACTAGATATATTTCAAAGAATCAACACCACGTAAGCCTTAACACAATATAATTGTTTCTATCAGAAAAAAAATGAAATGATCTAATAAGCTTTTTTAATAAAAATAGATAAATAATACATCATTTAAAGTCATTTGTAATACGCAACCAATTTGAAAATTTTGGTCCAATACAAAGGAAAATGAAATAATCTAGGATTTTTTCTTATCCCTTTTTTGCTTCTAGCTAACAAACCTGTATATCCTTCTACTGGCCATGTTGACGTACCTCATTATGATATATGTCCAGTACCCTTTCCAATGAGAGCTCTTCAAAGTACAATCTGTCACATTCATCAAAATCAGTACTAACTGTCTCTGGATTGTGGTTAACTACTACCTGATCAGGGAGAAAACATTTTGAGAATCTGGCACTATAAATTAAAGAAATGAAAATGTTTTTACAACTAAATACAAACTAAACTATGACTAACTGTGTGGTGTCCCATTTTCCTGAGTTCTCTGATACTAGACACAGCACACCAGTCAAATTCTACAGAGCTGCCAATATGGTAAGGACCACAACCAAGGACCATAACACTCTTTTTAGTAAAATCAACATCATGCTCCTGAGAATTAAAGAATCAAAATAGTACTAATAGCACAGTCCTTTTTTTTTTTCTATTTTAATTAAAAAAAACACTAAGATAGTTAACCAAATCAAAATTGCTACTTATGTTTCATAATATAAAAAATATTGATCCTATTAATGAAAAATAAATTCATTATAAAAATGATCATTAGAAAAGTTAATAAGATAAATGAGACTAAAGTTAGCAAATGTAAGAAGACATTGTTTTAGGATTTGATTTTTCAAGACTAAATCTGGTATGCCTAAAACATTATTAAATACAATAATAATACTAACTGCGGAAAAAATAAAGAACAATTTAACAACTTACCATTCCATTGTAGGTGACATATAAATAGTTAGTCCTAGCAGGGTATTCTGCAGCCATTGTGTCAATCTGTACATTAAAGCATATTTACTTTTAAAAATGTCTCTAATTTATAATTTTCATATTTCAGTAGAAGACAAGATATTTGACAGTCACATGGGCAACTCATAAAATTATTAAAAATTATGTTTAAAACAATTTTAAAATTCACCTAACCTGCTTGACCCAGGGCATGATAGTCCAATAGTATCTCATTTTACGGATTTCTGCTTCTGAAAGACCCCAGGCTTTTCCAATCTGAACATCAGAAAACCCATTTTCTTTGGCTATTTTTAGCAAGTCTTTGTGTTTATCACTGTAAACATTAAAAAGAGGCAAAATGTATTCATTACATTCATCAATAACAAATTTTTTATTCTTGTTTAACTAATTCAAAATGCATAAATAAATGTACTGGTATCTTATCTGTAAATGCAATAGAAATTTTACCTTTGAGCCTTTTCCAGCAAATGTTTTATTTCATGGATGTGTTTCAGTTTATGGAGAAACCATTTGTCTATTTTAGTCAAGTTATGAATGGTATCCACAGAATAGCCTGAGTCAAAGGCCTAAAAGAAATAGTTCAGATCAATGTTTGAACCATTTCACTGTGTGTGTTTTAACTACATTATATGTCACAAAATATACATTATTTGTACTAAGAAAGCAAAAAAAAACAAAACCTAATACTATGCATATTGCATAGTATTATTCTATCAATTGAAATGGATTAGCTTACATTTTTTTTTAAACCAGAGGTTGTTTAAAAGAAAGATAAAAATTGCCATGTCCTTTCTGGATTGAGATATTTAACAAATCATTGAGCTTTTAGCCTAAATATTATGTACCATATGTAAAATTAGTTTCTTGTTCTTAAATACATTTCTGAAAATAAATTAGTTTTATTTATTACCTTTGCTATTGTATGCATTCTGACATTGTTAGGTACTCTCAGGTTGTCATCTATATTAAAACTGTCAGGATAAGGTTTGCCTGCTGGAAGATTGGTTGTAAACCCAGTCACTGAAGGGTGTGTCATTCTCAGAGCTTTCTGGAGACTTTCTTCAAATGTTCTTCCTATGGCCATCACCTTCAAGTATTGTGTTATAATTAAATATGGTAATACTTAAGAATATTTTACTAAAAAAAATATAACTTGGCCTGCAATAATAATTTTATGTTTTAAGGCAGCGGTTCTCAACCTTTTTAGCTCGGTGACCCCTTTTTACAATTCCTCACTTATTGGCGACCCTCAACATTAAATTATTTTAGTTTATAAGTATGATGTTACAAGATTATAATTAGAGGCCTAATGTAAATATCTGATTTCCATTGCCAAAGCTTAATGTTTAATCACGGTACAGTATGTAAATATATACTTAAAATATATATTTCTCCTTATTACCGAATTACAAATAAATGAAATAATTTCTTGTTGACGTGCATCTATTTACGTTAGTATTTCCTATTCACATTCCACACACGTGACAATTTTCTGTATTTCAATAGAATAACTAACAGGCTGTTTCAAGAAATAAATATATTATTGCAAATGGAAGAATTGAGACAAAGCGGAACATGGCTGCAAGCACTTGATCCAGAATTGTGAATGCCTATTTATTTTGACTGTTAAACTATTTATGTCTCCTAAAAATCTTTAACTTTGACTTTCATTGCATTTAGCAAGTGCTAATGAGATGAGTAGATTTGAAAAGTAAGGGGGGAGAGGGGAAATGTCTGCACACATGCGCAAATGTTCTTTCACAAAAATTATCGTTTCATCTGTTTGCCAGGTTCATGGTAATTTCTCTCATAGAGAGCAGATGAAAGTTAGAAGAATGTAAATATTAGTTTCTGAACTAATTTGTAACTAATGACATACTGGGGTTTTCAATTCCTGCATAACTTAATCCTGGTGTCCAAGAGCTGCAGGGAGACAACTGGTGTCACTTAAACTGAATGGGGGAGCTATGAGGAACTACTAAAAACAATAGTTTCCTAGCAAGGCACTACGGGAAGTCCATGCTTTTCTCCCCTGCTACCTTTGGAGTTCATTCAATGTTCATGTTGTCCATGGTGTTACGGATGTCTAAACAGAGTTTACGTATTAATTCTAAATTTTGGATGCCTTATTCAACCTTTTTTAAAACCTACATTTTTTAGTATATATATTACAGCTTTAGCACATTTATATATTATAATAACACTTTCCATTAGTCAAAGAAGGCCTAAATACTTCATTAACATATAAATTATGATGAATAACACTGACTTTTAAATTAACAGATAATAGATAGTTTAGAAGCAAACTTATACAATGTATATCTGCTGCACAATCAAAATGTTCTAAATTAATTCTGATTCAGTTGTCTGCAATATCTATCCTTGAATAACAATAAAGTTAGTAAATTTCAATGGAAAAAACTTATGTGACAAGTTTTACATGTTAGAATGGAAAAAAAAATCCATATTTTCGATGGACATAAGCGACCCCTGACAAATAGTCAATCGACCCCCTTGGGGGTCGCAACCCACAGGTTGAGAACCCCTGTTTTAAGGTAAATTGCCTGAAACAGCTACAAGTCAGCTTGTAGAACAAGCTCAAATATTAAATTCTATCACTATATAAATATAAAGGATTCAGATATGATCATTACATCATAGTTCACATGAAAAACAGTATTAGATGAATATGGCCATTAATTCTCACTCACCTCCCCCACACTTTTCATTGAACTGCCTATTGTTGAGCTCATGTTATGAAATCTGTCCAGATCCCATCGAGGTATCTTTGTAACAATGTAGTCAAGACTAGGCTCAAAGCAGGCACTAGTCATCTGTGTGGTAGAGTTAACCAGTCCAGGAAGATCCATTCCCAGGGATAGTTTGGCTGCTACAAATGCTAATGGATAGCTGGTAAGATTGACAAATTAACAATTAATCAATTTAGATATAATCCATTTTTTAAATAAGAATTCACAATTTACATTAAACATTACATTGGGTCAGTTACAGTTTCTATAATATCAAAGTCATTTCATATACTATATTGAACAACTAAGCTTATTAACACTATTAACCTATAGTTAAGTTCTTACTTCACCTTTTCTATGTATTTACACAATTTAAATTTTAATTTGTAGTTTAAAAAAATTAAATATTTTTACTTTAATTTTGTATCAAATTTCAATTACCCAGTTGCTTTAGATGCCAATGCTGAGCTCCTGGACAAACGTGCATTTATCTCTATGATGCAATATTCCA
Organism: Biomphalaria pfeifferi; assembly: GCA_030265305.1. NCBI lineage: Eukaryota > Metazoa > Mollusca > Gastropoda > Planorbidae > Biomphalaria > Biomphalaria pfeifferi. Next base: position 3,317,716 of record JASAOG010000008.1, on the reverse strand, counting down.
AGGACTCAGGATGCAGTGCATACTGAATGTTACACTCACCAACTATTCCAAAATGTCTAACAACCTGTCAGAATATTTCATTACAAGATAATATAAAGTTGTCATTTTTTAAATTCAAAATTACTACAGAGTTCAATTTATTTTTTAAGCTTTCAATAGAGCAAGAAAACTAGCTATAAAAGAAGAACTTTCAACTTATAGAATTAAAACATTTTCAAACACTCTAGGATGAGAGCTAACCTTTAGAGCTGTTTCTCGTAGCATATGATATTCAGTATTGGACAAAGTTTGACTTGGTGCAACAACAATGGAGTCACCTACATTTATGGACAATATTGTAAATAGATCATTAATTATAGGAGAAAGGTACAGAGTTAAATACATTTTCAGATGGTCAATCAAAAACTTAAGTCAGGGTCAGCCTTACGAATTGCAGGACCCAATTTAATGGATGCTTGCAAGGCCAATTTTCTAAATTTTTTTTACAATAACAACTATTACTATTAATTAGATCATTATACCAACATTTTTTATATGATATGCATAGGAAGCAACTCAAACACAATAGGCGCCAGTGGATTAATTTAAGTTACATCAATCATATGATAGGCCTACACTAAATATTTAACCCTTTAAGTCCTTTATCTTTAAAAGCCTGTGACAAGAGCCATGACTCTTGATATGCTAAATGTAAATTGTAGAGCCATTGCCTAATGCGAGGCCCAAATGGAACAATCAGTCAAATCAGCCCAAGGCCAGCCCTGGTGAATATACAATTTGATACAAAATTAAATGGACCCCTAAATGCACAACTGAACTAACAATTAGAAAAAAAAAAATTTGGAGCCATTTTCTATAAAAGAACTAGTACAATAATTCTTAAGCCCATCTTTGATTGCTGAGATGAGAATTCATTTAAAAAATTGAAAGTTGGAAATGTCAATGAAACAATTGTAATTTTATTCTAAGGCAAGTTTCTTTGAAGATACTGTAATAACTTAAGTGAGGCAACTCAACGAGACATAGACGTTTATTTACACGGAGACATGACAAACACAAAGGAGCATCTGCCTTGAGCACAGCAACTCCATATTGGCTCTTCCTTGGGCGGAAATCGTTTTCTCTCATGTCAACATCCGACTTGTTTAGTCACTGATAGTGTGCACCTTCTTTCTGCACTATCTTGGATGACGGTGCGCATGGCAAAGTCATAACATTGCCCCCCGTCTTAGCACTTTTCATCCTGAAAAGAAACACTGCAGCTGAGGTTTGACAGTTCAGGTGGAGGTTGATCAGTGGGAGCCACAGGCAACAGGAAGCGTGTTCCCCACGAAGCCATCCGCATTGTTTTCCTCCAGTGCCGCTTTCTCTTTCTCCAGTTGACCAGGCTGTTGTTGCGACGATGACGTGGTCGTTTGACACACAAAGAGATATTGTCGAGCACTGTTTTCTTCAGCACAGCCGTTGATCGGACACACTGTCTCATCAGACCTTCCCGACAGACGCCTCTCAAGGGAGCTGCATGTTCACATGCAGCCACGTTGCAAACAAAGTCCAGTGCACCGCAGTCATCCTCAGATAACAGTCTCACGTCCAAAAGATAAGTCTCTTCAGGCTCAAGTGGAAAATGTCTTCCTTTTGACAGCTCAGATTTAGAGTGGTTTGATTGACATTCATCTATGCCAATGTCGATGATGATGGTAGAAGTACATGTGCCTTGTTGGTGGTTTTCTTGGCATCTAGCTTCTATGTGTGATGCGCCGCACATACAGTTCATGCTAAGCTTCTGGATGCAGTTGTCAAGCTTTGAATTTCCCTCGTGAGCACCGGCAGATAGGCAGAGGTCTTTAAGGTCCATAGCACAGGTTTGAATGCAGACCCAAGGTTGTCTTGATCTGTCCAGCTCATTAAGGTACTGGTAACAGGTACAACAGGAACAAACCCTTCAGGCACATAACAGTCTTCAGTTGCTTCATTTGTCTCTTTCCCTTCGATTTGATACATCTCGTTGAGATCATCACAGCAATTATTGTCACGTTTCTCGTCTTGAAAGTCACAACCACAAGACTTGCCCACAACACAGACAGCACTCCAATCCCCAGCGTCTCTGTCACCACTGTTTGTGCAGCCACAGTCTTGACCACGCAACTTCTTTACCAACGAGTCTACAGGCAACTGCTCCTTTACCAATGAGTCTACTCCTTCTTTGTTCCTTGTTCCCCATATTGTTAATTTTTTCACACAATGCATCAATCTCCGGTTCAATTTCAAATAGGTAGGTCTCCGGATCTTCGTCTTCATTAATTAGGGCTTGCCGGAGACGAGCTGTAAGCGCCTCCTTGCTACCACCAAGCTTCAGGCATCTGTAACAAAGTTCCTGCCTTAGCTCTTTAACTAAGAGTTGGTCTAGTTGTTTCAAAGATGCCATTGTGCTAGAATCCTACCTCCTCTCGTTGAGTCGCCTATAATCCCACTTCTGACATCAATTGTAATAACTTAAGGGAGGCAACTCAACGAGACATAGACGTTTATTTACACGGAGACATGACAAACACAAAGGGGCATCTGCCTTGAGCACAGCATCTCCATATTGGCTCTCTCCTTGGGCGGAAATCGTTTTCTCTCATGTCAATATCCGACTTGTTTAATCACTGATAGTGCGCACCTTCTTTCTTCTGCACTATCTTGGATGGCGGTGCGCATGGCAAAGTCATAACAATACTAAACAGTAGTTATAAGCCCTGTCATGATGTGCAATGTTGTTACTTATGTAATTGCAGTAAAAGTAAAGTTATGAAGTGGTAAGGAAAATATGAAGCAATAAAGAGAACCATTTAAATGTATTTGTGTCATACAACAGAGTTAATTTTAGCACTAAAAAATTGTAGTTTACAAGAAATGATCATGGTATAATTTGTCTACTTCATAATGTTTTAGAGTTACCTGTGTGGATTCCAAGAGGGTCAAGATTTTCCATATTGCAAACAGTAACACAATTGTTATAGGCATCTCTTACAACTTCATATTCCACCTCCTTCCATCCTAATAGAGATTGTTCGACCAAGATTTGGCTTGTTATAGCAAAGGCCTTAAATGAATATAAAACATTTGGCTTGTTACTCCTAAAGCCTATATAGATAAAAGGATGCTATTAATTTTATTTGAAAAAATACTTTAGCCAAGCACTAGTATTATTCCAATTCTTTTCTTGTCAAAAATTTTGATAGCTTAAATAATGTGCTGCATTTGTTTAATCTAGTGATTTCAGTTCAATTCTTACTTTGTCTGCAATGAAATGAAGTTCTTGTTCATTTCTGGCCACTCCAGATCCAAGTCCACCAAGAGCAAATGCTGCCCTGACCATCACAGGATAGCCAATATTTTCAGCAGCTTTTACAGCATCTTGGGTGTTGCTGACAGCAATGCTTGGTGCAAGTTTCTCTCCTATTTCCTGAAGAAAAAAACAACACTGTTTGTGCAATAATTTTGTACATGTTAATACAATATAGAATGTGTTTAAATATTTAAGCTTAACAAAATGTGTATTAATGTGAAATTATTAGATACCAAAGTTATGACACTAGCATTATGTCACTTACCGAGGTATTGATGTGAAGTTACTTTCTTCACAATCTTTTACTTATAGGAATCAAAATGTTTTATTTTATAATTTTAAAAATATTGTCTGTTATATGCTAAAGCCCATATCTTATACAGAGGGGCCTAAGAGACGATGGCAAGAATGTTTCAAACACTTGTCCATTATGTCAACAAACCAAAGCTGATAAGGCACTAAGGCACAACTAGCAATAAAGTTGATTGTATAGTATTTATTAGGGCCATTTTGCAATCAGTGTTTCAATGTTTCTTTTTAAATGTATAAGTTCATAAAATAATTAAATGTCATGAAAATGCTGTATTTAACCACTTTTTAAATATTTGTCAAGGTATTTTTTTCTCCATCATGCTGATAAAATCTAGACAAAAGATAAATACCAAGATTCATTTCGCTGCTGGAAAGTAAAAAAAAAAAAAATTAAAAGAGATTTAAATTCATTGACTGTAGGACTCTAAAGTCTCAACTAATTGTAAGACAAATAATATTTCTACCTTCAGTTTGTCAGCAAATATCTGTCTGTCTTCTGTTGCTTCCACACTTGAAATAGGTGTTCCTAAAACCTTTATGTTGTACTGCTTAAATATTCCTTGTTTATCTAACTCAAGACCTGACAATGACAGTAAAAGAGTCAAACTTCATTTGTTGATCTAATATTGAGTGGCTTGTATTGTATTGTAAGTAGTACTTTGATTAATCTGAATTTATTATGTTTTACTTTTATCCCTTTATTTTATATATATTATTTTAACATGTAAAATCTGTTTTATGCTTTAAGTTTTAAAAACATGAAATTAAAATATGTTGTTAACAGCATGTTATATTTTCTCTAATGCTATAGATTTTACATTTTAAAGCAATTTGTCTTCCTACAGATGTACATACCACAATTTAATGCAATTTGTCCTCCCATTGACAAAAGTATACCATCAGGTCTCTCTTTCTCAATGACTTGTTTGATAAACTCTGGGCTAATGGGAAGAAAGTACACAGTATCTGCTTGTTTTTCCCCTTCAGCATTGGTTTGAACAGAAGCAATGTTGGGATTCATCAGCACCACTTGGATATTCTCTTCCTGAAATCAAAAGAAACATTATCATCTATAACATTACCAATGTTATTACCAATTGAATATCATATATTTAATATTCCATTGAGCCAAGGCTATTACCTTCAGTGCTTTGATTGCTTGAGAGCCACTGTAATCAAATTCTCCAGCTTGACCGATGGATAATCCACCACTTCCTAGAACCAACACTTTAGAAACCTAATTTTGTTTATTGAAAATATTGGAGTCTTTTATTAAACAAGAAAAATAAAGTGTCTTTATTTTCATGTATAATATTTATTGTATTTTAATTACAACTGAAATCTGTAACCATAAATTTAGAAAGATTTATTAAAATATACAGCTTTTTTTTTATTTTACTGAGATATGTTTGAAAGAATCTAAGACATTTTTCTAATTTAATTTTTAATTTTTATCTACAAATATAAATAAGCATGAACTAGTGAATGTTGACGAAGACTTAAGACAAGTAAATGTTGAAATAGACAATGACTAAAGTATTTTGACATAGACAAAGATTAACTTACATCCACCATTTTGTATTCTGGTTTTTTAGATGTAATGATTTGACTTAAACATTGTTTCTTCTGCTTGATCAGATCCATGAAGTAGTCAAATAGAAACTGAAAGGTAGAAAAATAAAAGAGCTTGTCATATAATAGGAACTTGTAATAATACTTGCATTCTCTAATATATATAATAACTATGAAAATTTTAGAAATAAATATTACAAACTTAATTTAGTATTGTGATGTCAATTTAAATTCAAAATTTAAAAAATATATTTTTCAAAATTGGTGCTTAAAGATTGTATTGACTTATTAAAGTTTTTCTTATTCTTTTACTTGTGTATCAGTAGGTCCACCCCAAGCCTCAGGATGAAACTGTGCTGTAAATATTGGCTTAGACTTGTGCATGATTCCCTGGTATTCAAAAGTACACATGAACTAGTTTTAATACAATGAATGTAATTTAAATTAAAACATTATTAGCCTCTTAAAGTTTATGTTATAACAAAATACAGTTTAGTGTTCAAATTAAAGTGATGCTTAAAATATCATTGGAACAAACCTCATTAGATTTGTCATTAGCATTAATAAATAGAACCTCCCAGTCTGGAGGTAATGTTTTGTTATCTACTGCATAGCCATGATTCTGTGAGGTAATGAAAGCTTCACCACTGATCAAATTAACAACTGGTTGGTTGTGACCTCTGTAAGGTTACCATACAGAAATATATTTAATTTTATCATTATAGTTTCAATACATGTTACATATATATAAACATAAACTGTCTGTAAGCTCATTACAGACTTAACAGTGTTGTATACACTCTGGCATGTAGGGCTAGGATGTAATAATCTTGAACTCTGAAGAAGGATCCAAAACATGTGAAACAAACAAGCAGTGTTTAGATCAGAAGATGTAAAACTTGTTTGTAAAATGTTTTACATGCTTGGGATGTTCCTTCAGAGTTGAAGATAGTTTACTTCCTAGTCCAAACCTCCCGCAGGACGACAGAGGATGGGAGCAGGCAGGGTTTGAACCCGGGACCATCGATAAATTCAGCACGCAAACCGCACGACCAGGCAGCCATCCAAACTTATCTGTTTCAGTGACTTTGGATTTCTTAGGATTTCATATTGAATAGCACAGAAACCAACATCCCTTACTAGTCCTAACCAATAACTTCCTAATCAATGTTTGGTATCGTCTCACTCATTACTTTGGTTTCAAATTTCAATACTTCCCCACATGCTATTGTAAAAAGAAATTTCTAAATAAACATATATATATATATATATATATATATATATACCTGTTTCCAAGTGGAAGTTTGTAGCTATTTGCACCAGCAGCCAATGCTGTCAACTGATTTCCCATACAGATGCCAAACACAGGTTCCTGTCTATTTTCAATGACCTTTAGTTTTAAAGAAATTTTTTTTTTTACTGTTTGGGGTTTCAATCAAATAAATATTACCAATCTGTTTTATGTCATGGGTCTTCAACATATTTACAATCTAAATGAGTTTACATTTTATTTTTTTTAATTATCCTAAAATTCTGATACATCAATCCTAGTTATCACTCTGCATATCTTAAAATTACTTTCTAAGTAGTTTCTTAGCACCATTGAATAGCTTGTATAATGTTGTTAGCATGAGCCTACCTTTCTAAGATGTGTAATTGTTTCTTTAGCCAATGATGGATCTCCAGGTCCATTGGATATAAATAAGCCATCATAATAGTCTTCAGAAAAGTCATAATCCCAAGGCACAACCTTGACCTCTGCTCCTCGCTAAATTAAAAATATAAATGAATAGGCTATAAAAATAATTAGACTCCATGTTTGCTTTTTTATTTATTCACAAAAATGATGTTTTTAGCATTCTACATTAAACTTTAAAAAAAAAATTTTTTATTTGTCTAAATTTCAGGCATATTATCAAGTATAAATGTCTGTATACAAAAAAATTATGCTGATAAAAACTTTTGTATCAAAATGGTGTAAAAACTAAAATCACTAAGATACCTGGAGAAAAGTGTGATTTTACTTAATTAAACAAAAAGCAATTTAAAATTACTCTTTAAAAAAAATAGACTTATACACTTGCTTAAAATTATTTTTTTTACAATCTATGCATATCCATGTGTTAAATAGTCAAACATGTTAATGAGTCCTTGGCTATCCTGGATGATTCAGGTAACAACATTTCTTGCATTAATGGCACTTGGAAAGAATAAGACTTAGTCTTACATATGGGATAAATATTTTGTCTATTAGCATGGACCTTTGAAATAGTATACAAAACTATTCATTTTGTTACTTTAGACAAGCTGCTAAGAACAGCTGCTGACCGAAAAAATGCGAGGGTTTAGGTTACGCAGTACCCTTACGACAAAAGTTAAGAGACAGATGAGAAGATTAGACAAGCTAAATAAAGTATTTCAATATTGTTGAGATTTACTAAATTATTATAAGGAAATGTTGCATTCTAGAGTTTCATTAAAATGAGAATAATTTGATCATGTTAAAGTGACTTAGTTAAAAAAATATTTTCAAATTATCATATTTGTTGTTTTTTTCAGTTAAACATTTATGCTTTTACAAAATTATAACCATCATAGTGTTTAAAATATTAGAACCAACTAAAACTATGAAATAGATATACTAATTCCACTACATATATTTCTGTAGTAGCCCCATAAATAATGCAATAACCCAAAATGAAGAATGGAAGATCACAAATTCTACATGTTAAGCATTTTAACATTAATGAGCAATAACAATAATTTAGATTAGTCCAAGGAATAAAGGAGATAAAGCTTACCATAAGTAAATGCCGTATCATATTCTGTTTTATGCCACAGTCTACAGCAACAACTTTTATTGGATTGCCTTGTCCATAGTATTGTATTTCCTGTTAAATAGTTGAAAGGGTCAGTAGTAAAAACAGAATTTTAAAAAGAAATAATAATAACCACAGAAATAATATTGCATAAGTTTCAACATATTTTTTTTTAACAAAAATGAGAGATAATTATGTAGAATAATAATGCAGCTAATTTAAGAAGAAGAGTCTAGTTTGCTCAGTGGTCTCATTTAGTAAATTATTAAATAGTAAATGTTAAAATGTGAGGATGGTGTTTTGTGGTTTACTGACAGAAGAATAATAACGAGAATTATGCTTGGTAAAAAAAAACACTATTTTTAATGCTTTCAGCATTTCTACACTGGACCAATCATAGCAAACTGGACATAGGTCACCAGTAATAAATGAAAAACTAATTCTCTACATACTTTAGATAGTAAGTTTCTCTGACTATATATTTTTGAGTCTAATTGTAATTTTTAGAGCTTGTACAAAATATTTTTAGGAAAAAAACAACATATTTTATTACCTGGCAAGATACTTCCTTGATAAGATTTCTCAAATTTGGGTCCTCAAATTCTATAGGATCATTCTCAAACTCAATCTTCCCTAGCACTGTACCTTGATCTCTTACAATTTTAGTAATCATGCGCGTATCAATCCCATACAGTGCTGGAATGTTGTCTTCTTGTAACCAGGTTGAAAGACTTTTCACTGAGTTCCAGTGACTTGGCTGATGGCAGTAGTCTTGTACTATCAGTCCAGCTACCTGTTAGGTCAAAACTTACTTTAATTAACTTGAATATGAAGTCATTGTTTGCATTTAACTTAAAATATTGACTTTAATTGATATTTGTCTTTACTGTATTTAGGTAGTTAAGACTAAAGCTATTAGAAAAATTATTTTCATATTTTTATTGTAATATGTTGAAGGTTTGGCAGCCCAATCACAATATAGGTTCTAATTTTTTTTTAAGAATAATTCAAGATGATTTGTAATTAACAAGAAATAATGACAATAAATGGGTCTGTGCCAAAAGAATGGAACATAATCTAGTAGGATGAAGACACACTATACAAAATCACTAAATAATAACTTTCTTAAGTAAAAACTATTAACCTGAATTTTGTCTGACTCTACATTTTTTAGTAAGCCATATTCATCTTTTGCTTTAGTATCTGGAACACCATAGCTGCCAATAATTGGATATGTCAACGTCAAAATCTGACCTCTATAGCTTGGATCAGTCAAAGCCTCTGGATACCTGAAATAAGTTTATTTGTTTATTAACTAACAATTTTATTTGCTTATAAATTAACATTTATTTTTGTTTATTAACTATGTAATACTGTTATCTTCCCTATTTTTTAAAATCGATTTAAAGACATTAACAAAGAATATTTAAAGTCAGATATTCACCCAACCAATCCAGTGTTGAAGACAATTTCTCCAGATGCAGAAACTGGAGTACCAAAAGAAATTCCAGACAATCGTTTTCCATTTTTCAATACCAGATTTGCTTTTCTAGGCTTTAAAAATAAACAAAGTCAATGTAAATCTAGATCTTATTCTAGAATATGGAGAATATTTAAAGTTATTAAATCTTAGGTAGAGTCTAGATTAAGGTCTGTACACAATTTTAATTTTAATAGATTAGATATCTATATCTAGTTACTAGGCAATCTAGAACCTAGAATTCATACTAGATTGGATCTGGATCTAGATTTAAATCTAGATAATCAATGATAATAGATATCATCTAGTAGATCTAGAGATGCTAGAATCCATGGATGTAGCTGGATGGGGGGGGGGGGGGGGGGGGAGAGAGAATTTAGTGACTTTTTTTTTGCTTTATTTTTGTTTTGGAGGGCAGGTTTTAATTTAAAACCAATACTTGCTCCAGCGTTGCTGAGGGGGGGGGGGGGGGGGGGGTTAAGGTTAAAAATCCAATCTTCAATTAAAAAAAAACTAAAGCAAACTACTGTCAACGAATTCTATAAGCGTATAAGTTAACCCCCCCCCCTTTTCAAAGGGTTTTGAGTATAAAATCCCCTGGAAGTGTAGCCATGGGGGGAGAGGTTGAGTTTAAAACACTCTGCCAATAAAGGCCTAAAGTCTTTAAATTCCATAAATGTAGCCAAAGAGGTTTTGAGGTTAATCCAATAAAAAGAAAAGCAAAGCTAAAGTCACTAAACTACATAAGAGCCCAACCACCAAGCATTATTTCCAGTATTTGAAACTAAAAAAAAAAGTATATTTTGAGGTGTCTACAGTGCAATATATGGATAGCAGTCACCAAATTCCATAATCGTAGCCAAGGGGGTCAGAAATTTGAATACCCTTTTAATAAAAAAAGCAAAGATACAGCCACTATTCCATGAGCGTAGCAAAGTGAGGTTTGAGGTTTAAAAACCCCTCCAATAAAAAAAAAACTAAGGAAAACTAAACTACTAAAGTCAACGAATTCCATGAGCAAAGCAAAGGGCAGGGGGATTTTGAGGTTAAAAGAAAAGCAAAGCTACAATCACAATTCTATGAGCATAGCCAAAAGGGGTTTAGTGGTTAAACTCTCCCCTCCAATTAAAAAACTAAAGCAAAACTATGGTTACCAATTCCTACAAGTCTCTGGGCTCATTTAAAAAGTGGGGCGAAGAAAAAATTCAAAACCTTCACCACCACCACCTCACACACACACACACACTCAACAAAAAAAAATCCTGGCAAAACCAATGCTACAATCTATAATATAATATATATTACTAGATCTATATACATTATTTATATTGATCTAGATATTTACTAGACTATTTAGCTTGTCTTAACTTACTCTAGATTTAAATTACCTTTAAAATGGAGGATGCGTTGCTTTTATTCCGCTTGGCAAATATTAAGTCTGTAGACCGAGATATGTGAGTTTTTTTCAATGCACATGTTGTTAAAACAGAACTCTTTAATCTCGAGGATTTGAAAGCTTGTAATATTGTCATTATTGTTTAGTGCTGAAAAGATTATTAAAAAAAAATCCTTGAAAAAAAAAAAAAGTCTAGACTACATCGCTCTTTCTCCCTAAATCTAGATCTAGATAGATTCGAGCTACTTGTTTCCATTTCGTTAGATGCATTATCACAGATTAGTATTGTTCTCCCCTTAATATAATTATTACTATGTTAAACTTTGTGTAGTCACTCTGCGGTTGACTGATAACTTTTTAGGGGGTTAGGTAGGTGTTGATATTTTTATGGACACTTTCTTGGTTTCTTTATTTTTTAAAAAGAAAGGTTTTACTTATTGTAAAGTTTATGTAGTTTGATATTAAACCAGCTATTTATTTGTTATAATTATTTGTTATAATTAGGCCTCCACTAGAATATAAAATTAAATTAAACATATAAGTTACAAACATCGTTGTCAAAGTGTTTTTCAAAGATTATTAACACTATATTTTAGCCCTACATTGAGAGTGAAACTAGCTAGGTCTTCATATTCAAATAAACATTTAAAAAACAACACTAATAACAAATTAAAGGCCTGGTCATAAAACGTATTTTATTATTTGTTCGTAGGCCATTTACAAATAAAATAATTTAAACTCACCCGTGTACCTAAATGCCTGCTATCACGAACAGTAATTTAAATTTATTTTGGATTTTAGATGTGTTTTTTTCTTTTCAAATCTTTGTATTTTATCATGACATTTTTTTCTAGCTCAATACTCATTCTTAAAGTGCTATCATACAGTGATAAGAAAACCTGGAGGATAAAATCCTTGGTTATCAATTGTTAAGAAGTGACCTTTATGAGCTTCTAACGTTATCTAGTTGTAACATGCGATGTATTTCAATGGTGGGTTAACTCGGGTCACGAGGCCCAGGAAATCAACGAAATTGTGATATTCCTTTATGACCTGCTGAGAAAGAAGCCTAAATTTACGTTAAAAAAAAAGGTGGGGTGCAATAATAATGCAGTAAATTAACAAGTATATAAATAGAAATAAATTAAGTTTACGTTAGATATAGATAATATGCCAATATGATTTCTTGTTCTACTCGAGTCAACGCGTACGTATAGTTTACTTTCTGGTCAATTTAACATCCTTGACCTTATTCATTCGATTTAATTATTGTATAGCTAGGCAGTTTTGTGTAACCTGTCTGCGTCTCAGTTTCCGTAAAGAATGATAACTTGTGTTGGCCTAACCCGACTGAGTGCTTTTCCACATGCGCATCCGTCAACAAAGTCAGGGATTGAACATTTAACTTCATCGTCAAGCTTCATGCGTCACAAATGTAGAGCTTTAGTCCTGATAGAGATAGGCCTTCAGTAACTCGCGTGGTTAATAGAGATTTTGAAAGACAAAGGTTCTGTCACAGCGGAAGCAATAGAAACCGTCATTACTTTTACAAAGCTTATATTAACTCACTCTGTCTGTCTGGTAAAAAGTTTGTACCCGTTTTGTCTCCCACAACCAATCTCGGATCAAGCTGAAATTTTGCACAATTATTTCTTTTACCTGACAAAACAAGAATCAATTTTTTAAAATAGTAATCTATTAGTTAATTAACTATGGGTAATTAATTCTTTTGTTTCTTATTTCAAACAAGGGAAATAAATTGTACTTGACTAAAGTGATCGTGTAAGCTGAATTACTTGCCTTTAAAAGTCGTCGTCCGACAAAACACAGCATGAAAAATAGGAGGAGACTATAGAAACAATAGATAACTTTACAATCTTCCATGTTCATAGGCTCTCCACTAGCAGAGTGGTTACTGTGTTGGCTTGAGAAGCCCGAGAAGGCTTGAGCCATAAATTCGAATTCAGGTCGTTCCTCCCTTTTTATGGTTATAAATGTTTTTTTATTGTTAGTCTAGATCAATTATAAATTTAATTACCTGACTGATACAAACTAATTGATACAAGTACGCTTGAGCTTTGTTTTGTTTTTTTTTTTAAGTTTTTTCTTGTTCTGATTTCCTCCAACAGACATACTGGGATGACCTTTTTGTAGACTTGCTGAGATTACAATTTAATTGACATTTTGACATAGAGAAAAATGATGTTATTGTGAATATTTCTTTTTAATTAACAGTAATTGTTCGTATTTTGTATTTAAGTTATTACATTGAACGCGATAAGAAAGTGATGAGGTCTTTAGTAGGCCAATTACATGAGTGGGTTGTTTGAGATTGCGGGGTACAAGTCACGGAGTCGAATATCAAGTGGATAACTGCCTGGTCGTATGGCAAGTGCTCTGAAATGTTTCCAGGTTCGAACCGTACTCTCCACCATACCCGCGGTCCTGTGGGACATATGGACTTGGACGCAACAATCTTCAAATGTAAAGAAATACCCGAAGCACGTAAAGCAACAACAAAGCCCTGGAGGTCTGAGTACTTCACTTTATCAAGCATTTGGCCTACATTATACATAGAGTAGCAAGTCATAGGAGCTGAATACTTGAGTCAAATCTTTATAAGCCAAACGTCTAAATTGATGTTTTAAATTCTTCATTAATGTGATTTCTAGTTTTAGTTGTTGTTTTTTCCCCATGTGTCCTCCTTTGATGCCTTTAGTCCATGAAATAATTCAGTGAACATCCTTGTAGACGAATGTAGAAGTTAATTTCTATTTGGTTCTTTCCGAGAAATGTTTATCTTAGTCTATGATGTATATATTAGAGCATATGATGGAACACTATAGAGCACCCCTCAAATAGCCCTAAGGTAAACTTAATGCCAAGAATTTGACACTAACATTAGGACTACTAATGTGTATAAAGGCATGTATACACGGATATTTTTAATTGGGAGCTAAATTTTAAGCTGCACTTAACACTTCACATATTTTTCAGTGCAAAGATACTTAATGTTTGCTAAATTCGTAGAGTGGTGGAGTAGCTTGGGGGGGGGGGGGGAGCGTGGAACATCTGACGAGAGCGGGAGGCAAACAAAAAAAAAAGAGAAGCGGCGGAAGGAGGGAACATTTTTTTAAAAAAGTTAGTGTGTAACAGCGACTTTTAAACTTTCTTAATACTTCCTTATTACTATCATTGCGATCACGGATTTGTGTCTTTTCCTGACCTTGATTATTAGATAGGTGCAACAGTAACTTCTAGCATTTGAGAAACATTTATGTTTGCTAGATAAAAATCTAATACCCTTCTAGCTAAGCAGTGCCAATATTAGCATTAAAAGAATCTTCTCAAATATAACATGCTACATTTAATATGGTTGTTAGAATTCATCTATTGAAGGGGGGAAAAAAAACAAGACACGAGTAGTCTGTAACGGCTGTATTTCTATTTAGCCAAGAGCAGTAGCGGCCTTAAGGGGTGGCAAGTGGGGTAACCGCTCCAGGCACCGCGCTTGTGGGGGGCCCGCGATCGGAAATTTTATTGTCCCCAACTTCGAAAACCAAATCAGTTCTTAGAAACAAGGACTTGTTACTCAATATTTTCCCAGCATCTTTATGATACCAATTACCATTTAAACTCTTAACATACATTTTTGGTTTAAAAATTCCATTCAGTTGCGGTAAAGAAATCATCGTTTAACAGTTCACCTTGGCATCAATAAGAACACGTAGGTGGAAGCAACCAATCCAAATAGTTTATTTTGTATAGAACATCGACGATCAATCGGAATTTATTAGGAAAATGCGTAGTGATAAAGTTTGAACAACTCTTAGCATTATGAAAAAATTGTATATGAAAGAGTCGTTTATAACATTTGTAGTAACATAAATGCAACTTTTGAAAAATTTGTATTTTTGAAGTATAAACTGTATCACAGGACATCCCCAAACACTTTAAACACCTAGATAACCATTTCCCATTTCATTAATAGCTTTTACATGTTGTTCCTTTTAAAAACTCTAAATGTTCAGTAATTTTTAAAATTGTCATACAACACTGTCAAGTCGCATTACAGTATAAAAAGAATTGCTACGTATACATTAAATATACTGTTACTTTAGTCTGCAATGAAAAAAAAGGGTTGAGAGTGTATGAGAAGGATTCCTTATTCGGTACTGTAACCTAGCCTGTATTGAACCAGTTGATGTGCTTGTACAGCTTGTTCGGCCAATAAGCTTCCAGAAAGTTTGGCGATGTCATATTAAGTTGTTGTTTTTTTGGCCATATGCTACTGTGAATGGACATCGTAGGGCCGTGGGAAAACCCGTGTCACTATTTTTAAAAAAATGAGGGAGTATTTTTTTTTAAATTAATTTTTTTGAAAGCCCGTGGTAAAGCCCTTCCTCAAAAGTTGGGTCTACGAAAGTGTAAGGACCATTGTAGCTCTTATAGCACACTTTGTTCTTATAGAATGTCCAATTGCGCACTGCTAAGGCCGCCCCTGCCAAGAGGCTATCGTACTATCTTGAGATCATTTTGTGAAATGTACAAAATCAACTCATTGTTATAGAATCAAGAGCGTTTCATTACTGTCATTGTTCCATGACCATAGTAGTGTTTTATACTTTTAGTTTGCTTCAGTCTAAAGTTTGATGAGATACACGCCCTCCCAGGCTAAGACTTTTTTTTTCTCATCGCAGGATTTCTCGGACAGGAGACAAATAGATCTACCAGGAATTTAAAGATGTGTCTGGCGGAATTCTTTGAAGAATATCGCGCCAACGTTCCTTATAATATATCTATATTTAGACACAAACCTATATTTCAGTGTGGTGGGATGGCTTCAAGTTATAGAAACAAATACAAGTTTTAGTTAGAGATAATTACATGAACCAAATTGAATCTTCGACATCCATTTTCGTAAACCAGAAACAGACTCTCTGGATTCACTTTTAATTTAGAATAAATTAATAGAATTAATAGTGAAAACTAAAGTAGTCAAGTAATCCTTAAATCAAATCTAATTGTTATTTAAAAGTACATAGTTTGATTTCATTTATACGATTCGGAAGTTACTTCTGAAATAAAGATTAATATGTCTTAGCGAGTGTGGTGGAGCGGGGTCGGAGGCGGAACCCGGCGCAGTGACGTAGCATCCATGGCGCTAAGGGGTTCAATGAACCCGGGCCCACGACCATTAGGGGCCCACATCCGCTGGCGTTGCAAAAATGGCACGAAAGGGTTGCTTGCTCTTGGGTCAGTGACTCAATACCAGCTGGAGCCCACATGAGAACTTGGGGATGATATCTAAGTGAAAAAGCAATTACACTTTTGTAAAAAAAAACAACGATTAAAAAGCTACAACAAAACATACACGAAGCCTTAAATTAAATAAACACAAATATTTACATAAATTTGTAAGTTTTTCTTTGCTTTCAGGTGAACTTTCTACTACTTTCATCAAGTTTCTGGTAATGGGCAGAGTAAATAAAAGTTCTTTTCTTGCGATCTATGGGGCAGGGGATGCAAAGGTCATCTGTTTCTATGACTTATGGTTAACTAGGATGACATGTGGCCAGTACAACGACCAAACCCCTATTTCTTTTCCCCATCTAATGTCGGGTACACATTAGAGCTCGATGGACTCAGAGGCGTCCTAAAAAATCCCAGTTTTGAACAGGATTCGGGCCCGGGACCCTGCATTACCACCGCGCCTCCCATATTGTAATTGTGATTAATTATGCTTTAGTTGACAATTGTTTCCAGATAAATAATTAAATGTTAGCTCTTATATAGATCTACTTTCATGCTTATATTATGCTCAAAGCGCTATGGTCCAATCTCATTTGTGGACCAGTGGGGGTAGTGGGTATCTGGAAGAAGGTTTTCCGTGCTGCCTTTAGCACTCAATAAACACAACTCTGCGCGAGTCGGCTTTCGAACCTAGAACCTCCTTCATAGCCACGTTTTCCATTCTTTTTTTTTTTTCTGTATGCTGTTGTGGCACGATTAGGATTTTGGCGGGAAAAGTGATTTGTTTCATAAAAAGGGAAAGTTTTGACTAAGAAACATTGAGGGGACGAATTTAAAAAAAAATTCAGGATTTGGAAAGTAAACACATAAGACTTTTGGCAGTTCTAGGGTAAGGTCAGCTTTAGTAACTGAAGAGTTTTAGTGCAGTGTAGTACAGTGCGAGGGACATAGCGCACGTACGTCTGTGGTAAGAACAATCGTCGTAAGATCCTATATCTCCCGTGTTAAGTAAGATGTCTTGTCGTAAACTACTAAAATACATACGACAGTTATAGACAATAGACAGAAAGAAAAGAATCGCATGTAGGCTATCTGGCTATGTAATGTTTTCTTCAAAAAGTTTTCATATTCGATATTGTTGCCGGTATGCATTTTTAAAAGTCCTATTTAGAAGATAAACCAACGAATCTTACTTAAAATATTTTAAGCTTTAACTTTGTCATTTAATTAAATTATAACTACAATGAAGATACCCCCCATCCCACGCCATTTATAAGGACGTCGCGCCTTCCTTGTGAGGATGCCTCCCTTCCCCACCCCCCTTTTTTAAGTTTATGAAACGCTTTAGGTATGATAGTGGAACAGTCGCTGGAATAGAACTGCCCGCTACTAATGGATTTCGTGGAATATAATAAGGGTATTACTTTTGGCATTATGGCATCTATGAAAGTATTGTTAATATGTGAATATAGAAAATGCTTTAAAACAAAAATAATCTTTTTTTTTTTAATTAGCCCCACTCGTCACTCCAATGAATCATTCCTTGTTGAATGCCGCTTATTGGCTTGAAACGAAGTTAATTACATGCTAATGACATTTTGATGACATGTAGATCTAGACCTGGACAAATATTTAAGAATGTAAGTCTCTAGAAAACACTTGATTAAAATTTAACATTTTAAATAAAACATAACTTTTAATGAAAATAAATAGGCTAGAGCTTATGATCAAACAATTTAATTGAAACTCAACTCCAGCTAGTACTCCGGACTTCAACCTGTATTGCGTCATTGTTTGTTGTGAATGTTTTGTGAAAAAGTAGGATGTGCGTATGCTAATAAAAAAAAAAAGGATAGTCTTCTATGTCTACTTGTATAAGCACAAAAGTCTCTATTATTATTATTGTTATTATTAATTAATGTTTACAGTATTTTATTTATTTATCTGCGACAACAGAACACTTTCCTTCTCCTATTTAAAACATCAACTACGATGCTCTATATCTCTCTACATATATACGCTTAAGACATAGATCTAAATAGATCTATAAATTCTATACATATTTATCTACATCTATTTTTTTCCTAAAGATTTAAGCCATATAGACTATTAGATATATTAGATTTAGATCTAAATCTACACATATGTCAAAGCTTATCAATACTAACAATAACATCTAGAGCTAGGCCTAGATCTATATATTATCTCTATGTCTAGATCTATATCTACGACTACATCTTATTCTCTGTTGTTTGCTTGTTTTATACTCTAGATCTATTTCTATGTCAGTATTTAAAATGAGCTCTTACATGCACACTTCTATGCCCTCGAACCTCTTCACTACAAAGAGTCCATGAATATTAACCTATGAATTTGATAAATAAATGTCCAAATAAATATCCATTCATAGAATTCCTAAACACGCTGAACACTCCACATAGGAAAATGTAGTGTGTTACACGGATATTCAGGTACACGCGAGCCGACACGCTCATGCACATATACGCACATAAACACACACGGAGTAGTGTCATCAGATTGAACTGTTGACCTGAACTCACCGGTGTTCGTACAAAACAATCTACACCAGGCAGTAGCTCGACAGATGTCTAACAACAATGGGATGGTGAAGCGACCTCAAGAACGATCATTGATATCCTCGGGTGCCTACGTCTTGTCAGGCGGCCTACGCTCATTGAAAACTAACGGAGGCCGGTGAGATACTATGATCTGGACCTCCAACCTTTTGTCGCTGCTCTTCAATGTGAATGCAAAGCAGTATCTGTTGTAAATACTAAATCTTAGTAAGAGTCAGTATGATCCCATTCCCACTTTATATTTAAAATAAAATGACGAGAAAAATGGCAAGTTATCTACCGTTTGTGTTGCTCTAAACGATGGGCGGGCCAGGAAGGTCCAAAAGTTGTAAGTACATTTGTTTAGGAGGAGTGGTGCATTGCGCACATTGAGGATAGATAGATGATAGATACATACATTGATAAAATGACAGACAGATAGATAGCCTAGATAGATTAGATAGATAGATAGATAGACAGACATTACCAATGTGAATATGTGATGTTTTTGAAAATATGGTAAAAAAAAAATGTACATCCCATTAGTTCAACCTACACTTAGCAACTTAGAAAAGCACACCTATACAAATCAGGAGTTTTTAAAATAATAATAAATTGAAATGAAAACAAATATATATAATGTTTTGATTTTTCTTTAATCGCTATAGTTAGTAGAAAGTAGATACCGAAAATTGTACAGGACAGGATTAAAAAAACAAAATTAAAAAACAAATAATAATAGGCCTAATAATAATAATACAAGAGGTTAAAAAAAATTATTGAAAGGGACACAATTTAGCTCATTTTGGGGGGGGGGGGGGGGCTAATATATCTCATGATGCCCCTTGCGTTATTTTTTTTTCTCAAGGAAATAGGGTTAGGTTTTTCAACAATCTTGTGTACTGCTTCTGATCTTCTTGGTTAGACTTCAATTTTACATCTAAACCTTTAGGATTTAACTTTCTTCCATTATTCTGTACCAATATTGGTTTTGTTACAGAAAAAAAAACTTTTTATCAATAAACACTAGTAATCCTACACACCACCTTACAATATTACCTTAATGCACTGGCGGATCCAGGGGGGGGGGGGGGGGGGGAGCGGACCAATTTAAGTCAAGAAATCACACAATTTGCATACGCCTTTATTAGTTATGTTAATATACTAATTATTTATATTTCTACCTACTTTTAAATTATTTCGGCCCCCCCCCCCCTCTAGTATGTTGAGAGATTCGGGGAGGTGGCGATGGCATCAACCCCACTCCACACCACCATAAACTTTCGAGTGGGGGGCGGTCCAATTTATTTCTAGAAATCTCAGCTTGTAAACAGAATCATTTAAATATCTAAATAATTAAAACTTGTTATTGATATTTTAACCGATCTTTGTATTATGTCGTTTCCCTGTTAGCCGTTGGGGGGGGGGGGGGGCCAATATATCTACTGCCCTTCCCACCTAAACCCTTTGAGTGAGGGCGGGGCGGTCCTACTTTTATTTAGAAATGATAATTTGTGAACAAAATTAGTAGAATTACTATATATTATGTCGTTACACTTATGGTATTCTAACCGATTCCGTCAATCTCAAATTTTATCAATAGAAAATATAAAATGAAAAAGGGATGTACCTGGTGGGAGGAACGATACTTGAAATTGCCTTGCGCCCATCGAACAAACCAACACTTTTTCTTTTTGTATAATAGTTAAGAAATTACAGAATTATAAAAAATCACTATATAAGTTATATATGCAATAAATTAAATTCTTATATCGAGTCACCCCACCCCTATTATAAAAGGAGCGAGGATTAATCGTTTTCACTCTACAGCCCTTCCCCTTTCCAGACGAAAACATGACGTTTTAAGACAGAATAGTCAAATATGGCGACGGAGTTTATGTAATTTCACATGAATTTATCATAATTATTTAAGAAAGACTTTGCTTTGTAAATTTAGAATTCATACGAAATTTTTCAGTAGAAGAGTAAAGATGGAGATGAGTTCTAAATCTAAATATTCTTTTCCTTGTCGCCTTTTCCCAACCTTTACTCAATCTGATATTAGTCTAGTTAAATAAATTTGGGACTATAACTCACAATTTATTCTTGAATCCTAAAAATGCAAAATAATTTTTTTTTTAAATTTAGAGTAGAATCTAAATGGTCCACTTAATATCTCCTCCCACTTCCGAAATTGTTTGTTTAGAGCTTTGAATTATAGTTCTGTAACATGCCTATTGAACAAAATGTATCACTTACAAATGAGCATTTTTTTTAAATATTACTTTTCGAATATTTTTTTTCGACGGCGATCCTCAAAGCCTTAAGCTTAATATGTGGGGTTTCTTGTCTTTTCAAGGAACAAATCGGCTTCATTTGCAATATATTAAGGGCCTATAAATTCATATAAAAATATTTTTAAAGTAAAACATTTTTCAAAAGGTCCTTTTTAATAGGATGAACGGATGAATAATGAGCTGTAGGTAAGGAGAATGCGTTTCAGCAGTAAAGAATGCAAGAAAACGCTTCCGGCGTCGGGGCTTCGCCCCGAACGTCACTGGTGGATAATGAGCTGTGGATGTCAGGAGAATGCGTTTCTGCAGTGGGGAATGCAAGAAAACGCTTTTGGCGTATATACTGTTAAGGTTTACTCGGCGTTAAAGTTAGAAGTTAGGGTTTGCAAAAAATCGACCCCACCCCCCCCCCCCTCCAAAGTTCTGGATCCGTTAATGGCTTAATGTGTATGTATGTTGTATTTGACTGCATCTATAGCGATTTTTTTAATCAATAACTTGGAGGCCGCATCATGGGCGTAGCCAGGATTTTTTTTCGGGGGGGGGGATTTTTTTCTCCCCCACCCCGTTCCCCCCGCGAAAAAAATAAATTTATAAGTATGTATGTGCGTGTGTGTATATAATCTTTATTACATTCTGACCCATCATTCTTTCGGAAGAAGCTTATTGTGCCCTAGAATAGGTTCTTCCTGGAGTTAGTGGGAAAATTGTAGACTTTCCGCCATTGCCAGCAATGGGGTCTGGGGGAGCGATAGGAACTCCCCCAGCGCGGAGCTGAGCCCCGCCGCCATGCACTATTTCTGATATTGAAAGCCAACAAAATGCATATTCTGAGGTGCATTTTAATGCTATTAAAAAGTTTTATTTCAAAAACCTAATGTGCTATTCTTATTGACTTAGACCCTCCCTCGCCGTTCGGCCCATTTGCCGTCAAGCTGTTTCCACAAAAATCTGTCACTGGTAATGTCTGAAGCCTCTTCCCACCTGCTCTAAGGATCTCCATGAATGTGTGACGCCAAGTTGTACAAGGATGTCATCGCTACTCTTCTTATGCGTAATTCATTTTCTCGGAGAACATGCGACGCTCTGTCACAATCTTACTAAGGGGTCGACTCCCAGTTCGGCAAAGGATTTCTTTGATTTACACCCGATCTCTATAACTAACTCCTAAAATCTGTCTTAGTCATCTTTGTTGAGCCACATTTACTGTTTTTCAATTTCGGCAGATGACTATTTACTGCACTTTATTAATTGAGCCCGGCACTGGTAGAAATATGTAACCTCTCTTGAATACGCTCTTGGAATTAAGTGATTATAGTTTGCTTTAGATTTTATATCGAAATGGAAGTTTTATCGTCAAAATCATCTGTTGGGGGTTTTAAACTAAAAAATCTCTGGAGTTGCGTTGTATTTTTTAATTTAAAACCCAATTTAGCTACGGTCGTAGAATGTAGTTTGCTTAGAATAATATTGAAGATAGAGGTTTTCCACCTCAAAACGTTCTGTAGGGGGATTTTAAACTCAAAACCATCTGGAGAGGTTTTAAATTCAAAACTGAGTCAAAACCCATTTAGCTACGCTCATAACATTTTAGGTGCGTAATTTGCGTTTTTTTATACCAAGTATTGAAGAGGTATTTTTAAGCTTCAAACCCTACTGAAGAGGGGTGGGGATTAACTCAAAACCCCTTTGGCTACGCTCAAAGAATTTTTGAGTGAGTAATTTTCTTGTTACATATTGAAGGAGGGGTTTGTCATAAATTTTGGAGGGAGTTTAAAAATCAAAATCTCGTAAAATTTGGGGGATAGTCGTTTGCATTTTTTTTGTTTTGTTTTTTAGAAGAGGGGAATTTAAATGCGAAAACCCCTGGTAGGGGGTTTTAAACTCGAACTCCACTGGTAGGGGGTTTTAAACTCGAACTCCACTGGTAGGGGGTTTTAAACTCGAACTCCACTGGTAGGGGGTTTTAAACTCAAAAACCCCTGGTAAGGGGTTTAAACTCAAAACCTCCTTTGCTGTGAGGGGGCAAGTGATAGTTTAGTATTAAAATCTCACCTAAAATAAACAAAGCCATTGCAAAAAATTAGTCACTAAATACCGATCCCCCCTCCCGGGGGGGATTTCATTTCGGGGGGGGGGGGGGTTGAACCCCAAGAACCCCCCCCCGGCTACGCTCATGGGCCGCATACAAATACATGATCCAACTTTGCTCCAACTTTGCCAACCTTCTGATAACATTTTTACAAGAAATAGAAGTTAAACATTTACTAAGCAAAAGTTGAGGATAACCTAAAAACTATGGGGTCATTTAAAGTAACTAAAAGCACTCTTATAGATCTAGGCTAATTTTTTTTACGATAAATATTCATGCTTTGTCCAGTAACTCTCAATCACTGTCCAGTTATTGTTACAATCATAACATTTTAGAAGAAACCCTTCTATAAATACTGTTGTCTACATTGTCATGCATTCATGCATCAAAAAATAAAAAATACATGAACAAAATATTTCTCAATAAGTCATCAAGGGGACTAATTCAGCTTATACCACCACATCTGTCAAGTACGATTTCTTTCCCGTGTTCAAGATACCAAACAAAATATCTAATTACCAATTGTTAATTAATTAATTGGTTAATGTTTTTATTGATTCTTTTGATGTCACGTAAAAGAAAAAATTGTACACAATTTCAGCTTGATCCGAGATTTGGTGTCGGAGAAACACACACTTACACATTGAAGACATACCCAAACAATCGATTTTAAAAAGTAATGTAATGTAATCAAACTTATCAGCTAGAGGATTTCTATAAGTGATATCCTCTAGACTAAATGAAATCTTAAGAAAGACGTAGCCTGCAATCTAAAGGAAGAATTAACATGAAGTCTAAAGAAAGAAAATAAGATCAAATCTAACTGAAAAAAAAACTTTTGTCAAATAAAGAACTAACCTGTAGTCTAAAGTGTGAACTAGTATGGAATCTAAAGGAAGAACTAACCTGTAGTCTAAATGAAGAACTAACACGAAATCTTAAGAAAAAGATAATATTATTTCTCAATGAAGAACTAGCATGAGCTCTAAACGAAGAACTAGCATGAACTCTAAGAGAAAAAATAGCATGAACTCTATGTGAAGAACTAATGTGCTATATAAATGAAGAACTAAACTGTGGTTTAAAGAACAATTTAAATTATCTAAAATAAGAAAAAAAACTGAAGTCTACAGGAAGAACTAACCTATAGTCTAAAGGAAGAATGAAAGAAGAACTAACCTGTATTCTAAAGGAAGAACTAACAAGAAATCTAAAGGAAGAACATGAAATCTAAGGGCAAACTAATATGTAATTTAAAGGCAGAACTAACCTGTAGACTGTAGTCTAAGGAAGAAATAACATGATGTAATCTAAAGGCAGAATTAGTTAATAGTGTTGTTGTTTTTAAATAGTAAATAGTGGGTTTTATTTTGATGAAATATTTTATACAAATCTAGATATGTTATTCATTGAAAAATAGTTTTGGAAAACAGTTATGAAAAATCAGTAGATCCCAACTTAGGTAGACTAATGAAAAACATAACTTCAACTTCAACTTCTGAACCAGTTAACTTATATGAATCAAACATTACATTAATTAAATTAATGACCCTGTGAATTAAACAATCAATGTTAGTTTAATTTACAATCTGACTTCAAGCCCTAATTCAAATATATTCAATGCACCAGAAGTTATAGTGTGAGATTCGTTGCCACCGTATCAGCCAAAACTTGTCTTGGCCTTGAAAATTGCTGGTCATTAACAAGGGGAATTTAACGAGTAAACTGATCTGTCAAGCGGCTATCGCTAGACCCCCAGCCCCCAACAGATCCCAGTTCTTGACCTTAATCCCAAATCATATCGTCAACCTATTGTGCGGATATTTTTGTTAGGCCTACAAAGAATCTAATGCCTACCTGAGCTGTTAAGCTTGCACTAGAGTGCGAGAAGAAATATATATTAAATCCTTCTTCGAAATACACAAGAAATTTTACTGGGTACAGCAGACGATTGTTAACTCGTTAAAATTTTATGTCCGGTAGATGGTTTTTCTCTATTCCAGCAGTAATTTATATAGGCCTAGCTTTAGTTGTATTTCGGTCAAGCTGTTTACTAATCATGTTTACTTCATAAGATGTGCACTCTATTTCATTGATAACCAAATTTAGGATAAACAACGATGCATGATTCTCATCCCCCCTTCTATGACTTTGTTTAGCGGATCTTATCTTGTTTGTTTGGTAGGTGAATGCCTTTTGTTCTATTTCATCACTGTCACACCTTTACTGGTTATCAATCATTACAATGTGACTTAGATGAACATAAAAATATATGGAATACACAAAAGAACTCTAGATTACAGGCAGAGAGCAGAGTTGTTTCAAGGAGGACCTTGACTTCTGTTCTTAGGGTTACGTTACTAAGTGACCGAGTTTACTATTGACTCATAGTCATAGGTCATGTGGATTGATTATACGAATGCGTTCTACACTCATCGTACACAGCTTTTAATTATCACAATTACTTTTTTTTTTAAATAGGCTTCATTAGCACATTAATTGTGCACTACTAGTGATAACTTAAGAGGTCCAATATCAGAATAGGACTTACATCAGCACTGAAGCTTATAATAGCAATGGAACCTAGCCCATGCAGCACCGAGTCCCACCTTGGAATGACCAAAATATATCTAAAAGAGTGATAGACTTACACATTTTAAATAAATACATAATCATTAAAAAATAGTTTGTTCCATATCACTAAGCAACTTAAGTAAATTGGTTCGATCATCTATTAGGTAAATTAGTTTGACCATCTATTAAGTAAATTGGTTATATCATCTATTAAGTAAACCGGTTTGACCACCTATTAAATAATTTGGTTTGTGCCGATGTGCCAAAAAATCCAAATCCTTGTCCATTTATCAATAAATTGGTTTGACCGTTTGACCATCTATTAAGTAAATTGGTTTGACCACCTATTAAGTAAATTAATTTGAACATCTATTAAGATGCTAGTCAATCTTTTTGTAGTCATAAGCATTAATGAGCATAAAACACTAAAAAACTCAGAGCCAGAACACAAAGCAAGATAGGCTACATTATGTTTGTTACGCACGTAGCAACAGACTCTCTCTGCGATAATTACCACTTAGAAGCAAAAAGTTGTTATAAAGTTGTTGTTTTTTTTAAAAGAATTCTTCTAACCAATACATTGACTTGAACCACTGAGTCAGTCTGGGAAGAAATGACGGTAGAGGGGATATGGCGCATTAAAAAGTATAGTATTACATTGTGACAGATTATTTTCTTGTGAATGACTTAAAAAGTATAGTATTACATTGCGACAGATTATTTTCTTGTGAATGACTTAAAAAGTATAGTATTACATTGCGATAGATCATTTTCTTTTGAATGACTTAAAAAGTATAGTATTACATTGTGACAGATTATTTTCTTGTGAATGACTTAAAAAGTATAGTATTACATTGTGACAGATTATTTTCTTGTGAATGACTTAAAAAGTATAGTATTACATTGTGACAGATTATTTTCTTTTGAATGACTTAAAAAGTATAGTATTACATTGTGACATTATTTTCTTGTGAATGACTTAAAAAGTATAGTATTACATTGTGACAGATTATTTTCTTTTGAATGACTTAAAAAGTATAGTATTACATTGTGACAGATTATTTTCTTGTGAATGACTTAAAAAGTATAGTATTACATTGTGACAGATTATTTTCTTGTGAATGACTTAAAAAGTATAGTGTTACATTGTGACAGGTTATTTTCTTTTGAATGACTTAAAAAGTATAGTATTACATTGTGACAGATTATTTTCTTGTGAATCATGATCTCCTGATATATTGAATAGAACATATTTTGGTGCCACATCAGAGAAAACAAACAACTGAGTTCTGAATCTCTATTGTATACCTCTTTATTTGGCACCCGTTCAACAGAGAGTTTATTTGACGCCCAAGACAGCGATGTCTAACGAAAGCTTTGTGAAAGTGTAGTGAATTTCCAACATGCTTGTCACTGGACGCATTACCGTAAAGGTTTCATTTTGCACGTTAGAAGGAGTTTCTGGGGACCGATAACAGTACTGCACGAGCCGAATGTGCTTAGGTGGTATTTTGTGTCTCGCAGATATAGATCTATATTTTCTTTTCTAGGATTCAATTTATAAAGTAAAAGAAAATCCTAAGGAAACTCTTTCCCTACTTCAGAAATGATTTTCAATGTCAACCTCCCATAATAAATCTGCTGTCTTGTTCTTAAACGTCAATACTACCGGCCAGCTATCAAACTATCATTCAATTGAACGTTGACAGACAGCTGTCTGGTTCCAGAACACATAGCAGTTCGTCTCCCAATCACGACATAGTCTAGTACCAAGCCCTACAAATCCAACTGTATTTCAATGTTCAGAACAAGTTGTCGGTCACCTAAAGAAGAACGCCTCTGTTAAAAAATGAAGTGATTAAATTAATCTTGTCCAGTGGTACCGCGCATGTCAAGATAGGTGAAGTCCAACGTAATAAATAGACAGGAAAGTATCCATGTTGAGCCAATGTATGACCACTGGTAGTCATCCATTTCCCACTTGTTTGTGACTACAACGTCAAGGTCATTTTTGGTAAGAATCTTTTTGTTTTTACCTCAAGTGTTTATCACCTAGATTTAAATACCTGAAATTTTGTTGATCTGTCTGCAATCTTGAGCAATTATTTATGCGCACATTAGATAAGCGGTAAAAAAAATTAACACATGAAAGATAGCAATCAAGGATATATAAGGGAAAGATAGTCAGTAATACACAGGGGAAAAGGTCTTTTCTTATAGAGGGAGAGGAGAGAATGCTTAACTTTGTGCCGCTTCATTCTTACTCGCTTTCTTACTATAGCTTGTAAGATTATCCTAAATGTCATTATATAATATCCCTGCGTCCTAAGCTGAACTCAAAAGCTGTAATAATCAGTGTCATTAGTTCCATCAACATTGCTTATCACCAGTTCCTTTCACTAACATAACTCAAGCCTTCTAGAACTAATGTTAAAGTCATCTTCAAATTTTAAACCTTCAGTTGCAAAGCGAATAAGGATCATGCCTGGTCATTTGCTGTGGTTGGAATGATGTCGCCGACACATCAGTCCACCCCCTCTCCACGCAGCCGATAAATCTAAAAGAACTGGAAGTATCGTTACAGTTTGTGGTCAGCGGCATCGCAGGCTCTGCCAGGGTGTAGGATGATTTTTTTCCTCTCCACTTCTGATACCACACAAAGAAGGTCCCGTGGATCCATATAGTCCTTTCAAAATAAATGCTCAGCAGCAAAAAAGCTGGCTAGAAGAAGAAGAAGATGAATATATCAATATCTTTCTAAGGGGTTTAATATGTTTATTTAAAATAATTCAGTATATTTAGGGTTAAGAATTCATCTTATTTATAAGTCTCCCTGCTATTAAGTTACATTGGGAATACATCTATTTGCAATTGCATTGTGTAGCTCAATGTTCCATATTTCAGCATTGCGAGTAGGCGGGATGTCCACTGCTCAAGTCCAACAAGTGTCTAAGGTCGTCTTAGGCGACCCTTCAGAGTTCCGCCCCGAGCACAGAGATCCCGATGCTTTCAGGGATTTCCGGGTTCACAATGTGGCGGACAGAGTCATCAAGACATATGACTTAATGCACACCAACCAAACCGTGGAGTTTGTTCGAGTGAGTAGATCTAAATATGAGGCAGTCTTCGTCTGCTAGCACTCTCATGGGAATATTTCGAAAATTTACACAGTGCGTTCATTCAGAATCTATGACTAGGTTAATATTTTTGATAATTAGTCATTTAAATTTTGTTCATTCATTGGTTTTCGTATTACGTTAGAATATGAAAGGGCAGCTACAGCATTAATAGAGAAAAACGGAGCGCAATCAAGACATTGGTAAAATAAAATCCAATTAACCTTTTCTAAACAAATATCTTACACTTTTTTATTCTTTGCAATAGTTTAAGTTTTTTAAATGCTGTTTAAAGTTTTCTAGATTTGCGCTACAAGTGAGTTCTTGGTGAACTGGAAATAGAACAGGAAATAGTTTTTAAAGGATAAACAAAAGTTTTAAGTCAGAATGAGTAGTAGAAAGTAAGAAGATATTTTCAGTTAGAAGTCTATACGGCCATGTGTTTGCTCAGCATGCTGTGAAGACCATTGCAGATTAGCAGTCATCACAGTTTTGAGTTGGGCAGGAATAACTCTTTCATTCTGTGTGATTCAAGTCTGCGTCTCATTAGTTGTTCGCCTTGTTTTGTTGGAGGTTTTCTATAACGCAATCAGCCTTCATATAATCTATATATAACTCGAATAACCAAAAGTATATTTAGCACTAGGTAAACGTAGTTAAAGGAATTCGAATATCTATTTTCTTTCTTGTGTTTGTTTTTATTTTAATGTACGACTAACTTTCTTATTGATGTGCCTTTGCAATGTATTCAAGGACAGGATGGATTACTGGATGAAATTTAACCACGGTGAAATGACAGTGATGGAAATATTGGAGAAACTCAACGAACTGGTGGATGAAAGTGACCCAGACATTGATGTGCCAAATTCCTACCACGCCTATCAAACAGCAGAAGGCATTAGACAGTATCACCCTGACAAACCTTGGTTTCAAGTGAGTTATTGTCAATGTTGTTGAATATATAAGCTTTAAAAGCAGGCTATATTTCAGCATCTTGCATTAGGTTAGGGCCCAGCCTGCCCAGGTAAGAATATTTGCAGCCTCTTCTAGCCGCATTTACATTATCCTACGTAATGGTCCTTCATCATGCCATTTCAAACGACTCAAACGACTCCATTTCGTTCGGACTAAGAACTTACCTTTTTCCTGCGAGGACGTCCGCAAAGTGGTAAACCAATGTAAAACTTGCGCTGAACTGAAGCCTAGATTCTTTAAACAGTTTTCAGGCACCCTCATCAAGGCTACCCAACCATTTCAGAGAGTAAGCATCGATTTTAAGGGGCCACTCCCATCTGCTACTCACAATAAATATTTATTAACAATGGTGGATGAGTACTCACGCTTCCCATTTGCCTACCCATGTCCCGATATGTCCTCATCTACTGTCATAAAGTGTTTAAATCAGCTGTTTTCCTTAGTTGGGATGCCAGAGTACGTCCATTCCGACAGAGGTACGTCCTTTATGTCGAAGGAGGTGCAATCCTTTCTGCACGAGAGGGGAATAGCTACAAGTAGAACAACCGCTTTTAATCCTTCAGGCAACGGGCAAATTGAACGACTAAACAAAACTCTATGGAACGCTGTTACTTTAGCACTGAAAGAACTCGATCTCCCGATCTCAAGATGGGAACTTGTCTTGAACCAGGCACTATACTCGATTAGATCATTACTATCTACGGCAACAAACGAAACTCCACATGAGAGAGTTTTCCGGTTCAACCGGAAATCCTCCTTCGGGATATCTATCCCCACTTGGCTATCCAGCCCAGGTCGAGTGTTGCTGAGAAGAGAGAACAGATCTTCAAAGTATGATCCTCTCACGGAAGAAGTCGAATTACTGATGTGTAACCCCCAATATGCCGTGGTACGGTTGCCCAGCGGTAAAGAGGAGACGGTCTCTCTAAGACGCTTGGCTCCCAACCCCTCCCCATCCACAACAACTAGTGAACCTTCGTTCTTCGCTCAGGGTGAAGATAATGAATATCCTCCAGAAGCTCAAAACATGGAAGTACCAGTCAACACCCCTACGGTGATACAAGAAAGGAAAGAACCCCTGGAAGGCTCTGAGGATCTCCGAGCGCTTCCTCTTGAAAATACACAGAACCATCATACCCCACTTGACACTCAGGAACTCATTAGTGACTCCCAAACTGTAGAGCATGATAGTCAACCCCGTTACAACTTAAGAGAGAGAAGAACCAGACCGAACTATAGAGTCTAGAGTTGTTTCTCTATTACTCTACTTATACTGACTACATAAACTGGCATTGTTTATCCCTTGCTACTGATACTAGAATTTATTTGTTCACTTACTTACATACATGTTTATTTACTACACTATTTGCTATTGCTTAAAACAGAAACTAGTAATTGTTTATTAGTAATAAGAAATAAAGGAACACTGAAGAGTAACCTAAAACAAGGCTTTATTAAACTAGAACGACACATGAACTGACGAAAGAGACTTGGATAGTAGCACACTAAATCAATGTTGTGAACACATTCTCACGACGTTACACAAACATAAACAAATACTAACTATTTCACCACATTCACCCCGCCTAGAATTAAAATAGCAAGTATAGTAATATAGTAGGCCATAGCATAAATAAAAAGAGAATGCCAGTGCCTGTAATACCATAGATCAATAAATAGTGTCGAAATATTAGTTTCTCTTGTAAACAATAATGAGGAGTGATACAAAGAAACCTAAAAACCAGTATCTGTAGTAGGACGTATAAACAATTACTAGTTTCTGTTTTAAGCAATAGCAAATAGTGTAGTAAATAAACATGTATGTAAGTAAGTGAACAAATAAATTCTAGTATCAGTAGCAAGGGATAAACAATGCCAGTTTATGTAGTCAGTATAAGTAGAGTAATAGAGAAACAACTCTAGACTCTATAGTTCGGTCTGGTTCTTCTCTCTCTTAAGTTGTAACGTGGTTGACTATCATGCTCTACAGTTTGGGAGTCACTAATGAGTTCCTGAGCGTCAAGTGGGGTATGATGGTTCTGTGTATTTTCAAGAGGAAGCGCTCGGAGATCCTCAGAGCCTTCCAGGGGTTCTTTCCTTTCTTGTATCACCGTAGGGGTGTTGACTGGTACTTCCATGTTTTGAGCTTCTGGAGGATGTGGGCTGTTTCCACAAAAGAAGCATCTTTTACTAGTCGCCGCACTCACCTCGTGTTCTAGTTTTGTTATTGGAGAAAGGCTCTCCACGTCGGCGCTGGCTCCACATGGAGTTTCAGAGTAGATGTTATACGCCATGGCATGGTTATGGGCATATTCAAGTTGTCTTGCCTCTTCATAGGCACACTGTAGAGTTAGAGTAGATTTCTCTAAGAGTCGCAGCCTTATACTGTTTGAAGCCAGTTCAGTAATGAAGGCGTCTCTTACGAAGATATCTCTGTGTTCTTCAGCGGTGACAGCTTTGAAGTCACAGTCTTTGGCCATACTTTTAAGCTTAAGAAGGAAGGAGTCAACGGTTTGTCCGTTCTCTTGTCGACATAGAGTTATCATGTGCCGTGCAAAAATTTCGCTTTTAGGTTTCACGTAGACATTTTGTAGAACTTTGATTGATTCTTCGAACGTTGTACACTCACTTATGTACTGAAATACGCTCGAAGAAACGTAGTTTTCAAGTAATTTCTTTTTGTCAATCTCGCAATGAGAGACTGAGGAGATGAAATTCTCAAATGTTCTGAGCCAGTGCAGCCACTTCTCGGCAGCCGATGGCGTGCTAGGCTCTATGTCTAGCTCTTTTGGCCTAAATAGACGTTCCATTTGTATTACAATTTTTACTTACAGACTGAGAATAGTGTTGAACGAAAATCCAAATAAGATACACGAGACACATAGATCCATAGAATTGAAAATTTCTAGTTTAATAAATTGTAATAAGAAATAAAGGAACACTGAAGAGTAACCTAAAACAAGGCTTTATTAAACTAGAACGACACATGAACTGACGAAAGAGACTTGGATAGGAGCACACTAAATCAATGTTGTGAACACATTCTCACGACGTTACACAAACATAAACAAATACTAACTATTTCACCACAATCTATCTATATATCTATACCATATAATTAATTCTCTTCATGGCTCAAGAGTTTGGACAAGAAGTAATGGAAAGATCCCTTTCTGCAAGTCGGACTAGAGTTACCCTACGAAAAAAAGAGGGGAGGGGGAGAACAAGTACTATTCACCCGTCACAAAATAGCAGGGCCTGACTTAACCGTTGTGACCAAGAAGTCATGGAAAGATCACTCTTTTTTATTTCTACCCCACGTAGTTTTAGCTGCGAAAAAAAGAGGGGGGGAGAGAACAAGTAATCTACTCTGTATTCACCCGTCACTAAATAGCAGGGCCGGACTCAACAGTTGTGGGGCACTATGCGAAACGGATTTCGCGGGGCCCAGTTTGGTTAAGGGACACGGATAATAAGTGAAATTTAAGAGTTTGTATTAGAAAATAAATTTGTCTTTGCATTTTATTCATTCTTTACTACGTACAGAACTACCTTACGAGCCTTACGTGTAGCAAAGTCATACAGTATATCTTGCTCAGTAGCAAGAATTACCAAGAATTATCTTTGAGAATTGTTGACCTCGCGTATTCGCGCGTAGGATTGGCGTTTTTCATATTGAATAACACCGCAAAATGACAATTTTAAGTATATTTTAGGAGATTTTTATTTTATGAGTTTTCAATAGATTTTAATAATTTCCGGAGATTTCCAGGACTTTTTCGTATATTTTGCAATTTCAGGAGATTTCTAGGAGGAAATCAGGAGGCCGCAAAAAATCTGTGTAAGGTTCGATTCAAATGACATCTTGTCAAGAGAAACAGTTTGTAAGGTTCGATTCAAATGACGTCTTGTCAAGAGAAACAGTTTGTAAGGTTCGATTCAAATGACATCTTGTCAAGAGAAACAGTTTGTAAGGTTCGATTCAAATGACATCTTGTCAAGAGAAACAGTTTGTAACGTTCGATTCAAATGACGTCTT
Organism: Biomphalaria pfeifferi; assembly: GCA_030265305.1. Classification (NCBI taxonomy): domain Eukaryota; kingdom Metazoa; phylum Mollusca; class Gastropoda; family Planorbidae; genus Biomphalaria; species Biomphalaria pfeifferi. The sequence continues at coordinate 3,283,884 of JASAOG010000008.1, read as the reverse complement.
GTCAAGAGAAACAGTTTGTAAGGTTTGATTCAAAGGACATCTTGTCAAGAGAAACATATTTTAAGGGCGTTCAAAGGCACAGAGCCTAGCAACTTTCATTTTCATTCCATTTTTACAGCTCAAAATGCTGGCAACAGCTGGCGGCCTCAAACTGTGAGTTCTCTCATTACATAATAGCAAGGCAACGATTTGCACTTTGACAGGCCCCATCAATCAAAGTCCTGGCCTGCTAAAATATTTTTTTTCTCTGATTTCTTTTATTCCCATTAGGAGTAGCATGAATGTTTTGCACAAAAATGGAAAAGTGTGAACGTACAAACTAATGAAGTGGTTCAAGTTATTCTAGTAGAATGTAGAGCATTTACAATTCTGCTGCAGTCAAATATGTTGTTTTTTTTTTGTACTGTTCTTCTAGCTAACAGGTCTGCTTCATGATATTGGGAAAATAATGCACCTGTGGGGGGAGCCTCAGTGGGCGACTGTTGGAGATACATTTGTGGTTGGATGCGCCCCTGAACCTAGTATTGTTTTTGGAGCTGAAAGTTTCAGGTAAACGTTTCTTAATTAATTTTTTTTTCATTATATTGTGTTTCAAAAGTATTTGATAGAACTAGTTGAATGTAAAGCTATGTTTGAGCGTCGCTGCTTAGACACAATGAGAAAGTCACGTTAGACGTGTGCAAAAGTGCTTTTTAAGCCATTAAAAAAAAATGTTTGCGATTGAGCAAGAAAAATGAAGAAATATAAAGAGCTCTACAACAGATTTCAATTCTACTTGATAGAGATACGATACAACCTGCTGGCTATTTAGAAGAAATAATAAGTATCTCTTACTCACATCAATGTTGATATGTATCTTTAATTCACATCAATGTTTGTATGTATTTCTTAATCAAACTTTTTCTACACAATGTCCTTATACCAGTGTTAATACGGCTTTCTTTTTGTTCACTTTCTGGTTCCAATGTTGATACGTCTTGCTTCTTTACATCAATTTCTTGACTTGAAAAACTTACCCATTCTCTCATTCATCCATTGTACTTATAGAAATCTAATACATATAGAATAATGATGGTAGTTATAGAAATCTAATACATATAGCCTAATGATGGTACTTTTAGAAATCTAATACACAAAGCCTAATGATGGTACTTTAAGAAATCTAATACATATAGCCTAATGATGGTACTTTTAGAAATCTAATACACAAAGCCTAATGATGGTACTTTAAGAAATCTAATACATGTAGAATAATGATGGTAGTTATAGAAATCTAATACATATAGAATAATGATGGTAGTTATAGAAATCTAATACACATAGCCTAATGATGGTAGTTATAGAAATCTAATACACATAGAATAATGATGGTAGTTATAGAAATCTAATACACATAGCCTAATGATGGTAGTTATAGAAATTATAGAAATCTAACACACATAGCCTAATGATGGTAGGTATAGAAATGTAATACACATAGAATAATGATGGTAGGTTTAGAAATGTAATACACATAGAATAATGATGGTAGTTATGGAAATGTAATACACATAGAATAATGATGGTAGTTATAGAAATCTAATACACATAGCCTAATGATGGTAGGTATAGAAATGTAATACACATAGAATAATGATGGTAGTTATAGGAATGTAATACACATAGAATAATGATGGTAGTTTTAGAAATCTAATACACATAGGCTAATGATGGTAGTTATAGAAATGTAATACACATAGCCTAATGATGGTAGTTATAGAAATCTAATACATATACCCTTTTGATGGTACTTATAGAAATGTAATACACATAGCCTATTGATGGTACTTATAGAAATCTAATGCATATAGCCTAATGACGGTACTTATAGAAATTTAAATTTAATGCATAAAGCCTAATGGAATTGCAAGCTCAACATACTCTTATGTTTATATGATTTTACCAGTAAAAACCCAGACCTTCAAAATCCAAAGTACAACACAAAGTTTGGGATGTATTCACCTAACTGTGGACTTGACAATGTCTTGATGTCCTGGGGACACGATGAATATCTTTATAGAGTCTTACTAGTAAGTCAAACAGAACTTTAGTCATGCATGTTAACCAATGACTTAAATTCTGCCAAATAATTGGTTTTCCTGGCTGGCTCAGGTAGCCCATTCCATGCTCTAATAGCACTAAGGAAGAAGGAGCATTCGTACAAATGTGTCCTAGCATATGTCTATGTGAACAGATGATGTAGTTTTATAGATTAAATAGAGATCTTGGTTCATATCATAGACAATGCTTCATATACTATTTCGCTGCCAAATTATTTCTAATTATGTTGTAGACAACCAAGTGTAACGAGCCCCTCCTGCCCGAAGCTTATAAATTTAGGCACCAGTTACTCGCCTTTGCCACTCTCCTGTTAGTGAAAAGAGTTCCGCCGAACTCAATATATCTGAGCCACACGTGAAGGCCGCCCAGGTGAAGAAAAACTCTGAATTCAAACACCTGCTGCCTTGCAGCTATACCCAAACATGAGAAAGGCTTAGTCAGTTAACCCTGAGGAAAAATCAGTAGTCGGCGACCCTTACGCAATTTGCAGCGCGCAATACTACACCTTGGCAGAGGCTGCAACGCCGCTAAGCCCAAACTGTAATAGCACTTGCCGTTCCTTTGAATACATCATCTGCGTGGAGAGGGAGGAACTGCCGTGTGGGCAACATCGTTCAGACCACAGTTAATGCCCAGACATTTATCTCATTTCTATGAGATGATCCAAAGTCGCTTCGGGACTGAAGGATGCCATATATATGTATATACTACCCGAATATGACCCGCGTGCTGCGGGCCGGGTTTATCCGATTTGTCCCTTGCCGTTGAGCTGCTTCTTCTTCTTTAGTTTAAAGCTATCAAGTTTGTATAGGAAAAATAGCCGCTGGGCTATTTTCTTTTGTCAGAGTTTCAAGGTGGTCTTCCAACGAAAGCTTGTTTTCAACAATGACCCCAGAGATTTATATGACTTCCCAGGTTGTTGGAGGACATTAAAGATACACTACGGTCTTTGACCTAAGGAACATTTATGCCAAGTTTTACAAAGATTGGTCAAACGGTTTTTATTTCTGCGGGACATACATACATGCATACGCCTTACTTCATGCTTTATATATATTTAACTATCTTTTATAGATCAAAGTGATCTAAGTGACCAAAGAGAACAAATCTTAATGGAGCCTTTACATTTGTTTTTTCAAGACGGTAGATTGTGATAAAAATTGAAAATTTCCTAGAACAGAACATTTGTTACAGTATGCATAGACTGGATTGGAGTTTTCCTTTTTTTCGCCTTGATTCAAACTCACGCCTTAAGTTTGTTCTCAATGGTCGTGGAAGTAGTATTCCATGAGACATAGTGTATCAATCATTAATCATACAATTCATATAGCGAATCAATCGTACACTTCATATAGCATTACAATCAGTAATCATACACGTCATATTGCGTAGCAAATAATAATTATACACTTCATATAGCGTAGCAATAATTAATGATACACATCAAATAGCGTTACTGCTGACAGCAACTAACAAAGCCAAATAAAAGCTAATCAGCTGGTAGTATATTGATTGATGATAAGTTTAATTATGTAGAAACATAATTATCTATAGACTGTGATTCACAAATGACGGTTATCTTCAGTTGCATTGCTAGGCATTTTAAAGTTTTCCGTTGATCGTTTAAATAGAACTAAATGATAGCTTAAGTGCAGTGCGTACAAATATAGCATTTTGTAGACCATCGCTCCGGAAAATGTAACCTAAGCATATTTCGCATTTATACTTAATAGATGCGCGTCCAACAAAATTGCCTTGTTTAATTGAAGGTCGAAACAACACTGCGCATTCCACCCTTTTGTCAACGCCAACAAGCATCAACGCGTGAGGAAGCATGTTACCATATTTGTTGAAAAGTCCAGACTTTGGCATCCTTGTGTATGTTAAATCTATACACTTTTTTTTTGGCTAATACGACTGCTTGCGTTGCGATTATCCCTGAATCAAGTCTGCACCTATTCCTTTTTAAACTAACCTTAGCCATAAAGAATGCTACGCAATATTTATTTGAATAATTTTTGTTTACTTGTTAAATTAAGGAAATGGTTTCTGATTTGTGGTCTGCAGGCCAACAACCATTCTCTCCCCGAGGAAGCTCTGTACATGATCAGGTTCCATTCCTTCTATCCTTATCACTCGTGTGGAGCCTACAATCACCTGACCAATCAGAAAGACGAGGACATGTTTCCTTGGATAAAAGAATTTAACAAATTCGATCTCTACACCAAGACTGAAGAACTACCCAATGTTGACAGTCTAAAACCATACTACCAAAGTTTAATAGATCAATACATACCTGGTAAAATAAAATGGTGATCGTCTAACAGATCTTTGTGAAAACAAACAAACAAAAATCTGCCCCAGAAATATTAATGCAGCTTTTTTTGTTCAAACTCAACAATCACATATTTGTGTTCCTTAATTGTTCGAGAATATTCCATAACTACAAGGCAATGACTTCGATTCCGAAGATTAATGATGAGTGCTGTGTTTCACAGGACTACGCAAACTTAGTTTTCACAAATATTGTCCATTGTTAACAATAATAATAAAAAGGTTAGCACAATAGATTTCTATTTTGTAGTTTTTGGGATGATTATGTTTTTTTTTTAAGGGAGAGACTAAGTAGGTGAAATTGAATCGTCTGAACGCTAAGAGTCCTGATTTAATGATTTATCCATAATAATCCAACTAGCATTAGGATTTGCTGGATTATTTAGTGATTTATTCAACTAGCACTAAGGTTCCCTAAAATTATTTTAATCTAGCTTTTAGCATCCGTTTTAATTTAAAGCAGATTTAAAAAAAAAAAAAAAGAATCCTCCTTTATCAATATGCTAATGGTCTATTATTTTTCATTTTATTTATTTATTGTTATATTTCATTAAATTATTGCAAGGAGGCTCTACATTATCAAGTTCTTCTATTAACAGTGTAGCTAATGATTTCTACAGAGATCTGTTTCTAATAACACATTTCCACATAAGATATTCTTTACCTTTACTTTTAACAAGCATGTTCGTTTCTTTGTGTGAGTGTGTAAAGAGGGGAGGTAGGCCAGTTACGTTCTCCTCGGTTACCTGTTAGAAATATACTTGTCAAAAGATGGTATGTTAGGTGAACACTAGGATGTAGGCTGGTATTCTCATCGAGATAGGATCAACGTTCTGCTAAGTGCAATTGTGACACAGCAGTCTAATTGAATCATCTACATGTGAAGTAAATTAATAGTAACAAAAGACAAGTTGTTACAATCCTGCAACTTTTATCGCTAATTACAGCAAGTGAGGATACGTTCTTTAAGTGGTAGAGCACTAGGCTTATGAACCCACATGGCCAAGTGGTAGGGCACTAGGGTTATGAAGTCACATGGCCAAGTGGTAGGGCACTAGGGTTATGAAGTCACATGGCCAAGTTGTAGGGCACTAGGGTTATGAGCCCACTTGGTTGTGTCTGAATCCAAAGGAGTGTAATTTCTATTTGGCAAATTTGAGACCATGCTTAAGTGCATCTTCATTAACCAGTAGCTAGAAACAAGTTGACTTGTACATTATTTGCACCAGAGAGCACTAAGTTTCAAAGAAAGAGAAACTTGACAACTAATCAAAACAATTTTAACTTCATTGAGGAACAAACATACAAAATATGTTAAAAGTTTGTTTTTAACTCCTGAGCACATTATGATATATCTATTTCTAACTTTTAACTTTAAAAAAATAAATCTTTGAATCAAGTCAATTAATTTTTTTCCTAACTTCAATCAGTTTGCTTGGACCAAAACAATGCAAAGCTAAATTCACCTAAAATGGATTTGTATATATTTTATTGAGTGTAATTAGTTACAACAACGATATTGGCAAGTTCAATCCATTAAAAAAAAAAAAAAAAAATTGATAACATTGTAACATTCTTAAAATGTAACCAAACACAGTTTTAAAAGTGTGCAACACAGCAATAACCAACTCAAAACAATGTATTCATACAAATGATATAGAACGTGAATTTCTTAGTTTATAACTGACCAAAACAACAAAAAACAAAGGATTTTAACAGTTTGTAATCAGTTGACTCTTGATAGACAATAGTGGATATATTGTTAAATGTTAGATTTAAATTGTCATTTAGTACAGTATGTGAAGGTTGCAATGTTTTGTATTTTTGGATCAATACATTTGTCTCATTTTCTACCCTTGAAAGTCTAAGAGAATATCTTTTTTACATCATTAACAGAATTTTCTTGATATGGTTAATTCTATGAAGCACAGCTAACCTTTGGTAATCCAATCAGGCAATGTTTTTGCCAACCATATCTGTATGTTCTGTTTGCACACATTTAAAAAAGTATCAATCCACAAAAGGTGTCCAACAACCCAAATTTTAACAAAAACATTCAATAACGAAATCTTTATTAAGAGAGTACAATCAATGGGGAAAAACGCATTGACATCAGGGTTGGGCTCACATTGAATTAAATTGTTAAGCTTGTGACCAAATGTGGATAGTTTTAACACATTATCTCATGTGTTTAGTATTTTTTTTTACTTCGGTCATATGATGATTGACATTCAAACCATAGTTGGCCCAACCCTAATTTTTTTGGTTTCAACAGCAACTTACAACTTTGGAAATGAAAGTTATATGACAATACACTTCAAGACTTCTGCCTCTTCTTTAATGTATATTTAAGTATCTTTGCTTTCAAGCAAACATAATATCAAATATAGACTTTCTTAAATACACAAGACATTATAAGATCAAATTCAAAATTATGTTTAAGGAGGGTCAAAATCACAGGAAAAGAACAAGTTAATCAGACCTACAATGTGTGATGGACAGACCTAACCTTTTTTTCTTAAGATGAAACCAAGTGTTTGAATATAGGTGGTACCATTGCCACTAACACTACAAATTATTTCTATGGTATTTACAGTTTCAACTCATCATTGCACAAGTGACTGACAATATCTTTATTTGAAGGTCTGTTGGTGACATGAAGGACAAATAGTTCATAGAATTTCTTGTTAATGAAATGTACAAGTGTTCCTAATACACTGAGCTTCAGGTAAACCAAGGAATATTGCCAAATTACATTTTACTGACTCTTGTACATATAATCTCAGAATACCCACAATCGACACACCAGGTTATCATGCAAGAGCTCTTGTTTTGGTTAAATATGACCTCGGAATGTCCAGGCTAATACAATTATTCTACACATCTTGAGATGTTTGGTTTAGAAAGGCACTAGATGTAATAAGAAGATGATAGCAATGATCTTTTATTTTGGGTACTTGAACAAATGTTTAACCATTACCTTTGTTAAACATAAATTGAACTCATTCTTTAAGACTTGTTTCAGTAATAAATGCAGCTCTCTCATCAACTTAAATTAGGGACAATTATTGAAAAAAACAAAAAAACAGCATTGGCTGATCCTTAAATTTCACATCTCAAAACAGCCAAGTTTATGTTGGAAAGTCAAGCAATGTATGCAGGTATATCATTAGACAAAGCAGAGGTTATTAGCAGGATTCAAAACATAAAAGTTACATCATTATTTTACACAATATGCATTTTATTGTTTTCCATTTGGTATTCACACACAGATATTAATTATGCCAAAAAAATATTTATCCTTGTTTATACTTTGTATGTCTATGTTAAAAAATTGCCTGAATCACTACTAAGATATGTAGATTCAGTGACTGCTAACTACAAAACAAATTGAAAGGTACATTTTAGATTTAGTAATAAACATGTCCTTGTCTTATCCCTGGATGGGTTTCATGTATATAGAAGAAATGAATGAGAGAAAAAAGAAGTCTGTGCTGGGAGAAGTCTGGATTAATTTCTTCTTCTCTTCTTGTCATCCTCCTAGAAAATGAAAATTAAAAAAAAAATAATTAGTACAAAAAAATTAAATAGCTATTTTTTTTATATAGCGCTACTTTCATGCTTTTATCATGCTCAGAGTGCCAAGGTCCAATCTCATTTGTGGACCAGTTGGGGGGGGGGGGGGGGGGGGGGGGGGGGTATCAGAGAAAGTTTTCTGTGCTGCCTTTAGGCGATCAGTAAACACAACTCTGCTGAGTCGAATGTCGAACCTGAGCCCCCTTCATAGGTAGCCAAGCTCAAGCATACTTAGCCTGTCCACCACGCTTCCCAATATACACATTTCTTTATTATTTTTCTCAAAGTCACAAGGTCATCCAAAAATAAGAAAAACAAACTTTTTTTTTTAGATGCAGACCTACCTACCGAAAAAAGTCCAAATGCGTGGATGGTCAAAATGCATATTTTGGCACCAGAATGCGTAATCCACAATTTTGTTGTATATATATATATATATATTTATTTTTATATATATATTCTTCTTCTTCTAGCCAGCTTTATTGCTGCTGAGCTGTGAGCTCTTTTGCAGACTGTGCCAAGGAAAAAAAGTGTGCTGTCTTCTTCAGTTGTTCAGCACTACCGAACAGGGTGTTGGTTATGTTGGGCTGTAGTGGAAGTAGGGTCTGCCTACGGTGGATTAGGGAGGGGCATTCAAAGAGGATATGGTTTATGGCTTCAAAGGGGTGGGCACAGTGTCTGCAAAGGGGGAGTTGTGTGGAGTTTATTTTGTACAGGTGGTAATTTAATAGTGGTGTGTGTCCTGTTCTTAGTTGCAAGATTGTATATTGTTCTTTGTGGGGGAGGAATATATACATATATATATATATATAATATTAGATCTAGATCTAACAGACCAACAGAGCTCAAGAAAATAGTGAACTGTTTTCTACATACTAATTATCCTAGCAATCAGTGGATCAGAGTTTACACGGATGGCTCAACCCATAAAGCCACCACAAATGGAGGAGCTGGAATACTTATCGAATGGCCAGATGGAGGAAAACTAGAAAAATCCATTGCAACTGGAGAGCTCTCTGACAGTCACAGAGCAGAAAGGGAAGCACTAGCACTAGCTGCTACCATCCTAGCAAATCATCCAAGTTCCCCACACAGTCAGATTGTCTTACTAACCGATGCAAAAACAACCCTCCAAAGCCTGCAAAACTCTGATTCCTCATGTATTAATAACCTCAAAACAGCACTTACAAAGCTCAACAACAACAGCAAAAAAACTGTAATTCAATGGATCCCAGCTCATATAGAACTAGAAGGAAATGAGAAGGCTGACTCACTCGCCAAGAGTGGGAGAATTAACACACTAATAAACTCTGCACTCTATCCAGAAGAATTGAAGAAATTAATAGTAAATAAAATAAATGAGAAATGGACGAGCTCTCATCCAAATCACAAGAAAGATGACGCTTACTATAAGCTATCCAGACAAGACCAACGTCTAATCTTTCGACTCAGGACCGGGCACAACAGAATGCGACAACACATGTACCAGAAGCTCAAAATTGGAACCAGTGAAATCTGCCCATGTGGAGAATCACCAGAGAATACAGACCACGTCCTCCAAAACTGCTCTCTATACCAAGAGGCCCGTATAAGACATTGGCCCCAAATCACCCCAATCACCCCAATAGAAAAGAAACTATATGGAGAGCTCCCTGATCTGGAAACCACTGCGCATTTCATCTCATGTATTGGTCTACTCATCTGAACACTCCAACATAATCAATGAGAACGAAGAAGAAGAAGAAAGAAGAGATCTAGATCTAGATGTCATGATTAGATCTACAATCTAAATCTAAATCAATAAGACAAAAAGATGATATCTAGACTAGATCTGGGCTCAAGAGTGTTACCGGTGCTGTGGATCCGCTACAAACGTAGGTCTACTCCAAACTTTCGTAGGCCTACCTTCATCCTTGATCTATTCTATACTAAGACTAAGAATCTAGTCTAGATCTAGACCAGTAGTAGATGTTATCGATCTAGATCTAGTCAATCTAAATCATACTACAACTAAATTGGATCTAGATTGTAGAGTAATGTAGAGAATCATGACATAACATAATGACTAGCTAGACTCTAGCTAGATCTATTCCTGTATAACAAGTTATCTAGATTCTAGATCTAGACTAGATATCTACAATGTCACTCAATGTGTTTTGAATCGATAGCACTCGATATTTTTTTCTATACAAATGAATACGGGAATCAGGGATTCAACATAATTAATTTCTGCTAATGAAATTACAAAAAAAAAGTCACGTTGGTGTATCTGCTAATTGACGGTACCAACCTGGTACCGCCACTCCCTCACTCTCGCGTTCTTCACTTCTAGACTAAATCTAATTGCTTTTAAGAACCAATAGACGTATAAAAAAATGTTTTACGTTTCGGATGTTCCTTCAGAGTTGAAGATAGTTTACTTCCTAGTCCAAACCTCCCGCAGGACGATAAGGGATGGGAGCGGGCAGGATTTGAACCCTCGACCATCGATAAATCCGAACAACAGTCCAGCGCACAAACCACACGATCAGGAAGCCATCCTGACCAGGCAGCCACCTGGATAGATCTGGACACAATGTGTTCCCCCACCTTTTCTGCCCCCCCCCCCCCCCCCAAACAGGACGGCTTAGCGTGACCTCCGTGAGCGCTCGCAAGCTAGTCAAAAGAGAGGGGAAAAAAAAGGATACAAAATGCGTAACGCGACAGGTTAAATATATATTTGCATACTGACTGTCATTTTTGGGAGATTTTGAGTAACGAATACGCATTTTGCGTAACGGTAGGCAGGTCTGCAGATGTAATGTCTTTTCGAGGGATCTGCACCAGAGGTTTCCAAATTAATAAAATAATTAACAAAATTAAAACAGGGAGTTCTTGTATGACTAATTCACATTTCCATAGATGCCTACAAGCCAAAATGGAAATTTGTTTTTTAAGGGGCCAATGTGTATTTTCTTACATATAAAGAAATATACTCAGGAAAGACTAAAATTATTTAAGCATGTTAACATACAATCACTAAAACATTTTAAAGATTTTTTTCAGACAGATTATCCTAATAAGTTACTGAACTTGTTCTCTAATATACAAGCTCTTATAGATTACCGTATTTTTCGCCGTATAAGACGCTCTGGCATATAAGACGCACCCAATTTTAAAGGAGGAAAATCTAGAAAAAAAAGATTCTGAACCAAATTCTGTACTAAAATATTTTATATCAACTGTATAAAGTAAACAGCAGTTTAAGAACAACCACAGCCCGCAGTACGTGCCCCAAATCCAGCCCGCAGCACACACTGCATAAGGAAAGGACTGCGAGTAAGCGCCACACAAAGTTGGGGGCAGTTTTAATGCATGTAAAATGTGTATTTGCCGTATAAGACGCACCAACTTTTCCCCCCCAGTTTTGGAGAAGAAAAAGTGCGTCTTATACGGCGAAAAATATGGTATCTATTTAGTCTGATGTTGTAAGATGAAGCTATTTATTCAGGGTTCTGATGCCTGAATTTGTTTTAGAGAACAAACAGATGTGTTGAAGTATGGCACAAGGAATCAAAAAAATTTTGTTTTCTGCATAAGAGAAAGCTTTTCTTTGCAAACACACTCAGCCTTGAATGTCCCAGATTTCATGCTTTGAGTTTAGGCTTTCACAAATAATGGAATCCAGCTAAGTCATTAGTGACTATAATTTAGATATGTCCCAGAAGATACTTTCTGCAATTTTAGAGTCAGGAAACAGTTTTATTACCTTTGTCATGCTATTTGTGCTAAAACATTAAAAAAAAATAATAATAACAATACCTTTTTGGCCAAAATGACCAGAAGAGCTCTGAAAATTTGAATGGCATCCAAAAATAGATCTACTGCATGCCTAATAGAGAACAGAAATCATCAAATTAGCTTAGGTTTTTTTTTCTTTCTGAAAATGCCAAGCAATCAATGGTTTTAATCATACTTAATTCTTGAGGTTCATTAGAAACAATTAGTCATCTAATCAAATCACTCTAGGAAATGGGCTTGAAGCACTTTACAATATTATGTCTCATTCACTTGAAAAGGCAGAACAACTACAATTATTTTCACTTGACATGACAGATGTCATTTTGGGATTAGACTTGAAAAAATAATGTACCAAACAAGGACAACTACAATTATTTCCATTTATGGATTACCAAACAAGTACAACTAAAATTATTTCCATTTAGAGATTAGACTTGAAAAAAAATAACGTACCAAACAAGGACAACTACAATTATTTCCATTTAGGGATTAGACTTGAAAAAATAACTTACCAAACAAAGTCTTCATCTCCCCGTCGTCTTTTCTCAATTATCAGTTGTGTGTCAAAGAGTACAAAACCAGAAAAAACCAAAAGGATACCATAGATATAAATCTGAAGAATTGAAAAAAAAAATGTGCATCAAATAGGCTTTATTAACTAAATGATCTTAATAAACCACATTATTTATAGGATGTTAATGCTTAATCAATACAATTAAAGCTAATTACTAACATTAAAAATCATCTCGGATCCAAAGAAGATATTTAGAAAACCAGCAAGTGTCAGCCATCCCAAAGCACTAAACAGAATGCCTGAAATTAAAGTCATGAAATGTGTTTATTACCGAAAAGAAATGTAATAAATGAGTTTAAGGATGTAACTAAACTGAAACTCATTTCATTTTGTAATAAAAATAAACAACACAATCAAACTAGTGTCAAGATTGCTAGAGAATAACTCGTAGTAAACTGGATCAAAACCAAGAGAAGTAAAAAAGAAAATAACTTTACAAACAAAATATTTTGTCAGCCTTACACTTTTTTCATTTCATTTTTGTCACTATGATAAAATATAAAAGCTTAAAAAGTAATGAATATATAGTTTAAACTGCCATCTTTATTTCCTATTATCTGATATGAAGTGTGCCATGTAATTTCATGATCTACAACTTGTTTAATAAGCTATAAATAGTTTAATCATGTTTTCTTATCTCTAGTCAGAGTGTTAACATTCTATAGTTGATTCCAACTCAGAGCAAGTCTTTAAGCTACAGAGACTAGAAGAAAACATTTGAATGTGCTTAATATCATTAGCATCTGGAATCAATTATAACTCCACATTTAGTGCATGCATGCTTGCTATGATAATGAAACAGTGACAGAACAAAAAAAATTTATAATAATAATCAAGTTTTGTTTTCACAATGATACTTCTCTTATAATAAAGCATCAGATATTAATGATTCAATGCTTTTCACACTATGTCCCACGAGGAAATGAAACATTCTTGACATGATGAAAATGGAGAATGTGTAATCTTTCAATATGCTTCGCCAAGCCCAAAATATTCATTCTTTAATGAAATTGAGCAATATCAAAATAATCCTCATATCGACATATAAGAGTAATTTTTTAAAATGTTTTTTCCTACTTTGTTTGATTACCTATTTGTTAATGTTCTATTTAAATTATCTAATTTTTTAATTGTGTCCAAAGGTTTGGAACTCACTCCCAATTTATCTCAGACAACATGCTATACTACATTCAAGAAGAAAATTAACATTTTTTTTTGTCACTACAGCTCGTCTTTATATTTGTAATGTTATCACAGCGCCTTGAGCCTACATAATGTTTGTTAACAGCGCTCTATAAATTAAATTAGTAGTAGTAGTAGTAGTACTTACCGCCCATGTATAGGAACATTCGATCTTTGGTAAGAAGTGCAGCCAAAGAAAAGCAAATAAAAATGACTGCTGTTCCAGCAAGAGCAGTTGATACAATACTGAAAAATAAATGTAACTTCTAGTTATTAATAAATAATGGTTAGACAATCAACTTTACAAGGAAATTATTTTTTTATATATTACATAAATGTTTATGTACTTCAACTATATCATACCTGGGCTCAATCCTAATAACTAGCTCAAGGAGTGGTCCAAGAGAAATGCCTACAATGAAAAACAAAATTGTCTAAAGTGATTTGGTTTGTTTGTTTAGTACTGCTGAAATAATGTCAAACACTTGCCACTAAAATAGTAAACACAACATAAACACTAGCTGATGAAACAAACCAGATGTAAATGTAAATCCAGTAAAGATTCCAACTCTTTTTCCTACATCTTCTTTTGTGTGACGTGTAGATGCCAGCCAAATCATCAAACCAATTGACACAATAGAGGTTAGGAAGTACCACTAGCAATAAAAAAAGAATTTCACAAGATTATTTATTTTTTAAATTAAAGCATTTACAAGAATAAATACTGTCCATAGAGCTTGTGATACATAGTTTAAACATTTACATTAAACATCAAAATAAAATATTAGTAAATAAATGAAAATCCAATGAATAAAGGCAGCTGCCTTCATGAGTTCAAAATGTATCAAACTTTAATGTCATCTCTAGCCCTAATCCAGATTGATGATTTCAACTGAGTGTACCTAGTCTAAAAATACTGAAATTAGCTTACCTGTCCTAAGCCTGTCACAAAGTGAGTAAAGGCACCCAATGCTGCACTGAGCATACCCAAAGCCAAACAACTGTAGACATTCTTAAGATGAGTCTGAAATCGACTGTCACTAAAAAAGTAAAATAAAAAATAAAACACATAGCATGTACATCAGTATACAACAGTTGCGGATAAGCATTAAAATAAAATATGGAAGATGAACTTGTTTTTTAGTAGTTGAGAACTTTTGGTGGAAAATCCGCAGGAAAAAGTTCAAATGGAACTTTGTGACTTTATAATACCACAAGAGCTGGGTATCTACTGTCTTACCACTAACTAAAGGAAGAGCCTATTCTAGGGTACAATAATGTCCAAAAGAGCGAACGGCCAGAATGTAATAAAGATGAATTATGTATACACACACAAATATATATATATACATATACCCAAACTAAGACCCAGCTAATATATATACACTATATATATGCAATAAATCTAAAGCCGGGTCTTAGTTTGGGTATTACTGCTCTAGTGGATTGGATTTAGATCTATAATCTAAATCAAATATGGTGAGTGTTCCCTTAACATTTTTTTTTATTTTGCCACAAAAATGAAAGTAGATTGTGAAAATGGGTTTTTATTAGTTTAGCTGACATATTAATATCAAATATAAAAAACTGTGAAAATGGGTTTATCCAATTTATTAAAAAGTTTCCTTATTTAATAGCAATAAATTTGGGTCTTTTTTTTTATTTTAAGGGCCTTGTGGTAGTGGGATCCGCCATGATCTAAGGAACATCAAGATTGGTCAAACGGTTTTGATTTCTATGAGGGACATACATATATACTCCTTACATTCTACTTTATATATTAGATTTGAAGAGGGTGAGACTGCCATAGCGACAAACAGGTAGTTTATAAAATAAATGCATAGGGTGGTGTTGCTCTCACTCAAAGATGAATGCATAATACACAGTTTCACATGAATGGAACAGTTTGCTTCTCTGCATGATCATTGTGATGTTATCTCTTGTAATCAAGAAAGGTGACAAGTCTGTTTGCTACAAGTACAACTACTGCTACTTTATCTGCCATATTCATTTAACATACCAAAAAAATCACCTCCATTTCTACTCTACTCTAGAATCTAAAATCTAAGTCATGTATACATAGATCTAGATCTAAGTATGACATAATAAAAAATGTGACATATTCCCAGACATAGACTATGATAAATCATATTTAATCATTAATGATAAGACTATTGTGTATTGACACAAGATATATATCTAGATCTAGATCTAGATACTCATCAGTATCAAATAGAGATGTAGATTTATCATGTATAAGTCAGTAATATCAGGATTTACACATGGCTGCCTGTTGCTATCATGGCAACAAGCGGCCAATTGTTGGCAGATAGATTTCGTTGGTTACTAATACAAAAATAAAAGAAAAGAAATAAAATGAGTTATAGTTTGATAGTTTGCTGCCAACTATTAACTAAAATCTTAATAAATTCAGATAGTGTTAGGGAAAGTAGACCTATTTATTTAAATAGAAGATAGATGTACATTTCACTAGTGTGAATCTATATTATTTCTTTACATTTTTGTATGTGTTGGTGTAGATTAAGTTTGTTAAGGATGCAATGTTTTTGTTTTTTCTTGACTCAAAAATTTTAATAAAATATTAAACATCGGTACGGTACTAGTGTTTTTTTTTTTTGCTGTTCATTTTTTAAAATTTACTGATGGTTTATTTTATTATGTATTTGTAATTTTATATATACATAAAATACATATATGTATGTATGTGTGTGTGTGTTTTTATTTGAAATTATAGAGTTAAAAAACAAATACTTAAAAGTATTAAGTGGTAAAACACTGAGACCATTAATTCCACCACACCTTCCTTACTCATTCTAGACAGGGGACCAGACAAAGGTAGTGTTGCCGGTATCAGCATTTTAGTTTTGATAACGATTTTTAGCCAGCAGGGGAGACAAGTGCAAGCTAACACTGTACCACTAAAGCTCATAATCCACGCTATCCCTGCCATCTATATGGTTGGCTTTTTCATGTTACCTAAGATCTGGACCTAGATCATTATTACTGTTCCTTCGTGATAAATTATGGATCTAGAATAGTTTTATATTTCCCTTTTATTTAGTAATAAACCTTTTGGAGTACTTACAAGACAGAGTGCAACTTGTATCAGTATAGTCATGGTGATGATTTTTACCGATAAACAATGCTAAATAACAATTGCTAGAAAATATACCAAGAAAAGACCCAGCATGGTGGATAAATATTGGATTTAGATCTAACATTTTTATTGTTTTCATTTATCTTAGGCTAAGATCTTTAGAGATCTACCCAGGTGTAAAGATAAAAGCATAGTCTAGAACAGTCTAGATCTAGAAAAAAAATCTAGCTAGAATCTTAATCCATCAAGTCTCAGACATTCCTATCCTACTAGGTGTCCCATTATTCACCACTGGAGCAATACACCATATAAGTCACACTCATACAATGCAACACACATGCACACCAATTACATTCACAAGAGGGGAGGAAGTCATATATGGGTAAAAATAAAAGAATGTCACGAACAGGGGAGGGAAGAGAAAGTGGGGAAAGAAAACTAAATCTTAATAGTAAAAAGGGAAGGGGGGAACAGAAGTTAGCTAAGATGTCCAGGATGACATCACATCCAGGCGATGACGTGTATTTTGGCTAGCGGCTCATTGATGTCCCTCAGAGATGGGGGGGGGGGGGGGGGGGGGGGGGCTAAATGACCTCTGTGATCTGAGGTTGAGTCTGACTTTGTCAAATGAATGAAAAGGGTGTGTGTGTGTGTGTACAGGAGGCGGACTGGGTGACAAACTTAGCTCTGCCTTTAGCATATGTGATGTAATATGATTTTATTTTTTCTGACGCACAATCGACTGGTGTTTGGAAATTTAGGCTCACAGTATTTTGGCTCATGCAGTTTCATCCCACACCTCATTTACAGTGACCTTATTACTAATATTTCTAATGAAGAGTGGAAGACAAAATTTAATGTTGCTATCTAGAAATATCGCAATGGGTTGTTTGCATATGAAATGTATGTGGACGTTAAATCTTTTCAAACAAAGCTATTCCATTTCTCAAGGCAAGCAAATGAAAACAGGTTTTGTCATTTTCCTTTTCCGATATTTCTAGTGAAATAATTGAAAATTACAAGACTTATTTGGATTCCTTGATTGTGTAATTTGAAAGCAAATTTTAAGACGTCTATATTCCAATTATTTCTATTTGTTTTTTTTTTCTCTCTCTTGCAATCAGTTATAAGATGGCGATATTTATATAGGTCTGTGAGTCTGCTTTACAGCGCTATTATTTCTAGATTTATATGTTTTATTTTCTTTCTCTTCAAATAAGTTTTAAGCTGGCGATATTAAAAATCAACTAGGTTATTCTTTTATTCTTGATTCAGGCCTTAGACATTGCAAAAAATCTGGCCAGTAGTTGCCAGGGCTCCCTACAGACAAATATAAATAGGCCATCTCTGTCTGACTCAGTGCAGAAATTACCTAGTAGTAAGTAGTAGTACTAGTAGATCTATAACTATTAGTCTACTGATAAGATGTAGATTACTGTCAGTCTGTAGTCACACTGTAGACACTAGTGTGTCACTATGACCACTTGGGGCACTATCTATCAATTATATATATAATATATATATAGATCTAGTTCTAGATTAATCTAGATCTGTCTACATTCACATTGACATTCTCCACTAACACTACACAGTACTTTAAACTTTTTGACAGTAGCCTGACTGAGTAACACTAGGTTGCACTAGGCACTAGTCAGTAACTAGTCTAGTCAGAATCAGTCTAGACAAGTCTAGACTCTTAAGAGTCTAGATCTAGTCAGTGTACTGTAAGTCACTAGTGACTAGCACTGGGACTGACATCCACTGAGTAGCACTGGACTGGCAGGTCTACACTCACCCTAGTCGCCCTAGACAGTCTTTAGTGAATAGTGAGTCTAAATATAGACATAGTTGTAGTACAGTAGTGACTCTACTCTAGTAACTCTCACTCTACACGTAACACAACACAACACTCGTTACGTTAACTTACAGTGAGTAACAGTGTACACTAACTACACTTACTCATGATACTGACTTAGTAACACTAGATCAACCTAGACAACTACACTTAAGACTAAAGTTACAGTTGAGAAGTCTAATTAAACGGCATCTAATAATCAAAGTAAAGTATGTTATAATGTACAGGTATAAAATGTACTCACAGATGATCAAAATTAAATAGTGCTTGCAAATTAAATGAACGTTCGCCAAACGAAGCCATTTTGGAAGTTGGTGTTATTCTACTGACGTCACTTGTTTTATTTAGAGACAAAACTGTTACTTCCCTTATCGGAAATTGTCGTGGCATTACCAAAGTGGAACTTTCTAGACTGAAATAAGTAGTCTATAGACCAATTAAATTCCGCATGTTATAATTTCGACTTAGAATAAGATAACGATTGTTAGAGAGTGAGAAAATATAGATCTATGCCCTTCACAATAAGACTGCACGAGTTAACTTCCTTTATGCGTCGTCGTGAATTAACATAAAATTAAATAGATAGATAAAATAAACACACTCTACACTTACGGTACTACTTGAATCATGAGTTAATATCCTTATAACTATAACTACTATAAGCTTGAACCCACAGCATGCCCAGTGTGCAGCTGAACGGTTCGGACAGATATAGAACTACCCGGACACATAAAGTAAAAATTTTAAAAAGCCACCATACCCTTGATGACAGAAGTGGTTTTCATATAATTTGATGAACGATTGAGTCTATAAGACTAAAGTAAAGTTCCCCTTTCAGACCTTGCTATCTAGTGGGCAGATGATGGGTCATCTGTTTCTGTTGTCCACAGTTAACGAGAGTGTCATGTGGGGGGACACGACAATTCGTTCACTGACATTTCGCTCACCGACAAATTGTTCACATTTCGTTCACCGACAATTCGCTCATAGACAACTTGTTCACCAACAGTTGGTTCACGACAAATCGTTCACTGACACTTCGTTCACAGACAAATCGTTCACTGGATAATAACATATTGTTAATATTATATATTCTTGTCGCGTGTTTAATTTGTTTACATTAAAACTTTAATATAAGATATCGGACCTAATCTGAGTTTCTTTGTTAATTTGTTGTTGTTGTTAATTTTTTGTCGGTGAACAAGTTGTCTGTGAGCGCATTGTCTGTAAGTGATATGTCGGGTGAACGAATAGTCTGGTGAACGAAAAATCGTGAATGATTTGTCGGCGAACGAAATGTCAGTGAACGAATTGTCGTCGAACCGTCAGATGGCCAGCACAGCGACCAATTGTCTTTACCGTTTCTCCTTCTTGTTCGTCGTTCTCATTGTCATGGTGGAGCGTTCAGATGACTAGACCAATACATGAGATGAACTTCACAGTGGTTTCCAAATCAGGGAGCTCTCCATATAGTTTTCTTTTTATTGTGTTTTGGGGTCAGTGTCTTATACGGGCTTCTTGGTAAAGAGAGCAGTTTTGAAGGACGTGGTCGGCTTTCTCTGGTGATTTTGAGCTTTCGGTACATGTGTTGTCGCATTCTGTTGTGTCCGGTCCTGAGTCGAAAGATTAGACGTTGGTCTTTTCTGGATAGCTTATAGTAAGCGTCATCTTTCTTGTGATTTGGATGAGAGCTCGTCCATTTCTCATTTATTTTATTTACAATTAATTTCTTCAATTCTTCTGAATAGAGTGCAGAGTTTATTTGTAAGTTAGTTCTCTCACTCTTGGCGAGTGTGTCAGCCTTCTCATTCCCTTCAAGCTGTATATGAGCTGGTATCCATTGAATAACAGTTTTTTTGTTGTTGTTTTTTGCTGTTTTAAATTATAAAATTTATCCTTAGTTTGATGCCCCTCACCACTTTATGCCCCGTGCGGCCCGCACCACTCGCACATGGCTAGCTACGCCACTGATCTATATATATATAATTCTCTTCTTCGCTCAACAGTTTTGACGAGCAAGAAGTAAAGAAAAGATCACTCTCTTATTTCTGCGGATAGTCACCCCACGAAAAAACAAGAGGGGGGAAGAGAACCATTGGGTATTCACACGTGGCTACGGATGGTTGGACTGTCAAACCCTGCCCGCTCCCATCCCCCTTCGTCCTGCGGGAGGTTTGGACTAAGAAGTAAACTATCTTCAATTCTGAAGGAACATCGGAAACATGTAAAACATTTTACAAACAAACATTTTACAAACACTAAATAGCAGCGCCGGACTTAACCATTGTGACCAAGAAGTCATGGAAAGAGAAAAAGTAATCTACTATGTATATTCACCCGTCACTAAATAGCCGGGCCGGACTTAAGCACCGTGGGGCCCTAAGCGAAACGGATTTCGTGGGGCCAAGTTTGGGTAAGGAAGCGGACAATGAGTGAAATTTAAGAGTTTGTATTAGAAAATAAATTCGTCTATGCATTTTATTCATTCTTTACTACGTATAGAATTACTTTACGAGCCTTGCGTGTAGCAAATTAAGTCATACAGTATACTATAATAATAATAATTCTGTTTCCTACATAGATCACGCTCAATAGCATGAATTACCAAATGTTTCAATCTATCTTTGAGAATTGTTGACCTCAAGTAATTCTTCATTAGTTTGAGGTGCGAGAAGCTTCTTTAACCAGATTACACAATTACGGCTTATGCATAATGCCGTTTTTATTTATCGCGCGTTGGATTTTTTTCCATATTGAGTGACACCCCAAAATGACAACTTTTGTCTATATATTTACGTATATTTTAAGGACTTTTTCGTATATTTTACAATGACGGGAGATTTCCAGGAGCTCCCGGTAAATCGACAGGAGGCCGCGGAAAATCTCTTATATAAGTTATAAAATGGTTTGATTTAATAATTTATACACCTGCTAGAATTAGCGCAGGTCCTATGAAAGTGCCGGGTCCACTGCGGTCGCATAGGTTGCAGTGGCCTATGGCCGGCCCTGCAAATTAGCGGCGTATGCTACGCCGTCAATCGACTATTATTAATTATTACTACAATGAATTAAGAAACCGAAGAAAATTTAGATATAGTTCGTAGGGTTAACTTTTATTTTTTTTTTAGGGGGGGAGGGGCCTATAAAGCAGGTCGCTCCAGTACAACTCAAAAGTCTGTCAGATAACATTACGATGCACAGGGAGGGAAAAGGCGAAGACAGAAGCATAAAGAGAGAAAAAAAAAGAGAAAAAGGGCCGTTTAATTCACTTCATTTAACATACAATAATTCACGGTCTATCTTATCTTTTGAGATACAGACGTTACTTCAAAAAAGATGTATGTTGTTGGATCGTTGAAAACGTTGGATGTTCAAAAAAGTAGGGGTTGTTCTGACCATAATGATAAGTTTTAAAAAAAATAATACATGAATAAGATCGAGATGATGATCTTGATATTGCCATTATTGTGATTTTTAAAAATTGGCAGTCCACTTTCGTACACTGAAAACCAGAATCCTACTAGTACATATACACAGAACTATATATTTATACAAATTAAACAAGAGCGCATGTCAAAAGAAAACTTCCGCTACAAAAGTAATTTCTCCATGCTGAGGATATTTTCATTAGTAAATCTAAATCATGGCTCGTATTTTTAATAATATTGGGAAACTTGGCCTTGCATTAGCTGTTACCGGAGGAGTAGTCCAGTCAGCACTTTATAACGGTATGTTCTAGACTCTTAGTTAGATCTATCGTTTGTGTTTAATTTTGCACTTAGACTAGTAACAACAATCAATCACTGAGTCTGATTGATCATTTGATGCAACTTTTTTTTTTTGAGGTCAAAGTTACCAAAAACAAAGGACACAAACCACAGGCTTGTTCTGAAGAAAGATCTTTAAAATACATTGAAATACAAAATCTATGTAGATCTAAGTAAGATAGATTAGAGTAGACAAATTTAGAATAGTCTAGATCTAGTACTAGTAGACTCTACTACTAGTCTAGTACTCTACTACTACTAGTCTAGACTAGTTACCTTTAACCTAGTACTAGAGTCTAGTACTAGATCTAGTGACTCCCACTACAGTACAGACTACGGCTACGCGGCTACGGCACTAGTCCAGTTCAGTAGATTTTGTCTCTACGACTAGATCTAGAATCTGGATGAGTAGATTAAACTTTAATTAAAGATAAAAAAGATCTGGATTCTAGAATCTAGATGTAGACTATTGTAGACTAGATAATGAAAGATCCCAGAGTAGATGTTACGTATTTGTTAGATTTATAATCTTATTACTTATAGGAATATAACCCTATAAATCTTATCATTACTTTTTAAGATTTTCTTAAGTTAAAGACCTCTTTATAATGACTTTAGACTTTAGAATGAGTGATGCTTATGATGGCTTATCTAGAACTAAATATACTCATCTAGAATTCTAGATTAGATTCTGGATCCCATCACCTGACACTTTGTGAGAAAACCTATGCCAATAATGGCTATATATCAAGGTCAAGTATATCTAATGATCAGTCCTAGATTGAAGATTCTTTTAGACCTATAGACTATAACTATACTGACTATAGAAATTTAGAAACTAGACAATCCAGTCCACAACTGTATTGGTAATAAACTAGATCTAGATCTAATTATTCTAATTATTTCTTTACTGGTGGCTACATCTAGACAACTTGAATTCTTACGGTCTTATTAGATTTTCTTTTATGTTACGAAATGGTTATATTATTAATTATTATGTATGAAGATGATCAATTCTCCCTTCTTTTTTTTTTTAACATTATGATATGCATGCTGCATAAGTATGATTAGGAACCTCTTAGCTCCTTTCTTAGAAAGAGCTATTACTGTTAGCACTGCTGGAAAAAAAGGGCCCACTCCAAAAAAAAACAACTACTAAACCTAAGCACCTGATGATGCGTTCACTGTTGCCACTTGTGGGCTAGGGTACATCCCATTGAAATAATAAAAGAATTTGTATAATTTTTGTAGTCTCTTTGAATCTTAAAATTCTTCTGAAAATAGCAGGGATTCTCCTAAAGTTTTTACATTATGGCTCCCAAGCCTATGGAACCTTCTGCAGTTTCCTCATCCCAAATAGCCTATTTTTTTTTTTTTTTTTTTATTGTATTACTGTTTCAGTTCATTACTAAACATATAAATATATTTCCTTTACAAAAGATTTTTTTTAATTATGCAGGGTACTGTGTTAGGATATAACTTTCTCTCGGGCTACCCCTTCCCCTAAACAAAAACATTATATAGTTAAAACTATATTTCAATCAAAGTAATTTATTATTGTTAGTCTAAATCTTTTAAACATTAATTTCACATAAGTGATTTAAAAAAAAGGGTTAATATGAAATTTTTACTCAATATTTAATAAGCTTTGTTTTTATGTAAAGGTATTTTTTTTAAAATTTTACTTAATTATTGCTTGCTTCATACTATTGTATTGTGAAATGTGTTTTTAAAGTCAAATTATACGCTCTCTCATTTTTATTGTGACACATAGAAGACATACTTAGCTTTTGACTCATTTGAACAACTTTTCTAAATTATTTGTTTTAGTTGATGGTGGTCAAAGGGCAGTCATTTTTGACAGGCTCAGGGGAGTGCAAGATGAAGTAGTAGGAGAAGGAACACATTTTTTGATTCCATGGATACAGAAACCTATAATATTTGACATTAGATCCAAGCCAAGGAATGTCCCTACATTTACAGGAAGCAAAGGTAAATAATATCTGTAGTGTTAAACTTTACCTTTAAAACCATTTTAAATCCAGTTCAAATCCATTAAATTTGGGGCTTCACTCTATGATAAATTAAAAATAACGTGAGACACTAATATAAGAGTGTTATATTTGAGGTGTAACTTATTTTTAAAAATCTTTTTTTTTTCTAAGGAAAACATTGTTCCATAGTTTATCTACATCTAGCTTTAATTAAATTCAGTACTAGCAAACTTATCAAACAACCTACCAATTAATGTTTTCATCCCAAACTATTTGGTTAAAGTAACTTTGCATTAAATATAAACAAATCCTGGGATTTATTTTCAAAAACAAAACTTTTAGGGAGGGGGGCATCAAATAATTTTTTTTAACCAGATGTTTTTTCTTTTTGATAAGTAAAAAATCTATGACCCTCCTCAGGGTTATGGTGAATTAAAACTTGTGCCTTGTTTTATTATATTTTTACTAGTCAACTGGTGGCGTAGCATATGCTGCTGTTTTGCAGGGCCGGCCTTAGGCCACTGCAACCTATGCGACCGCAGTGGGCCCGGCACTTTCATAGGACCTGCACTAATTTTTAAGTGTATAAATTATTAAATCAAACTATTTTATAATGTATATAGCCGATTTCCAGTGGCCTCCTGTTGATTTACCAAGAGCTCCTGGAAATCTCTGGAAGATTATTATAATCTTTAGAAAACCCATACAAATCTGAAATCTATAGACAAAAGTTGTCATTTTGGGGTGTCATTCAATATGGAAAACGACAATCCTACGCATGTTAAAAAAAACAGCATTATCCCGCAATTTTGGAATCTGGCGAAAGAAGCTTCTCATGCCTCAAACTAATGAAGAATTACTTGAGGTCAACAATTCTCGTAGAAAGATTGAAACATTTGGTAATTCTTGCTATTGAGCATGATCTATGTAGGAAGTAGAATTTTTATGATATACTGTATGACTTTGCTACACGCTAGGCTCATAAGTAATTCTATACGTAGTAAAGAATTAATAAAATGCAAAGACAAATGTATTTTCTAATACAAACTCTTAATTTTCACTTATAATCCATATCCCTACTCAAACTTGGCCCCCCGAATCGCGTTTCGCATAGGGCCCCACAATGGTTTAAGTCCGGCCCTGCTATTTAGTGATGGGTCCCCCCCCCCCCCCCCCTTTTTTTTTTCGTAGGGTAACTCTAGTTCGTCCGACTAGCAGAAATAAAAGAGTGATCTTTCCTTTACTTCTTCTTGCGTATCCAAACTCTTGAGCCACGAAGAGAATTATATATATTGATTCTTATAAACAATTTTTTTGAAATGTCTTCTTACATTTCAAATAATATTTCTTTCTTCTTATACTCACATTCTTGTTTGCTTATAGATTTACAAAATGTTAACATCACACTAAGAATTCTATTTCGACCCCAAGTGCCAGCATTACCAAAAATCTATACAAATTTGGGAATAGACTATGATGAAAGAGTTTTACCTTCTATTACAACAGAAGTTCTGAAAGCAGTGGTTGTAAGTATACGTTCAATAGAAACTTTGTAGATACTTGTTTTATGAACTTAAGCAGAGGAACTAGTCAAATTATTTAATTCATATGATCATGATTGTTCAGGCCCAGTTTGATGCAAGTGACCTAATTACTCAGAGAGAGCTTGTCTCCACTAGAGTCAGTGAAGAATTAACAGAAAGAGCCCTACAGTTTGGACTTATTCTGGATGATATTTCATTAGTAAGTTCTTTCCACTTTTTTTTAAAAAAAAAATTAAATGATGAAAATGTTACTGAGTCATCTTTTTTTTTTTAACAGAAACAATCAAACTAGTAGGCTAGGAAAAAAATACCATTTTCTGACAAATAGAAATAAAATTCAATTTCTGACTCTAGTTGAAAATCTTTTGAATTGAAAAAAAAATGCATTTCTTTAGAAAGAAAAGATTTCTTCAGAGACATAAAATAATTTGAGTCATTACAGTTCATTAATTCAATGTATTCTATATAGGTAAATCATTAATCACTACTTTCAACTTTAATACTACTTTCAACTGTAGTTTAATGGATTCTTAATATGATTAATTTTTAGTGCAGCATGGTTGAAGTCCTTTTTTTAATGAGATACTTTTTGAAATTTTCTGTTTCAAGAAAAAAAAAAAGATTTTATTTACTGTCTTTACTAAAGGCTGATTGGGCTAAGAATTGTCCATCTTAAGTTATAATAAGAGCTGAAAGAACTAGAATTTTAAGATTCAACAAATTATAAAAATAAGTATTTTATGCACTCAAATGTAAAGACTTTTCAAAACAAAATTAAAATCGTTTGTTTGAAATAATAGGTTGTCAGCCTTAATAGTTCCATAATTCCTTTTTTAAAATTCCCCACATTGCTAAACCACAACAATTTTTTCATAGGTCTAAGTAAATCTGCTTTTGGTGTTACAAAATTGTAATCATATTGTAAATTTCTGATATGTATTATGTATTTTCATCCTAAGAAACTAAACATAATCATAAAACAATATGTAACTATATTTCTGCTTATAATTAAATTACAAATAAAAGAAATTTCATATCTATGACTTGCATTTATCTACTTTTTTTGCTCATTCTCAATACTCATGTTACATGACAATTTAAAAGAATTAAGTACAGGTTTGAGTGTAATACTAATTTTACAAAAATAATTCAATGACAGTCCATGCTTTTCAACAGCAGTATGGAGTCTGACTGGTAATGTTTTTCATTTCCTGGTCATTGTTTCAAATGTAATGTAGGTGTGTGTAATCTACCAGTTCTACTGACTCACCTTTTTTTATTTTCTACACATACTCCAATTGTCATCAATTTTTTTTTTTATATTTCCTCTTTTACTGAGGCTTTAGGTAACATATAAACAATTTTAAAACTATTAATGATTAGAATTAGTTAATTAAATTGATTTTTCAAAAAGTGCTCTGTATCTGACACTATCCTGCCTACTCAGTAATCCTAAACTACTGTGATGTAATTTGTAGACTCATCTTACATTTGGGCGTGAGTTCACTGATGCAGTAGAAGCCAAGCAAGTAGCTCAGCAAGAGGCAGAGAGGGCCAGATACATTGTAGAAAAGGTCAGTGGATGATTTACATTTTTTCTAGAACTATTTAACAGGGTTCGTATGCAGACTGGAAAAAGTCTGAAATTTCAGAAATCTAATCTCAGACTTCAAAAGTCATCAATGCTTTTCGAGGCAATTTTTTTTTTTGTCTGGGAAAAGTCAGGAATTTAAAAATCAATTAAATTTCCACTGTCTTAAAAACAAAATGTGGATGTGTTTTGTATTTTTCAAATTGAGTCACAAGCAAAATGCTAGTTGCACTCAAAGATTTCCATAGTCATGGGTGTAAAATTACCTGTTTTGGAAAATCAACCACCGGAAATCAGTTGATTGTTGGATGTCAGACGTGATCTAGCTTTGATCTAAACTCTTGGCCTAGGAACTTTTAATACAAAATCCAACTAGATCTAGATCTATAAAATTTAAGAAAATGCACACAAACACAACATTCTAGATTGTGTGCTTAGGGCTTTAGAGATCTATACTATACTGGGAAGGCTAGATATAGTACTAGTTTCCTGGATAAGGTACCTTGGCCTTTAGAATGTGTTTAAATTGTAAAATTATTAAAAATACTTAAATTTTAAAAATCTGGCATTCACATACAGCCTAAGTTAGATTGAAACTAGATTTAGATCTACAATACAGGGGTCTAAGACTTTTAATAGTAATAGTAACAATATACAATGTATTGTTTAGTTTATCCAATTAGACTTGATTAACTCTTTCTCTTCGTAATTATTTACATTTTGGTGGAATCAACGTTGGTATCGTCAGTTAGGAGAGAAAGAGTTAAATGTATATTTTAGTCATCTGTGGCATTATACGTCTTGAGACAATCATTTCCCTTTGCAACTTCTCGTGTGACTAAAGAGACCATTCAAATCTTAATCAATTTTTAGCAATATTTGTTTTTGTTTTGTAACTTTCCATTGTCTAAAAAAATTGTAGACCATGTTTTATCTTTAAGGGTATAGTACCTCCTTTCATGCATTGTGATCTATGAGGCATATGATGTAAAGGTCATCTGTTTTTTTGGTCAAACGGCCAACTGCATTTACTTTCCCCAACTAATGCCAGGTACCCTCCAGAGTCAGGAGGACTCAGTGGCATCCTAAAAATCCAGAAATTTGAAATCCCAACCTTCTTAGAGATTCAAACCCAGACCCCTTGATCCAGAAGCCAAGACACTAAGCCCCTATTTTTATCTTACCTTGTGTCAATTTTTTTCTGAATGCTATTAGTTTCTCTCTTTATTTTTCTCTGCTCTGCTTCTGTCCATGGCACCTTATGATCATTTTTTTAATGCAATGTTATTTCAAGTCTTAAATTTTGTTTAGATTTAGGCATAGCAGATCAAAGTTTCTTTTGCTTCCTTACCATAGTATAATGCTATCAATCAATTGGAACAAGTTGATTTTAATATTATTTAAAATTTTCCTCTGCCGGCGCTTATGGTGCACACCATACTGTTGAGCACTAGTGATAGTCATGTTGATACTGCAAGGAAGACAGTTGATTCTGGCTAAATGAATGAAGAAACAGAACTAGAGCTTAGTTTGATCCACATAGTGTTGTAGAAGTGTACGGTGTCAGAGGACAGGCCAGCGTAGAAGAGGCTTAGTTAAAGTAAAGTTCCCCTTTCAGATTTTGCGATCTATGGGGGGCAGATGATGTAAATGTTATGTTTCTGTGGCCCACAGTTAACGAGGGTGTCATGTGGTCAGCATAGCGACCAACCGCCTTTACCTTTCCCCAACTAATGTCAGGTACCCATTAGAGCTGGGTGGACTAAGAGGTGCCCAAATACCCCGAAGTTAAAAATCCCAGTCTTCACCAGGATTTGAACCCGGGACCTCGGTTCAGGAGGCAAGCGCTTTACCACTCATCCACAGCACCTCCAGAAGAGGCTTAGGTTCTCTGTAATGGTTGTCTGGTTAGGAAGTTGTCTGAGAACTGTGCTTAAAATTAAGTTAATGATTTAAATTTTTGTTTATGAGTATTTATGCCCAGCTCAATGAGCCCAAATTATTAGCCACTCACTATCACCAATCTCATTGAACCATTTGGGCATCACACAAGATCTGTCAACTGTCTTTCTTTATTCCTCTCTGTCTTTAGCCTTGGGTAGGGTTTCTTTTAATGACAGGCCTGTCCATCTTTTATGTTGTCTTCCCATCACTTTCTCTGTATGCCTGTTCTTTTTTCTGGTAATGTTTTCTGAAGGAAGGTCGTTGTGAGCCTTGGAACCTTGTGATATGGCTGTATAGTTTTGCATATTTTGACAGTTTCTTATCTCTTTGTGATTTGGTCATTAAGTGATACTACTAAAAGTAGTAACCAAACTAAACAACTCTTTGGTGACAAGGAGGACCAATTTTTTATTTTAAAAAAAAAACGGCTCATCGATTTTAGTAAACTGTTTTCTATTCACTTGAAAAGTTTCCATCACATTCTTCTTTTTTTTTTTTTTTTTTTCAAAGTTCTATTTACCATATTTTACGTCGTATAAGACGCACTTTTTCTTCTCCAAAACTGGGGGGAAAAGTTGGTGCGTCTTATACGGCAAATACACATTTTACATGCATTAAAACTGCCCCCAACTTTGTATGGCGCTTACTCGCAGTCCTTTCCTTATGCAGTGTGTGCTGCGGGCTGGATTTGGGGCACGTACTGCGGCTGTGTGACTTCCTATAGCGCGCCATGCCCCCCTCCCGACAGTCTAACCATGTGCTTCACGGGCATCATGCTGAGCTTACTGCCGGTACACACCGCCCTTCCTACGTCATAATGTGCCGTCTGGGTAGATCACAGACAACGTGTATGGTGTATGTGAGAAAGTGATCAGGCGGACCAACTACAGGGTAAATTAAAAAATTATAGTACCATCTCCTCAAGATGTCTAAGCAGAAGAGAATGGCATATAAAGTTACTTTCAAGCTGGAAGTAATTAAATTTGCTAAGGAGCATGGGAATAGAGCAGCGGAGAGACGCTTCGGGCCACCTCCAACTGAGAAAATGATAAGAGAGTGGAGGAAACAGGAGGATCAGCTCCAAAAGTTGGATATAAGCAAGCACACCTTACGTGGACCAACTGCAAAGTGGCCAGAGTTAGAGGTGGAAGTGAAGGAGTGGATCGCACATCACAGGCAAAATGGACTTTCTGTCTCAACAAAAATGATAATCTATGAGGCCAGACGTATTGCTGTGGAGAAAGGCATTCGGGATTTCACCGGATCACCATCGTGGTGCTATAGATTTATGAAGAGATCTGGCCTTTCTATGCGCACCAAAACCAGAATTGCACAAAAAATGCCTAAGGAATACGAATCAAAGATTCTTTCTTTTCACACGTTTGTTATTGATGCGAGGAAGAAGAATAACTTTGAAATTAGCCAGATCGGGAACATGGATGAAGTCCCGCTAACGTTTGATGTGCCATCTAACAGAACCGTAGATAACAAAGGAGCAAAAACCGTAACCGTAAAAACCTCAGGGCATGAGAAAACCCACTACACGGTTGTGCTGTCCTGCTGTGCCGATGGTACCAAACTGCCTCCGATGTTGATTCTTAAAAGGAAAACGTTCCCAAAAGAAACAATCCCACGGGGAGTCGTCGTGCATGTTCACGATAAAGGGTGGATGGACGAAAATGGCATGAGGCTGTGGATTGACAAAGTGTGGTCCAAACGTCCTGGCGGTCTTCTGAGGAAATCTTCCTTGTTGGTGCTTGACCAATTTAGAGCGCACATTACGGAAAATACTAAAAAGAACTTTAAGGAAGTTAAAACCCAAATAGCTGTGATTCCTGGTGGCCTCACTAGCCAGCTTCAACCTCTGGACGTTTCCATTAACAAGCCATTCAAAGTTCTGATGCGTGAGGAGTGGAACACCTGGATGGCAGTTGGGAACCATGATCTGACACCTACTGGGCGGATGAAGAGGCCCACTATCACACAAGTGTGTGAATGGGTTAAAAGGTCATGGGACTCCGTGAAGGAGGACATTGTTGTAAAATCCTTCAAGAAGTGTGGCATTAGTAATGCCTTGGACGGAACAGAAGACGACGTCTTATTTGACACCAGTGAGGAAGAAAGTGATGACAATGACTGCGAGGATCTGTCCTTCCTCATTTCTGATAGCAGCGAAGACGAGGAATTCTTGGGGTTCGAATAAAAACATTACAGACTGATTTTTCTTACTTTCACTGTTTACAGACTTTACTGACTGTTAATGAGAGTAAAGATTGTTCTTAATATGTTACATGGTTGACATAAAATTGTTCTTAAACTGCTGTTTACTTTATACAGTTGATATAAAATATTTTAGTACAGTATTTGGTTCAGAATCTTTTTTTTCTAGATTTTCCTCCTTTAAAATTGGGTGCGTCTTATATGCCGGAGCGTCTTATACGGCGTAAAATACGGTAATTCATACTCATTCATTTATTCATGTATCACTTTCAATGACATTATTTTACTGACCTTTTTTTTTTATTCCTGTTTAGGCCGAGCAGCAAAAGAAAGCTGCCATCATATCTGCTGAAGGAGACTCCAAAGCAGCAGAACTTCTGGCCCAAGCTTTTGGTAAAGCTGGAGAGGGTCTAGTTGAGTTAAGAAAGATAGAAGCAGCTGAGGACATAGCTTTTCAACTCTCCAAATCAAGAAATGTTGTCTACCTGCCCCAGGGTCAACAAACTCTGCTTTCCTTGCCTCAAGTTTAAATTGCTGTAAAGGATTTGTGATAATCTTGACTTTCCTGTCTAGGCCTGGATGAACATAACACATTGTTTTTTTTTTAATTTACAGAAACTTCATAAACATCATATTGTCATATTGATGTAGATTACATTATTTGTACATTGATTAAAATGTTGTAAAATAATATTGTTGTGTTTTATTTTTGACTTAAGTGTTGTTTTCAAAATGCTCAGTTTGTTTTATTATGTTGTTTCTATAGAAATTATTTCATCAAAATGTTACATACAAGAGATATCACTAATATAACTACATATCATGAGATGTGGAATAACTTTTATGATAGAGTTGAATATGATATGATACATTTATTAAATGTATAAAGGGAACTGGAAATGTGTAAAGTGCTAATACCACTTGAGAATTAAATGAAATTCTTTAGTAAGCTTAAATTAATTGTAAATGACAAATTGGAGTCATTACCATTCTACAAAACAAAAAAATATTGACCACTTGTAATCATCAAA
The DNA here is from genome assembly GCA_030265305.1 of Biomphalaria pfeifferi. NCBI lineage: Eukaryota > Metazoa > Mollusca > Gastropoda > Planorbidae > Biomphalaria > Biomphalaria pfeifferi. Next base: position 3,251,274 of record JASAOG010000008.1, on the reverse strand, counting down.
ATCTGTTAAATTTAGGTTTAGTCATTCAACTTTAATACAAATGAAACCTGTTATATTAAGGTTTAGCCGTTCAACCTTAATACAAATGCTAAAGGATTACGAAAGGGGTTCAATTTCATGATTTTCTTATATGGTGTCAAAAATTTACCCCCATCTAGAAATATTCATTTTGTTTTATAGTTTAAGAATAGACTTTAATAAAAGGATCCATCATTATTAAAATAGGGGAGTTCGTTGTTTTGCATAAGTCAAGTATTATTTATGATTAGCCTTTTACACAGTAGATGTCTACACGAATAGCTATTATTAAAAATAAAGGTAATAAAATTAAATTTAATAACATTTTAAACTATGTAGATCTGAAAGTAAGAAATATTTATGCCTTTGTAGTCGATGATTAAACACGTCTAAAAAATACTGCTTTAGTGTTAACCTAAATCTAATTGTAATTAGATAAGGCATTCAACTTCTGACATGAATTGTAAACTTTTAGGCCTTAGGTAAAGACTGAACAGTGTTTATGGCACCTTACCGAATCGGCCAACCAGAAGGGTGGGGGGCAACTTAAAGATTGGCTAAAATATTAAAAAGTAGCTTATATCATGTGAATGTGTTAACTAACTCTGATTTCTACAAAGAAAACATTGGACCATCCCACCAACTAAATTGTGCCGATGTGCCAAAAAAAAAAAACCCAACAAAATATCTAATACCACCCCACCAAATTGGTCAATGTAGGGCCCTAGAGGAAGGAGCGACATGATCTAAAAATTGGTAAAAATGGCAAAGTCATAACAGTATCATACATACGGGCGCACACACACATTTATACATCTATAATACATTTCCTCCATAAAAAAAAATTGTCCTGGGAAAATGCTTCTAATCCTGTACTACACATACGCCCCCTACCTCCCTCACTTTCCACATTGTATTTGGTCCTTTGTCCCGTTATATCTCTCTTACTTCTTTCTCAATCTTTGCACCGTGGCTTGCCATGGCTCTTTCTTCTCTTCCCCTTTCTCTCTCTCATTAAACATAATTTACTGGGAACGCGAAAAACAAAAATCGATTCGAATTCTTATCATATATAATACAGATGTTACGTCAAAAAAGATAATGATTATAATACGTCTTAAGCGTCATGCATCTAGTCATGCATGTTAACCAATGACGTAAATTCTGCCAAGTCACTGGTTTTTCTGGCTAGCTTAGGCAACCCATTCCATGCTCTAATAGCACTAGGGAAGAAGGAGCATTTATGAAATTACTTTTAGGAAACGTGGCCAATGTAAATTCCTTTACTTGGCATCTGCAAGTCAATGGAAAGATTAATTCATTCCATCGTCTTTCTCGTTTCGCTCTGTCAGTCCATCTCTCTCTCTCCTTCTCTCAACCCCCCCCCCCCCCCCCCTTGCGGTTCTCTATATTCTCTCGTTCTTTTTTTTTTTTTTTTTTTAAATCTAAACAATGTTTAATCGTTTCATAGTAAAGTAGAGTTCCCCTTTTGGACCTTGCGATCTATAAGGCAGATGAAGTAACGATAATCTGTTGTTTTTTTGTTGTAGCCCACGGTTGACGAGGGTGCCATGTGTACAGCACAACGACCAACCCGGACCAACCGCCTTTACTTTTTCCCAGCTTATGTCAGGTACCTATTAGAGCTGGGTGGACTCAGAGGATCCCGAAATTAAAAATCCCTGTCTTCACTAACATGATTTGAACCCGGAACCCCCGTCGGTTCGAAAGCCAAGCGCTTTACCGCTTGTTGCAGCCAACGCGCCCCCTCCGTTTCATAGAGAGAATATACATTTGGTTCTCTCTTTTTCTACTTCTAACCTTTTTGATTTCTCTGATTAGTGTTTGATCCCTACTCTCTCTTTTTTTTGCTTTCTTTCTTTAACCTCTTTCTAAATGGCTCTTTTCACTCTCTCTTGCACTTTATCTCTTTTTATCAATTATTTTCTGTTGTTCTTTAATTTAATTATTCTTTAATATCTTGCGTTCTCTCATTCTGCCTCTTAAAAATCTAAATACACGGAAGAAGAAACATCCACAGAGTAGTAGCCCTGTTTCAAATGTTTCTTTCTACACATTGTGTAAGCCTAGCCTTCTACAAAACTACACACAGACTTTGCTTTAAATTGTGCATTAGATCGCCTGGTCAACATTATTCCCCCTCCCGCCTTCTTTTCCCACCAAACACACAAACAGGTTTTTAATAACTACATTACTAAGTTATTTTGTTAAGTGAGTTGTTCTCACCTCCCAGTATCAGTTTTACTAGAACCTCCATGTTGACCAGAATGGCTAGCAGAACTGGACAGTTGTTACTTTGCAGGTTGTTTATATTTGTGTTTATATCAAATAATTACAGTTTACTAGATATTTTCTAAGGTAATTATTTGTAAAATTAGGCATACCTATTCATTTCAAACAACAACATTATTGTAAACAGTAACTTGTGTAAAATGCGTCACTTACATTTTTTTTTGCTGAACAAAGTCTAGAATCTATAAACATCAATATTATTTTAACAAGACACACGGCATCTAGATATTGGTGAATTTTTTAAAACACTTTTTGTATTTAAATCTTATCATTGTATGGGCGTTTAACGTAGATGAGTTTCATTTCATTCAAATAGAAACTTGAACCTTCTCGTACATGTTTTTTTGTTTGTTTCACACAAAATTTAAGCTTCTCAGCATCATTTTATTAAGATCTTTGAGTTGACCTTAAGTTTATTTGTATGTTAGGCCCTAGTGATTAGTTGAAAGATAAACAAAATAAATTACAAAACCAATTTAAATATTCTGTATTTCAGTGTCTTAGGAACATAAGGCCTAGCTGTTTACTCATTTCATTGGAACTTTATAGCAAGCTGTTTATCTACTCATTTGATTGGAACTTTACATGTTGATGTTTGAGGACTTCAATCAAGTGATGAAAATAAAAGGTCATGTTAAACATTTTCTATAAAACTATTCAAGTTAAGATTTGTACTAATTTCTACTCTTTCATATCTGTACTCTGTCTACTTTATTTGTTTTTCTACATTTAAGATTGCTACATTTTGGCACTCAAGTGTTTGTCATAGCTGATCATACTATTTCGCCTATGGATTCTTGTTTGCTATTTCTACTATACGTTTGCTACAAGTTTTGGGTTGTTGCATGCATTTAATTTGTTAATTATTTGTGTTCCTTTATTGCAGTAGTTTAGGGTCTATTATGCTAACTGCTAGTGTTCAGGTTTGTGCTATTAACTGCTACTATTTAGGGTTGTTGAACTAATTGATAGTGTTGAGGGCTGTTACACTAACTGCTTGTGTTGAGAACTGTTACACTAACTGCTAGTGTTGAGAACTGTTACACTAACTGCTAGTGTTGAGAACTGTTACACTAACTGCTAGTGTTGAGAACTGTTACACTAACTGCTAGTGTTGAGGGCTGTTACACTAACTGCTTGTGTTTAGATTTGTTGCACTAACTGGAAAACTAGGTATGGATCTTTACTAATTTCTTCCATTTATTTTTTGTTTGGTCTTTCCTATCCCTTTTTATCACTTGTCACTTTCCTTTTCTTGATCAAGTTTGATCAGCCCAGATAGAGAATCACTTAATAGTTGTCTTATCTTTTTTGTGTTTTTTTCATAATCTGATTTGAGGGAACCATCCTTAATGCTGGTAGCATATAGTGGCTTTATTAGTAAGGGTCTTTACCCTCTGTGGGTATTGATGAACCTGCAGTGGCAGACTAGATGGGAGCTAGCCCTTCAAAGATCATCAGTATATTTTCTTGATGAAAGTGGTAGTACATTTTGTACTTGTGTGACTATTATCATAGTCACTCTTGGGTAAAGATTGAAAGCATGCTGTTAACATCTCTGTTTTGGATATTAAGTCTTGTTACCTGTTACTGATCTAGTGGTGGGTATATATAGGGTGCAGAGTATTTAAAGTTTGTTGTTCAACACTTCAGGAGAAGAAAACCAGTATCTCATATTAAAAGTTCACAATACTTAAGACATTTTAGATAATTCATACATGAGAAAAATTCTTAGTTTCCAAAAAAGGAAATGCATAAAATCATTATTTTTTTGGTACATCATAAAGAAATACAGTTCACCTGAAGTTATTGTGTAGTAAGTTCCATACCTTGATGCCAGGAATACAAAAATTTATCAGGCAATATTAATTAAAGGACAATGTTGAATGAAAAAATACTTCAAGATTCTTAACTTTGTAATAGAAAAAAGACATTAAAGTTATTAGTATTTTGGAAACACCATTCTTGACATTTGCATGAGTTATGCTATAAGTCCATCAAATCAAAGACAGCAAGAACTTTCAGAGACACTCTGAGACACTCATTGTTAAAATATATTGTTCATGCTTGTTGGGAGAGAAAGCAAGCTATATAATATATACCTTTATACCCTGCATAATAACAATTGTTGTGTGGAGGAAGCAAGCTATGTACCTTTATACCCAGCACTAAACCAATTGTTGGGTGGAGGAAGCAAGCTATGTACCTTTATACCCAGCACTAAACCAATTGTTGGGTGGAGGAAGCAAACTATGTAGCCTACCTTTATGCCCAGCACAAAACCATTTGTTGGGTGGATGAATCAAGCTATGTAACTTTATGCCCAGCACCAAACTAATTGTTGAGTGGAGAAAGCAAGCTATATACCTATATGCCCACCAAAAAAAAAACAATTGTTGGGTGGAGAAAGCAAGCTATGTAGCCTACCTTTATGCCCAGCACAAAACCACTTGTTGGGTGGAGGAATCAAGCTATGTAATTTTATACCCAGCACCAAATTAATTGTTGGGTGGAGAAAGCAAGCTATATACCTATATACCCAGCACAAAACCAATTGTTGGGTGAAGGAATCAAGCTATGTAACTTTATATTCATCACCAAATTAATTGTTGGGTGGAGAGAGCAAGCTATATACCTTTATGCTCTGCAAAAACCCTATCAGACAAAATGGTTTTCAGTCTGTAGACAATGACGATGACGACATATTCTGAATGCAAATCGTAATGCTTGACTTCCATGTAAATCCTGGTTGAGCAACATGTGGAAGTGGACCTAAATGCATTTTAAAACTAAGAATTAAAATTAAAAAGCACAGTTATAAGTTTAAGCCACTGTAAAAAAAATATTATACATCAAACATAACTTACATTACATTTCTATATTGTAGGTTAGAGGCACAGTGGCTGTGTGATAAAGGGCTTGGCTTTGAAACTAAGTGGTTCTGGGTTTGAATTCTGGTGAAGACTGGGATTTTTAAATTATGGGATCTTTAAGGCACCTCTAATAGATACCTGACATTAGTCAAGTAAAGTGGTTGGTCATTGTGCTGACCACATGACACCCCAGTTAACCATTGGTTACAGAAACAGATGATCTTTACTTCATCAGCCCCATAGATCAATAGGTCTGAAAGGGGAACTTAACTATATTGTAGGTTGATAACATAAAAAATGTGAATAAAAACATTATCAGAATATGTTATGACAACATGTTTGACAAATTGAGTTTGGTAGCAGATTTCATACATTTATGCTATTTGTTCTGAATTGAATTTTCTCATTGTTACTGACATTAGTTGTCAGACCTTAAAGGAGATATAGAATTGTACAGGTGTGAGTTGTCCTTGAAGAAATAATTCAAAATGTCTAGCACAGCAGAGTTGAGACTTGTACAAAGACTGCTGGAAAGTCTGATATTTCAAGGGTAACATTAACACCTTTCTGTATGGTATCTGTTGTCATACAATACATCAATCACAGTACTCTTAAAAGAAGGGATATATTCAATATGGGCTTTTTCAGATTCCATTTAGATTGAGAAGTAGCCAAGAGCCTTACTGAAGGCTCTGTAGTCAGTGAAATATAAATGATCTGGTTTTCTTCTCCTGATAACCTAATGGGATTGCAACTGATCCATATAAGTGGTGAACTAGTATTAAAAATCATTACAGCACTAGTATTATGCAAGTCAAAAGTCAATGATGAGGATGGCTGTCAGGTTAAGTGATATGTGTTCTGAACTGTCATCCCAATGGTCCTGGGTTTGAACCCTGTCCACTGTCGTCCCCTGTTGTCCTTGGGCAGGTTTAGGCTAGGATATTATAATTTAGAATTTGAAGGAACATTCAAAACATGTCAAACCAATAAACAAAAGATTTATGCTTTAAGGAAACTGCACATGTAGACTACATTCTTACCTAAAAAATATTTTTGATTTCTTTTTAAAAAATAATTCAGAACTCTTATATAATTTAACTTTTTTTCTTTTTTTTTTGGTAAATGCATAGTAGATATAACATTAAATATTAGTTTCACACAAATCATTAAAAAAGAAACTGCAGTAAAAATAGAACTTTGAACACTTTTAATACTTTTGAAGTAAGTCTTTTGTTTTGATTTTGTGAAATAAAAATATACCAAAGGCAAGAATTTCTTTATTGCTATTTTATTTTGTAAACCGAAATTAAACAACTATTCATAATATAATAATAATATTAACATCCGACCCAAATAAAATGGTATTGTATGAAGTAAGACAATACTTAAATTCTAACTACTTTTTGTTTAAATAGTTTTCTTTAAGTAAGTGTAAATATTTCATAAGTTAAACCTTCTCAATACTGTTGATGATGAAAAGTAAAAATTAAATGGTCAAGGAGTAGAGCCAAAAGTTTTTAATATTAAGACCTTAAGTTTGATTCCTAATGAAAATTAGATTGTTAATTGTTGGCTATAAGAACTAAAATATTAATTATTTAAGGCTTTTATTTAAGAACATGAAATGAGAGTTCTAAAAATCAGCTTTAGTCAAAAACAGTCTTTTCCCCTTTCATTCTTTCTGTCACTTGGTTCTTTGTCTTAAAATATTTTTGTATTAGTCTGTAATTTTCTAAAGGTTATCTCTTTTTACTGATGTTGTAAATGATTTGTGCATCACTTGAGAATGGAGTTCTTACCATCTCATTTTCACCTGTCATTCAGTCTGTTGGACCATTGGGGCACCACACAGTCTGCATGGCTCTCTTCAATCTTCTGTCTTTTGATAGGTATAGTCTCTTCTATAGACTGGCTGGTTCATTCCTTAATGTTGTCTGCCTCTCCTTCTTTTCCCTGGGAATGTCCTCAGAAAATTCTTGAGAACCCTTAGGTCAGGATTTCTTTATACAGTCTTAATTTTTTTTTTAGAAAGATCAGAAGGTCATCATAAGGCCCAGGAGATGATTTTCTTATCAACATAGACTACAGAAAAAGAAAGTGTTTCTTTTAAGGCTTATTTCCTTCTTAATTGAAGTCAACTCGTTCTGATCAAAGCAGCATAATGCCACAACATGGTATTTTGGACAATTTATAAAAGCAATAAAACATGAAATTCTCTAAAATTAGATTTTTTTTTAGTCACAACATTAAGAACAAATTATTTCTTTTAGTGTAAAAGTTGGCATAAAATGCCATAAAATTATAGAAGCATTAAATGGGATATATTGACTTCTCTAATTTTGAAGGGCTTTTTAGACAGAGTGAATTTAATAACATGATTTATTATATCATTGTCATTGGACTTGTCTACTATATTTATCAGTATTTATTTCTTTAAAAAAAAATTAAACAATATTTGTGCAGAAAATTCTTAAAATATATTCAAATGATTTCTGATGGCCTTTGGCTCCTTCTGTTTATCATTGTTTCACCTGAATTGGAGTAGATTTTGCTGGATCTAAACAGGTCAAAGCTGGAGTTACTTTCATTGCCACAGTTCATGTGTGACAAATTTTTCTCATAGCTATCAGGGCAGCCTTCATCCTCCTTCATTCTTTTTTTGCTCTCTGTGAGCACTGTATCAGCATGCTCAGTCAGTTCTGATTATCAACTCTAAAATAATACATCTCTAACAGAGAATATTGTTGTCAAAAATTGTACATGTTTAGTTATAAACATTTTTCAAGCATCTTTTTGAGTTCACAAATAAAATATATTGATTGATTTAAATCTTTCAAAATTTGTGAAGTCTCTTTTCTTTTTACAATTAGTTTGATTTGGGTCATTATTTCAGTTAGCAGATTCTTAACTACAGCATTTCTTTCCCTTATTTTTGTCTCTTTACTGATTCTTTGTTGATCTTTTCTTCTCTTGGGGAGGAGGGGTTTTGACCAACTTAGATTCTGAATTTCATCTCATTTTTCTTAATACTGTCATGCGGGTGAAATGGCTTTTCTATTGATGTGCCATATTTTAAAACTAAATTAATTATTCCATTTATTACAAGTATTGTATGTAAAGCATTTCTTTCCTTAATTTTTCTCTTTGCTGATTCTATGTTGATCTTTTCTTTTCTTGGGGAGGAGGGGTTCTGACCAACTTAGACTGAATTTTGATTTCTTATTTCAAGCTAAAAGAATGATTCCATTTATTACAACAGCTAACTACAACATTTCTTTTGTTATGTGTCCTTTTTGATTCATGCTTTGTTGATCTTTTCTTCTCTTGGGGAGGAGGAGTTCTGACCAACTTAGATGCTACAAGTAGAATAGGGACTTTCTATGAATTCTGCTGACAACATAATGACTAACACAACATATAAATATATATTATGTAAACTATCAATAAGATTAAACCTTAGACTAGCAGTGACAGTTATTAATGCCTGCTGTGTATAAACTGATACTCCTCTTGATATTTAAATCATTTAACCACAAATTTACAAGTATTTTTCTTATTTACTTTATGTTTATATGATTTTGACAATTTTGATTTCTGCTTTTTATATATGGCTCAGTGGGGAAAAGTTAAAAAAAATTTAGGACTGTTAACTGCCTTATAAAAGTAACTGAAGACAATTTCTATTATCATAGTATAACATCAAAACCTTACAACAATTTTTGTTAAAGTTTTGTCTCAACTGATATATACATCTCTTTATGAAGAGAAGTGTAGACTAATTTAGACAGCTACAAAAATTAAACAGGTCCTTTTGTGGGCTCAATGCACATGAAGCTAATCAAGAGAAAACAAAGGGAAAATATGCTAAAGTACATTTATTGACAAGTACAGATGTTACAAAGGTCCTTTTTAGGGCCATAAGAAAACCATTTGCTATGGTCCAACAAGAACAGGTTATTTTAATACCAAAAGAAAGGTCCTTTTTAGGGCCATAAGAAAACCATTAACTGTGGTCCAACGAGAACAGGTCATTTTAATACCAAAAGAAAGGTTCTTTATAGAGCCAAAAATAGATTTTTGTCCAAAGCATGGAATACGATTTTCCTAAAAAGGTCTTAATGAAATATAGGAGATATGAACTTTGGAGTGCTGCCCTGAAGTTTATGCAAAGATCAAGTATTTCTTTTTTTCTAAAGCAAAGAGAATTATGAAAAAGAACAGTACATCATGAAATGCATTTTATGACCTACATACGTTTGAACTGGAGAGCTATTTTCTTCAAGAAGTTTGAAAGTTGTCTAAATTGATCTTCTACTTTTCTTTGGGAAGTGAGCTTGTACTGGAATAAAAAAAATGCTTTTTATTAAACATCAAAATCAATGAATTGAATAGTGACACATTTTCATGACTACCAACACTATCCTACAGCAGAAAACAAACAACTTAAATTTAACTCAATTAAAAGATTCTTTCTTTCTTTCTTTGACCATCACAAGCTCTTTCTTTATAAAAAAAAATAGTTCAAGGCCAGATTAGGCTAAGTCTAAAATCAGCATGCTTTCATTTTGGACTAACTATCCACCTAATAACAAACATGAACTTTTCTAGATAGGCCTTATATTGATTGATTAAACTACTTCATCCTACTGGACCCAATGTTGGTGTTCAATGATTGATTTCTTATTCTGAAAGGATTTGCTGGTATTTTTTGTGTTTCTGTTATTTTCATGCCATTTTCTTCCAACATTAAATTCTTTTCTTTAAATTCTATTTTTGATATGCTAAACTCTTCTCCAATTGAAAGTTTGTCTTCAGTATTATAAATTTTAGCTGAATTCTCTGCATACTAAAAGACATCTCAGACATATTCCTAGCTATTCAACATGTCATCATACTAGAGTCTTACTCTGTGTTTGTTCTTCATTTATTTTTCTGACTGATATTTTCAGTGTTTCTTTTAGTTTCAACATTTTTCCTTTCAACACTCATTTCTGTTTTCACTAGTTTTTCTTTGTCTTGCTGGACGCTTCTAGATTAAAAAAAAATGTCTTAGCATTGTCATTTTATACTTCTAATTTCTCCTCTTAGTTCTTTTATTTTTCTTGCAGTGAAACCTTAGTGTGAATAGTCTTACTCAAAGAAATAAATGATTTTTATCATAGAAAAAGTCATTAGAAACCATGATCATTATATCATGTCTGAAAGAGAGGGTTATGATCAGTAATGTACAGAATTTTAGGGATTTAAATAAAAAGCTAATAATTATTACTTAACTAAATATCCAATTGATAATTTAAAAAACTTTCAATTCAATCAGCAATTATTTTAAGGACTTAGCCTAGGAGACAACTGCTGACTTTCATTGGCCACTCTGTTATAGTATGTTCTGTGAGTTCTGACCAGATCTCATTATTAGCATTCTTGTGGAAAGTAAACCTGTGAGAAATTTTCTGCTGAATTTAAAGTTTGACTAATATCTCATCTTAAATCATGAATAAAAATTTCTAGCCACCATTAGGATTCAAACTTAAGAATTCTCAGTTTTATACTAACAAACCAAATACAATACATAAAAGTTTGTATAGAGTGTTGTATATACAAAGTAAACAGGGAAATGAAAACAGGCACAGATGGACCTGACATTACCATAAGTATTTTAAAAAAAATAACCAGAAGTGCAGTGACGAGAGATAAATAAATGTTGAACAACAAAAACAAAATACATTTCACCTGAAATGTGCCCACCACATCATCAGTGCCAGGTGATAATTCAAGATGTCCTAAATGTAGGTGTTCTCAGCATGCAATCAATCCTCACCCATCAGTGTCCATGGTAAGTGTTGTGTGTAGTGCATGATGTATGAACTTATACTTTCTCAAGAAGATGATCTTTGATTGGCTGGTGCCTGACCATCTGGCTGACCATTGCTTTAGGTTTATCAATATCTAATAGAGGGCATAAGACTCCTGCTGGTAAAGCTACTTATGCACTAGTATTTTGGATGGGGACCTCTGAGGGTTGTGAAAAAAACACAGAATAGATAAGAACGCTCTAGTGTTTCTCAATTTCTTCAACATTTGTGTGTCAATCTGTATTCCAATCTTTCTGCTGATTTCAAACTAAACTCTTTCCCCCCCCCCCCTCCTTTTTACGTTCTTAAACTTTTTCTTTTTCATAAAGATTAGCTTAAATGTTAAATTAGTATAGAGATGCTTTTAATAATCTACTTATAATCTACTTTTCTAAAAGTATTTTTCAGTTAATCTTCAAGACAAGAGTCAAGGATATAAAGATCAAGTGGTAACCTAAGTACATAACTAGCTTACATAACTTTTTAACTAAATGTTTCTAATTATATTAGAAAGTTTATTGACAGCTTGTGTGTGCTAAAGAGTAATATGGATACAGAACAGGATGAAATTACTTCAGAGGTGGTAATAAAAGTAGGTTCTTTTAATTTGTGTAGCTATCTTAAGCCAAAAGCAAAAACTCACTTTTAAATAGTATTCAGGGCAATGACCATAATGTGACTGATAAGAAGCTTTCAAAACACTATTGATTAATTTTAGGATCAAAACAATGTTGTTAAAATAGAATTTCCATTTACAGTTTTAAAAATGTAAATGTGTCAGACATTTTTTAAAAGTTGTATTAATGGGTATGAGTTTCAGTTAATGGCACATCAGCACACTTTAGGCCATGTCATGCCCGTAATCCCTAAAGGGTTACTTTTCCTTCATACCACAAGAGCTAAGATTTATTTAGTTAAGTCATTAAAAACAAGGTCTATTCACAGTTAAAATAGTAAAGGTAGTAAAAATTTAATAATTTTTAATGGACAAACTATTGAGTTATCAGAAGATGAAGAATTTAACTAACCTTTATCCTTCATTCCAACAATTCAAAAAACATGAAAAAACATTTTGTTATATTTTTTTCTTTAAAAAAAATTGTTTTATAAACAAAAATAAAAATTTTTTTTTTCTTTTTTGATACAGGCCAATAAAACATAGAGGTCAAGATGATAACCGTCTGGAGTTGAACATGTCAATGGGACATTATGTTAAAGTAAGCTAGTGATTCTAAACCATTGTTTAATGTCCATTTTTCAGTCATGTTTATTTGTTTCTAATTTTCCTATTATACTAGTACTTGTACACATATTTTTGTTGCACATCTTTTTTTTTAATATAAAGTTTGTTATAGTGGACATGTCCAAAGTCTTTTTGTAAGTTTTGTTTGTTGATGTCTATCATTTCAATTTATTTACCTATAATTTATACAGCTCTTGGAAGATGGAGGAAAGATGATTCCAGATCAATAAACAAGAAAGTGATGTGGGCTCTCCAGAACTCAGCATGTCAGTGTGACATTAGCATTAAGTTAAAGTTATTTTAACATTTTTCAGTCTTCATATAACGTTTTAATTTGTTTGTTTGTTAATTGTTTTGTTATGACGGCCGTAAGACAAATGTTTTTTGTCAAAACCGTATTGTATGCTTTAAATGTGAACATGTTTAATGTTGTATTGTCTTTGAAGTTTATTTAAATTTAGATAGTTTTATCATTGCCTTGTTAGCATTGCTTTATCATTTCAGTTTTGTTTTGGTCCTTTGGAGAATAAGTCTAATTCTTTAAGATTGAAAGTATTTTTTCAGAAGAGGCTCATTTTTCAAGTCATTCAAGTTTGGATTGTGATGTGAGCTCTCCAGAACTGGACATGCCAGTGTAACATTAGCATTAAGGTGAAGTTATTTAAACATTATTGACCCTTCATAAATGTTTTGTTTTGTTTGTTTGTGAATTTGTTTTGTCTTGACGGCCGTCGGACAAATGTTTTTTGTCAAAATCGTATTGTATGTTTTAAATGTGAACATGTTTAATGTTGTATTTTCTTTGAAGTTTATTTAAATTTAGATAGTTTTATCATTGCCTTGTTAGCATTGCTTTATCATTTCAGTTTTGTTTTGGTCCTTTGGAGAATAAGTCTAATTCTTTAAGATTGAAAGTATTTTTTCAGAAGAGGCTCATTTTTCAAGTCATTGAAGTCTGGATTGTGATGTGGGCTCTCCAGAACTGGACATGCCAGTGTGACATTAGCATTAAGGTGAAGTTATTTAAGCATTATTGACCCTTCATAAATGTTTTGTTTTGTTTGTTTGTGAATTTGTTTTGTCTTGACGGCCGTCGGACAAATGTTTTTGTGAAAACCGTATTGTATGTTTTAAATGTGAACATGTTTAATGTTGTATTTTCTTTGAAGTTTATTTAAATTTAGATAGTTTTATCATTGCCTTGTTATCATTGCTTTATCATTTCAGTTTTTTTTTGTCCTTTGGAGAATAAGTCTAATTCTTTAAGATTGAAAGTATTTTTTCAGAAGAGGCTCATTTTTCAAGTCATTGAAGTCTGGATTGTGATGTGGGCTCTCCAGAACTGGACATGCCAGTGTGACATTAGCATTAAGGTGAAGTTATTTAAGCATTATCGACCCTTCATAAATGTTTCGTTTTGTTTGTTTGTGAATTTGTTTTGTCTTGACGGCCGTCGGACAAATGTTTTTGTGAAAACCGTATTGTATGTTTTAAATGTGAACATGTTTAATGTTGTATTTTCTTTGAAGTTTATTTAAATTTAGATAGTTTTATCATTGCCTTGTTAGCATTGCTTTATCATTTCAGTTTTGTTTTGGTCCTTTGGAGAATAAGTCTAATTCTTTAAGATTGAAAGTATTTTTTCAGAAGAGGCTCATTTTTCAAGTCATTGAAGTCTGGATTGTGATGTGGGCTCTCCAGAACTGGACATGCCAGTGTGACATTAGCATTAAGGTGAAGTTATTTAAGCATTATTGACCCTTCATAAATATTTTGTTTTGTTTGTTTGTGAATTTGTTTTGTCTTGACGGCCGTCGGACAAATGTTTTTGTGAAAACCGTATTGTATGTTTTAAATGTGAACATGTTTAATGTTGTATTTTCTTTGAAGTTTATTTAAATTTAGATAGTTTTATCATTGCCTTGTTAGCATTGCTTTATCATTTCAGTTTTGTTTTGGTCCTTTGGAGAATAAGTCTAATCCTTTAAGATTGAAAGTATTTTTTCAGAAGAGGCTCATTTTTCAAGTCATTGAAGTCTGGATTGTGATGTGGGCTCTCCAGAACTGGACATGCCAGTGTGACATTAGCATTAAGGTGAAGTTATTTAAACATTATTGACCCTTCATAAATGTTTTGTTTTGTTTGTTTGTGAATTGTTTTGTCTTGACGGCCGTCGGACAAATGTTTTTGTGAAAACCGTATTGTATGTTTTAAATGTGAACATGTTTAATGTTGTATTTTCTTTGAAGTTTATTTAAATTTAGATAGTTTTATCATTGCCTTGTTAGCATTGCTTTATCATTTCAGTTTTGTTTTGGTCCTTTGGAGAATAAGTCTAATCCTTTAAGATTGAAAGTATTTTTTCAGAAGAGGCTCATTTTTCAAGTCATTGAAGTCTGGATTGTGATGTGGGCTCTCCAGAACTGGACATGCCAGTGTGACATTAGCATTAAGGTGAAGTTATTTAAACATTATTGACCCTTCATAAATGTTTTTTGTTTGTTTGTGAATTTGTTTTGTCTTGACGGCCGTCGGACAAATGTTTTTGTCAAAACCGTATTGTATGTTTTAAATGTGAACATGTTTAATGTTGTATTTTCTTTGAAGTTTATTTAAATTTAGATAGTTTTTTCATTGCCTTATTAGCATTGCTTTATCATTTCAGTTTTGTTTTGGTCCTTTGGAGAATAAGTCTAATTCTTTTAGTTTGAAAGTATTTTTTCAGAAGAGGCTCATACTTCAAGTCATTTAAGTTTGGATTGTGATGTGGGTTCTCAAGAACTCAACATGCCAGTGTGACATTAGCATTAAGGTGAAGTTTTTTAAACATTATTGTACCTTCATAAATGTTTTGTTTTGTTTGTTTGTGAATTTGTTTTGTCTTGACGGCTGTCGGACAAATGTTTTTGTCAAAACCGTATTGTATGTTTTAAATGTGAACATGTTTAATGTTGTATTTTCTTTGAAGTTTATTTAAATTTAGATAGTTTTTTCATTGCCTTATTAGCATTGCTTTATCATTTCAGTTTTGTTTTGGTCCTTTGGAGAATAAGTCTAATTCTTTAAGATTGAAAGTATTTTTTCAGAAGAGGCTCATTTTTCAAGTCATTGAAGTCTGGATTGTGATGTGGGCTCTCCAGAACTCGACATGCCGGTGTGACATTAGCATTAAGGTGAAGTTATTTAAACATTATTGACCCTTCATAAATGTTTTGTTTTGTTTGTTTGTGAATTTGTTTTGTCTTGACGGTCGTCGGACAAATGTTTTTGTGAAAACCGTATTGTATGTTTTAAATGTGAACATGTTTAATGTTGTATTTTCTTTGAAGTTTATTTAAATTTAGATAGTTTTATCATTGCCTTGTTAGCATTGCTTTATCATTTCAGTTTTGTTTCGGTCCTTTGGAGAATAAGTCTAATTTTTTTAGATTAAAAGTATTTTTTCAGAAGAGGCTCATTTTTTAAGTCATTCAAGTTTGAATTGTGATGTGGGCTCTCCAGAACTGGACATGCCAGTGTGACATTAGCATTAAGGTGAAGTTATTTAAGCATTATTGACCAGCCATAAATGTTTTTTGTTCATTTGTGAATTGTTTTGTCTTGACGGCCGTCGGACAAATGTTTTTTGTAGAAACCGTATTGTATGCTTTAAATGTGAACATGTTTAATGTTGTATTTTCTTTGAAGTTTATTTAAATTTAGATAGTTTTTTCATTGCCTTGTTAGCATTGCTTTATCATTTCAGTTTTGTTTTGGTCCTTTGGAGAATTAGTCTAATTCTTTTAGTTTGAAAGTATTTTTTCAGAAGAGGCTCATACTTCAAGTCATTTAAGTTTGGATTGTGATGTGGGCTCTCCAGAACTCGACATGCCAGTGTGACATTAGCATTAAGGTGAAGTTATTTAAACATTATTGACCCTTCATAAATGTTTTGTTTTGTTTGTTTGTGAATTTGTTTTGTCTTGACGGCCGTCGGACAAATGTTTTTTGTCAAAACCGTATTGTATGCTTTAAATGTGAACATGTTTAATGTTGTATTTTCTTTGAAGTTTATTTAAATTTAGATAGTTTTATCATTGCCTTGTTAGCATTGCTTTATCATTTCAATTTTGTTTGTCTTGGTCCTTTGGAGAATAAGTTAATTTTTTTAGATTAAAAGTATTTTTTCAGAAGAGGCTCATTTTTTAAGTCATTCAAGTTTGAATTGTGATGTGGGCTTGACATGCCAGTGTGACATTAGCATTAAGGTGAAGTTATTTAAGCATTATTGACCCGCCATAAATGTTTTTTGTTCGTTTGTGAATTGTTTTGTCTTGACGGCCGTCGGACAAATGTTTTTTGTCAAAACCGTATTGTATGCTTTAAATGTGAACATGTTTAATGTTGTATTTTCTTTGAAGTTTATTTAAATTTAGATAGTTTTATCATTGCCTTGTTAGCATTGCTTTATCATTTCAATTTTGTTTGTCTTGGTCCTTTGGAGAATTAGTCTAATTCTTCAAGATTGAAAGTATTTTTTCAGAAGAGGCTCATTTTTCAAGTCATTGAAGTCTGGATTGTGATGTGGGCTCTCCAGAACTCGACATGCCAGTGTGACATTAGCATTAAGGTGAAGTTATTTAAACATTATTGACCCTTCATAAATGTTTTGTTTTGTTTGTTTGTGAATTTGTTTTGTTTTGACGGCCGTCGGACAAATGTTTTTGTGAAAACCTTATTGTATGTTTTAAATGTGAACATGTTTAATGTTGTATTTTCTTTGAAGTTTATTTAAATTTAGATAGTTTTTTCATTGCCTTATTAGCATTGCTTTATCATTTCAGTTTTGTTTTGGTCCTTTGGAGAATAAGTCTAATTCTTCAAGATTGAAAGTATTTTTTCAGAAGAGGCTCATTTTTCAAGTCATTGAAGTCTGGATTGTGATGTGGGCTCTCCAGAACTCGACATGCCAGTGTGACATTAGCATTAAGGTGAAGTTATTTAAACATTATTGACCCTTCATAAATGTTTTGTTTTGTTTGTTTGTGAATTTGTTTTGTCTTGACGGCCGTCGCACAAATGTTTTTGTGAAAACCGTATTGTATGTTTTAAATGTGAACATGTTTAATGTTGTATTTTCTTTGAAGTTTATTTAAATTTAGATAGTTTTATCATTGCCTTGTTAGCATTGCTTTATCATTTCAGTTTTGTTTCAGTCCTTTGGAGAATAAGTCTAATTTTTTTAGATTAAAAGTATTTTTTCAGAAGAGGCTCATTTTTTAAGTCATTCAAGTTTGAATTGTGATGTGGGCTCTCCAGAACTCGACATGCCAGTGTGACATTAGCATTAAGGTGAAGTTATTTAAACATTATTGACCCTTCATAAATGTTTTTCGTTTGTTTGTGAATTTGTTTTGTCTTGACGGCCGTCGGACAAATGTTTTTTGTCAAAACCGTATTGTATGTTTTAAATGTGAACATGTTTAATGTTGTATTTTCTTTGAAGTTTATTTAAATTTAGATAGTTTTATCATTGCCTTGTTAGCATTGCTTTATCATTTCAGTTTTGTTTCGGTCTTTTGGAGAATAAATCTAATTCTTTAAGATTGAAAGTATTTTTCAGAAGAGGCTCATTTTTGAAGTCATTTAAGTTTGGATTGTGATGTGGGCTCTCCAGAACTGGACATGCCAGTGTGACATTAGCATTAAGGTGAAGTTATTTAAACATTATGTACCCTTCATAAATGTTTTGCTTTGTTTGTATGTGAATTGTGTAGTCTTGAAGGCCGTCGGACAAATGTCTGGTATGTTTCAAATGTGAGCATGTCCAATGTTGTATTTTCTTCGAAGTTTATTAAATTTTAGATAGGTTTATCATTTCTTTTTAGCGTTGCTTTATCATTTCAATTTGTTTGTTTCGGTCCTTTGGAGAATAAGTCTAATTCTTTTAGTTTGAAAGTATTTTTTCAGATGAGGCTCATTCTTCAAGTCATTCAAGTTTGTACTGTGATGTGGGCTCTCCAGAACTCAACAAGTCAGTGTGAATTAGCATTAAGGTGAAGTTTTTTTAACATTATTCATTCTTCGTGAATTGTTTTGTCTTGAGGGCCGTCAGACAAATTTTTTATAGTAATGTATTGTATGCTTCAAATGTGAACATGTCCAATGTTTTATTTTCTTTGAAGTTTTTCAAATTTTACATTGTTTAAAGTTGTTTTATCATGGTTTTTGTAGCTTTGCTTTTTCCATTTTTTTTTAAGGTGTAGTTAGTTTTAAGTTGTTAGTCCATTTTAATTTCTATTATGTTATCTTAAGTCTAGCTTTGTTATTGTTGATATTGTTCTATTTGTTTTTGGACGTTTCCAAAGTTTTGTTTGCATATGTCTGACAGACAGTTGTTTCTTTTTTCTGTGATTGTTTGATATCTGTTAAGTTGATTTGTATTTGACAGACTGCTTGTGACATGGGGTGTAGGGTAAAGGGAAAGGTGAATTGACAGCCATATTCTTGAGAATATTCGGAAACCATAAATGTGATTTGGCAACAATATTCTTAAGAATAGTCGAAAACCTGAAATTCCCATTTACCTAGCTTATGTATGGCTCCTCGTGCCACACCCCGGACAACAGTCTTGGCTGACTGTCTAAATACATGAGTGAAATTTCATTTTTTTTACTAATCAAAATCTTCAGTAAAAAATGTACTGGAATTTGTTTTGAAAAGGATCTTTTGTAAATGATGATTTTTATATTGGTTTGTTTGAAAGAAAAAATAAAATGTCTTAGTATTTATAGATAGAAAATGTTTGAATGTACAAATTGAGTGACTGACTCTTATGGTAGACTTTTTATTATTGTTCTAATAATTATTATGAAAATTTTTTTCAAAGATTGATAGGAAGCTTATTAAATTGTTGAACATTGTTAATGCTTTTTTAATCACATTACATTACATTATTAATTATTAATTCTTACATTCTGCTTATTTTTTTTCTCCAGGCCATAGTGTTTTCAAAGAAGTGAAAAAAATGAAATCAGTAATTTCACAATAAAATGAATAGTATTTTCCTGGCCACTCATAATGTTTTATTGTTTTAAAAATGTATACAAATGTATTATATATTAAATTAACAAAATGAACCATCTTTTATTTGTCATTTAATTATTTTGTATAGTATATTGCAAACGTGTGGTTTGATTACCCAAAAAATACTATTATATATATATATATATATGCACATATTGTGTAAAACACAAAAAGAACGTTCAACAATTTTTTTCAACTTATAGCATTTTATTAATTGGTCATCATTTTGGCATCACAAATAATTTTTTTTTAAAAATAATACATTCACAAATAAACTGGCTACTAGATCTTGTAGATCTAGATTAGATCTAGCATATCATCTAGCTAGTTTATATATTTAAAAAATCTAATTTTAAATTAATTCATCAGACTTAATCCCTTCCCACTTTAACATAAGCCATGAAAGTATCCTTAAGCCTATAAATAAGTTTGCACTCGTTAATCTTTTCACCTTATATGGCTCCTTCTGTCTCGTAAGACAATGGATGCGCCCAGATGAGTCACTGGCTTTGGTTACGTCTTGAGACGGGGCAGAATCTGGAGTGGCTAATCAAGCCAATTCTGGATCGGCAGAGTTTGCCACAGTTCGAGCATCTATAATCATCTGTCCAAGGGCTCACTGACAGGGCAGCTTTCTTTTTCTTTCTCTTGACCGATGCGGCTTCATTTCTTTTGCATTCAGCTTAGTTCGTACACCAGCACGTACACTCTGTCTCCATGCTGTCCGGTCTTGGGCTATATCTTCCCACATACTTTGGTCGATACCCATGGCTCTCATGTCTCGCTTGCAGACATCTCTGTAAGTAAGTCTTGGGCGGCCCTTGGGTCTGGCTCTCTCTGCTAGCTCAGCGTACAGGATGTCTTTAGGGATTCTTCCATCTGGCATGCGAGTGACATGACCGAGCCAGCGTAGTCTTCTCTGTTGAAGGAGAGCATAGATGCTGTGTATGTTGGCCCGTGTCAAAACTTCCTGGTTGGTGACACGATCCCTCCAGGAGATGCAAAGTATGCGTCGCAGGCAGCGTAGGTGGAAGTCATTTAATCTGTGCTCATGCCGCATGTAAGTTGCCCAGCTCTCACTGCCATAGAGAAGTGTGCTCAGAATGCAGGCTTTGTAGACAAGGATTTTTGTTGCCGTGGTCAATTTGGTATTTTCCCACACACGCTTAGAGAGTTTTGCCATTGCTGCAGAAGCCTTCCCTATTCTTTTGGTCAACTCAGTGTCTAAGTTTAGGTTGCTGGCTATTGTTGCTCCCAAGTATGTGAATTCCTGCACCACCGTAAGTGTGTGATTTCCAATGTGTATCACTGGTATTTTTGCAACATCTTGTGCCATGATTTCAGTCTTGGAGAGGCTAATTGTGATGCCAAACTCTTGACAATCAGCTGCCAGTGCATTCACAAGCCTCTGTATTTCCTTCTTGTGAATGAGATATTAGTGCGGCATCGTCTGCGAACAGCAGTTCTCTAATCAAGATACGCCGTCTCTTCGTTTTGGCTTTAAGGCGTGCCAGATTAAATAGCATCGGATCTACTGTGGATATATATTCCATCTTCCAGGGATTTGAATGCGCTGGTGAGTACAACTGAAAAGAAGATGCCGAATAGTGTTGGAGCCAGAACACATCCTTGTTTTACTCCGCTCTTGATGGAGAATGGCCTAGAGGCGGAGCTGTCAAACTGTACGGTGCCCTGCATGTTTTCATGAAAGGCTGACACTAGTTTCCGAAGCTGGTTTGGACAGCCGATTTTCTCTAATACGGCAAACAAGCCGGTTCTGCTGACAAGGTCAAACGCCTTGGTCAAGTCAATAAAAGCTATAAAAAGGGGCTGCCTTTGTTCTCTGCTTTTCTCCTGTAGCTGTCGCAGGGAGAAGATCATATCTGCTGTGGATCTACCGGCCCTAAAGCCACACTGCGATTCTGGGTAAACTCGTTCTGCCAAGATCTGTAGTCGCTTCAGTACTACTCTGGCATAAGCCTTCCCAACTATTCTAAGAAGTGAAATGCCTCTATAGCTGTTACAATCTGTGCGGTCACCCTTATTTTTGTAAATCGTTACTATGTTGGCATCCTTCAATTCTTGGGGGACTATTCCTTGCTCCCAGCATAGACTTAGCAGTTCATGGAGTGGCTTGATTAGGGCATGCTTCCCAGCCTGAATGACTTCAGCAGGAATACCATCTCCTCCGGGTGCTTTCCCGTGTACAAGCATGTCAATGGCTGTGCTCAGTTCCTTTACAGAAGGTGTTTCATCTAATTCACTCAAAACTGAAAGTGGTGGGAAGTTAGACAAAGCAGTTGTCGAGATGGCATTTTCAATCTGGTAAAGTTCTGCATAGTGTTCTACCCATCGTTCCATTTGCAGTGCACGATCAGTGATGATTGAGCCATCTTTTGACTTAAGTGGGGCACACTTGCTGGTGTGAGGTCCAAAGGCTTTTTTCATGCCCTCGTATAGTCCTCTGATGTTACCACAGTCGGCACAAGATTGGATGTTTTCACATAGGTCCTGCCAGTATTTGTTTGCGCACTGTCTTGCTATTCTTTTCACCTTAGACTGCAATTAATTATTCATTACATTACAAATATATAGGCCACTTTACACAATAAAAGGATGGCTGCCTGGGCGTGCGGTTTTCGCGCTGGACTGTCGTTTGGATTTATCGAATGGCCCGGGTTCAAACCCTGCCCGCTCCCATCCCCTGTCTACCTGCGGGAGGATTGAACTAGAAGTAAAGTATCTTAAACTCTAAAGGAACATATGATACATGAATTTTTTTATTTATTATTATTAAAATAAAGCAAAATGAAAAATAAAATATTAGGCCTACTGACAAACAATTTGAAACATCTTGCAGGCCTATATCTAAACTAGAGATTTTTGGCACATCGGCACACTTTAGCTCATGTCGTGCCCGTAATCACTAAAAGGTTACTCCCCTTCATACCATAAGAGCTAGATTTTATTTAGTTATTAAAAACAAGGTCTATTCACAGTTAAAATAGTAAAGGTAGTGAAAATTTTATAATTTAGTAAAAATCGTTTGTAAATATAAAGTCTATATGTTTACAAGTTCACAAATCAAATCTTCGTAGACATCCCCACCTCCCGGACAAAGCCCAGTAGTAGATAGATTAGTAGCGTAGGTAGTTTGAAAAAAAAATCCAATTTAAATAAATTTACCATACTTAATTTGAATCAAAAGAAAATCACAGTCACAGTGACACTTACACTTACTTTATCATGTGCAGGAATGTAAGCCTGAAGATGGAATCGTCCAAAGTCTTTCACATTAGACTGCAATTTCATTCATTAGGGTTAGGGAGTTTTGAGTTTGTTAAAAAGAAAAACTACAGAGATTTGTTAATTTATCCCCCCCCCCGCCCCCACAGATGGTTTTGACGATAAAACTTCCCTTTTCGATATAAAGCAAAAGTACAGTCACCAAATTCCAAGAGCATAGCCAAGAGAGGTTACATTTTCTACCAGTCGCTGGGCTCCATTAATAAAGTGCAGTGAATAGCATTGGAAGTTATCTGCCAAAATTGAAAAAAAAAATTGTGGCTCAACAAAGATGGCTATGACGGATTTTTGGAGTCAATTATAGAGATCAGGTCTCAATCAAGGAAATCCTATGCCGAACTGGGAGTCGAACTTTTTGTGAGGTTGTGACAAAGCGTCGCATGAGGTTTGCGGGACATGTTCTCCGACAAAATGAATTACGCATACCAAGAATAGCAATGACATGGAGGCCATTACGAGGAAAGCGGAAACAGGGAAATCCTAGTATAACTTGGCGCCACACTTTCATGGGGAACCTCAGAGCAATGAACACCAGGTGGGAAGAGGCTTCAGACATTGCCAGTGACAGATTTTTGTTGTGGAGTCAGTTGGCGCCCAATGCGCCTAACGGTGCCGGAGGATCTAAGTCCTAAGTAAGTAAGAATAACATATTAGGTTTTTGAACTAAAGATTTTTATTACAGGATAATGCACTGTAGATACCTCACAATATGCATTTTTTAACACCGGAAATAATGCCTGGCGTCGAGGTTCTGCCCCGAGCCCCGCTGGGGGAGCTTACAGCACTTCTCCAGACCCCCTTGCTGGTAAAGACGGGGTGTTTAAAGCCTTTCCCACTCATTCCAGGAACAACATATTCTAGGCTACACATCCAGGGCAAACCTAACCATTGAAACATATTCTAGGCTACACATCCAGGGCAAACCTAACGATATGTCCGCCGATGTGGTCGATTTTCTTTTTGCTGTCTGATTCTGTCTTCGGCTGCGGATTTTGTTTTGGTCTCAAATGTGTATCCCGCCGCCTTTGTGAGTGAATAGAATACATGAGAAATGCACAAGCTCTCATCCTAATCACAAGAAAGACGACGCCTATTATAAGCTATCCCGACAAGATCAACGTCTAATCCTTAGACTCAGAAGCGGACACAACAGAATGAGAACACGTTACGAAAGTTCAAAATTGGAACCAGTGAAATCTGCCCATGTGGAGTGTCACCAGAGAATGCAGACCATGTCCGTCAAAACTGTATTTCTTATCAAGAGGCCCTAACAAGACACTGGCCCCAAAACACACACACAAATAAAGGAAGAAAACTATATGGAGAGCTCCCCTGATTTGGAAACCACTGCGCGGTTCATCTCATATACCTATTGGTCTAGTCATCTGAGCGTTCCAACATAATAATGAGAATGAGGAAGGGTCTCCCAGTATTTTATAAGGTGGTGTTTTTGTATTTGTAAATAATGATTCAGTGTTTAATATGTTATGGATGAATATAATTTTCTTGTTCGCTGCATTTATGTAATTAGGTTACAATTAGATTTCAATGGCTTTTACTTTTTGAATATTTATTGAAAAAAAAAAGAAAATAAGGTATAACAATTTAAAACGAGATGCAGTGTAAGCCTATATTCAAGATTAGCATTGTTAATACATACCGATAGCAATTGTAAACAAAGCACATTAGTAACATTATTGCACATTATTGAGTAGCCTAAATTGTTAATTAAATTATGGTGCTATTACAGCTCAAGTCCCACAAATGTGGCCATGATAAACTGGAACATGAGCGCCAATATTCAAGCACCAAAGAAATCACAGTGTGGACAAAATAAAAGTTGACTAAAATCATTTTAAAATTTACATAACTGATTGGTACCAATATAACAAATGTCTGTACACGAATACAGACATTTGCTATATAACAAACTACATAATACACAATAAACAAGAATGACATAAATACTTTAAGAGACAGAAAGAGCAGTGAAACAAAATTTAATACATCATTTATTTAATAATATTTAAACCCAAATTTAAAACAACAGTTAAGTTTAAAAACGATTATTATAGTTTTTTGTCTTATATATAGATATCCTCCAATACAAAGCCTCATACCAACCATTAACATTTCTATTCGCAATTTACTTCAAAGAAGAAACATTTCTATTCGCAATTTACATCAAAGAAGAAACATTTCTATTCGCAATTTAGTTCACTCTTTAAACATCTTGTTTTTATTTTGTCAGTGATAGATCTAAAGACGAACCTTATATAGAGAAAACCCATGTTCACAAACAATATTATACATCGCCAGAAGAAAAAACAACAACTCACAAACACACAAACTTTTAGTATCCTCTTTTATTCACTGTGATAATTATTTGGATTTTTAAAATTTTTTTGGCTTAGAATATAGGCTAATATTGTTATGTACTAGATTAGAGAGTAGGTTAGTTTTGGTAGACAGATATATTGTGTATTGTTTTAGCGACGGTAAAAGTAATGAAGTAGAAAGACGTAGTAGTCTTAGGCGAACAAGAGACCAACATGGCGTTCATCTAGAAGCAGGCTGTTTAGAATAGTAGTTAGAGATAGCGACGTTTTAGGAAGACTGGACGGATTTCCCAGTGATAAATAAAGTGCCATTGTATACAAGTGCAACTAGTTATTAAGTATATTTCTATTTTGTAATGTTCTGTGGCTAATGAGAAGTAATAATTAGTAAGAAGTGAAGTCAGATGAAATTAGCCCACAACAATATGTAGATCTACTCGGTCGAAAATTTTTCATTAACTTAAGTCTTTACATTTCAAACTGGAGTTATTTTCTACACCCACACCCACAAGCTTTCATAAAGATGTTTCGCGAACTAAAGATAGTCCCTCACATTCACTCTGATAATTATCTAGATTCAGTGGCGTCACTACGGTTGGTGCGGTAAGTACGTTCTGTAAACACTTCCCAATAAACACTATCATTAGTTTGTTCTTTTTGTTGAACAAGTACAGTAGTTGGTTATCTACTTTCATTGATTGTTGTAAAATCAGTATGTATTCTATTATGAGTCTCATTGTTAAATACATTTAGTCAATAGTTATTGTATATTTTACAATGCAAGTTGAATACGGTTAGAAACAGACTGAATATCACTTGAACTTTTTTCCTTTCTTAAAGAATTACCTGGAAACGGTAGAACATTTGGATGTGTTATTAAAACTACGACTACCAACTAGACCAGAAAGTGTAGCCTACGTTTTCCGCCCCTAGGCGATTGGTCTGGGGTGTGCTTGAAGTTCTCAGATCGGAGTCCAGGGCTGAGCACCGGACGGCAAGCGCTTTTCAGCATATCTGAGCTTGAAAGACTCATTCTCCTCAAGTCTAACTTGTACTATTTCCCTAACAAGAAGTCCATTCTGATCATTCGAGAAAAGTCACGCAAGCGGATAAGTTTTGAAATGTCTTCTTTAAAAAGTTTTGAAACAAATTTGTTGCTAACGCCTCTCACGAAACCGGTAGACATTTTAAAAGGTCCTTAATAAAAGATGATGCGAAGTCTTAACTTACACTATTTTAACTATTGAAACATTGATAATATCGATGATATGGTGCGCAAAGGTGCACTCGTTCAAGATAATAAAGTAGTGTTTCCGCCATGACACTAATGGTAGTTGTTTACTTATTGCTGACTGTGAACCTAGGTCTTAATCAACATGGTGGCAGAGGTGTATTAATAATCAAAGGTAATCATTAATCGGTAGTAAAGGTTTATTGTTGGCAATAATAAATAGACAATAATTACAGGGCTACGATAGACAATGGCGGGTAGAAATTTCCTTCCTGTACACGAGCCACTCGAGGTAGAAGGTAACATGGCCGCTAATTGGCAAAAGTTTCACCGGAGCTGGCGAAACTATGAGTTAGCAATTAAATTGGCATAAGAATCAGAGGAGGTCAGAAAGGTCACCTTGCTAACAATTATAGGGACAAAAGCAAAGGCCTTGAAATGGAGAAAGGAAAAGAAAGAAAGATGGAAGAAATTGTGAACAAATTTGAAAGTTTTTGCATTGGAAAAACGAATGAAACTTATGAGCGTTATGTTTTCAATACTCGTGAACAGCAAGAAGATGAAGACATTGAAAAAAAAAAAATTAAAAATCGGAGAATACTAGCGAAAACGTGTAGGTTTGAACACCTGGAAGATAGCTTAATTAGAGATAGAGTAGTTCTCGGTGTTAGACATGAATGCCTCAAAATGAAATTATTACAAGATAGTAATCTAACATTGGAAAGGTGCAGAGACATCTGCAGAGCCTACGAGAAAGCTAACAAACAGTTGAGACAGATACAAACATCAACACCCTCAAGAACAAACATTCAGAAAGGTATATGCAGGTATTGTGAAAGGATTCGCGAATACACTAAGGAAAAGTGTCCTGCATGGGGTAAAAGGGGAGACATCATTTTGCCGTTATTTGCAAAAAGAAAATTCATTAGGTGTCAGAGGACACGTCGGACAATGAAAGACAGCTGTATTCGAACACAAGAGATTACATCATGATGATAAATACATGGTTGATGTCATTAGAGAACCGCAAAACGAAAAGGATGACAACAGTTATGACAGTGAATGGTAACCGTGTAAGGTTTCAAATGGATAGTGGAGCTGATGTAAATACCGTACATGAGAGATACGTCAATAAGAATCAGACAGAAAAGGCAACGCAAATATTACTAATGTGGAATAAAACTAAAATGAACCCCATAGGGAAAGCCACTCTTACCACGAGAAATGAGAAAACTAACGAAGCATTTAAGATAGAATATATTGTTGTACCAAACAATCTAGCATGCCTTCTAAGCATGAGCGTAGCCAGGGGAGGGGTTGGGGTCCCCCCCCCGGCAGGGGGAGGAGACGGAATTTAGTGACTGATTTTTGCTTTGATTTTGTTTATTTAAGTAAGATTTTAATACTAAACCATCACTTGCCCCAGCGCAGCCAATGTGGTTTTGAGTTTAAAACCCCTACCAGGGGGTTTTGCAGTGAAATTCCCCTCTTCTATAAAACAAAACAAACAATGAATAATGCAAACGACAATTCCCAAATTCCAAGAGCATAGCTAAGGAAGATTTCGATTTTAAAATCCCCTCCGAAATTTACTTTAAAACTCCCTCTTTGATATAAAAAAGCAAATTGCTCACCGAAAATGCTACGAGCGTAGCCAAAGGGGTTTTTGAGTTTAAACCACCCTTCAGCGGGGTTTAAAGTTAAAGAATACCTTTTCAATATTAAAAAAAATCAAATTACGCACTCAAAATGCTTATGAGCGTAGCCAGAGGGGTTTTGAGTTTAAATCCCCCCCTTCAGTGGGGTTTAAAGCTAAAAAAAATATCTCTTCAATATAAAAAAAGCAAATTACACACTCAAAATTTCTATGACTGTAGCCAAAGCGTGTTTTGAGTCTAAAACCCCCTCCAGTGGGGTTCGAACCTAAAAAAAAACCATCAATAATAAAAAAGCACATTACACACTCAAAATGCTATGAGCGTAGCCAGAGGGGTTTTGAGTGTAAGCCCCCTTTTAGTGAGGTGTAAAGCTAAAAAATACCTCTTCAATATAAAAAAAGCAAACTACACACTCAAAATTTCTATGAGTGTAGCCAAAGCTGGTTTTGAGTTTAACCCCCCCCCCCCCCCTTTTTCATCGGGGTATGATGCTAAAAAATACTTATTCAATATTTAAAAAAATTATTCTTTGAGCATAGCCAAGCCAAAGGGGGGTTTTGAGTTTAACCCCCCCCCCCCTTCCTCCTCCAGATGGCTTTTTAAAACCACTCCAGATGGTTTTGAGTTTAAAATCCCCCTAGAGAGTGTTTTGAAGTTGAAAACCCCCGCTTCGATATTATTCTAAAGCAAACTACACTCACCAATTTCTATAAGCGTAGTTAAATGGGATTTTGAATTTGTTAAAAAAAACAACTCCAGAGGTTTTTAGTTTAAAACCCCCCAACATATTATTTTGACGATAAAACTTGCCTTTAGATTTTATAGCGAAAACTATAGTCACCTATTTCCAAGAGCGTGGCCAAGAGAGGTTACAAATTTCTAGCAGTGGCTGGGCTCCATTAACAAAGTGCCGAAATTGAAAAACACTAAATGTAGCTCAACTAAGATAGCTAAGATGGATTTTAGGAGTCAGTTATAGAGATCGGGTCTCAATCAAGGAAATCCTATGCCGAACTGGGAGTCGACTCCTTGGTAAGGTTGTGACAGAGCTTCGCATGAGGTTTGCGGGACATGTTCTCCGACAAAAAGAATTACGCAAAATAAGAGTTGCAATGACATGGAGGCCATTACGGGGAAAGCGCAAACAGGGACATCTTAGTACAACATCACGCCTCACTTTCATGGAGGTCCTCAGAGCAATTTGGTATTGCCAGTGACAGATTTTTGTGGAAACAACTTGCCGCTCAATGAGCCGAACTTTTTAATAGCAGGATAATGCATTGTAGATACCTCAGAATAGGCATTTTTTTTGGCTTTCATTACCGGAAATAGTGCTTGGCGGTGGCCCGCGCTGGGGGAGCTTACAGCGCTCCCCCAGACCTAATTCCTATAAAGAGCGTGGAGTCTACAATTTTTCCACTAACTCCAGGAAGAACCTATTATAGGGTACAGTAAAGTATATATTTATTTTGGCGGGGGGGGGGGGGGGGGGAGAGAAAAAAATCCCCGCCCCCTGAAAAAAATCCTGTCTACGCACATGCTTCTAGGTCATGGAACTTTAACAAGAATGAAATTCATCAACGTCAATAAAGATAGATTCATAGCATCAGTAGGGAATAACCAAGAAGAAGACGGCGATAGTGGAAAAAGCTAATGGAAAAATTAGGATTTGCATAGATCCACAAGTCCCGAATAAAGTTTTACTAGGGGAATTCTGTAATCTTGCTAATTTAGATGACATATTGGCAGTTTTGAACGAGCCCAAAATATTCAGCAAATTGGATGTGCAAGAAGCTTTCTGCCATGTCAGGCTAGACAAAGCGTCATCTAATTTGACATCGATGATTACCTCTTTTGGTAGATACAAATGGAAGCCATTACCATTTGGTCTTAAAGTGAGTTCAGAAATTTTTCTGAAAAGATTAAATCTAGCACTAGAAGGACTGAAAGGCTGTTTCAATTATGTTGATGATATTATAGTGGTAGGAAGAGGAAGAACGAAAGAAGAAGCACTAAGAAATCATGATATTAACCTAAGAGAGCTGATGAAGAGACGTCAAGAAAAAAAAAATTTAACTGAACCATGAAAAGTCTTTTAGAACTGCTGAAATTAACTTTCTGGGTCATATTATTACAGAAGTAGGAATAAAACCAGACCTGAACAAAGTAACTGCGATTTTGAGTTTAAATCCTCCGAAGATTATGTTGCATTGTTCAATATCCTGCAAGATTTGTTCCAGACCTGTCGACAGATTTACAGCCCATAACAGAGTTGACGAGAAAGAACAGGCCATTTGTTTGGTCTGATTAGCGCACAGTAGATTTCATCAAGATAAAACAGAAAATATCGACTAATGGCACACTGATATATTTTGAACCTAACAAAGAGCTTACATTACAAGCAGATAGTAGCCAAAAATGGGTTGGGAGCAGCGTTATTACAAGATGGCAGTCTAATAGCATAAGCTTCTAGATCATTAAGTGATACTCAGAAAAGATGGGCACAGATTGAAAAAGAATTGTTGGCAGTGGTTGTTGGTTTTGGAACGTTTTGGTGCACTCTTTCAAGATAATAAAGTAGTGTTTCCGCCATGACACTAATGGTAGACGTTTGCTTATTGCTAGATCTTAATCAACAATTTTACTAGATTTATATGCAAACGTTGATTAATAACTACAATGAAATAGACATTTTAAATTTTACCCTTGTAATTGGTCAGGATGTCGCGCCTCCCACGAAATGATGTTTGTTATTGGCTTGTCTTAAGATCATACTCGTGTTCAGGGCTGCCGCGAGGGTTGTGGCCGCCTGCGTGCAAAATTAAAAAATGCCCCCCCAGCCTTTTTTCTAGAAATAAAATGTATTTCGACTGAGATTATACTAAAAGCGCCCAATTATTCAAATTCATTTTTTAAGATCATTTTTGTACACCCTTTGTGTGTGTGTGCCAAATAAACTTTGTGTGTATCCTTTAAAAGCGAGACATTGCCGATAATAATTCGTTCTATAAATGATTGCTAATGCTTTTCAAAATCAACACGCCACCGGGACAAAATTAAGCAACTCAACGCTGAGTATTTTTCTTGAATTGATATAAATAAATAATCCAAAGTACAAGTCACTTATACAATGACTTGAAATAATACGCATTTGAGCAGTTATTTTCAAACATTCCCGGATGGTGACTACCTGCATGACAAAACTTTCGTTCGAGCCCCCTTAGAAGCTGGGAACCTAGAGGAGCGATGTAGGCTCTCACAGTGAGGTTGGTGAGTTTTTCTAAGAATGTAATGAAAAAGAAAAGAAACTTAGTCATAATTATAACACAAGACTTTACCACTCTGCTAGTGAGGTACTTATGATTAGAGAATATGTATATTGTTTGTTTCAATTTAGAGCTGCGACCTTTCTTGTAATCAGCCACCAGTTCATTATCAATAAGATTCAAAATTCCATCTCTTCGTATGTTTATCTTCTGTCAATTCTCTTATGGATGTGTGGCTTAGGGGAAATCCTTTGTCTCGTAATGAAATCTCTTATTTAGGAATCTCGGGTACGAATCCCAATTTGAGCATAGTGGTGTTTGATGGTTTTCACAATATAAAATAAATAATCATAGAAAGAAAGAAATTTAAACACAATCAACTTGATAAAGAATATTAAAAAGAAAAAAATATAAAGATACCAATTTAAATATAAATCAGGACATCGCACATGTGAGCACACATAGTAATGTCACACTGACATGTTGAGTTATGGAAAGCCCACACCATGGGCATAGCCAGAATTTTTTTCGGGGGGGGGGGGGGAAGGGGGGGTTAGTGGGGATTTTTTTTCTCCCCCCCTGAAGTTAGTAGGAAAATTGTTGACTCCAAGCCATTGCTAGGAATGGGGTCTGGGGGAGCGCTAGGAGACACTATTTCTGGTATTGAATGCCAACAAAATGCATATTCTGAGGTATCTACAGTGCATTTTCCTGCTATTAAAAAGTCTTATTTCAAAAACTTCGTGTGCTATTCTTACTGACTTAGACCCTGGCGCGCCGTTCGGCGCATTTGCCGTCAAGCTGCTTCCACAAAAATCTGTCACTGGTAATGTCTGAAGCCTCTTCCCGCCTGCTCTGAGGATCTCCATGCATGTGTGGCGCCAAGTTGTAGTAGGTTGTCATCACAACTCTTATTATTCATTTTGTCGGAGAACATGTCCGCAAACCTCATGCGACGCTCTATCACAATCTTACTAAGGGGTCGACTCCCAGTTAGGCATAGGATTTCCTTGATTTAGACCCGATCTCTATAACTGACTCCTAAAATCTGTCTTAGCCATCTTTGTTGAGCCACATATAGTGTTTTTTAATTTCGGCAGAACTGCACTTTATTAATGGATCCCCGCCACTGGTAGAAATGTGTAACCTCCTTGAATACGCTTTTGGAATTAGGTGACTGTAGTTTGCTTTAGATTTTATATCGAAAAGGGGACGTTTTATCGTCAAAATCATCTGTTGGAGGTTTTAAACTAAAAAATCTCAGGACTTAGTTGTTTTTTAAAATTCAAAACCCCATTTAGCTACGATCATAGAATTTGGTAACTGTAGTTTGCTTTAGAATAATATTGAAGATTTAGGTTTTCCACCTCAAAACGCTCTGTAAGGAGATTTTAAACTCAAAACCATCTGGAGGAGAGGAGTTTAAACTCAAAACCCCCAATTGGCTTGGCTACGCTCAAATAATTTTAGTGTGTAATTTGCTGTTTTTTTTTTAATTGTAGAGGTATATTTTAGCGTCAAACCCTTCTGAAGGGGGATTTAAACTCAAAACCCATTATGGCAACGCTCATAGCATTTTGAGTGCATAATTTGCTTCTTTTTTTTTTTACATTTAAGATGTATTTTTTAGCTTTAAATCCCGTCGGCTAGGGGTTTAAACTCAAATCTTTTGGCTACGCTCATAGATTTTAGAGTAGTTTGCATTTTTTTTTATTGAAGATGTATTTTTTAGCTTCAAACTCTACCGGATGTGAGTTTAAACTTAAAACTGAGTCAAAACCCATTTAGCTACGCTCATAACATTTTGAGTGCATAATTTGCTTTTTTTTTCATATTTATCGTAAATTTTGGAGGGGGTTTTAAAATCAAAATCTTCCTTAATTGTGCTCTTGGAATTTGGGAATTGTCGTTTGCATTTTTTTTTGTTTTGTTTTATAGAAAAGGGGGATTTAAATGCAAAAACCCCTGGTAGGGGGTTTTAAACTCAAAACCCCATTGACTGCGCTGAGACAAGTGATGGTTTAGTATTAAAATCTTACCTAAAATAAACAAAATCAAAGTCAAAATCAATCAGTCACTAAAGTCCGTCTCCAACCCCCCATCGTGGGGGGGATTTCATTTCGGGGGGGGGGGGGTTGAACCCCCAAACCCCATCCCCGGCTACGCCCATGGCCAGCACCACTTTGTTTCTTGATCTGAATCGTCTTTCCTCCATGTTCTAAGACCTTCACAAAATTTGGGCAAATATTAGGGGTGCACAGGATAGTACTTTTTGATATTCAAGCGGAGCCGAATATTGCCGGATAGTAAAATATGATATTCGGCCGGAGCCGAATACCTACATGTCTTGTGTTGTTGAGAATTTTACAAAACTGTTAAATAACATACTGATATTCGTAATAATTGTTTTCCTTTTATTTACCTTCCTTATTGCTTCAAACTCTGTTAATGATTGATGAATTAAATCTTAACAGTAGGCCTATTTATAAACAGATCGGCCTATCAAGAACTAATATGTGATTAATTCATTTGCGGTTAACGATAGTTTATTAACCTATTTATAGCTTGAACCTTAGATGATGCCGAAGCATAGATTAAATTGTAGTCTGATAACAAAGAATATGTGCGGCGCAAGTAGAAATGTGGTTATTTGAGCATAAAGGAATGTTGTTCACATGTTCAATTAAGAAGAATAGAAGCGGCCCATGTGTGCACATGGAGGGCAGTGCACTTGTGCAAATAAATAAAATTCCGGCAATGTAGGTGTGCACAATATAGAGCACATGTGCAAATAAATATATGTACACGTGTGCACATAAAATACAAATAAGTGTGATCATAGATGTACAATTGGAAGGTGTTAAAATAAAGGAAATAGTAGTGGCACCTAAGGTACACATGAAAGGTGATGCCCAGGTGATAACTCTCAGTTTTAAGCGAAATAAATTATTTAATTAAATATTTACAAAGATCAATGATTGTTTTTATCATTGACTTTTTTTTTTTTTTACATTTTGTAATTTATAATAATAATTTAGTTTGCTTAGTTTCTAGAATATTTAATGTTTGCTTAGTTTCTAGAATATTTAATATAAACTTTAATTGTATGAAATAAACTGATATATTTTGGTATATTTTTTTAATTTCCGAATAGTAGTTATGATAGTGAAATGCTAACTGAAGCATTAAATTTTAAATGTTGAAACTTTTACTTGGTCTTTGTTTATAAACAAATATTACTGTATAGAGTTTCATTTTTCTAAAATACATACACATAAGTAGGCTATTTACTGCATTTTTATTTAAATTTTATTGCATAGATATTTTGCTATGTACAAGTAATAGAAGTTTTAATGCATAATCCACTGTACTACTTGGAGCAAATATTGAAAAAGTCCACCTGTAATGATTATTCATTTTATAGGATGGAAATGACTTTCATTCTCAATGTGTACATATGTTTTTATCAAACCACCCATTCACATGAGCAATAAAATGACTAACAAACTATGAGTTATCAATTTAATCAAACTTATTAATATGCAATGTCAGAAAAAAAAAATTAAGAATGGCTTGGAAATTAATATTTCATTTTATTGTTTCATTTCTCTTTAACTTTCTATACCCTGATGAAAATAAACACAGTGATACAAGATAGAATTTTATAATTCATCAATTTAACTAAGTATCAGAATTTATTGATAAAAAATACAAAATCATTAATATCAATATAGTCAGGAATATAGAAACTGATTACTGTTAGTAACAACTGATGCCCAATGGTGTTTCTATGAATGTAATATAATTTTATTTACATGAAGTAAAAAGATATAAAAATTGAAATGTACTTTATAAAATATTTACATGAATATGCAAAATTACACAAAAAATATATACTTGAAAATAGAACAGCATAAAACATACTTAACATCTTAACTATTCTTAACAATATAGTCTGATTCTAACAATTAAATAATATCCTTTACAATTGCAACAATCCAAGATCTTGAGAAAAAGTGGATATATGACAAGGGATTTTCAAAAGAAACAACATCAGATAATAGAGCAAACTGTACTTATGTCAATAACATGGCCTCAACTTACACATCACATGGCTACTTGCCTTCAATATACACATTATAAAATTTAGCTTTTGTGATATAAAGGGAGAGTAACCCTTCAGAAATTACAGGCACGACATGGCCTAAACTGTGCAGATGTGCAAATAGTCAAAACACAAATTCTCGCAAATCAAAACATTGAGGAGTCATTCACAACAGAGGTTAATAGGAATCATCCAAAAAACAGTCCTAATAAACAATAATAAAAAAATAAGTATGAAGATACTGACAAATATAACAATAGGAGGGAGTAAACATTTGACAATTTCTTAATTATCAATTTTTTTTTTCACAAAAATTTTTATTTTGTATTAAAACAATGCATTATTAATGTAGAGGAAATGTTGTTATAGGTCTAAATATCTAACAAGTACATAAATCATCATCTACAGAGTCCCTTCTAGAAACAAATATGAGTATGTACACTTAACGTTTAACTAAGTAACAAACTACTTTCACTCATGTATTCAGCCAATGAGTCAACAAACCAATATAAAAATCATCATTTACAAAAGATCCTTTTCAAAACAAATTCCAGTACATTTTTTACTGAAGATTTTGATTAGTAAAAAAAATGAAATTTCACTCATGTATTTAGACAGTCAGCCAAGACTGTTGTCCGGGGTGTGGCACGAGGAGCCATACATAAGCTAGGTAAATGGGAATTTCAGGTTTTTGACTATTCTTAAGAATATTGTTGCCAAATCACATTTATGGTTTCCGAATATTCTCAAGAATATGGCTGTCAATTCACCTTTCCCTTTACCCTACACCCCATGTCACAAGCAGTCTGTCAAATACAAATCAACTTAACAGATATCAAACAATCACAGAAAAAAGAAACAACTGTCTGTCAGACATATGCAAACAAAACTTTGGAAACGTCCAAAAACAAATAGAACAATATCAACAATAACAAAGCTAGACTTAAGATAACATAATAGAAATTAAAATGGACTAACAACTTAAAACTAACTACACCTTAAAAAAAAATGGAAAAAGCAAAGCTACAAAAACCATGATAAAACAACTTTAAACAATGTAAAATTTGAAAAAATTTAAAGAAAATAAGACATTGGACATGTTCACATTTGAAGCATACAATACATTACTATAAAAAATTTGTCTGACGGCCCTCAAGACAAAACAATTCACGAAGATTGAATAATGTTAAAAAAACTTCACCTTAATGCTAATTCACACTGACTTGTTGAGTTCTGGAGAGCCCACATCACAGTACAAACTTGAATGACTTGAAGAATGAGCCTCATCTGAAAAAATACTTTCAAACTAAAACAATTAGACTTATTCTCCAAAGGACCGAAACAAACAAATTGAAATGATAAAGCAACGCTAAAAAGAAATGATAAACCTATCTAAAATTTAATAAACTTCGAAGAAAATACAACATTAAACATGTTCACATTTAAAACATACAATACGGTTTTCACAAAAACATTTGTCCGACGGCCGTCAAGACAAAACAAATTCACAAACAAACAAAACAAAACATTTATGAAGGGTCAATAATGCTTAAATAACTTCACCTTAATGCTAATGTCACACTGGCATGTCCAGTTCTGGAGAGCCCACATCACATTCCAAACTTGAATGGCTTGAAAAATCAGCTTCTGAAAAAATACTTTCAATCTTAAAGAATTAGACTTATTTTCCAAAGGACCGAAACAAAACTGAAATGAAAAAGCAATGATAACAAGGCAATGATAAAACTATCTAAATTTAAATAAACTTCAAAGAAAATACAACATTAAACATGTTCACATTTAAAACATACAATACGGTTTTCACAAAAACATTTGTCCGACGGCCGTCAAGACAAAACAAATTCACAAACAAACAAAACAAAACATTTATGAAGGGTCAATAATGTTTAAATAACTTCACCTTAATGCTAATGTTACACTGGCATGTCCAGTTCTGGAGAGCCAACATCACAATCCAGACTTCAATGACTTGAAAAATGAGCCTCTTCTGAAAAAATACTTTCAATCTTAAAGAATTAGACTTATTCTCCAAAGGACCAAAACAAAACTGAAATGATAAAGCAATGCTAACAAGGCAATGATAAAACTATCTAAATTTAAATAAACTTCAAAGAAAATACAACATTAAACATGTTCACATTTAAAACATACAATACGATTTTGACAAAAAACATTTGTCCGACGGCCGTCAAGACAAAACAATTCACAAACAAACAAAAAACATTTATGAAGGGTCAATAATGTTTAAATAACTTCACCTTAATGCTAATATTACACTGGCATGTCGAGTTCTGGAGAGCCCACATCACAATCCAAACTTGAATGGCTTGAAAAATCAGCTTCTTCTGAAAAAATACTTTCAATCTTAAAGAATTAGACTTATTCTCCAAAGGAAGGAAAAAAAACTGAAATGAAAAAGCAATGCTAACATGGCAATGATAAAACTATCTAAATTTAAATAAACTTCAAAGAAAATACAACATTAAACATGTTCACATTTAAAACATACAATACGGTTTTCACAAAAACATTTGTCCGACGGCCATCAAGACAAAACAAATTCACAAACAAACAAAACAAAACATTTATGAAGGGTCAATAATGTTTAAATAACTTCACCTTAATGCTAATGTCACA
This sequence comes from Biomphalaria pfeifferi, assembly GCA_030265305.1. Classification (NCBI taxonomy): domain Eukaryota; kingdom Metazoa; phylum Mollusca; class Gastropoda; family Planorbidae; genus Biomphalaria; species Biomphalaria pfeifferi. Next base: position 3,213,343 of record JASAOG010000008.1, on the reverse strand, counting down.
CTGGCATGTCCAGTTCTGGAGAGCCCACATCACAATCCAGACTTCAATGACTTGAAAAATGAGCCTCTTCTGAAAAAATACTTTCAATCTTAAAGAATTAGACTTATTCTCCAAAGGACCAAAACAAAACTGAAATGATAAAGCAATGCTAACAAGGCAATGATAAAACTATCTAAATTTAAATAAACTTCAAAGAAAATACAACATTAAACATGTTCACTTTTAAAACATACAATACGATTTTGACAAAAAACATTTGTCCAACGGCCGTCAAGACAAAACAATTCACAAACAAACAAAAAACATTTATGAAGGGTCAATAATGTTTAAATAACTTCACCTTAATGCTAATGTCACACTGGCATGTCCAGTTCTGGAGAGCCCACATCACAATCCAAACTTGAATGACTTCAAAAATGAGCCTCTTCTGAAAAAATACTTTCAATCTTAAAGAATTAGACTTATTCTCCAAAGGACCAAAACAAAACTGAAATGATAAAGCAATGCTAACAAGGCAATGATAAAACTATCTAAATTTAAATAAACTTCAAAGAAAATACAACATTAAACATGTTCACATTTAAAACATACAATACGATTTTGACAAAAAACATTTGTCCGACGGCCGTCAAGACAAAACAAATTCACAAACAAACAAAACAAAACATTTATGAAGGGTCAATAATGTTTAAATAACTTCACCTTAATGCTAATGTCACACTGGCATGTCCAGTTCTCTAGAGCCCACATCACAATCCAGACTTCAATGACTTGAAAAATGAGCCTCTTCTGAAAAAATACTTTCAATCTTAAAGAATTAGACTTATTCTCCAAAGGACCAAAACAAAACTGAAATGATAAAGCAATGCTAACAAGGCAATGATAAAACTATCTAAATTGAAATAAACTTCAAAGAAAATACAACATTAAACATGTTCACATTTAAAACATACAATGCGGTTTTCACAAAAACATTTGTCCGACGGCCGTCAAGACAAAACAAATTCACAAACAAACAAAACAAAACATTTATGAAGGGTCAATAATGTTTAAATAACTTCACCTTAATGCTAATGTCACACTGGCATGTCCAGTTCTCTAGAGCCCACATCACAATCCAAACTTGAATGACTTCAAAAATGAGCCTCTTCTGAAAAAATACTTTCAATCTTAAAAAATTAGACTTATTCTCCAAAGGACCGAAACAAAACTGAAATGATAAAGCAATGCTAACAAGGCAATGATAAAACTATCTAAATTTAAATAAACTTCAAAGAAAATACAACATTAAACATGTTCACATTTAAAATATACAATATGATTTTGACAAAAAACATTTGTCCGAAGGCCGTCAAGACAAAACAATTCACAAAGAAACAAAAAACATTTATGAAGGGTCAATAATGTTTAAATAACTTCACCTTAATGTCACACTGGCATGTTGAATTCTGTAGAGCCACATCACTTTCTCCATGTTCCATGACCTGTATAAAATAAATATTCATTTGAACAAAAAACAACTTGGATTTTAAATGTACAAACATATTTTTAAATGTTCTACTTCTTACAATGAAAAAAAAGATAAAAATTTAAAATCTTACTCACATCACAATCCAAAATTGAATGACTTGAAGAATGAGCTTCCTCTGAAAAAAAATACTTTTAAATTTGAAAAAAATAAAATAAATTATGATATGGGTTATTATGTCTAAAAACTTACTTATTTTAACCACTATGTCCCATTGACATTTTGCATTCTCAGGCTCTTTGTTAGCGTTACCAAATTTCTAAATTTTTTCCAATCAGTTGCTGTTCAATAGTATTAGATTAAAACGAAATCAATATAGCTTGGCTCTAGAGTAGATGTTTTGTGTCTTAGTTAAAAATGATGTTGATGTTTACTTTGAAATTCTAGGAATCAAGTCATCCGAAAACGATCCTGGAGAATACACAACAAACGTTTCTGTTTCAAATGTCTAAGTACTTATAATAAATAGCTAATAAGCTTTAATTCAAAGATAAAAACAAAACTAACCTGTAAAGTAAAACAGAGAGACATTCTGGTCAACCAGACGGCTCTAGTTAAAGTGACATCCCGTTGGTGAGAACAACTCACTGAACACATTAGTTTGTGTGTTGGCTAAAACCTGTGAGTGTGTTTGGGGAAAGAGGGGGTAATGGAGACCAGACGATCTTTTACACAAACTCAATTACAAATGATGAAACATAAAGTCAGTGTGTAGTTTTAACGCAGACCTCATAATGTGAAGTGTGAAAAAAATGTTTAAAGTATAGGCCTTCTTCAGTGGTGTTCCTTCTTCTGTGCAGTTAGATCTAGAAGAGAGTGATAGAGAATGCAAGGAAGAGCAGGTGAATGGGAGAGAAAGAACATAAAGAACAGTTTGTATTTCATGAAAGAAATGAAGGAGAGAGAGAGAGAAATTGAGAGACGTACTTTCATACAATTGTTTATTTGTTTCTTAATATACACAGAAACATTTTGATTGAAAAACAAAAAAGTGAAAAGTGAGAACAGGAAAGAGTGTTAGAGAGCAACGAATAAGAGACAGAAGATTGATGGGCATACATTTGTCTAGAAAACCTAAGTCAAAGGGAAAAGAGAATAGGAAGACAGAAGATAGATAGTAAGCAGGGCCGGCCCTAACTATTGCGGAGCCCTATTCGAAACGGTTTTCGCGGTGCCCAGTTTGGGTAGGGATAAGAAAAATTTCAAAATTTAGATTTTGTATTAAAAAATACATTCGTCTTTGCGATAAATTTCTATTAAATGAAAGCTGACAATGCCGTTTTTTTTTTATCGCACGTAGGATTGGAACCTCGAAATGACAATTGTGTAATGAGTTTTCAGGAGATTTTACTAATTTCAAGAGATTTCAAGAACTTTTTCGTATATTTTGCATTTACTTGAGATTTCCTGGAGGCTATGGAAAATCAGGAGGCTGCGGAGACTCTGTTATTATATATGTTATAATGGTTAAATTTAATAATTTAAACCTAGAATTAGCGCGGGGGCTATGAAAGTGCGGGGCTCACTGCGACCGCATAGGTAAGGCCGGCCCTGATAGTAAGAATGTGAAAGAAGACAGAACATAGATAGAAAGAATGAGAAAGAAAGAAGACAGAACATAGATAGAAAGAATGAGAAAGAAAGAAGACAGAACATAGAAAGAATAAGAAGAAAGAAGACAGAACATAAATAGAAAGAATGAGAAAGAAAGAAGACAGAACATAGATAGAAAGAATGAGAAAGAAAGAGTTTGAGTTCTGAGTTTTTTGGCACTTCGGCACAATTTAGGCTATGTCGTGCCCGTAATACTTTAAGGATTACTCTCATTTACAAGAGCTAAATTCCATACAGTTAAATCATTACCTGAGCTAGTTAGGAAAACCAGTGACTTGTCATTGGTTAATATGCACGACGCGTAGGACGTAATCATCTTTTTTGAAGTAACGTCTGTATTATATAAGATAAGAAAAAATAAACAAGGTCTTGCTATTGTAAACAGGGTGCTTTGGTTATAAATATATTACTGTGCAGTGCTAGAAGAAACAATATTAAACAATGTCTTCGAACTAGCTAGTTCAATTCATATGGCTTGAATCAAACTGAATCTGTTTTCATAATGTATTTTGTTTGAAAAAAATCTTTTTTTTTTTTTTTTTTTTACATTTTGTTTCTGGGTAAAATTGTATGTTGTTTGTCCTCGTGGTTTCATACAAAGGGATGAAATAATTATTATTTTGAATTTACGTACAATATGTATACTACTGTACTAGAGATTTTTTTTTAAAAGGGGAGATTATTAAGTAAGTAATATTTGTAAATCTGTAATTTAATGGATTATGTGCCTTTACAAATACACATTACGTAGTTCCACAATTTGGCTATCTGTTATGCGGTAGTCTTGCAGGGCGAAACAAAACAAACACGCGCACAACCATTCAAGCGCCTAAAAAATCAGAAATGGTTGGGCTCAAACATGTAGAATGTAGACAAACCTGGACATTATAACGCGCTTTTCTTAAATTGTATAACAGCAGTATAAGAAAATTATTTTTCTTATTTTTATAATTCCTCTTATCAGCTTGCAAAGTCCCCTTTCTATGTAATTGCATCAATGTGCTGAGATGATAGATCCTATAATTTGGTTCCCTGGTTGTTAATTTTAATCTGAGATGTTGTTCCACTTCTAGTAGTCTGTTTGACCTTGAAAAACATCCCTGTTCATTACCTGATCTTTGTGAAATTAATTTCTAAGATGTAGAACAACACCGACTATGAGTTTTTATAAAATAAAATAATATTCAAGAATGTGAATTAAAACACATCGATTATGCATTGTAATGTATTAACAGAACATTATAAATGGGTATTTAAAAAAAAATCTACATAGTTCAGTGATACCCAACCTAATTTAATATGCGGGCCATTTTAACTTCCAACACTAGTGTCGCGGGCCACATGATGGAAAAGATACAAAATTTTAATGAAATTGACCTGAAACTATTTTTATTTCAAACCCGTGGATCTAGCACTTACATTGAAATATTGGGATATTTGAATTTTCTCTTTACACTTCAAAAAATGACGTAAGTTCTGTTTATATTGTGTTGTTCTTGTTTTTAAAAAAACAGCCAGACTTTCTTTATAAAAACAAACATGTTGGCTAGCAATGGTATCGTCTTCTACAAAAAAGTAAAGATCAGTCCACTTTTCCTTGTCGATTCCTATTTCATGAACGCACAAATGTTAAATGCCTTGGTATAATCCATTAGAAAAAAGTGAGGGCCCAAACGTAGGAAAAGATACATTTAGAACATTTTTTTTTGGGGGGGGGGGGGGGGGGGAGTTGGTATTTTCTATATTTTTGTTCCGACGTTTTGGCGGACCGGATCTGACCCACGGGTCGTATATTGGGCATCACTGGCATAGTTAATGAGGTGCAACGCGTACCCCTTCCAAAGTCTTCCCGTACACCTGGGGCCATGCGTACCCAGATAATCTAGATCAGGGGTTCTCAACCTATGGGTTGTCAGGGGTCGCCTAAGACCATCGAAAATATGGATTGTATTTAGTGTATTTTTCTATTGCTGTGTATGTTATGGGGGAGGGGGGTCGCGGCAGAGTGGGGGATAGTAAAAAGGGGTCGTCGAGCTTAAAAGGTTGAGAACCGCTGATCTAGATCTTAGCTAAGCCAAAACCTTCTCCGTGACGACGGGAGAAGACAGAAGGCACTCCCAGGCAGGGCAGGGTTTGAACCCAGGACCACCGAGACCGCCGAACGACAGTCGAGAGCGCAGATCACACGACCAAGCAGCCATGCTTATTGCGACACGAAATAGTTCTCTACTAGCAGGGCACAGGGCCAAAATAAAAGCTGAAAATGTGTGTGTAAAAATTAAGAAAGCACACATTGTGTTTAGTTTAGTGGTTTAGTAGTATCAAAAGTGATTCAATACAATCATTTAAAAGAGAAGAAAAGAAAGTTTGTGTCAAATCTTTTCGTGCTGAAATACATGATGTATTTAAAAATTTAGAACCGGAACAGACTTAATAATTTCATCACCTCCATCAGGACAAAGAACTTCCGTTGATCTTGAAGTATCGTCTGCCAATATAATCCTAGTGAGAAGTCTACCCCCAGATATATGTCTACTGGATTTATAATTGTTTGGAATCTTACGATTATTTCAGCCAGCATCAACCATTTAGCAACAAAGTATTAATAAATATCTTCATTCTATTTTGATCTTAAGGTCATTCTTCTTCAGTAATTAATCCAAAGACTTTCTCTATATTTCTTTTCGTATGGTACGGGCAAGTCCTGTTTGTGTAGCTGTTCTTATTCTATATTGAATTACAACATGTAACTGGTAGAGATAAGATGAGGACAGGAGATTTTTTATAACGGCTAAGAGCACTGTTTTTTTTTTTTTAAAGTTTAAAGCTTTATGCTTAGACTATTTGTAGTTTTTTAAAACACAGAAATAAAGGTCGACAGAAATCATTAAAGGAAAATGTTCAGTTTTTTGTCGTGGATTATTTTGAATTCTTTAAATTGATTTTGAGTATCATACATAAATCTACTTTCTTTTTTGGTACCGATCTTGCTTAGTAAAAGAAACAAATAGCTACGCCTATATATTTGTCTTGCAATGTACCTACTGTATTATACCTCTATTTCCAACCCTTTATGCTTAAAACTCTGAGGTCTTCAATCTTTTGTTCTCAGAAAGAAACCAGCCTAATTTTTAACTAGCTGTACATTTTTGGTTAAGCTGTAGACATGTTCTTCAAACTCAACAAAAGTGAACATAAACAGCAGAGGATATATATCAAGAAAAAATAGCGAAAAAGTAGTTGTACTCAAAGTAGTTTATTTCATAGAAACAGTTAACATTATTGTTTTACTGTAACAATTCTGCATAAGTCTTAATTATTTACTTTCATAACATTAGGCCATTGAAATATACAATGAGAATAACTACAATCTTTTTTTTTCACAGAATTTTGTCTTTATGTATTAATAATTCTCTGGCTGTATACACGGGTAAAACAGATGAACATTTTGTACAATGACAATAATGTACAGTTAAATATATAACAATATTTACAAACAAATGTGTTGACATGGCGGTCATAAGAAATATAATCCAACATGAATTGTTAGTAAAGAGCAAGTCCAAAAACACAAAATGTTCTACTCAGAGACTACATTACGACTACAAACTAAGACAAGGTGCAATGCTAGACATTGACATACAGAACTTGCTTTTGTTAGGCTTTTAATTTTTTTAGAATTTGAGTTGGTCTAATACTTCACTTTTTAAATGTCGGACACTACTTTTGTTTCTATGGTTATACTAAACGCCCAATATACCCATCAAAGTTTTATAAACTGTTATAATTAACTTATATAAAGCCAAGCTAAATGGGTTTATTTATTTAATGATTAAATTGCCCCGAGCTTCAAGCGCCCGTTCCTTGAGAAACGTTCAGGAGAGAACATGAACAAACTAGCAAGGTAAATATGGCTTCTGCTGAGATACCATGGGGCCCGAGGTCATTGCATATGACGGCAATGAAAGAAATGCTCTGCAGTAGCAATCCACCATGGCTATTAAATCGTAGTCGGCGGGTCCTTCCAAGAAAGTGTAATTAATTTTTAGAACAAAAAATGCGGGGCGTTGATGTGATGTTAATGATATATTTTTATGGATTGTGAATATGATCAATAGACGGCCATTAGAAATCAGTAGGAATGTTGCAACTTTTTCAAATATACTTTACCGCATAGTGTTTGTTAAAAGAGTTTACAAAACTAAATCTAAATCATGAGAAAAAATCCTAAAAATATATTTTTTTTTGGAGCTTATGGCGCAAGCTCGCTCCACAGAAATCGGTCTTGTAAATATTGGCTTAGTCAAATTTGGGTAACATTTGTATATTATTTCGCATGATATTTAGCATAGTGTTCAATTCTATTGAAATCTAGTACGTTAAGTTACACTCTTGTTACACGTGTGTACAATATCTCTGTTTATTATACAAACCTAAACTACATAAGCATACATTTAATCACAAGGTATTTATTTTGAAAGTTTATTATGAATTAAAGCATTGCATGCTTATATACACATCTGTTCTTTAGCGTAATGTGAATGTTTGTAACAAAAAAATATCCAATGACGATGTCTGAACATAATTTCTATGGACTTTCAGCATTCCAGCAGTCGAATCCGTTTAATCAGACAACGAAAACATTTTTTTTATGCTACAAGAATGTTTCTTTCTAAACTTTAGGAAGGATTCGGTCCGATAAAGCGAAGACAATTATTACATAAATAAATATATTGTAGCTATTATATAGCGCTACTTTCATGCTGATAGCATGCTCAGAGGTCTATGGTGCAATCACATTTGTGGACCAGTGGAGGGAAGAGGTATCCGGGAGTAGGTTTTCCTTGCTGCCTTTAGGCGCTATTTTGAAAGAGAGAATTGTAGTATCATTACCATCGGGTTTACCTATATGAGATTCTTTGACCAATGACTTCTACCACTGGATCAGTTTGTTATTGTTTCTGTAACAACATGCATACTAAGAAAAACAATTCAAGAAAAAGGCTATATCTAGTGGAGTGATGATCAAAAGTATCGAGGTTGAGGTTTACAAATAAGTTTGTAAAAGTTTCGTAACTTTTAAAAATAAATTTATTTTTAATTTTTTTTTTTTTAGATAGAAACCTCTTGGGAGTACAGCTTCACGTTATATTTCTCTTCAATAGCCGCTTACCTTCCCTCCCCAGCTCTATGCCAAATTAAGATATTGGTGTTGAATTTGCACACAACCTCTAAATCAGACTTTTAGAAATCATTTTGACTTAGGCCCTTAGTTATTTTGTTTATAAATTTTGATCTTTACATCTTAAAAACTAGATAGTTTGAGATTAAACTTTGAAATGTTAGTAAGAAAGTGACAAATATTTAAATTAAAAAAGAGAAACAACATACTTTTGAAGTAATTTCTGATTACGATCAGTTATTGACCTTTTGACCAATAGATTTTGGCTTTTCTTACTCTCCCATTTCATGAATATGTTGCCTATTGTTCGATGTGCTTCATAAAAGTCTAAATACAATTAATTAATAAGGGAACATAATACAATTTTGCATAAAACATTATGACTGATGCATCATGGAATTGTATACACTATAGTACAATGTTCAAATCTCTCTCAAGGCATTCCAAGTTGTCTAACAAGAAATTAAGGTCAGCCATGCAATAGATTAAAAGAGGATGTATGAAATAAAAGCTGTGTGATGCTGTGGCTTTTCAACAGCAAGAAAAATGTCTCAAGTGGATTGTCTTATTTGACTTGATTTGTTTATAGCACCAAAAAAAGGGGCAACCAAGATTACTCTTACTAAGAAAAAATTCATCCTTTACAGTTAGTGAAAAGGTGTTGTCAATGTTTTACCATGGTAACACTACAGTATTTTAGGTTTCAATATCACTGCCTGGTTGTGCAATCTAAACATTATAAAATTAAAATAAACTGCAGAAAATTACCAATGCTGCTAGCAAACTCATTGGTAGCCAACTAACTTTATCGGACACCTATTTGAGAGAAACATTCATAAGAAGGCTAAAAAGATTTTACAAATAAAAAAAACCCTCTGGGCCAGGATTTTGAAATTTTACAAAGGAGATACAAGATGATACCATTTACAAAAACTACTTTGATCCCAGGCGATCAAATCATTGACTAGAATTGTTCTATCTGATGTGAACATCTCATGTTACCTGTGAGAGAAACTAGTCTGAATGTAGATTTTGTTTCTATAATTATAAGGTATTTTTAATGCACAAATTGTAAGACAGAGTTTCTCATGGATAATAAAGATTATTATTATTATTAATTCTCAGCATGCAATGGATGTGTATTTGGCTTATTGTCATACTTATCCCATCATGCAACGGTTATGTGTTTAGCTTATTAACATGCTAATTCTCAGCATAGATTATTGCTTAATTTATTGTCATATTAATTCAAAGCAGGCAACAACTGTTGTTTAGCTTATTGTAATTGTAACATGACTCCAGGAGTTGTTTTCATGACCTTTAACAATAGCTTCATTAGAACCATATGCTTCACTCTGGTCAGACATCTCTATGGGCTCTTCCTTTATGTTGATCACTGGTACTGACCGTGTACCATTGGTGCAGTCGGAGTTCTCTAGTGAGCTACTAGCCTGGAGAACAATAATCTTTGACTAAATATCTTAACATCATGAAGTTGTCAGATGATCTTCTAACAAAATGTACATCTAGAGAGAATTTTAAAATCTTTTTTTTTTATCAAGTGGAACAAATTAATTTTATACTACTGCATTGAAGATGTCTTTTTTTATAAGAAAGGATATTGTCCAACCTCTGCTTCACCAAGTACAATTTTTTCCATTAGGATTCAAAGATTGTGTCTTTTTAAATGACAATATTATTAGTTGGCCAATTAACCATAATGGAATGTATTGCTATACAAGGGAGATAAATAAGAGTGTTAATAGCTCATAATAATAGATTAGTAGAGAGAGAGAAGAAATATAAGGGGAATTAAGTACTGAATTTTAAAAAACCCATATTAGTAAAAGGAAAACGAAAATAAATATGAAAATGATATATATATATATAGTAGCAAGTTATAGTTCTTTGTAAAATGAAAATAAGAACTTTTAAAACATCTTTAGAAAGATCAGTGTGACAATAAATAAGGTTTGGTAGTTGACAGTTAATGTATCATTATCACTAGGATACTTTGTAAATGAATATATTTATAATCATTTTAGTTAAAAAAATTATAATCAATTTACCCACATGCATACTAGGGTTGGTATTCCATGGTGCAATCATTCTTTATTATTATATTATATTATTATATATATAATATTATAACCTATTATTATATATTATATTATAAAAAGGGCATAAAAAATTACACTCACAACATTACCACATTTAAAGGAACTTTTTGAACAAAAGTGTCTAAGAAAAATCGAAAAAAATCTTGGAAGACAACGGCCACCCGCTCCATCAGAGCTTTGTTAGGTCATCGCGAAGTGGTCGACTACTGTCAATCAAAACAAAAACAGAGCGGTACAAAAACTCATTTGTACCTCACTTGGCCAGACTCTATCACCGCCACTCATTGATCAGGGAACATGAAAAGCACCAAGATGCCTGTGTGTAGTTGCTGAATGAACTTTATGTTGTGTCTGTTGTATTTATGTGTATGTTTCTGTTGTGTTGTCTTTATATGAGAAAAGAGTCCTTGTAATCACAACAAATTTCCATAAGGATCAATAAAGCAGTCTTATTATTTTATTATCTACATACTTTAACTGTATTCTTCAAATTGATTTATCTCTTTCATTTTGTCTCATTAGCATCCTCCCTTAATAACACCACTGTTTTCTCATCCAGAACATTATATATATATTTATATATTTATTTATTTATATAGGGGGCGTGGTGGCTTAGTGATTAAGTACTTGGCTTCCAAACCTGGGGTCTTGGGTTTGAATCTCAGTGAAGACTGGGATTTTGAAATTCTGAATTGTTAGGGTGCCCCTGAGTCCACACAACTCTTATTATAACTTATGGTATCTGACTTTAGTTGGGGAAAGTAAAGGCGGTTGATTGTTGTGCTGGTAACATGATACCCTACTCATTAACCTTGGCCAAAAAAACAGATGACCTTAATATCACCCGCTCCATAGATCACAAAGTCTGAAAGGGAAACTTTACTTTACTTGATATATATATATTGTGTGTGTAAGATTGATATGACCGTGTCACAGCTGTGTGAGAGAGAAATTATATTTTGCTCAAAATTGAAGATATTTTATTGTTTAATGCAAATACTTTTGGTAATAATTTTGTCTAGAATACTTTAGTGACAAGATACAGCAAAGAATAAAAGGCTGCTATGAACTTGATGAGAAAAGATAAAGATATCAGAGAGTGATCAGCATTCGTGTTGTCTGTTCTCTTACATTTTCATGTGGACTTGTATTCTATGCATAGATTTTTAAGAATTCATTTCAAAGTTTTTGACACTTTTTTGTTTGTTTCAATAATAAAAAGCTATAAAAATTATTTTTAATCTGTATTTTATCAAAGCAAACTTAAATGTTGGAATGTAAAGATGTAATTGATTGAGTTCATCAATACAATAGAGTTCAACATGAAATCTGAATGTTTTTAACTTTGAATCTTTCAATTTGGAATTTCTAAATACATTTTCTCTCTTTGTTGAAATTTGTAATTTAGGTAAAACAATTAATGGAATCAATGCTTCTGTAAAAAAAAATTAATTTAAGAACCTGTCTCAAAAACATAAATATTTACATAAAAGAAAGTTTATCAACAAAAGTTTTAGTAGTATAAATTATGTAATCCTGCTAATAGTGTTTTATAACTAACTATTAATTAGCAGCTTTAGCAAGAAAATAATGTTTAAATAGAGCTACATTTTCAAAAATTTGCTCTATAATATTATTTTTGATGGATAAGAAAAATGTTTTTTGACTTATGAAATGGAGAGTTTACATAATGCCATTAACTTGTCTATCACCCAATTGGGCTTCTACATCCATTTTCATTTTAATCTTCATAGGAGACTCCTCTTTAAGAAAAGGAGGTCTAGTTTCAGGTTTGTTTATATTATATACATTTCTTTTGGTTTCCATGATGATGTTTTCATTCACAGTTACCTTTTGTTTCTTGCATGTGATTGGTGGAAGTATGTGATCTAGCCAGCTGAGCTCATATTGGGTAAAGATACAGTCCAAAAGTTTTCGGATAAAGCATGTAGCTAAAACCTGGTAACAGATAATTAAAAAGGTGAATTTTGAAAAAGAAGGTACATAAGTTAATAGGTAATACATTAAGAAAAAAAGAAAAGAAAAACTTCTGTTTTTTTCAGGCTTATATGAGTTATATGGGTGACTTCCAACTTCGGCACTGGTGCCTTATTGGATACATTTATAAACCATAAATTAACAAAAAACTTCCTGCAGACTATTGCAACACCAAGAGCACTTCAAATAGTTAAGATGAAGTTTCTCTCATGTCTAGTCCCCAATTCACCTCACAGGAAGCTATATTGTAATGGCAGCTCTTGATAAGAGTGGCTAAGAGTAGGTTTATGAAACTAAATAGTTTCCAAATGTATTGATTGACATTGTTATGAATAATGCCAACAAGGTGAATAATCATCTATCTATAGACAAGATTATCTTTCAATCTTATACCAATAGTTATTTAACTAAATGATTTTGTTTTGTTACTTCAGGAACAAGAAATAGTTTTGCAAAATTTCAACTTGATCTGAGATTGGGTGTGGTAGAAATAACAACTTTTTATCTGAGAGACAGACAGAATGAGTTGATATAAGCTTTGTAAAATTAAAATGGATTTATATAAATTAAAGTACATTTGAATACATTTAAATAGATTTGTATACAATATTGTACAGTAGTTTATTCATAGTAGATTGTTAATCATCAAAGTGGAATATTATATTAAAAATGGACTGATTGTTAATCATTTAATAGATTGTATACATAAAAATTGTTTATTATAACTAAAATATAATGTTATACCATGAGTGGGAAACCAACAGATGTTTCTTTGAATGTTTTTATAATCCACAATCCAGCAAGGCACAGAATTTGTATGAAAGTGTAGATATGAATTCTCATTAAAGGCACATGTCGAAGGTAAGGATAGTCAGGTTGGTACTTTGGACTCACAAAGTACAGAATGAATCTGTCAACAATCTGAGAGAAAAAAAGAGGTCAATTCTATTGGAAGTAGCATGTGAATCAAAAGTGTCCATTAAGTGATAGTCTTGTGTGGCCAATTCTTTACCTTACTCTTATATTATAATTTCAATAAATAATTTCTGGTAAACAAAGAGGCACAGACCTTTTAAATTAAAAAAAAATATTTTTTAAAAGCAGGCAGCAACACATGTTATGTAGGTTTATGAGGCCTAATCAAAGTTCAACTAATGTTAGCTTTTATGGTATTTTAACTCTTTCTTTCCTAATTGATAATACAGCATTGATTCCACCAGAATGTGGTAAATAATTACAGAGATAAAGAGTTAAACTTAAGATGTAGACTATGTTTATATGTATTACCTGCATTCCTTCTAATGATCTAATACCCATGAACAGGAAGACACCATACAAAACAGGTAATGGAATAAGCTGAAGAAATAAAAAGAAACATATTTACATGCATAGGCAATAGAAGGTGAATCTTCAGGTGCTAATTACACACTTAATGCTTACATTTACTTTGGAAATATACAGACTCTATTCAACACACAATACCTTTAAAATACTAGTCAATAAAACAGACAATCCACTTAAGATACCAACTAAAAGGGCAGTAACTCTCTGTTCTCTAACGCCCAAAAACTCAGGTTTCTCTCCCGGAGCTGTACAGTCAGATTCAACCTGAACAAATAAAGGAACATAAATTTAAGGTCTCAGAAATAGGGTTACATTTTTTAATAGTTTGTGAGTGACATAATGTGATGAAATACTTGAAATGAAACATTAAGTTGTAAGTCTTCAAGTTCCCAGCTTCATTTGCAAAGGGGTGAAAAACGTTGCATTTTTTTCGAACAGAGATAATTGCCTAGCAATGATCTTGGTTGTCTTTGGAACAAGCCTTGGGATCCAATATGTGTTGACCCTAAATATAAAATTGTTTGCGATGCGCTGGGTCGGGGTTGGTGGTTCAACTCCTCCTTGTCTATATTCGCTATATTTTCTTCATCTTCTTCTCTCAATAACCAAGGTACCTTATTGCTGCTATTATTATTTGTTAAATCTCATGTTTATTCATAATTTGTTTCAGCACTAACAGCTTCAAATCCATTTATCTTTATTTCTCAAACTTTGTTTTTCTCTGAGTCCTATTGATATTAATAATCTCAGGCTTACTTATGCCCACTATCTCAAGGCTACAAAAGTTGCATAGCCAGGGTGTCAATAGATAAGTTTCCATTGTTTGAATAAAATACTTATTAATGACATTCTAAATGCATCTAAAACAGCATTAGATAAGTCCAGCCCTAAGCCAGACAAAAATGTTCTTACTGACAGTTGAAAAAGATGAACTTGAATACCTGACACCTCTTAAACATGAAGATTTGGGCAGAATGAGATTGTTAGCTTAGTAAGCAATTTTTCTAGGAGCAGGGTACTCTGGTGTCAAACTCCCACTTCCTTGAGGTGCATAAGTTTCAACCTTAAGGAAAAATCACGAAGGAGCTTAGTAGGGATTGGTCCTATCAATTGTGATTTTTTACTTTGAAATGTTCTGCTTATGAATGAATTGGTACCAATTGTATTGTATCCTATGAATCACACTAACAAGGCTGATATAGGAAATTTGACACATGTGTAAGACTTAAGAATATGCTCCAAAGTATCTGAGTGAATCCATTTTCTGTAGAGACAGAAGAAGTTATATATTTATGATTTGAAGAAACTGCTAGGTAGTGACTAATAGTCTAGCTCTAGCTGATTATGTTGTCCTGGAGCTTTAGGACTATCATTATTTACCTCTCAAAACAGAGGTTAGAATAAGTTGAAAGAAAGTAGAAAAAAATCTACAGCAACTGCTTTAAAATATCTACAGAACAATTGACAATCAATAGATAACACTAAGATACTTTCAATTAGTTGAATTGGTAAAGTAGAAAATAATTTGACATGATAAAAGAGATACTGTGCATGTTACACATTATACATTTCATTAATTCAACAGATCTGTGATCCAGGACAGTTCAATATGTTTTTTTTTTTTGTGTACATGTGCCGAGATTTATTAGAAATAGTTAGCCCATTAAATATAAAAAAAAGGGTTCTACCTTTAAGCTCATTATATGGGCCAGTGCTGAGACAGTTGCAGCCACATACCAAGGTAATCCAAGGAAGGACATGACAGTAATGAGAATACCAAGGACTAGGATATCCAAGTGGTAACCACATCCTTTCTGTGGTAAAGAAAGAGAACATCAATTCTTTTTTTTTACTGAATTTTTTCAATTAGAAAAAAAGTGAACAACAATTTTTAAAAAGGCTAACTCAATTTTTTAAATAAACATATTTTAGTTTTCAGAAAAACATTTTATAAAAAGAAATCTGAAGTATAGTAAAAAGAAATAATACCATGTCTATGTTTTATCACTCTCTCAGAATAACCCAAATCTTACATTTAGAACTCAAAACAGTCAATATATTAAAAATACATTATTATACTTAAACAAGGTTACAAAAGACAGTTTGTGTGGAAACACAAACTCAAAATCGGCCTCCAAAGTGGTCCACCCAGGTAGGCTTCAATATTTTCAGAAAGAACATCCGAATGAAATTATATCAAAGACAAATAAGAATGGAAAAAGAAGGTTAACAGATCTTGTGTAGTGCCCCTACGGTCCCGCAGATCAAAGGATAGGTGAAAGTGAATGTAAAGTTAGATGTGAACCTGGCCTAACTAGTTCCCCTTTCAGACCTTGTGGTCTATAGGGCAGATGATGTAAAGTTCATCTGTTTTTGTAGCCTACAGTTAACGAGGGGGTCATGTAGCCAGCACAACGACCAACCGCCTTTACTTTTCCCCAACTAATGTCAGGTACCCATTAGAGCTGGGTGGACTCAGAGGCGCCCAAAGATTCCAAAGTTGAAAATCCCAGTCTTCACCAGGATTCGAACCCGGGACCCCAGGCTCGGAAGCCAAGCGCTTTACCGCTCAGCCACCGCGCCTCCCCTGGCCTAACTGATGTCTTATAATTGATCTAATTGTTTTGAAAAGCTCAATCTCTTATTTTTTATTTTTTTTTCCCCAAGGAATTACAATTCATTTAATATCTACTAATTTGTAGACATTAAAAAAAATAAATAAAAATAAAACATGAGTCGTCAAGAAATTACAATTCATTTAGTAACTTCTAATTTGTAGTCATTTAAAAAAAAAAAAAAAAAACATGAGTGGTCAAGAAATTACATTTCATTTAATATCCACTTATTTGTAGACATTTAAAAACAAAAAACAAAAAAAAAACAAACATGAGTGGTTAAGAAATTACAATTCATTTAATATCTACTAATTTGACAACGCTAAGGTTGTCAATTGTAGTCAATTTGAATTTAAGTTATCTTATCTTGTAGACATTTTCAAAAAATTAAACGAAGCAAAAAGAACTCTGTAGTGTAATTGTATCCAATTAGTTTATGTTTCCTTTTAAGCACTTGGCATTTGTCGTTGTCACTTTATGGCTAAAGAGGACATAATGTATTGAACTTGGTGGTAGTACGAAGAGGAAAAAGTGACGGATTTCATCCTTAGCCTCCATTCTGTCTCGTCAAATAGTATTTTAGACATATAAAAATATTTAATTTTACACAACAGAACAACATCTTTCTATGAAGTAATACAGAGAAAAAGGACTTCCTTGATAAGTAGACTCAGTATTATTACTTTAACAGTAACAATCTTCAACATAAATGAGTTCATTAACAAAGCTGCACAGCAACATCAACTATCTTTCAGGAAATTGACTTTGAAGCAATGCTATGTTCCCAGGTAATAGCAAGTAATTTGGCAAGGCAAGCTAATATAGGATTTCATACAGCTGCCCTGTATGCCTTATGTATTTAAAAAAGACTGATCAGGGAACAGGTTAATCCCTCTCACGACAATTTTTTAAAGGTCTTCTTGAGATGTGAGAGGGCTACTCTAGCATCATCAAGATGGCCCTCGAGTCTGTTAGAGTCATTTCGGGATAGTTAACCAAGCAAAGGTACTGCTATCACAATTGTTCAGGGTTCTGTTAGGAGGGTCATGTGTAAATTATTTCAGGATAGGGATGTCGATTAAAGATTCTTTTTCCTCTCATTACGAGGGGTTTAAAAAAATAAATAAAAATAGTTAATTTGTCTTAAAATATTACATTATTCATAAAAGATTCTTGACTTTTAATTGTCTGCCCTTGTCTATATTCTTTAGGATTATTGGTTTTGGTTATTTTTGTTTCTAGTCTCTTCGCAGGCTCCATTCAGTTACGCCTTGTTCCTTTGTTTCCCAGTATGTCTAGGATGAGGCTGCCGCTAAGATATAGACATTGTCATAGTGTTCTTGTTACTTTTCCACGGGCTTGCCGTGTTCTGTGAGTGTATTACAGACACACTTGATGTTGACTTGTAACATGCTCTCCGATCATGTGATCAAAGAGGACGTAACCACGAGGGAGAAATAATTCTTCAAAAGTGTTGACTTCCCTTTAACAGACAGTTCTTTAGTAGTTTTCCATAGATAAATAAAGTTCAATTTGATTCCTATTCTGCATCTCTCAGCCCAAACTCTCTTTAACCCAGGTACATACACACTCTGACACACTCGCATAACCACTTAAACTAATTGACATAATACCAATAGAGTAGCTTTACAGATTGATTACAGTATTTAGATTTTTATCTCTGAGGTCTGACAATTTAGTCAAGGACAATAAATTATACAATAATTACAATTTCTAACCAGTATAGTTATCAATTCTATGTTCAATTATTTTTCTAAATATTAACTCTAGATTATAAGGATTTAAAGTTACATTGTTATTAACAACTTTAATTCTACTGTGCTACACAAGACTTCTGTATTCACTCACTATTATTAGATTAAATTTATGAATCATCTTACTTTTGATTTTAGGCAATTTATTTAAAACCATAGCTAAGTTAAGATTAACATTGGTGTTACAGTTTGCCTCTAGTAGGTCTTTCATAGTGCATCTAACATTATCAAATATTTTACATTTTAAAAACATATGGCTTTCATTGTTACCATTATCTGTATGACATAAAACACATGTGTGTACATTTCTTTTCTTACTTCCCACAGGGGTCATCCCGAAGATTAGTCTGTATGTTATTTCTCTGGCTATGGGTGTAATGTGTTTGCTGTGTAGATTTATAAAAGTGTCTCTGAAATCTATTACACCTAACTCTCTACTCCATTTGATCCCATTGAATAATCTTTCTTGTAACTGTTTCTTAAGTGTTGTATATGTGTCTTTTAATTTACTGTGTATTCGATGTTCATTGCCGAGAAGTATTCTTGATATGGATCTGTAAAATGGATGTGTGTTTGTACCAAAGTGGTGTGGGGTGTCATTTTTTATTGGAATTATTTTATTTAACCTTAAGCCGTAGTAGTATATTGTTAATGGAAAATTGTTTGGGTTCTTGGCTACTTGTCCTATGTATTTTAATCTAAGTGCTTGTGGAGAGAGCGTTGAAACAGTGGCGCATGTCTTGTATGAGTGTCCCCAGCTCCGCGAGCTAAGGGGGGACCTGTCTGTGCAGTCACTCAATCTGTATGGTAGCTATGAGGCACTACGCCGGACGGCTAAGTTTCTTGCCAGAGCACTACGGGAGGACTAGTCCTTCCTGCTCTGATTTTTCAATAGGAGTTCATCTCAGGTCAATAGAAAAGAGGGCTGCTTTCAAGTCTTTGTCTTTACAGTAATATATAATGTCTCTTAAAAAATGGTTAAGTTCGTCGATGTTTTTGTCTGGGTTGCTACAGTATTGGTCCTGTCCTATTAAGTGTGGTATGAGGGGTTTTAGTCTTAGAAAAATCATTTTCGTCAGGAGTTTGTAGTCGGTGTTTAGAAGTGAGATCGGTCGAAAGTCGCTAGGTGAGGTGTTTTTTTCTTGTTTTTTTGGTAGAAGTGTGATGTATGCTAAGTTGAAATCTCTAGGTAACTGTTCTGTCACGAACATGTCGCTGTATAGATTTAATAGTAGGGGTCCTATTTGGGGAAAAAGGCTTTGTAAAATTCAAACGTCAGACCGTCTGGGCCAGGGGATTCGTTGTTTTGTGTTGTATCTAAAGCAGCCCTCAGTTCGTCTAGCGTAAAGGGAGCGTCTGTTTCTATCTGTTCTGTTATTGGTATTTCTTTGCAGTTCTGTAAAAATACTTTTTGTGCGTTGTCGTCCGTCTGTTCCTTGTCATACAAATTAGTAAAGTGTTTCGTAAATGTGTCTGTTATTTTGTCCAGGTCGTGTATAGTTTCTACTTTACTATCAACAATGTTGTCAATAGTTCTGTCAATTTGAATGTTTTGTTCTGCTGATAAAAAAAGTTTGTTAGGCCCTTCGGTTATTTTTTTACTTTTGCACCTCAATTCCGCTCCTTTGTATTGATAGTTAAATAGTTCTTCTAGTTGTATTAGTATGTGTTTTGGCTGCTTCGTCTTCTTCGTGAGTTAGTAAATTTTTAAGTCTTTCCTCTTCTTTTTTCCTTTTTGAGTTGACTAGTGTGGCCAGTATTTGGCTTTGCTGCTTAATGGAGCTTTTAATTAGCGTCCATATTTGTGTGACTTTGAAATGGGGTGTGTTTGAGTTATGTATTATATTTTTGAGGAGGTTTGCGATTGTTTTTAACTAGAGCGGGTCATTTAGGAGGTCGTTGTTAAGTTTCCAGATCGGTGTTTTTTGTTTTTTCTTTTTTAGTTTTGGGTTCAGCAGTTCCACTAAGACTCCTTTGTGGTCTGTATATTGTAACGTCTCTACGAGATGTGTTACACTTTTTGTTTCGCACGCCCTTGGCACATACACTCTATCTATCCGTGTTTCTATTTGGTGTGCTTTGTCCCTGAACGTGGTGACCCGGCCCGTGACCTCTACTTCTCTATAGGCATCTACTAACCGGAAAGCCTTGATGACTCCCCCCAAATAGTCATGCGTTTTAATTGTTACATGAGGAGCTGGACCCTCTGTGTTTGTGTTTTGCTTGTCTAATTGGGAATCAATGTAATTTAAATCACCCCCTACTATCAAATTTTCTCCTGCGTACTGAGTGTGTAGAATGTCACTTAGCATTCCAAAAAACTCGTGTCTCTTTTTTTGAGCGGGTGCATAAATGTTGACTAACGTGTATGTGTGTTTTTGTGAGCTTGTCCTAATTATTACTATCCTCCCGCTATTGTCTTGATATGAGTGTGTGATTGAAAACCTATTGGATGTTTGTAAAATGGCTGTCCCTCGTGGCTTTCTACCTAAACTAAAATAACCCTCCCGGAGGCCCATAAGAGAGACTGCTTTTTTGGTCTCTTGCAGAAAGATAAAATCTGGCTTGTATTTCCTTGTGAGGTGTGCTATGTATGTGTGTTTATTGTTAAGCCTTCTGATGTTGAGTGTCAAAATTTTGATGTCTGCCCCGAGTGTGTGAGATTGGTTTGCGTGTTTGTTATTCTATTGTGTGTGTATGCATTTTATCTTTAAGAGTTGCATTGTTGTTTATGTGTTTGAATGTGTGTTAGGGTCCTCGCCCTCATCTATGACTAGCACTGACGATGAGTCTGGAAAGTTCAGCTCGAGCTTGAACTGTTCTTCCTCTCTTTTCTCCTCCTCTACCCGGGGATCCTCGTTTAGATCCTCTGATGAGGAAGAGAGAGAGAGGGCCCTCTTTCTTGTTATTTTGGTTGGGGTGGTGGGTGCTGAACTTGCCCCTCCGGATGTTTTAATTTTTTTACTTTGCTTAGATTTGTTTTCAGGGCTGCCTTCAACCATTGTTAAGCCATCTTTTTTTTTTAGCTGTTGATCAATCTCGGATTGCTTTTTCTCTCCCTCACCTTTAAGGGCCATGGCATAGGAGATTTTCCCTCCTAACTCCTTTGCACCTTCTGTGGGGTTTTGGTCCCGTCTGGGGTTCGCCCTATTTGGACACTGGTTTGACCAGTGCTGATCCTGTCCGCAATGCCAGCACTGTTGTCTACGTCCCGGGATGGTCACGAGGACCTTGTAGGTCCTCGAATCGTCCTCGTATCGTAACTGAATATAATGGGGGAGTTCAGTCTGTTTGTGGATTTTTATCCAAGCCGCCCACTTATCTGAGTTGCCTAGCTTGATTGGTTCTATCTTGGAGCCTTCTTCTGCAAAGGCTCCAAAGATTTCTCCTATCTTTGATTTGTTTATGGTTGGTGCTACCCAGTGAAGGGTAACCCTGATTTTTTCGTCTTCTAAGGTACAGACATCTACCTTAAAGTCCTTCTTATTCCCGAATGATTTCCCTAGTATACGGGTTCTCACTCGGGCGGATGTTGGGACCAGGAACCAGACAATGGGGTTCTCGAAGCGATAGAGAGAACTCATTTCGTCCGGTGTTAGTATCAGGCACTATATTAGGCTCGCCATAGTGGCCTTAACAGCCCCTTGGCCTGACAGCTTTAGAAGCAAGGTACCTGGGGCGTGGACAAGTCCACCATCCAGGTCCTTTTTTTTTAAAAAAAATGTCTTAACTGACATTTTTACAAGGGTTTATCACAAGTACAGAGACAGAAAAGAGACGATAACTACACTACAAACTACACAGTACTTTACTACACAACCCTCCGCTGTCCTCTCTAAACAGTAACACACAAAATTCCACAGAATCACAAAAAAAACCCACAGAAACACAAGTAATCCACAGAATCAATCTCTTATTCGAATCCTCAAAAATAAATAAATAAATGCCGCAATAAAAAAAAAAGTTGAGGAAAATGCAGTTTACAATATTACTTTTCGTTTTAAATTAGGTTTATCTTATAATGCACACTAATTAGCTTTTTCTCTTTAAAAAAACTGCTTGCATAACTGATTTTAAAAGTTAGATTTTTCGCTTTCAGAACAAAAAAAATTAGCCGTTGCATTAGAACTTTAAATGGTCTAAAATATTGTGATGTCGGGTTTTCAATATCTTTTTTAGTTTACGAGATCTAAACGGGACGGACGGACAGACGGACAGACATTTCACACAAAACTAATAGCGTCTTTTCCCCTTTCGGGGGCCGCTAAAAAGTCAATGTAATCAAAATGAATTTAAAATATTGTCAAAATAAGTCAATACAATCTAAGTAAGATGTTAGAAAATTTTTAAATTAGGAAATATGCTCTGAAAATAAAAAAAAAATAAAAAATTCAATAATCAAATTTCTTTAACTTTTTTATAAATTATTTTTCTTATTTTTGAAAAAGCTTTTGAAATATAAAATTGGAACATATTAGTGCATGATATAAGAAATCAAATAGTTAGCAAATTTGTCTTTGTCTATGAGTTATAAAAAAAAAGATGGTCCACTTACGAAGAGGCACATTCAGCAAAATGATAGCTAAAATTGATTCTTAGCAGACAGCAGCTTTATCAGCATTAGATAAACTCATCATATAACTAAGTCAAATTCTGCACTCTTCATTATTCTTCAGACTAAATGTAGGCTCCACCATTTCATTTTTTTTTATGTTAAAATTCTTAATGACTGCTAATCAATCTTAAAACTTATATAGATTGCATGTATAAAGGAGAATGATTAGTAAGCTAGTTATAAATTTTCATAACATCAATTCAATGAATAAATTCCTACTTTGAGCTTATTTTCCTTCCTGTTGACAATAACAGCAGTAATATTTTGGTCCATGAAGACTAGGATAGTAGCTAGCAGTGCTGGGAGACCTGCAGCAAGTGCAAGCCACCAAGGATTTTTCTGATTGATAGGACTGATCAACCAACCTCGATCATGTCGTGTAGGCTTGAGTAGATCAAAACATGTCAAAAAAATGATATGCAACTATTAATTTTGTAATTGAAAGACTATAAAAAAACATTAAACAAAATAACAGAACCACTACAGATAAAACATGGAAGTTAATTATTAGAGAAAATAGCAATATATTTGGCGCTGATGAGGGCTATCTGACCTCTACAGTGCTCAATAAAGACAAATAGGCTCGATCCTACTGAACTTTTTTGCCTTATGATCTTCACCTTTATTCAAATTCATTGAGGAATGAGTGCCGACTGCTCCGTTATTCCAACTGGTCATTAGAAAAAATTGTATCCAAGGACCAGGTGTGCACAGGAAGCTCTTCACCCCAAGTCCTGTCTGAGGGTTTTACAATGGCAGCGACTATTACTGTTTAAACTGGGTTATGTCATATATGTTGTGCACAGCACCCGCTATAGAAGGCTGATACACCATATTGAATTTCCACATGTTCCTATATTGTCACTGCCATAATACTGAGGGGGGGGGGGGGGATCACCATAACTGCTTGACCGTTATCAATGACTCCCTTTATGGAACGGTGTGGCAGTCTTGCTAGACTGGGTTGTGGGGGCTCTGTTCCCAAACTATAAAAACAAAAGTCTCGCCCAGGAGAATCTCAAGTTGGCTGTGTTCGCTACCCGGTATTCAGCTATACAGTTTCCACTACTAGTGTTGAGTCTACAAGAGCTGGAATCCTTGGTAACTTAGAGCCAGACACTAACTCCAGGTTTTCTTTTATTTTACTTTGCAAATATAAAGTATGTAGATTAGTCTACTAGAAGTCTTTGAATAAATTTAACATGAAGAAAGTGATTATAAAGGGAACTTACTGAGAATGTGTCTGGTACTTTTAGTTTAGGGGTGTCGATGTTTAGAACAACATCAACTCCAACAACAATGACGATGGCAATCAAAACACCAAAATCACTCAATGTTTGTCTCACCTAAATAAAATATAAGTTGAATTACCTTGAACCTTCACACCACCTTGACCTACTTAGTGTTTGTTTTCAATAGGATGCATCCTTAATAGGTGCAATGGGTCATGGTGAGTATATACTGTTTTTAAATACTTTATTCAACTGCCATTCAACGCAGTGTTTGCGTGTATAATACAGGTGTGTTGAGTAGTGTATTACATTTTGATAGCCATTAATTATAAAATAATAATTAAAGCAATAATATTTTGAATATAAGAAGTTTTGAGTGCTTAGTGAATAAGAAGAAGATAAAATGCTGATGAATTGTTAAGTGTAAACTGTTGAGCAAGTGTCCAGAGAAGAATTTTAATTTTTATCCACATAACAGATATTTATCTAAAGTATGGCAACACATACTATAACCTTTATTCTATGAATCACATCAATTTTTGAAAAAAAGACTCAAGTAAACTAGAACTTACATGATGGCTACACCTAAAGATAATAAAGCTTGTCTTTGAGTCCAAAGATTAGTGAGGAATGCAGTTATTCCCGTAGCTGCGCAGCCCCAGTTGTGACCTACATATATTGCCACATCCAGGGCAAGCATAAGCATTGTCCGCAGGTTTAGGTTTTCTTTTCGCCGTCTGCGTCTGTCCTCGGCAGCGGATTTTCTTATGGTCTCAAATGTGTATCCCGATGCCTTTGTGAGTGTCTTCCAGCTGTTTTGTTCTGAGTCCGCATGCAACCAGGTGCTCTGTTCTATGTCAGCGCAAGTTGACGCCTAAGCTGGTCTTTGAAGCGTTTCCTTGGGGCGCCTCTGTTACGTCAACCACCTTTAAGCTCACCAAAAAATACATCCTTTGGCATACATTCGTCTCCCATACGGAATACGTGCCTACCCAGCGTAACTGTCGGACCAAAAGAAGTCCCTCTATACTGTCCATGCCGGCGTTTGCAAGGACATCACTGTTTGTAGTGCGGTCTTGCCACCGTATGTCCATGATGGAGCGCAAGCATCTTTGGTGAAAGCGCTCAAGTAGTCTTAGTTAGGACTAAAGATAAGGAAGTTGGATTTAAACTAAAGAAACTTGTAGTTTGTGAAAATTCATCTTTATAAACAAATTTGTTGGAAAATATTTACATTGCCTTTTAATTCAGATTTCCAGGGACAATCGCTAAAAAAAACATGGTTTTTAAAAAGTTTTCTAAATCGTTTAATATCGTCTTTGTCTTTCTGAGTGTGTCAATGTCTTCTCATGGCTTATACAAACGTAAAATTAGCCCCAAGTTTTAGAAATGTATTTGTCCTTTGCTATAACGAATACCTTGAACAATAGCAATTAATTTGAATAGGCCATGAACAATATTCATTTAAAACTTTCTAGAAAATATATATTACATGACATTGCAACTCCCCATCGCAAGCCGAAGTACTGATCTTTTTCAGAGTTTCAAATCGGGGTTCAAGCTCAATAATCATTAACTCCATCAGTTATCTCCCCTCTACCCCATACATTTTAAATGAAAAGAAGTAAGTTGTTATGTTAATAAATGAATGAAAGTAATCGCTCTGTAAACTAGTTGAAGTTGTACTCACCACGTTAGGGAAGAAAATTGTGTTTTTAAACTTGACAAGAAACAAAGCGATTCCAAAAGTGAATAAAAATTCCAAAACAGATAAGAAAAAAACATCTGCAACATAGTAGGAACATTTAACAGGCACTGTCGTGGTGGAGTTTGGACTCCATGGAATGTTTGTGGTCATCATGGTCATCAGGCTTTGTGTGGTGTTGTCCACAAATGACCTGGATGTGTTTGAAGTAAAGTTGTAGGATTCTATGGACATGTTGAAGAATTTAGGCCTACAAACTGGGGGCTCTGTGAAACTGCCTAAAAATATTGGATAGCTGGAGCTGATCTTGATGACCTGTAACATGAACAGGATACATTGAAACATGAACAGGATACATTGAAACATGATCAGGATACATTGAAACATGAACAGGATACATTGAAACATGAACAGGATACATTGAAACATGAACAGGATACATTGGAAAATGATCAGGGTACATTGAAACATGAACAGGATATATTGAAACATAAACAGGATATATTGAAACATGATCAGGATACATTGAAACATGAATAGGATACATTGAAACATGAATAGGATACATTGAAACATGAACAGGGTACATGGAAACATGAACAGGATACATCGCAACATGAACAGGATACATCGAAACATGAACAGGATACATCGAAACATGAACAGGATACATCACAACATGAACAGGATACATCACAACATGAAACATGATACATTGAAAAATTGAAACATTACTACAATCTTATCTTTATATTGACTACATCAAGTAGTGTCAACAAAATAAAAAAAAACAATTAGGCCTACTAATTATTGTTAAATATATTAAGGACCTGATTTAGGGGTGCGCAAAACACGATCGCACAGGGTCTTAACACTGAAAGGACCTAGTGATTTAACAAACGGCTATGCTAAGTTCCATTCTACTTGAAAAATGTAATTTGACAACTATGAATGCAGGAGATTGTTAGGTGGCCCGATGTCCACTCCACTGAAACAGCTCATAGCGCTTTACAGACCAATCAACAGCAATAGAGAGATCCTATTGGGGGGCTCTCTCAATGGAGTGTACACTACACATGTACACATGGCACCGTCTTATCGAATTCTGAGCCTAATATCTCGTCAATAAACACAATTGAAAAGAACACTTGTTAAAGGAGAGAGGTCACAATAATTCTCCGTTGATTTCTCTCTCACGCCCTCTCTTTGTGGACAAAAGAGTTCGTGTGTGTGTGTGTGTGTTTGGACACTTCTTGTAATTTGACAGTAACATGTGACGCTCTTTAAAGACGTAATATTGATATGTACACAAACTAACTTTGATTAAATAAAAACCACAGCTAGTTACATAAGAGACGAAACAATCCCATCGGCGAATCAAATCCAAACATCATGATTGCCATCTCACCTCCCCCCCCCCCCCCGAGAACAAAATGAAAACAAGATTAAATTGTATTAAATTTCACTAGTCTATGGCAAAATAAGTACAAGCGGACTTACATGAGACATTATTCAGAAATGTGACTTGTAAGAGGAGA
Source organism: Biomphalaria pfeifferi (assembly GCA_030265305.1). Taxonomy (NCBI): domain Eukaryota; kingdom Metazoa; phylum Mollusca; class Gastropoda; family Planorbidae; genus Biomphalaria; species Biomphalaria pfeifferi. The sequence goes on along the minus strand of JASAOG010000008.1, from coordinate 3,186,077 downwards.
GAGAGCGAGATGGAAAGAGAAAAGGAATGAAAAGGGAGTAAGAGAATAAAATAGATTTTTGATTGAATTTTGTCCTCAGAGAGCTGCTTACATATTACAATAATTTAAAGAGCATCGTATATCACCCGTATATCACCCGAACACGTCTGGAAGATTTAAAAACTTCATTATCCCACTTTCGGTCAGAGTGTTACAAGGTCATTTATCGTCATCGAGAAGTACACAAAAGTCTAATTCATAAAGCGCTGGTTGTGAGCGTGTTTATGTTTCGTGTGGAAATGTTGTTCGTATTTGCATCTATATTATTATTGTTGCAGTAGTTACGCTGAGGTGGTCAATTGTGGTCAAACTGAATTTCCATTTCAATGAACCAATAAAAATAATGTTATCTTATCTTATAAAAACGCTTGTTAATGTTACAGCCTCTGTATATACTTCATTGGATAGAGTAATATATTTTTATCTTCCTTTACAGTTAAATGTCAAAACTTTCTTTGAAATATCTTTGTAGATGTTTAAAGACAAAAGTATATTCAATGGTTTCTATGAAAAAGACAAGCAAACAAATTGTATTTTAATATTATGACTTGGGCCAAAGAAGTGCTTACCTTCGCAAAAGCCTCATAGATGAATATCAGTGCAATGAGAGATGCAAAGCACTCTTCAGTGAATCGAGTTATAAACCTGACAAGGGAGCTAAGGTCAAGGGCCACAATGACAAGCATGATTAGAGTCGTCCATAAGCCAATCCAGACTCGGAAAGACATAAAATCCCAATTTTGATCTCTGCAGAATAAAACACAGAACTTTTAAAAGTCCTAATTATGATGCCTTTTAAATTATGAATTCTAAAAAAAGGTCTTAAGATTTACAAACACCATTTAAATTCATCCTTTCCTTGGCTATGATTTCAGATCAAATATTCTAGGGGAAAAAGACATTCACTGCACACATAAAAATACAATAGGAATAATGCACATCATAATAAATATATTTTATTAGTCTCTTAAGTTCTGAAACTCTAGTAGGGCTTAGGCTAAAAAAATATATTTTTGACCAGTCTAACAAATGTATGTTGTGTCATGTATCATGCATTTTTGTGTCATACATTTACAATGTCATACATTTATAATGTCATGCTTGATGTGTCGAAATTGTAGGTAAAGTAAAGTTCCCCCTGCAGAGCATGCTGTCTATAGGCAGACGATGTTAAGATCATCTGTTTCTTAAGCCAAGGGTTAACGACCAGGGTGTCATGTGACCAGCACAACGACCAACCACCTTTACTTTATACAACTAAAGTCAGGTACCCATTAGAGTTGGGGGGACTCAGGGAGCCTAAAAATCCCAAAATTCAAAATCCCAGTCTTAACTGAGATTCAAACCCAGGACCTCATGTTCAGAAATCAAGCGCTTAACCACTCAGCCACCGCGCCACCGTCGAAATTGTGTAATATATAATGTCATGCTTGCTGAGTCATGATTGTGTCATATATTTATAATGCCATGCTTGATGTGTCATGTATATATGTCATGTATCATATTAATACACATAGTCAATAAAAGAAGAAATTGACATTAACATATAAATCTTGATTAGTTAAATGTCTGCATTGGATTAAATATATTTTCGGAGGTAATTCGTTTAAAACATGTTTCCAAAATATTTTATTTGTTTACTTCCAACTTTTCTTTTCAAGTGCTAGTGTTACTATAATTTCCACAACAATGGTTTCGATGGTAGTGACTGATCTATAATTTTTCAGTCGAAAGAAATGTTGAATCTTTAACCCTAACATATGTCACTATTTCACATTTTCTAGTTATTATGACCCTGTATGTTAAAGTGAACTGACCTGCAGTACTGATAGATAATCGTCTCTAACACCAGCATAGGCCCTGTAGATCCTAGAATGTTCAGTGGCTGTCCGGCGAATAATGCGTAGACAACTCCACAGATAGCCGCAGCTAATATGCACTCCATGGTACCCTACGAAAGTAAATAAAGGTTATTTCGTAGCTTTGATCATTCTAGATCCAGAATTTAAAATTTGTATAAGTTTTAGTTGCCATTATGATTCCATGTTTATACTTTACTCATTTTATAATTAAGACAAATTGGAGTTTTGCTTAATGCATCAATGATTGTCTGAATGAGATTGCAATATTAGTGGAAAAACAGTAAGAAACTTGTCTAATTGACATTAACAAATGGAAACTCATAGGGCGTAATTAGCTTCCTCTCTGAGGGAGATGATGTGATTATAGCTTAACGATTTACCATATATTGATCCGTCTCTTGACCCAAGAGTCCTCCGAATGTAACGTTTGGAGTCAGTGTGGCTAGAAATATAAAGATGACTGAAGCTAGACACTGCACATGAAGACAGTCTTTGAAATCACTCCAGTACCAAGGCCACTTGCGTTTGACGTCTGCTACCAAGCCGCCAAATAGTCTTCAAGGTCAGCAGCAAAGGAAATGTATACAAAAAAGGTCTTTAACATACAAATGATTGCTTAACATTTATAGATTGCTCATCACTCAAATCTTAAACGTCATTTTAAAACGTTAACGAGCAGACTCTAACTTCTTCTTGCTGCATTGTATAGCAGCTGATAGAAGTCATAGCGCATTCGAAATGAAGTTTTTGATTTGGAATCCACTGACTACTAGAGACAGACGAATTCGTTTCACATGTCCTTGAGTATAGGATAGCTGTAGGTTTAAAAATTACCTTCATCAGAAACCGCAATTCATGATTTAGATGTGTTTTTTTTTAGTTTCTCTCTGTCTTATTCTCTTTCTTTCTCTCTCTCTCTCTTTCTCTCTATTTCCTCCCTTTCTCTCTTTCATTCTTTTGTATCTCACTTTCTTTTAACATTTATTTTCGCACTCATCTCTCTATGTTTCTCTCTTTTCTCTTTCATTTCTTTCTGATATCTTTCTAGCTCTATTTTTCGTTCTCTTTTTCTCTGATCTATTTCCCTTATTCTATTTCTCTCATTGCTTCTCTTATCTCTTTTTTTCTCTCTCTCATCTCTGTATCATATCTCAGTCCAATTTTTGATCTGTCCAAATGAAAGTTAAATTCAAATGTGACCATCGCTCATTGAAGCCCAGTTGTATAAAAATGTATCATATTTGAGGACAGTTACAATCATTTCTCGGGGTTAAAGTTCGTTTAACAAATCAGTATGACAAGTATCACTGTAGGCTATTAAAAGTACCATGAACATATAGGTATCACATATATATCACATATAGGTATCACATATAGGTATCACATATAGGTATCACATATAGGTATCACATATACAATAATTGAAGCCTAGGGTATAAGAAGTATCACGATGTTAGAAGTATTAGAGTATTACGAGTATAAAGTCTTCTAATTTCAAGAACTTCTCAATAATGCGCCTTGTCAGTGTTGATCCATCCGCGCCCCCGCCCTCCTTAGACTTTTCAACAATGGTGTGACGTCAGGTTTTCAAACCCAAGACTTTTCCATATACACAGCCTCAGTTTGATCGGATGTGTTACAATGTAAACAAACTTTTACCTGCCAGATCGTTTGAGCTCCGGTTCCTCGTGGTCTTCATGTAGTAACAAAGTCGACTCAACATGTTCCTTATCTTCTTCTAGAACTTTCTTTGACATTAACCTGAAATCCTTTAGAAAAACACAAGCTTAAAAACAATTGACATGCAGGCCTGTCACGTGTAAAGAATTGTCTTCAACATTTTATGAATATTCAACAAATTTGGTTTGTACTTTACGTTAAAGGTCACCAATATATATTCTTAGAACTCTAGCAACTTACACATTTATAGATTAGTGAGAATCGCCCTTAATATCAATATTTCATCATGCAGTTATTTAGCCATCATAAGTTGAATGATGATTTTATTTACATAATAATCATCAACATTTTAAGTCCTAAATATTATGGAGCCTAAACTTGAGTGGGCTAAAACATTAGAGGACCTAAGCTTGAGGGGCTAAAATATTACATTATCTAAACTTAAGAGGGCTAGAACATTGCAGAGTCTCAAGTTTAGATGTCTAAAACAAAAACAATCAAATTTTTAAAGAGCTAAATCCATTTTTAAAAAGTTAAATAGGGCCTACTAAGTTAAGCCATTTAATCACTTATATAACTGAAATTTAAATAGTTAGCGACCTATTCATATAATTTTTTAGCGATATGCTAATGTAACAAGTAAAGTGTTTCTTTTTTACTTTCGTATTTCATTTATAACTTTCATGTAACATTTTTACTCTTTCAAACTCAAGGCTATTTTTATTTTTCAAATTCTCTATTTCCCCTTCAATTTCAGCCACCCAGCTTTTAGTGTCTTTATTTGCATATTTTATTTATACAGCTACTGTTTCTTGTAGTCAAAGCGCTGCAATAGTAACGCGTGGTTCACAAGATGGGCTTAAGCATCACACAAAACCAATATTTACCTGAGATGGTATTTTGTTTGGGGGTTCCAGTCTTGTACTGGGATCCCAGACACAAGATGGCAGGACTGTCAAGTGGTTCGCGAACTCAGTGATCCCAGCCAGCAGTTCAAATCTACTTGAGCAGCGTTCCGCAACTTCTCGGAAAATCTAAGTGGACGTGAGAGTTGGTTTAGAGTTTCTTGAACAACTTAAGAGCTAAACTTATAATTACAATCATAAGAGTTGGCTCTGTCTTCAAAGGAAGATATCATAGCTGTTTCAGAAGTCATGTTATTATTCTTAATTGCTGACTTGAATGGGTTAACAGTTTGTCAAGTAAAAGTATATGGGTTAGTGAGTGGCATTAGAATGGATACTAATCCAGATATACTTTACACAAAAATAATTAAATCTTAAAGCTTTTCTGTTGAAACACATTTTAACCTCGATCTGTTTACATTTCTTTGTTAGCTTAAATAACGATGCCATTGTTAGCCTGGCCCTGATGTAGCACTAAAGAACATTGAATTCAATAAGCTACACCAACACTAGATGTTTGGGACATCATACTCTTTTATAACCCACTATCACTGTTCAGGTTACACACAGTAATATATGAGCTTTCATACCAAGAGGAGAAAATCTACAATCTATTAGTCTTGAACCCGGGACCAAGGGTAACTTGCAAAGCTTCTGATCTATGTAAATACCTTACACCTTTCAAAATATGTAGATATGTCCAATTAGCACAGGGGTTCTCAACGTGTGGGTCGCGACCCCCTTGGGGGTCGATTCATGGTTTGCCAGGGGTCGCCTAAGACCATCAAAAATAAGGATTGTTATTGTCTATTCTTCTATTGCTGTGTGTGTCTATGGGGGAGGGGGTCGCGGCAGAGTGGTATATTGTAAAAAAGGGGTCGCCGAGCTTAAAAGATTGAGAACCGCTGATTATTTAGCATATATCATTTAAGTACCACAGAAGTGCCAAATATTCATATCAAATTGACTAAACTAATCTCATTCTCATTCATTGCATAATCTCAAAGCCATCATTAAGATACAGCTCGTTGCACAATCACTACAATAATCTCAATACTATCTTACAACCCAATCACAATCATGTCATCTTATAATATGATCATCCAATAATCACTCTTGCGCTATAAAGCACTAAATGTATCGAGCTGACCTTACCGGATCTATCATTAGAGTTCCGACACACCTTCCCACTTCCTTGACGTCATAGCGGACGTCTGTTTTGACGTCAGGCACAAGAGCGATAAATAAAAACCGAGTTGGTAGTCTAACTTCACAGATCCAGCCGAGGTGGCGGGCTGGGTTAAGACGAACAAGCGCCATCAGTGGACGCTTCAGTCCAGTTACCTCCCCTATCATAACATTTGTTGCAACTGCATTCTTTGGTATTTTTCTTTGAAATTTGGTGTTTTTCTACAGTTGAAACAAAGACAAGTATTTAGAGAGGGATAGATTTAATAGAACATTTTCAACTCAAACAAAGATAATATTAAGAAGCAAAATATAAAAATAAATTCTTTAAAAAAAAAAAAAAAAGTTCATCAAAGGGGAAGAACTCCGCCCTTACATCTCTATATTTCAATAATGCAGAAGTTATCTCCATTATTCAATATTAAACAAAATAATTCATTACCCATAATCCCGAAAGATATCTTACGTGCTGGGCTTGTGGAGGGAGTCAGACCCAAGGGCCGCCCAAGACTAACATGTAGAGATGTTTGCAGGCGAGACATGAGAGCCACAGACATCAACGAAAGTATGTGGGAAGAAGACCGGAGTGCATGGAGACAGACTGTGACGTGCTGGGACGATCCTCGCTGAGAGCAAAAGAAACGAAGCGGCCTTAATCAAGAGGGAAAAAAGAGAGTTGCCCTGTCAGCTAGCCCTGAATCAGATCCATACAAATGGGTGAATTGTGGTAAAGTCTGCCGCTCTAGAATTGGCTTGATTAGCCACACCAGGTTCTGCCCCGTCTCTAAACCAAAACCAGTGACTCATCAGGGCGCATCCATTGCCTTTCGAGACAAAAGGAGACATATATATATATATATAATTCATTACCAATAATTACTTGACTAATTGGTTAATTTTTAAATTGATTCGTGTTTTTTTAGGTACAATAAATAATTGTTTTAAATTTAAACTTGATCCGAGAATGGGTGTGGGAGAAATTAGTATAATTATCTAAAGGAATCAAACTCTACATATTTAGCCATATCTTTGAATACTGAAGGATTACTAACGCTAGTTGGTATCAAACAAATAATTGATTCCAGTAATTAAATTACTTATTGGTTATTTTTTTGTATTGATTCATGGCTTGCCTAAGCAAATGAATAATTGTGCAAAGTTTCAACTTGACCCAAGAATAGAAGTGGGAGAAATCATGTACTAACTTTTTACCAGACAGACAGGCATAGTGAGTTGATATAAGCTTTTTAAAAACAGAACACCAGAATATTGATCTAACACAAGTAAACTGGTCGTGTAGTTAGCGCTTCCAAATGTCGTCAATTTGATTCCGACTTCGAACTCTGCCCGCCGCCATCCTTTCCCGTCTGATGGTTGGGTTTGGATGTAATCATCTTCATTTATCAAACAAAGTTTTGAGCCTCAAAACAAACGAACTTGAGACTCATCGAACTGAAGAGATTGGTGGGGAAGTCATTTTTTGTTTTTGTTTTATTTGTCAAAACAAAATGGCTACCTAGTCGTGTGGTCTGCGCTCTGGACTGTTATTCGGTGGCCTCGATAGTCCTGGGTTTGAACCCTGCCCACTGCCACCCTGTGTTGTCCTGTGGGAGATTTGGGCTAGGATGTCATTATTTTCAAATGTGAAGCAACATCCGAAACATGTCAAAAATTTTACAAACATTTTCTATCACAAACAAAATGCTAAGTAAAATCTAATTTACCACCATCTTTATTGAGCTTAAAATAGATGTGAAGATTACTGATAGTGTTTCAAAGACGCGCTTATTGATTATTTCATTAGTAAGTATTCTTTCCAAAGTTTTTTACATATATATAAATAAATATTATAAACTATTTTAAATACAGAATATATGAATTATTTTATTTATTTTTTTACTTATAATACCTACTTCCGGAATCACCCTAAGTCATATAGTATGTTAAAGATAAAGATTTTTTAGTTGCAAATTTAAATTAGTTCCTTTTTTTCACTTTGAAAACTTATAACGGTCAAACTAGAGTTTTCCCATCACGGCCAACGAGCTATTTATTCTTCCCAACGATATACATCAACAGTCAGATTTCTAAGAAAATCGTTAGAGCCCTTATTTAAGATCCGTGTCCAAAGGAAGTGATTTGAATTGAGACATTGTAAATAAAAAATCTAAGGTTAACATTAAACACATGTTAAAGGTACGTTTTTTTATCTTATTTTTACTGAACGTGTTAAAATCTCATTTAGCATTGATCTGACCAGATGCGCTAAATCAATGCTTGGCGTCACGGAAGCTGTTTCCGTTTCCAAGGTATATGTATATCTGACAGCGCCACCTGGCGATGAACAGTAGTTTATTTGGTTTAGACCTAGTGTTACAAGAATGGCAATCGGCCAGACGTTCAGCTTCCTTAACAACTGACACCTGAGTTCTGTGTCCTAATTTTTCCTGTTGGAAGTTGTCTGGGATAACAAAGGGATGAACCCAATGGATTAGTCACATGACCTCAAGACACTGATAAGTTCAGAAGTACCAGCATGTATGTTTCAAGAAGAGAACAATAATTGAGTATTTTTGGTTGTAAAGTTGCTAGCTTTTAATCTGACCAAATCGTAGCCAGTGAGTAATGCCAGTTATTTTAAGAAATTGGGGGGGGGGGGGGTATTGAAGAATGAATTATTTCAACTAAAAGGTATTTGCTACACTAATACGCCACATAAGACATACTGCATACTTTGACGACATAAAATAACTGTCAATGAATTTTTTCTTAGTTGTAATAATGGAAAGCAAAAACATGTCTTCATCCGACAGGATATTGATGCGGTCCGGAATTAGCCCGTTGGCCTGTGTTTAGCAACCAGTGATCGAGCCCCTCGGTTATTTATAAACTGAACGTGAGGTGATTGTTGAATGAAACGTTGGGTGCGGAAAGAACAAAAAGGTGTGGGGGGAGATAACTGTGTTAGCTAAATTGAAGAGTTAGTCTAGGTCCAGATATCTAGTCTCATTTATTTTCATTATTTGTACATAGCTTATAACTGTCTGTGAGGTACAAGTCTTGTACACATTATTTCTCCCATCGTCGGATCAAAAAAACTTGACACAATTATACATTGTCTACGACAACACATATATCAATTAAAAAAAACTGAGAAATTACTTAATTAATTGGTGGTAATTAATTAATTTTGTTCATGTAAAGAAGGAAGATAAATGATTTACCAAATTGCATTAGCTCAGGAACAAAAATCAGATTATTTGCAGACGATTGCATAATATATAGAGCAATAAAAACAACACAAGACACAGATATTTTACAAAATGAATTAGATTGGAATCAAATTAGAGTATGTCTTTACAGCAAGAAAATGCCAGCAATTAAGAGTAACAAACCCCCCCCCCCCCCAAAAAAAACTAAAACAAATAGACTAAAAACTCGAAATATCTAGGTGTAATAGTAAATAAACAGTTATTATGAAGTCCCCATATTGGTAAAAAACCAACGATGTAGCAGAGTTGAAGTCATGGATTAACATGCAGGACTAGATTGACACATGAAATACGAAGGACGTAATTATCTTCTTTTTGACGTAGCGTCTGTACTATACACGCTAAGATAAGATCCTGCAGTATTTGCACGCACTGGCAGTAATTGCACGCACTGGCAGTATTTGCACGCACTGGCAGTATTTGCACACATTAGCAGTAATTGCACCCACTGGCAGTATTTGCACGCATTGGCAGTATTTGCACGCACTGGCAGTATTTGCACGCACTGGCAGTATTTGCACGCACTGGCAGTAATTGCACGCACTGGCAGTATTTGCACGCACTGGCAGTAATTGCACGCACTGGCAGTATTTGCACGCACTGGCAGTAATTGCACGCACTGGCAGTATTTGCAGGCACTGGAAGTATTTGCTCGTCCCTATCCTTATATAATCTTTGTTTTTTCTAGATTTTGTTTTTTGTTTGCAAAGTTGTTATTACAAATAGCGTTTAGTAGCAAGCCTGATATTGTTCATTTGAAGGTTCTACAGCTAATGTCAGAGCTAAACATATGAGCTTACACTTACATTAGTCTTTCAACTTAGAACTTAGAACTAATCAAATAGTACAACCAATGTTCTAACTAACCAGACCATAGTTAGCCTAACGAATGCATAACGCAGCGTTCTGAGACCTTTTTCTTCTTACAATAATGAATAAACATCAATTCATGAATTGTCCACACCTAGTTAATATATTGCAGAACAAATATTAAATATAGTTTAAAGTCAAAGGATTGAGGTATATTTTTAAACATGAATTTCAGCAATAATACATAAAGCATTGAATCTGTGGCATTTTACGTCTCGAGAGACGATCTTTTCCATTTGCAACTTCTTGTGTGACTAAAGAGGCCAATCCTTGATACACAACTGCAATCGCAGGTTGGGCATATATAATCACCAGGCGCGGTTGCATTTTCACCCTTCCTTCTGCTTCTGTTGTGTATGACATCTGCAATCTTTGACCCTTCCTTTATGCTCTCTCTCCATGAGGATCTGTCCAATGCCACCTCTTCCCAGTTGCCAGTGTCGATTTTGAAGAGCTTCATGTCGCGTTTGCATACATCCCTATAACGTAAAAGTGGGCGACCAGCGGCTCTCCTGCCTTCTATTAGATCGCCATACAGGATGTCCTGTGGAAGTCGACCTACTGGCATTCTACGAATGTGGCCAAGCCAGCCAAGGCGTCTGCTGCTGATAACAGAGCGGATTTCCTGGCACCCTGCTCTTTGTAGCACTTCCTCATTGGTTATCTTATCTTGCCACCTTATTTTAAAGATCCGCCTTAGGCATCGGAGGTGGAAAACATTCATCTTTTTCCCTTGCCATGAGTAGGTTGACCATGTTTCACTTCCGTACAGCAAGGTGCTCAACACACAGGTCCGGTAGACTAGGGCTTTAGTACTGCTAGTCAGCAATATGTTGTCCCAGACTCTTTTCTGCAGCCGTGACATAGTGGCCATTGCCTTGGCTATCCTGTTGTTTATGTCTTTATCCAGTAGAGTGTTGTTGGATATGATGGAGCCAAGGTAACAAAAGTGATCAACAATTTCTAGTGGTTGGCCATTAATGCTTACTTGAGGTGCAGTGTTTGTGTTTTGGACAAGTATCTTAGTCTTGCTTTGACTGATGTTTAAGCCGAACTTCTGGCAAGCAGCAGATAGTTTGTCAACCAGGGACTGTAGCTGAATATCAGAATCAGCCACAATAGCTGCATCATCGGCATACAGGAGTTCTTTGACGAGTAGCTTCCTAACCTTGGTTTTTGCCCGCAGCCTTGATACATTAAATAGTTTTCCAGAGGATCTTGTATGGAGAAACACACCTTTGTTTATGTCGTTGTACGCGTAACGCAGTAGACAGGAAAAGAATATTCCAAACAGATTAGGTGCGAGCACACATCCCTGCTTGACACCACTGCAAACCTCAAAAGGTGCTGATTGGGCTCCATTGAATTTGACAGTACATTTAGTTTCCTCGTGAAAACACTCAATGAACTTCAGTAGTTTGGAAGGGCAACCTATTTTCCTCAGGAGTTTGAAAAGGCCACTTCTGCTGACCATGTCAAAAGCTTTAGTCAGATCAACAAAAACGATGTAAAGGGGTCTGTCTCTCTCTCTGAATTTCACCTGCAGTAGTCGTAGAGAAGATATCATGTCTATAGTGGATCTACCACTCCTGAATCCACACTGAGACTCTGGGTAGACTCTAGAAGCTATCACTTGCAGCCTGGATAGTGCCACTCTAGCAAAGATCTTGCCCACTATATTGAGGAGAGAGATACCCCTGTAATTGTTGCAGTCACTCCGATCCCCTCTGTTCTTGTATATTGTGACTACAGTTGCGTCACGCATGTCCTGTGGGACATGACCTGTTTCCCAACAGCGGCAGAGGAGAATATAGAGTTTAGGGAGCAGGAGTGATTCGTTGACTTTCACTACTTCCACTGGGATACCATCACTCCCAGGAGATTTTCTATTTTTTATGCAGTTAATTGCTTTTTTGAGGTCACTAGGTTCGGAAGCTCATCTAGGCATTCCAGTACTGGAAGATCTGGTAGAAAAGCCAGGGCGACATCGTCTACTGTATTCTGTGTGGCATAGACTTCGAGGTAGTGTTCTGCCCATCGTTCTAGCTGCTTGGTTTGATCTGTAATTTTTTCTCCTGATTTGGATAGAAGGGGGGCTGGCTTAGACACTGTTGGACCCAGGGCCGCTCTAATGCCATCAAATAGAGCTTTGCTATTTCCTGAGTGGAGACTGTCTTGGATTCTGTTGCAGGTATCCCTCCAAAAGTTGTTAGCACATTTTCTAGCCATTTGTTTCGCCTCTTTATTAGCACTTTTGAAGGCCTCCAAAGATCTTGGACTTGGCTTTGTCTTGTGAGCGAGGTGTGCAGATCGCTTTTTCTCGATGCAAGGTTCCATATGTGCTAGATTCGCCTCAAACCAGTCTACATTTTTGTGTTTTTGAGGCCCAAAGGCGGCGATTGCCGAACTGTAGATTACATCTCTTAATTTCTCCCATCTGATAGAGATGTCTTCTTCATCACTTAACGAGGGGATTGAACTGTTCAGGAGCTCACCAAAGAGTGCACACTTCTCTGGGTCACCTACATGGTTGACGTTAATTCGCCTAGTTCTGGGTTGAGTGGAAGTATAAGCCTTCTTGAGAAGTAGTTTGATTTTGCTTAGCACTAGTAAATGGTCTGAGTTGCAGTCCGCACTATGGTATGAACGGGTGTGGATGACACTTTTCAGATCCATCCTTCGGGTGATGCAGAGGTCAAGCTGGTGCCACCTTTTTGAGCGTGGGTGCTGCCAAGAGACTTTATGGCATTCCTTGCCAGAGAAGAATGTATTTGTTACACACAATTCATGAGAGCTACAGAACTCGAGTAGCCTTTGGCCATTGTCATTGATTTTGCCAACACCATGAGGTCCCAAGCATTGTGGCCATGCATCATTTCCATCACCAACACGGGCATTAAAGTCTCCATTTATATAGAGGTGCTCGGATTTTGGAATACTTTTAATTACGTCCTCTAGAGCTTGAAAGAATCTGTCTTTGTCCTCTTCCGGTGCAGCAAGGGTTGGTGAGTAAGCACAGATTATATTAACTTTGCCTTGCGGTGATGCAAATTTCATGTGTGCTACTCTTTCATTGCCAATGGGAAACATCGCGATGCAGGGGACGAGACTGTTTCTTATTGCGAAGCCGACGCCATGTATTCTAGAGCTTTGTTCTGGTTTTCCTTGCCAGTAGAATGTATAGTTGCTTTCTGTAAGAGATCCACTGTCTGCCAGTCTGGTTTCTTGCAGACAGGCCACATCAATGTTTAGTCTGCTGAGTTCTCTGTCGATGATAGCTGTTTGACCCTAGCTATAGGTCAATAGCCGCACTGCCTTGTGTGTGTGTTCCTGTAAGGTCTAAGGCTAAGGGAGTAAACCCTAACAGAAAATCCGGTCCTGGAGCCCCGTAGGCGGGGGGACAGTAGTAATTTGTTCTCTGGCAAACTCCTGCAGCCACCTGTCCCCAAATTGTGATGGCTCGCCATCCCTTTGGACCCGGTCAGTATGGAAGAGAGGCGTGTGCTGACGTGTGGGCAGCCCAGCACTCGCAAATTTACCGCCCAGGCTTTCCCCCAGCAATGGAGTGGTCACTCCATCTCTGACAGTAATGTCTTTGAAAAAACACGGAGAGTGGTAGTTACCGGTGATAAGTTCCTAGCTGATTGGCGTATGCTGGAACGCCAGGGACCACTCTTGACGGAAGGAGGGGCTTTTTAGCCTCACTGGATAGCTACTGCCTGCCTTAAGCCGAGCAGCCCTCGGACAATAAAGTGCTATCCCGCCATAGCTTGCCGCACCACTGGGTGCTTGGTGCTACGACAAAATAAAAAAGCAAGCTGCTCACCCGCACCTGCAAATACAATCAAAAGAAAACCCTCAACATTAATGCGTTTAGCAAGCTGGAACATACGGACAATGTGTCCTGGCTTCAAAGCATTGAATCATAACTTACATATAACAGAAACACAACTTTATTAACTATTTAGAGACCCAAATATTAAAGCACTTTCCCAGTGCCAGTACAGAATGGAACAGGTTGCCTGAATCATCCAGAAAAAATAAATGACTATCATACCAACACACAATCGTGTGTAGATTTTAATGCCAATGTCTTCGATACCGAAGATTAAAGATAAGAGCAGTGTTTGCAAACCCAGTTACGACCTGCATATTTTTCCGCGTTATCCACCGGGACGGTCTATATATGTTGTCTTTCGTCTTCTGCGCACGAATACATTTACTGAATGCACGAGAGATACGCATAGAGCTTATTTAATGAACCAGTTAATTTAAAAAATTAAAAAATCGGTAAGAAGACTACACAGTGTAGTGGTGTGGCTGCGTGAATAAACTTTGAAAACATGAATCATAGGCGTAAACATAGTCACGTCAAGGAAAAGAAAATGTCACGCCCATGTCATGATTAGAGTGTGCAGAATTTATCAGTGGCTTGCAGTCTATCTATAAACAAACGCTACATACAAAATTTGATATCTACATACTCTGGAGAATCGGGGAGTCCCCTTCTCTGATACGTCATCGTTGAAGTTTCTCTCTGAGCCTTCTGTGTAGAAGAGAAATAATTACAAGTATACCACAAATAATTGCTAGACAAGAGAAGGAATGTATTTATGTTCAACTATGTTGTTTTCAAGTGAAATTAAGAAATGGGACTAGATTTATTGCCATGAACACACACACACACACACACAGCATATTAATGAGGCTGCCTGGTCGTGTGGTATATGCTCTGGACTTTTGTCTCGATGGTCCCGCCCCTCCCAAGGAAGAAACATCCGAAATGTAAAAACAACCAACGCCTCGATTGCTCAAGTCTTGAAACATCAACAAAAGAACAATAATCTGCTTTTTGTTTTCAATAGGCGCTATTAGTTTTGTGTGGTCTGTCTGTCCGCCCATCTTTATGCCCGTCCGTCCCGTTTAGATTGCAAAAGCTAGAAAAGATATTGAAAATCCGACATCATGATATTTTAGATCTTGCAAGGTTTTGATCTCGAAAACGGCTCTAACGATTTTTCCAGAGATTTGATAGTTGACGTATATCTTTGAGATAACAATTACTTGGTCACAGGGGAAAACTGTAGTTAAGCCCATATAATTCTTCAAAGTATTATAAAAAAATAATTTAAGATTGGATAGAGAAATAGAAAATCTTAATCTTGAAAAGACTACGTCATCGGGTATTTCCGAGCGTAAGCCTTTGCATTTAAGAGTTTAATCAATTAATGTTCAGGAAAATCTTGCGCACCGTCTTCTAAATCTAGATCTAAATGGCTATCACAAGAATATTATAAAAACTAGTAGATTTATACATTCACTTAACCAGTAGGTATTGTCTATTTTTTAATATTTTTAGCGGCCCCCGAAAGGGGAAAAGACGCTATTAATTTTGTGTGAAATGTCTGTCCTTCTGTCCGTCCGTCCCGTTTAGATCACGTAAACTAGAAAAGATATTTGAAATCCGACATTACAATATTTTAGACCATTCAACGTTCTGATGCAAAGGCTACTTTTTTTTTTCTAAAAGCGAAAAATCAAATTTTTAAAATCAGTTATGCAAGCAGTTTTTTAAAGAGAAAAAGCTAATTAGTATGCATTATAAGTTGAAACTAATTTAAAACAAATAGTAATCTTCTAAACTTCATTTTCTTATACTTTTCCTTAAACTGCGGAAATTTCTGTTTTCTATTTTGAGGATTCGAATACAAATTAGTAGATATTAAAATGAATAGTAATTTCTTGACCACTCATGTTTTATTTTTTTTTAAATGACTACAAATTAGTAGGTATTAAATGAATTGCAATTTCTTGACGACTCATGTTTAATTATTTTTTTCTTTTGAAAATGTCTACAAATTAGTGGATATTAAATGAATTGTAATTTCTTGGCCAAAAAAAAAAAGAATAAGAGATTGAGCCTTTTCAAAACAATTACATCAATTATAAGACTTCAGTTAGGCCAGGCCGCCAGGAGAGACGCGGTAGCTGAGCGGTAAAGCGCTTGGCTTCCGAACCGGGGGTACTGGGTTCGAATCCTGGTCAAGACTGGGATATTCAACTTCGGAATCCTTGGGCGCCTCTGAGTCCACCCAGCTCTAATGGGTACCTAACATTAGTTGGGGAAAAGTAAAGGCGGTTGGTCGTTGTGCTGGCTACATGACACCCTCGTTAACTGTAGGCCACAAAAACAGATGAACTTTACATCATCTACCCTATAGACCACAAGGTCTGAAAGGGGAACTAGTTAGGCCAGGTTCACACCTAACATTGCATTCTTTTGTACCTATCCTTTGATCTGCTGGACCGTTGGGGCACTACACAGACCTGTCAACCTTCTTTCTCCATTCTTATCTCTCATTTGTCTTTGATATAATTTCATTTGAATGTTCTTTAAAAAAATATTGAAGCCTGACTGGGTGGACCACTTTGGGGGCCGATTTTGAGTTTGTGCTTCCACACAAACTGTCTTTGTAACCTTGTTTGTTTCTTAGATTTTCTTTTTTTTTTTAAACAAATATGACCTACTGTTAGTTTTATTGAAATTAAGTATATTGATATTGAAGCTTGAAGAGACACAATCTCCCCATATCTCTTTCTCTCTCTCTATCTCTCTCTCTTTCTGCTTCTTGTTTGATTGAAAAGATTCTCTTTAGTTTAATTCTGTGATAAACACAGTCTTTACAAGTTTGAATGTTAATTAATAGACTTCTAATAAATGTACATTTAAGTTGCATATTGATTTTGAATTATAAAAATTGTACAACATGCCTTATACATTTAAAAAAGGCCTGTTGTCGCAGTTATCTATGTAACTGTATAGTAGAATTATTTCTCTATTTGATAGTGCGGCGTTGTTCACTATATTGATGACGTCATTACACTATTTCTTATGTAGACTGGGGGAATGAACTTTTATTGCTTGTCACAACTTCTAGTGACATAAAGTTAGTGTGTGTATGTGATTTGCGTCATTTATCGTCAAGTACAGTCTCTCCATCTTGTGCTGTATAGAGGCAAGACATGTTTTGAGAGCTCTTGAATTTCTCCTTGGTTATTGTTACTGGATAGCCTTAACGTTTGCCTTGGACATTTTCTTGTTGGATTATCTTGACCCCTGTTTAGGGTGAGTTTTATTTTTTTATGGTATAGTTTTTCTATTTGAATCCGTTCGTATTTGTAAGTCTATATTTAGACTGGATCTAGATGATTAGAAGAATCCTTTCTTTTATCTTTTATAGGGTTTTAGCGACAAGTCTAGGTTTTGGTCGTAGTCTCAGTCAAGACTCTATTTCAAGTTTTGGCGTCAAGTCTAAGTAGTGATCTTAGCTTGGTGTCAAGTCTGTGTGTAAGACTCAGTGTCAAGTCTTGGTGTCAAGACTTGTTTTATCCAGTCTCAATTTTCTTTATTGAGAGTACAACTTTAGGTCTACAGTCTACAGGACTGAGGTCTTCATCTCACTAATGTCAATTAGTCGTCTGGTGTTCAAGTTGAATTTTTTTTATGAGTCTGAGGTTCAAGATTCCAGATTGCGGGTTGTCTTGGTCAGACCTGATGTTACAGTAGGAACTATAAACATTTATAGTTGTTGTCAGTGAACAGTATTGGATCTACAGATTAGATCTATGTGGATTACCAGTTGTTGCGTTGAAAGAATGTTTGAACAACTTATGATGAATATGTTGAGGTAATGATATTGTTCAACTAATTGATCATTGATATATCACAAAGAAAATAACTATATCATGTTGGATTAGAGATATTATACCTATATTTATGGATATTGATACTATTATTATCATTCATCATACATCAGTTCATTTGTAAATATATCACTATAATAAATGTTTATTGTTATTTAACATTATACACTTAGTTTATTAATTTAATAAAACTGTATGTGTATGGTGTGCTTGTCAGGCTGAACTTGGGCCAAAATATTACAAGTTCAGAAAAAGAATAACAATAACACACATTGAAATAAAACTATGATAGGCACAATAAAACACAAGAACCTGACACCTGTGAATCTTTAAAATGTCAGGGGTCAGTGACATTTTGTAGTTTCTATATGCAAAAAACGCACGTCCTTAAAATATGGCAGTGGTAAATACGCCCTTCCCCAGACATTTGAAATTTCGTCGAGTGCAAAGAAACGAAACAAAGCAGTGTGATGGGGAGAGGAGGTGTCTATTCAAAACAACGTTGATGACCCCCCCCCTTTTTCTCTGTTCAAAATGATCAGCGACTGTACTCGTAGTCTATAATAGTCACGTGTCTGTTTAGTCACAAATAAAGTAAAAATGTCGTAGCAGGAAGATGAAATGTTCTTCAATATGCCAGACGTTTATGTCAACAAAAGCTCATGCTGAACAATCACCATGACATTCATAGCAACACACATCGTGGGTAGCAATCACCATGACTATCATACCAACACACAATCCTGTGTAGCAATCACCATGACATTTATAGCAACACACAATCATGTGTAGCAATCACCATGACATTCATAGCAACACACAATCCTGTGTAGCAATCACCATGACATTCATACCAACACACAATCCTGTGTAGCAATCACCATGACATTCATACCAACACACAATCGCGTGTAGCAATCACCATGACTATCATACCAACACACAATCCTGTGTAGTAATCACCATGACATTCATAGCAACACACAATCGTGTGTAGCAATCACCATGACTACTCTACCTTTGTTGATCTCACCAAGGCTTTCCACATGGTTAGTCGCAATGTCTTACGGAGGATTTTGACCAGACTCGGATGCCCACTTAAGTTCCTATCCATTCTCAAGCAGTTTCATGAAGGACAAAAAGGCCAGATCAGACGCACCGATGACCTGTCTGATCACTTCCAATTAGAAAATGGCCTGAAGCCAGGCGGCATTGGAAATCCCTTACAAGGCCGCAGTATACACATTTGATCAAAAGCAAATCCACTACCGAGGACAGACGAAGACGGCAAAATGAATCTAAATCGATCACATGCGGACAATGGTTATGTTTGCACCAGATGTGACAAAATATGTAGGCAAGTCATGAGAAACAATAAGATGCCTCTTTAATAAAAAAAAGATGACAAGTTTAGAATCAATGTAAATAAACCAACTAACCTCTTCTTTCACCAACTAACCTCTTTCACTAACGAAACTTTCTAAAGACTGCAAGGAGACACTGGAGCCACTCAAACCTCGTTCTTGAACGGCCAAAAGGTTAGAACCCACAGACAGAGGTCGAGCTATCTTCCCCTCGTGAACATGGCGGTGTGGCTTGTGTAGTGCAGCTTTAAGTCCAATCTCCATTGTTTTGTCAATGTATCCACTTTGAACCCAGCCACTGGTCATTTTATCTGTAATATACAACAGATATTGAACAAATATGCATATTTCCAAAATCTTTTTAAACATGTTTTTGTTCATTCATACAGAAGAGATTTATTTAAATCTTATTATCCACTCGGTTCAATGCTTATAAGATTGTTGTGCCTTTTCTTTTAATATCTTCATTATAATAAATGTAGTGTAGATATATTACATGATTATCAGCAAAATATGCTAAGGATCTCTAGTTGGGCACATATCAAGTATCAGTAAAATATGCTAAGGATATCTGGTTGGGCACATATCAAGTATCAGTAAAATATGCTAAGGATATCTGGTTGGGCACATATCAAGTATCAGTAAAATATGCTAAGGATCTCTGGTTGGGCACATATCAAGTATCAGTAAAATATGCTAAGGATCTCTGGTTGGGCACATATTTAAAAAAGTAAGCCTTCAAAAAAAATCTTTGGAAACTTAGGATACTTTGAAACTCATGTTTATAAAAACATGTTTCACTAATACTTCATGCTCTGAATAGTGAACAGTTAGTCTTAACTTTTCACTGATTTTCTTTTTTGTTGGAGGATGTTTACACTAAAACTTAATCACAATAATCTTTGATTACACTTTCATTTTTTAAGGTCCCGTTTACTCAATTAAGGACCAAATGTTGAGGCATTATTTCAAAAGTGAAAAATTAGGAGACCGAAGACATTTACCAACTAAAACAATGTCAAAGATGCAATATTGACATCTCGTTGTTGCCTACTCAAGAAGTAAAGTTACTTTTGTTGTAAGCCAAAGAGCTTACAAAGTTGATTTTACAATGCTGAGTACATCAGAAGCAGAATTTGTTTGATTTGACTACGTTGCTTATCATTGTTTCCGTATTCTGTACACCGGAGACACTGGATACGTCAAAAGCTTCCTATTTATGAATTTAACTTCATTTATGAAAATTTAAAATGTAAAAATATTGTTGACCTTTGGTAAAACAATACAAACACTTCCTTATGATTTATGATGTAATATCATTAGACTTTTGTTCGGGGAAAAATGAGGGAGGACACTTAACAAAATTTGAGAAAAACTGACCTAGGAAACTCAGGATCTGGCTATTGCAATAGTCGAGTTATTTTGTTTAATAACCATGATAGCCATAAACTTGATAAACATATAGAGACATATCCATGATAGACATTTCCATGATACACATATCCATGAAAGGCATATATTCATGATAGACATATTCATGATAGACATATCCATGATAAATATATTCGTGATAAAGACATCCCTGATACGCATATCCATGATACACTTAGCTATAATAGACATAGCTTCGTTAGACCTAGTCACAACAGACACATCCATGATAAACATATCCATGATGGACATAGCCATGATAACCCTATTAATCAACCATGAGTGCGACTAAAAACGAACGTTTCTATCCACAATCAATCACATTAAGTAAGATTCACGGTGGAGACATGTACTTACTATAAGTTATCAGTACAGTTAAAACAATTTAGTAAGGTCCCAACACATATATGAAAAAGGTCTTGCAAAAATGTTATCGGAAAGTATTGAAAACAGGTAGCTGACAGGAAGAAAACTTTCTAAGATATTTCACCAATTGAAGAGACTAAGGTCAGGTGATCTCAGTTGAACCAAAGACTTTCTTTTTAGATGTTCAGCAATAGACCATAATAACAACATCAATAACAAAATATAAAAATACTTTAAAAAAAAAGCTTATCAAAAAGGGGAGACTCCACAATATTGTTAAAATTATTTCCATTTTTCGATATCAAATCAAATTAATAAATGACCACATTTAACTAGCTAAAAGATGAATTTTTCGGTTGATTGTTTTGTTAGAAACAGTGAATATTTGTGTGAAGTTTCAACTTTACCTGAGAATGGGAAGTGGGAGATATAACATGTTCAAACTTTGTGTCCGACAGACGAAGTGAGCTTTGTAAAAATCAGTAACATTTTTTTTTTATGTCATGTAAGCCTCAGTTTTATTATTATTAATATTTATTTATAGTATATAGCAGCCGGACTGTGACAGTAAAACATGACAATGTACAGGGACTTGCTGCTTCAGATAAGTACGCTTCTCTTCAAAAGACGAATCTCCAGTGCTACAGAAATGGTTGGTCTATTTACAATCACTAGATGTTCTTGGGTAACACCATGCTAGAGTGAATAACGTCCAGGATTGAATTTCACTCCGCAACGTTGTTTTATAATTAAAATTTGCTTTTACTCAACAGTCACATTTCCATAGTATTACTTGACCCTTCTCCAGTGCTGTTTTTTCTATTGGATTATTTTGTTCAATTTCTGCAGCTCAGAATCTAAACATTTCCCGTTGATCTGTGTCTGTAAGGATTGTGGTGTGCGTGTGTGTGTTTATGATGT
Organism: Biomphalaria pfeifferi; assembly: GCA_030265305.1. Classification (NCBI taxonomy): domain Eukaryota; kingdom Metazoa; phylum Mollusca; class Gastropoda; family Planorbidae; genus Biomphalaria; species Biomphalaria pfeifferi. The sequence continues at coordinate 3,164,475 of JASAOG010000008.1, read as the reverse complement.
CACCATGAAGAAAGTAGGGCGGATGTTTTTGGTTGTGTAGGCTGAGGAGTTTCTGATGAAATCATTTGATGGTCTGTCGTAATTGAAGTTCATAGAACTGGTGTGAGAAGATAAAAAGCTGAAGAGAGGAGACTAACAAGAGACTGAGACAGAGTTTAATTATATATAAATAAAAGTTCTTGTACGTGTTTACGTTCTACATCTTCTGTTTGGTGCTACAATGATCGAGTATCAACAATTGGAACCTAATGGGACATTCTCATTTTGTAATTATAGAGTAAGCATTGCCTTGCTTCTCAAGGCTACAACATTCCGAAGTCCACACCTGATAGAATGTCAAACAGACAAATCTTCCCAAAATTTTCACTGAGGACGTCATCAAGGGATGATCTTGTACACACAAAATGTTGGGTTTACAAAACACAGAGGTTTAACAACAGGGGAAGTAACCCACATGTCATGATTTGTTTATTTCCTAGACATCATGTTTACATTTTTTTTAGCAATTCATTCATTCCGTTAAAGATTTATGTATGATGGAACAAGACAAAACATAAAACAAACACTTCCTTATCAATCTTTCATGTAGTAACACAACAACAACAATTGGATCTTTTAGAAATACATTTCTTTGACTTCACTTATAGATATTTCACACATGAAGAAGAAATGTATTTGAGATCAGTCATAACGTTTTCTATACATACAGGAAGGAACTTGAGAACTGAGAACGGGTTGAGGGGAGGGGGATACAAGAATTTAAGAACAACTATTGCCTGAAGTAAAATGAAAAATATTTCTTATACTTAAATGGCGAAATGATTGAACATATATCTGCCACTGTGAGGCCCGAGGGCCAGTCAATGTATTACTTGTATCCACTCTATATCTTCACAGATGTTTTCAGGCCAATATTTCAGTTGAAGGAAATGTTATGTGGTCAACGTAACAACCAACTTCTTTGAAGTGGATCAACACATTTGTAGAACGTATTTCATCTGAATGGATTCAGTTATTTGTATATTAAAACAACAACAACAACAGAATTTCATCTTTAGATGTCGACATTTTCGTCTGTTTACCGTTTAGCCACTAGACTTTATAGACTCTTATTGCAAATGTTGCTTAGTAGCTTCACTTTCGCAATTCGACTAAGCCAGCTCCAATTGTTCACCTTTCCCATCAACTAAGTAATTCTTAACCCCAACCATCAACTTAATACCTCCAGTAGATCCCACCAAACTCTTTAAATAGTAAGTCCAACCCGTAGTGATTCTAGTTGCTCCTTCTTCGTCGTTCTCATTATTATGTTTAGGCGTTCAGATGACTAGACCAATACATGAGACGGAATGTGCACTTGTTTCCAAATCAGGGAGCTCTCCATAGAGTTTTCTTTCTATATTGGTGTTTTGGGGCCAGTGTCTTATTCGAGACTCTTGGTAAAGAATGCAGTTTTGAATGACATGGTCAGCATTCTCTGGTGACACTCCACATGGGCAGATTTCAATGGTTCCAATTTTAAGCTACCGAAACATATGTTGTCTCATTGTTATGTCCGGTTCTGAGGCGAAAGATTAGACGTTGATCTTGTCGGGATAGTTTATTATATGCGTCATCTATCTTGTGATTCGGATGACAGCGTGCCCATTTCTCATTTATTGTCTTCACTATTAGTTTCTTCATTTCTTTTTGATAGAGTGCAATGTTTCATTGTGTGTTTTTCTTCCACACTTAGAAAGATCGTCAGCCTTCTCATTTCCTCCTAGTTCAATATGTGCTGGTATCCTTTGAATAACACTTTTTTTTATTTGTTGTTGAGCTTTAGAAGTGCTGTCATAAGTCGTTTCACATAAGAGGAATCAGAGTTTTCCAAGTTTTGGAGGATTGTTTTCGCATCGGTTAGAAAGACAATCTGACAGTGTGGGGAACTTGGATGATTAGCTAGCATAATAGCTGCTTCTTGTAATGCTTCCCTTTCTGCTCTGTGATTGTCAGAGAGCGCTCCAGTTGCAATGGATTTTTCAAGTTTTTCTCCATCGGGCCATTCGATGAGTATTCCAGCTTAATGAGATGAACCATCCGTGTAAACTCTGATCCACTGATTGTTAGGGTAATGAGTTTGTAGAAAAGAGTTCACTATTTCCTTGAGATCTGTTCGAATGTAGTCAGATTTTTAAATTTATAACACAATCTCTTATAGTAGGAAAAGAGCTTTGGTCCTAGGATGAGGATTCGTTGTGTTGTTTCGTGAATTCAAAAGCTATTTTTTCGCGTTGGTGTTTCTTGTTTAATTAATTTTTTAGTTGAGCTCCAATGTTCTTCTTCCCATTATAAATCACTTCATACAATCAAATCAATAGCTCCAGATGTTCCTATTTAAACTCAGTAGCTCCAGATGCTCCTATTCTAACTCAGTAGCTCCCGTTTCACTTCAGCTCAGTAGCTCTAGCTGCTGCTCCTTAACTCAGTGACTCCAGTTGTATCATGGCTCAATAGCTCCAGTCTCTCTCCAACACAGTAGCTCCAGTTGCATGTCTTATTAACTTATTAACTTCAGTCGATTCTTCGTTTCATTCGCAATCAACTTTTTAACAAATTTGTCATAACTGGAAAAGTGCTGAACACGTGTGTTAAGATCCTTGTGCAGTGTGTAGATCATGTACTTGGTTTTGTGTGTGAGTGGTTTTTTTTTTGGTAAAAGAGTTCAAGTCACACTGAATACATGTATTTCTGTTGCTTTTACTTCTGTTCGACTTTGAGAATTGTACTATTGTATTGAGTATAGTTGTGTTCTTGTTTTAAGTCTAGTTGTATTCTTGTATTGAGTTTAGTTGCATTGAGTTTAGTTGTACTAAATAGAAATGAGAAGATTGTCAATAGTTCTTACAATGTGTCAGTATTCCTTATATTAATGCAAGTTTGGAGAATTAATATGTGTATGTGTGTGTCTATGTGTGCAAAGGATTGTGTTTGGTTGGTCAGCTTATTGGCTTCCTAGTTTATAAATAAAACTGGGAAATTCATATTTTAAAATGTATTGAATACAATGGAACCAAAAACAACAACAACAAATCTTTATTCCTACCAGTCAGTCAGTGACTTCAACTAGGTCTGATTGGTTCGTAGATGGTCTAGTGTGGGGGCAGCGTGGGGTAAGTAGGCTTGGATGAACAGAAAATGGCTACAACTGATTACAAAATATTGGTCTTGAAAAGGCTTATAATAAGTCATTTAGGAAGAGGCTATCACGCTTCACTAAACAAGTCTTCTTCGCTTCAAAAGGTAGACATCTGAACGGGTCATGTGACCTAGCTTGTTTGAAGTGTGCAGTTGATGTCCTAGTAAAGTCAAAGTCTACAAGCGTTCCTACTTACGACAGTATAATTACGTCTGTCAATACTTCAAGGTCCAGTGGTCTGTTGACGCGATAAGGTGTTGGAGATTGCAATAGCATTAAACTAGCGGCAGACAATTACGTAATGAAACGCAAACTGTCTAGCTAATATAGACGTAGTTATAATTACATGCACTTAATTTTAGTTTTTCCTGTACTTTTCTGCCCTTTGTAAATGTAAAGTTTCCCTACAGACCTTGTGACCTATAGGGAAGATGATGTTCAGGAGATCTGCTTCTTAGGCCAACGGTTAACGAGCAGGGTGTCATGTGGCCAGCACAACGACCAACCGCCTTTACTTTCCCCAACTATAGTCATGTACCTATTAGAGATGGGTGCACTCAGGGAAGCCCTAAAATTCCCGAAAATCCATATCCCAGTCTTCACCGAGATTCAAACCCAGTACCCCAGTTTCGGAAGCTAAGCGCTTAACCACTGGGTTATTTTTAGCGGTCCCCGTAAGGGGAAAAAGCGGCTATTAGGTTTGTGCAAAATGTCCGTCTGTCACACTCAGATCTCGAAAACTTGAAGAGAAATGAAAAATATTATTTCAACATGCGATGCGGGCTGAAAAGTTTAAATGCAACGGCTACTTTTGGTTTTCTAAAAGCAAACCGTTTAATTTATACAAATAATTATGCAAGCCATTTTTTCATAAAATACACCAATTCTAAAACAATACATAAATGTGAGGGAGGTAATAACACAGTATGTTAACAAAGAAAGACAACTTTTTCTTTGTCTATTTTCAGTATCACTAAGTCAAATGCATTTATGGAATGTGCAAGAAATTTTCACAACAAATAGAAATATTAGTTAAAGGTGTTTTTTTTTCTGGTCAACTAGCTGCTAAAATTAAAAGAAAACATTTATGTTTATGCTAATAAAGGCTAAGGATGCACTTTGCATGTATATATCTTTCATATTTTTTTTATGGACTTTTATTCAGCGACTTTCGTGCAGAGGCGTGACAAGCAGCGCAAGATACGCTGCTAATCAGTTCCCTCAAAATTTTTGAAAAAAATCAGATTTTATTTATTTTTTTTAATAGTACCCCCATCAGAATAAAAGACGCTTATTTTTATGCGTTTTGTCTGTCTGTCGGTCTGTCCGTCACGTTTAGATAAAAAAAACAACAACACTAAAAGCTCTTGAAAATCTGATTTAACCTCGCTGTTCCTTTCGAAACATCTCAATAGTTTTAAGTATCTATAATAGATTGTTCCGTGTGTTTTTGTGAAAAACAAAGCAATGCCAAGTCAATGCCAACGAATATTTCTTTGCTCTTCTAACTTATATTACATTTAATTTCCATGCTTAAAATTTGCAAAAACACATGATCAATAATATGTTGTTCCGTTTTTTTTTATGTAAGTAGCATATAAATGCTAAATGAAAATCTCGATGCAGACTTATACTTCACTAACTATAAAGTTGTTCCTGATATTGTTTTTTAAAAAATAAATTATGTCAAAAGATTGTTTGAAATCGCAAAATTGACTAATATTACTCTTATAGTCTTTGAAAATACGTCACTATAGTTTAATTATTGATATCAAATTGTTCCGTATTTTCATTTTAAAACAAAATTTATGTCAAATTACTTTATTTTTTCAGAAATATCGACAATAGGTTGTTAAGGATTTTAAAATAAGAAAATCATTTACTAGAAACGATTATTGAAAATCACTTTATGGACTAATTTTACATTTAATTTTTTTGCTTAAACATAACAAAAGTTTTTTAATAGGTAAAGAATGTTCCGGATTTTGTTTTGAAAAAGAAATCGACCTACATCCTTAATTTTCTTACAAATTGTCTCTGAAAAATTCCGAATTTTATATGAAAAATCAACTAACGCTAAATAACTGTTTGAATACCTCTTATAATAAATAAAACAAATATTCTTTTCTCATTTACGAAAATAGGTTGTTCCTGATTTTTATGAAAAACATTTTAACTCTATTTATGTAAAATCAAACTCCTATCTTACACCACATTTAATTTTCTTACTAAAATGTTAGAAAATCTAATTATCATTAATATTATGTTCCGATTTTTTAAGGAAATGCTAAAAGAACTCACTCGGTGCATGAATGTCTATAAACACTGGACATCTTGCTCGTATTGAAGACATTTTTAGTCTAACTAGGCCGTGTGACGTAGTGGTTTTTTTTTCCTTTGAAGTCCTATGGAATGAATTCTTTAACTCTGTAATATTTTTATTGAACCTCGTTATCTGACTCGTATTTAAAATGTAGATTTTTAAAACTAGATCTAGATTTTTTACAGTATATCTAGATGTTTAAAACTAGATCTACATTTATTTTCTAATTAAAATCATTGTGAATTCTAGATCTAGAATTTCTAGGTCTAGTTTAGAATGATATAGACAAGATCAAGATATAGAATTTCAATTTCTAGACTTAAAGTGTAGATTTTGATTTCCAAACGTCTAGATCAGTGGTTCCCAAACTTTTTTGTCTCGTGGACCCCTTGCCACGTTTTCTGGTTTTTCGTAGACCCCTTACTTAAGTTATATTGAATTTTTGAAAGTTCATCAATTAAGTTTATTAAATTACACATTTTGTGTAACATAACTTCTAACCAGTGATACGAGGAGTGAAAAAGTAATTAAAAACTACATTTTAAGTGGAATTAATTTTTAAAATAAATTTATTAACAAAATTCAAATTTAAACCCATTATATAAGAGTTAATACGTATAGCATAAAATAACTAAACACATTGAAAACTTTTTATTTTTAAAGGTTTGCAAGCTCACCATCCGTTGCTACGGAGATAATTTTTCATATAGGGGTTTGTTGTTTTATGAAGTAGTTCTTCAAAACATTAAATATTAATGTGCCTTCAGTATCATAGTAAAAGTTTTCACAAAGAGCAGTTTTTCGTTGATTTCTTGAGCCATAATAATTTGAATAAAAATACAAGGTTGACTCAGCCAGCTGTCTACAGAAATATGTAGTTTGCAGAAACATGTTGTTTGCAAAGACTTACATAAGAAGAAAGAAATATTTGATTATATTCCAACAAAGTTCAAGAATTTAGTGAACTCTTCTGCAAACCCATTGTCCTAACAACCAATGGGTCAGAGTTTGCATTGATGGTTCTCAGAAAGCCTACACAAACGGAGGAGCTGGAATACTCATTGAATGGCCCAATGGAGAAAAAATAATTGAAAAATAAGTTCATTGTAATCATGGAGCTTTTTGACAACCACAGAGAAGAAATAGGAGCACTGGAGCTAACAGCTTCCATGCTAGCAAATCAGCCAAGTTCACCAAAAAGTTAAATTTTTTTTACAAAATAAAATAGTCCTTCAAAGCTTGACAAACTCTGATGCCTCCTAAATAAAATAACTCATGATGCCTGGACTGACGTTCGGTGGCCACTTTGCCTGCTCGCATCTCCCGTCCGGGAGGTTTGGGCTAGGATGTAAATATCCACATAATCTGAAGGAACATCCAAAAGATTTTGTACAAAACAGATTGTGTGATCTTGTAAAGCTCAACAACAGCAAGAACACTGTTCTCCAATGTTTAAATAGAACTTGCCAAATGTGAGAAAACAAATACACACCTGAACATCGCACTCTATTAGGAACAAATGAAGAAACTAATAGTGAATTTTAAAAACGAGTAATGGACAAGCTCTTATTCGATATACAAGAAAGATGACACCTATTATAAACTATCCCGATAGAACCACCTAAATTGTTCACATCCAAACCGTGCACCTCATAATGAAAAAACATATGTTCTGGAAGCTCAAAATTGGGACCATTGAAATTTGCCCTTTTGGAGTGTCACCAGAGAATGCCGACCATGTCTTCAAAATTACATTAAAGAGGCCCAAAACAAGACACTGCCCATAAAACCCAAACATGAAATTCTTTTAATGATATAAGTCTGTGTAAGCGTTTTTACAATTTTTTTCAACGGCTGGTAAAATCAATAATTTGCATATCGTGTGAGATTTTCAGTATTTTACTATAAGTATAGAGATATAGTAAAACGTTCAATAATCATCTTCTTCTCACTGTCAGGTCAAAAGGAGATTTTGTGGGTGTATTCTGAACTTTATCTTTGAGTGTTTGAAAGTTTTGCAAACCATTATCTTTTTATCAAGGTGGCATAATCTCAAATGATCCTCCAACTTAATTGGTTTCATAGCATCATAAAAAATGGCACATTAACATTCGCTTGTTTGACAAGGCAGTAATGAAGTTCAATTTCAAATACTTAATGCTGTACAGTCTACATTTCTTTTTGTCAAAGTTATAACTAGACAAAACTACACTATTTAAATAGTTATAAAATTTATAAAAAAAAATTATTTTATTCAATCAGCAGGATAACAATTTTAAAGATTTCCTAAGGTACAAATCATAAATGTGTGTATGAAAAAATTACAATTGTCAAAATTAAAGTCACGACATGCTGAATTGAGACCCCTGGGGGTCTATATAGACCACTTTGGGAATCACTGGTCTAGATCAATATTGTAATGTTATAATGTACTAAAACTAATCTACTATTTTTAAGTTCAGTGTTGCATTCAGTCTATTGATAGATTATCTAGGCTATTTTGTTTTTGTTGCATAAATCTAATCTAAATTATTCCAAATTTATATTTTAGATCTAGATCTAGTAGATATAGCTCTTTAGAGTGATAAATCAGAACGTTAGTTTAGGTAGTTCTACATCCTCATTCTAGTTCGATTTAAATGACAATGCCACTAGCTCTGTTGTTCACAGTGCTGAGACATGGAAGTACAAGCACGATTGTCTGTTCTTTTCTTCTTCTATTTTTTTCAATTTTTTCCTCCGGTAGATGTCAGGCCGTAATGTGCAATATATCTCTTTATCAATAATAGGCTATTAGTTTGAAACCAGTTTGTTATTATGTTAACATCAATGCCTGGTCGTGCGGTTAGCGTGCTGGACTGATTATCTCGACGGTCCCGGGTTCATACTCTGCTCGCTGTCATCCCCCGTCGTCCAGCGGGAGGTTTGGACAAGGAAGTTAATTATCTTTAACTTTGAAGGAACATCCGAAACATGTAAAACAGAAAAAAAAACAACAACATTTTTTTACAACGGCAAATAAATCTTTGAAACATTATTACTTTTTACAATCAAAATAAAATCACGTCTTAAATATTCCTTTCGGCGGGGGCCACCTCCAAGCCTGTGCAACACTGTTGCTACCCTTTGTAATCTTGTTTCTTTTTGTTCATTTTGTTGGTTAGTTAATGCATTAAAAGTGGTTAGGTCTTCTTGCAATATAAGTATATTGTAAACACTTTGCTTCTTAAAGGATAATACTTATGCTAAGTCTGTGTGTGTTTCTATCTTATGCTAGTGTGTTACATATTCTAATATATATATTTAATATTCTACATATATGTGTGTGTTTTTGACCTTTTCGTGTGCTGTTGCCGTGTCAAAGAAAGCTTTGTGTGAGTGTGTGTGTGAAAGAGTGAGCGTGAAATAGTTCCTGGTATGATACTTAGTACAATCAATAGTATGAAATACTTCTGACAGAAGTCACTCAGACAGGCTAAGACACTGTGTATGACAGTATGGTTTTTAATCAGCGAGGTGGTATGACGTCACACAGCACACAGGTCACGTGACATCACGGTGTACTAGTCCATCTCTCACGAGCACAAGATGGACAAGAAAGAGAGCAGGTGTGAGAAACATGTTCCTACCTGGTCTCTGACTTTCTTTTTATCCACGTGTGCTTTTGATTATGTTTCACTTGATTTAATTATTATTAATTAGACATCAAAGTTGTACAATAAAAATAGACTTAACATTGGGAAAAAAAAGCAAACACAGCTATGTTTACACACAAACACATACGTTCATACACACACGCACACACATAGGTACATACAGATATGTACACACTTACACATACGTACACACACATACGTACACACATAGGTACATAGGCCTTCATCTAAATTGTATTTTTTGTTGATGTTTACATTCAGACCATGTTTTTGACTTGTAACTTAGCAGTATAAACATTTTGAGAGAGAAATCTGTGCTCTTTTTTTTAAACATGAAATATCGCCTTTTAATGCTGAAATTATTTGACGAATGAAATAGAGAAAAATGCGTCGCAGAAATTAAAAAATATCGTGTACTACTGTGATAAAGATATATCGGAAATAAACATGTATTAATGAAGTTTACGTTGAATGTACTTCTCTGATAAAGATATATCGGAAATAAACATGTATTAATGAAGACTACAATGTCAAGGACACTAAATTGAACTTCATTGTTGACAACTTAGATAAGATAATTTTATTGATCCAATCAAATGGAAATTCAGTTTGGCTACAATTGACAACCTCAGCGTAACTACTGTACAATAAAAAATAGATGAAAAATTCGAACAAAAACTAAATAAACTCAAATGAGCCTGACAGTTGATGTTCATATAAATCCTTCTTTTTTACCGCTAGCTAGTCAGCACATTTTAAAGTCATCGAGTGAAAGTCTACTGCTTCCTTCAGAGTGAAAGTCTACTGCTTCCTTCAGAGTGAAAGTCTACTGCTTCCTCCATTGGGAAATTCTACTGCTTCCTCCCTTGTGAAAGTCTACTGCTTCCTACAGAGTAAAAGCCTACTGCTTCCTACGGAGTGAAAATCTACTGCTTCCTTCAGAGTGAAAGTCTACTGCTTCCTACAGAGTGAAAGTCTACTGCTTCCTTCAGAGTGAAAGTCTACTGCTTCCTCCATTGTGAAAGTCTACTGCTTCCTTCAGAGTGAAAGTCTACTGCTTCCTACAGAGTAAAAGTCTACTGTTTCCTCCATTGTGAAAGTCTACTGCTTCCTACAGAGTGAAAGCCTACTGCTTCCTACGGAGTGAAAATCTACTGCTTCCTTTAGAGTGAAAGTCTACTGCTTCCTACAGAGTGAAAGTCTACTGCTTCCTTCAGAGTGAAAGTCTACTGCTTCCTCCATTGTGAAAGTCTACTGCTTCCTTCAGAGTGAAAGTCTACTGCTTCCTACAGAGTAAAAGTCTACTGTTTCCTCCATTGTGAAAGTCTACTGCTTCCTTCAGAGTGAAAGTCTATTGCTTCCTACAGAGTGAAAGTCTACTGCTTCCTCCATTGTGAAATTCTAGTGCTTCCTCCATTGTGAAAGTCTACTGCTTCCTCCATCGTGAAAGTCTACTGCTTCCTCCATTGTGAAAGTCTACTGCTTCCTTCAGAGTGAAAATCTACTGCTTCCTCCATCGTGAAAGTCTACTGCTTCCTCCATTGTGAAAGTCTACTGCTTCCTTCAGAGTGAAAATCTACTGCTTCCTCCATTGTGAAAGTCTACTGCTTCCTACAGAGTGAAAGTCTACTGCTTCCTCCATTGTGAAAGTCTACTGCTTCCTACAGAGTGAAAGTCTACTGCTTCCAACAGAGTGAAAGTCTACTGCTTCCTCCATTGTGAAAGTCTACTATTGCCTACAGAGTGAAAGTCTACTGCTTCCTCCATTGTGAAAGTCTACTGCTTCCTACAGAGTGAAAGTCTACTGCTTCCAACAGAGTGAAAGTCTACTGCTTCCTCCATTGTGAAAGTCTACTATTGCCTACAGAGTGAAAGTCTACTGCTTCCTCCATTGTGAAAATCTACTGCTTCCTTCAGAGTGAAAATCTACTGCTTCCTCCATTTTGAAAGTCTACTGCTTCCTCCATTGTGAAAGTCTACTGCTTCCTACAGAATGAAAGTCTACTGCTTCCTTCAGAGTGAAAGTATCTGCTTCCTCCATTGTGAAAGTCTACTGCTTCCTTCAGAGTGAAAGTCTACTGCTTCCTACAGAGTAAAAGTCTACTGTTTACTCCATTGTGAAAGTCTACTGCTTCCTTCAGAGTGAAAGTCTATTGCTTCCTACAGAGTGGAAATCTACTGCTTCCTCCATTGTGAAATTCTACTGCTTCCTACATTGTAAAAGTCTACTGCTTCCTACATAGTGAAAGTCTACTGCTTCCTCCATTGTGAAAGTCTACTGCTTCCTCCATTGTGAAAGTCTACTGCTTCCTCCATTTTGAAAGTCTACTGCTTCCTACAGAGTGAAAGTCTACTGCTTCCTTCAGAGTGAAAGTCTACTGCTTCCTCCATTGTGAAAGTCTACTGCTTCCTTCAGAGTGAAAGTGTACTGCTTCCTACAGAGTAAAAGTCTACTGTTTCCTCCATTGTGAAAGTCTACTGCTTCCTTCAGAGTGAAAGTCTATTGCTTCCTACAGAGTGAAAGTCTACTGCTTCCTCCATTGTGAAATTCTAGTGCTTCCTCCATTGTGAAAGTCTACTGCTTCCTCCATCGTGAAAGTCTACTGCTTCCTCCATTGTGAAAGTCTACTGCTTCCTTCAGAGTGAAAATCTACTGCTTCCTCCATCGTGAAAGTCTACTGCTTCCTCCATTGTGAAAGTCTACTGCTTCCTTCAGAGTGAAAATCTACTGCTTCCTCCATTGTGAAAGTCTACTGCTTCCTACAGAGTGAAAGTCTACTGCTTCCTCCATTGTGAAAGTCTACTGCTTCCTCCATTGTGAAAGTCTACTGCTTCCTTCAGAGTGAAAGTCTATTGCTTCCTACAGAGTGGAAATCTACTGCTTCCTCCATTGTGAAATTCTACTGCTTCCTACATTGTAAAAGTCTACTGCTTCCTACAGAGTGAAAGTCTACTGCTTCCAACAGAGTGAAAGTCTACTGCTTCCTCCATTGTGAAAGTCTACTATTGCCTACAGAGTGAAAGTCTACTGCTTCCTCCATTGTGAAAGTCTACTGCTTCCTACAGAGTGAAAGTCTACTGCTTCCAACAGAGTGAAAGTCTACTGTTTCCTCCATTGTGAAAGTCTACTATTGCCTACAGAGTGAAAGTCTACTGCTTCCTCCATTGTGAAAGTCTACTGCTTCCTACAGAGTGAAAGTCTACTGCTTCCAACAGAGTGAAAGTCTACTGCTTCCTCCATTGTGAAAGTCTACTATTGCCTACAGAGTGAAAGTCTACTGCTTCCTCCATTGTGAAAATCTACTGCTTCCTTCAGAGTGAAAATCTACTGCTTCCTCCATTTTGAAAGTCTACTGCTTCCTCCATTGTGAAAGTCTACTGCTTCCTACAGAATGAAAGTCTACTGCTTCCTTCAGAGTGAAAGTCTACTGCTTCCTCCATTGTGAAAGTCTACTGCTTCCTTCAGAGTGAAAGTCTACTGCTTCCTACAGAGTAAAAGTCTACTGTTTACTCCATTGTGAAAGTCTACTGCTTCCTTCAGAGTGAAAGTCTATTGCTTCCTACAGAGTGGAAGTCTACTGCTTCCTCCATTGTGAAATTCTACTGCTTCCTCCATTGTGAAAGTCTACTGCTTCCTATAGAGTGAAAGTCTACTGCTTCCTTTAGAGTGAAAGTCTACTGATTCCTACAGAGTAAAAGTCTACTGTTTCCTCCATTGTGAAAGTCTACTGCTTCCTTCAGAGTGAAAGTCTACTGCTTCCTCCATTGTGAAATTCTACTGCTTCCTCCATTGTGAAAGTCTACTGCTTCCTCCATCGTGAAAGTCTACTGCTTCCTCCATTGTGAAAGTTCACTGCTTCCTACAGAGTGAAAGCCTACTGCTTCCTACAGAGTGAAAATCTACTGCTTCCTTCAGAGTGAAAGTCTACTGCTTCCTACAGAGTGAAAGTCTACTGCTTCCTACATTGTAAAAGTCTACTGCTTCCTACATAGTGAAAGTCTACTGCTTCCTCCATTGTGAAAGTCTACTGCTTCCTTCAGAGTGAAAGTCTACTGCTTCCTCCATTGTGAAAGTCTACTGCTTCCTCCATTGTGAAAGTCTACTGCTTCCTCCATTGTGAAAATCTACTGCTTCCTTCAGAGTGAAAGTCTACTGCTTCCTCCATTGTGAAAGTCTACTGCTTCCTTCAGAGTGAAAGTCTACTGCTTCCTCCATTGTGAAAGTCTACTGCTTCCTTCAGAGTGAAAGTCTACTGCTTCCTACAGAGTAAAAGTCTACTGTTTACTCCATTGTGAAAGTCTACTGCTTCCTTCAGAGTGAAAGTCTATTGCTTCCTACAGAGTGGAAGTCTACTGCTTCCTCCATTGTGAAATTCTACTGCTTCCTCCATTGTGAAAGTCTACTGCTTCCTATAGAGTGAAAGTCTACTGCTTCCTTTAGAGTGAAAGTCTACTGATTCCTACAGAGTAAAAGTCTACTGTTTCCTCCATTGTGAAAGTCTACTGCTTCCTTCAGAGTGAAAGTCTATTGCTTCCTACAGAGTGAAAGTCTACTGCTTCATCCATTGTGAAAGTCTACTGCTTCCTCCATTGTGAAAGTCTACTGCTTCCTTCAGAGTGAAAGTCTACTGCTTCCTCCATTGTGAAAGTCTACTGCTTCCTTCAGAGTGAAAGTCTACTGCTTTCTACAGAGTAAAAGTCTACTGTTTACTCCATTGTGAAAGTCTACTGCTTCCTTCAGAGTGAAAGTCTACTGCTTCCTCCATTGTGAAATTCTACTGCTTCCTCCATTGTGAAAGTCTACTGCTTCCTCCATCGTGAAAGTCTACTGCTTCCTCCATTGTGAAAGTCTACTGCTTCCTACAGAGTGAAAGTGTACTGCTTCCTCCATTGTGAAAGTCTACTGCTTCCTTCAGAGTGAAAATCTACTGCTTCCTCCATTGTGAAAGTCTACTGCTTCCTACAGAGTGAAAGTCTACTGTTTACTCCATCGTGAAAGTCTACTGCTTCCTCCATTGTGAAAGTCTACTGCTTCCTTCAGAGTGAAAATCTACTGCTTCCTCCATTGTGAAAGTCTACTGCTTCCTTCAGAGTGAAAATCTACTGCTTCCTCCATTTTGAAAGTCTACTGCTTCCTCCATCGTGAAAGTCTACTGCTTCCTCCATTGTGAAAGTCTACTGCTTCCTACAGAGTGAAAGTGTACTGCTTCCTCCATTGTGAAAGTCTACTGCTTCCTTCAGAGTGAAAATCTACTGCTTCCTCCATTGTGAAAGTCTACTGCTTCCTACAGAGTGAAAGTCTACTGTTTACTCCATCGTGAAAGTCTACTGCTTCCTCCATTGTGAAAGTCTACTGCTTCCTTCAGAGTGAAAATCTACTGCTTCCTCCATTGTGAAAATCTACTGCTTCCTTCAGAGTGAAAATCTACTGCTTCCTCCATTTTGAAAGTCTACTGCTTCCTCCATTGTGAAAGTCTACTGCTTCCTACAGAATGAAAGTCTACTGCTTCCTTCAGAGTGAAAGTCTACTGCTTCCTCCATTGTGAAAGTCTACTGCTTCCTTCAGAGTGAAAGTCTACTGCTTCCTACAGAGTAAAAGTCTACTGTTTACTCCATTGTGAAAGTCTACTGCTTCCTTCAGAGTGAAAGTCTATTGCTTCCTACAGAGTGAAAGTCTACTGCTTCCTCCATTGTGAAATTCTACTGCTTCCTCCATTGTGAAAGTCTACTGCTTCCTATAGAGTGAAAGTCTACTGCTTCCTTTAGAGTGAAAGTCTACTGATTCCTACAGAGTAAAAGTCTACTGTTTCCTCCATTGTGAAAGTCTACTGCTTCCTTCAGAGTGAAAGTCTACTGCTTCCTCCATTGTGAAATTCTACTGCTTCCTCCATTGTGAAAGTCTACTGCTTCCTCCATCGTGAAAGTCTACTGCTTCCTCCATTGTGAAAGTTCACTGCTTCCTACAGAGTGAAAGCCTACTGCTTCCAACAGAGTGAAAATCTACTGCTTCCTTCAGAGTGAAAGTCTACTGCTTCCTACAGAGTGAAAGTCTACTGCTTCCTACATTGTAAAAGTCTACTGCTTCCTACATAGTGAAAGTCTACTGCTTCCTCCATTGTGAAAGTCTACTGCTTCCTTCAGAGTGAAAGTCTACTGCTTCCTCCATTGTGAAAGTCTACTGCTTCCTCCATTGTGAAAGTCTACTGCTTCCTCCATTGTGAAAATCTACTGCTTCCTTCAGAGTGAAAGTCTACTGCTTCCTCCATTGTGAAAGTCTACTGCTTCCTTCAGAGTGAAAGTCTACTGCTTCCTCCATTGTGAAAGTCTACTGCTTCCTTCAGAGTGAAAGTCTACTGCTTCCTACAGAGTAAAAGTCTACTGTTTACTCCATTGTGAAAGTCTACTGCTTCCTTCAGAGTGAAAGTCTATTGCTTCCTACAGAGTGGAAGTCTACTGCTTCCTCCATTGTGAAATTCTACTGCTTCCTCCATTGTGAAAGTCTACTGCTTCCTATAGAGTGAAAGTCTACTGCTTCCTTTAGAGTGAAAGTCTACTGATTCCTACAGAGTAAAAGTCTACTGTTTCCTCCATTGTGAAAGTCTACTGCTTCCTTCAGAGTGAAAGTCTATTGCTTCCTACAGAGTGAAAGTCTACTGCTTCATCCATTGTGAAAGTCTACTGCTTCCTCCATTGTGAAAGTCTACTGCTTCCTTCAGAGTGAAAGTCTACTGCTTCCTCCATTGTGAAAGTCTACTGCTTCCTTCAGAGTGAAAGTCTACTGCTTTCTACAGAGTAAAAGTCTACTGCTTCCTCCATTGTGAAAGTCTACTGCTTCCTTCAGAGTGAAAGTCTACTGCTTCCTCCATTGTGAAATTCTAATGCTTCCTCCATTGTGAAAGTCTACTGCTTCCTCCATCGTGAAAGTCTACTGCTTCCTCCATTGTGAAAGTCTACTGCTTCCTACAGAGTGAAAGTGTACTGCTTCCTCCATTGTGAAAGTCTACTGCTTCCTTCAGAGTGAAAATCTACTGCTTCCTCCATTGTGAAAGTCTACTGCTTCCTACAGAGTGAAAGTCTACTGTTTACTCCATCGTGAAAGTCTACTGCTTCCTCCATTGTGAAAGTCTACTGCTTCCTTCAGAGTGAAAATCTACTGCTTCCTCCATTGTGAAAGTCTACTGCTTCCTACAGAGTGAAAGTCTACTGCTTCCTCCATTGTGAAAGTCTACTGCTCCCTCCATTGTGAAAGACTACTATTGCCTACAGAGTGAAAATCTACTGCTTCCTTCAGAGTGAAAATCTACTGCTTCCTCCATTTTGAAAGTCTACTGCTTCCTCCATTGTGAAAGTCTACAGCTTCCTTCAGAGTGAAAATCTACTGCTTCCTCCATTGTGAAAGTCTACTGCTTCCTACAGAGTGAAAGTCTACTGCTTCCTTCAGAGTGAAAGTCTACTGCTTCCTCCATTGTGAAAGTCTACTGCTTCCTTCAGAGTGAAAGTCTACTGCTTCCTACAGAGTAAAAGTCTACTGTTTACTCCATTGTAAAAGTCTACTGCTTCCTTCAGAGTGAAAGTCTATTGCTTCCTACAGAGTGAAAGTCTACTGCTTCCTCCATTGTGAAAGTCTACTGCTTCCTCCATTGTGAAAGTCTACTGCTTCCTCCATCGTGAAAGTCTACTGCTTCCTCCATTGTGAAAGTCTACTGCTTCCTCCATTGTGAAAGTCTACTGCTTCCTCCATTTTGAAAGTCTACTGCTTCCTACAGAGTGAAAGTCTACTGCTTCCTTCAGAGTGAAAGTCTACTGCTTCCTCCATTGTGAAAGTCTACTGCTTCCTTCAGAGTGAAAGTGTACTGCTTCCTACAGAGTAAAAGTCTACTGTTCCCTCCATTGTGAAAGTCTACTGCTTCCTTCAGAGTGAAAGTCTATTGCTTCCTACAGAGTGAAAGTCTACTGCTTCCTCCATTGTGAAATTCTAGTGCTTCCTCCATTGTGAAAGTCTACTGCTTCCTCCATCGTGAAAGTCTACTGCTTCCTCCATTGTGAAAGTCTACTGCTTCCCTCAGAGTGAAAATCTACTGCTTCCTCCATCGTGAAAGTCTACTGCTTCCTCCATTGTGAAAGTCTACTGCTTCCTTCAGAGTGAAAATCTACTGCTTCCTCCATTGTGAAAGTCTACTGCTTCCTACAGAGTGAAAGTCTACTGCTTCCTCCATTGTGAAAGTCTACTGCTTCCTACAGAGTGAAAGTCTACTGCTTCCAACAGAGTGAAAGTCTACTGCTTCCTCCATTGTGAAAGTCTACTATTGCCTACAGAGTGAAAGTCTACTGCTTCCTCCATTGTGAAAGTCTACTGCTTCCTACAGAGTGAAAGTCTACTGCTTCCAACAGAGTGAAAGTCTACTGCTTCCTCCATTGTGAAAGTCTACTATTGCCTACAGAGTGAAAGTCTACTGCTTCCTCCATTGTGAAAATCTACTGCTTCCTTCAGAGTGAAAATCTACTGCTTCCTCCATTTTGAAAGTCTACTGCTTCCTCCATTGTGAAAGTCTACTGCTTCCTACAGAATGAAAGTCTACTGCTTCCTTCAGAGTGAAAGTCTACTGCT
Organism: Biomphalaria pfeifferi; assembly: GCA_030265305.1. Taxonomy (NCBI): domain Eukaryota; kingdom Metazoa; phylum Mollusca; class Gastropoda; family Planorbidae; genus Biomphalaria; species Biomphalaria pfeifferi. The sequence goes on along the minus strand of JASAOG010000008.1, from coordinate 3,146,710 downwards.
TCCTCCATTGTGAAAGTCTACTGCTTCCTTCAGAGTGAAAGTCTACTGCTTCCTACAGAGTAAAAGTCTACTGTTTACTCCATTGTGAAAGTCTACTGCTTCCTTCAGAGTGAAAGTCTATTGCTTCCTACAGAGTGGAAGTCTACTGCTTCCTCCATTGTGAAATTCTACTGCTTCCTCCATTGTGAAAGTCTACTGCTTCCTATAGAGTGAAAGTCTACTGCTTCCTTTAGAGTGAAAGTCTACTGATTCCTACAGAGTAAAAGTCTACTGTTTCCTCCATTGTGAAAGTCTACTGCTTCCTTCAGAGTGAAAGTCTATTGCTTACTACAGAGTGAAAGTCTACTGCTTCATCCATTGTGAAAGTCTACTGCTTCCTCCATTGTGAAAGTCTACTGCTTCCTTCAGAGTGAAAGTCTACTGCTTCCTCCATTGTGAAAGTCTACTGCTTCCTTCAGAGTGAAAGTCTACTGCTTTCTACAGAGTAAAAGTCTACTGTTTACTCCATTGTGAAAGTCTACTGCTTCCTTCAGAGTGAAAGTCTACTGCTTCCTCCATTGTGAAATTCTACTGCTTCCTCCATTGTGAAAGTCTACTGCTTCCTCCATCGTGAAAGTCTTCTGCTTCCTACAGAGTAAAAGTCTACTGTTTACTCCATTGTGAAAGTCTACTGCTTCCTTCAGAGTGAAAGTCTATTGCTTCCTACAGAGTGGAATTCTACTGCTTCCTCCATTGTGAAAGTCTACTGCTTCCTCCATTTTGAAAGTCTACTGCTTCCTACAGAGTGAAAGTCTACTGCTTCCTTCAGAGTTAAAGTCTACTGCTTCCTCCATTGTGAAAGTCTACTGCTTCCTTCAGAGTGAAAGTGTACTGCTTCCTACATAGTAAAAGTCTACTGTTTCCTCCATTGTGAAAGTCTACTGCTTCCTTCAGAGTGAAAGTCTATTGCTTCCTAAAGAGTGAAAGTCTACTGCTTCCTCCATTGTGAAATTCTAGTGCTTCCTCCATTGTGAAAGTCTACTGCTTCCTCCATCGTGAAAGTCTACTGCTTCCTCCATTGTGAAAGTCTACTGCTTCCTTCAGAGTGAAAATCTACTGCTTCCTCCATCGTGAAAGTCTACTGCTTCCTCCATTGTGAAAGTCTACTGCTTCCTCCATTGTGAAAGTCTACTGCTTCCTTCAGAGTGAAAGTCTACTGCTTCCTACAGAGTGAAAGTCTACTGCTTCCTCCATTGTGAAAGTCTACTGCTTCCTACAGAGTGAAAGTCTACTGCTTCCAACAGAGTGAAAGTCTACTGCTTCCTCCATTGTGAAAGTCTACTATTGCCTACAGAGTGAAAGTCTACTGCTTCCTCCATTGTGAAAGTCTACTGCTTCCTACAGAGTGAAAGTCTACTGCTTCCAACAGAGTGAAAGTCTACTGCTTCCTCCATTGTGAAAGTCTACTATTGCCTACAGAGTGAAAGTCTACTGCTTCCTCCATTGTGAAAATCTACTGCTTCCTTCAGAGTGAAAATCTACTGCTTCCTCCATTTTGAAAGTCTACTGCTTCCTCCATTGTGAAAGTCTACTGCTTCCTACAGAATGAAAGTCTACTGCTTCCTTCAGAGTGAAAGTCTACTGCTTCCTCCATTGTGAAAGTCTACTGCTTCCTTCAGAGTGAAAGTCTACTGCTTCCTACAGAGTAAAAGTCTACTGTTTACTCCATTGTGAAAGTCTACTGCTTCCTTTAGAGTGAAAGTCTATTGCTTCCTACAGAGTGGAAGTCTACTGCTTCCTTCATTGTGAAATTCTACTGCTTCCTCCATTGTGAAAGTCTACTGCTTCCTATAGAGTGAAAGTCTACTGCTTCCTTTAGAGTGAAAGTCTACTGATTCCTACAGAGTAAAAGTCTACTGTTTCCTCCATTGTGAAAGTCTACTGCTTCCTTCAGAGTGAAAGTCTACTGCTTCCTCCATTGTGAAATTCTACTGCTTCCTCCATTGTGAAAGTCTACTGCTTCCTCCATCGTGAAAGTCTACTGCTTCCTCCATTGTGAAAGTTCACTGCTTCCTACAGAGTGAAAGCCTACTGCTTCCTACAGAGTGAAAATCTACTGCTTCCTTCAGAGTGAAAGTCTACTGCTTCCTACAGAGTGAAAGTCTACTGCTTCCTACATTGTAAAAGTCTACTGCTTCCTACATAGTGAAAGTCTACTGCTTCCTCCATTGTGAAAGTCTACTGCTTCCTACATTGTGAAAATCTACTGCTTCCTTCAGAGTGAAAGTCTACTGCTTCCTCCATTGTGAAAGTCTACTGCTTCCTTCAGAGTGAAAGTGTACTGCTTCCTACAGAGTAAAAGTCTACTGCTTCCTTCAGAGTGAAAGTCTATTGCTTCCTACAGAGTGAAAGTCTACTGCTTCCTCCATTGTGAAATTCTAGTGCTTCCTCCATTGTGAAAGTCTACTGCTTCCTCCATCGTGAAAGTCTACTGCTTCCTCCATTGTGAAAGTCTACTGCTTCCTTCAGAGTGAAAATCTACTGCTTCCTCCATTGTGAAAGTCTACTGCTTCCTACAGAGTGAAAGTCTACTGCTTCCTACAGAGTGAAAGTCTACTGCTTCCTACAGAGTGAAAGTCTACTGCTTCCAACAGAGTGAAAGTCTACTGCTTCCAACAGAGTGAAAGTCTACTATTGCCTACAGAGTGAAAGTCTACTGCTTCCTCCATTGTGAAAGTCTACTGCTTCCTACAGAGTGAAAGTCTACTGCTTCCAACAGAGTGAAAGTCTACTGCTTCCTCCATTGTGAAAGTCTACTATTGCCTACAGAGTGAAAGTCTACTGCTTCCTCCATTGTGAAAATCTACTGCTTCCTTCAGAGTGAAAATCTACTGCTTCCTCCATTTTGAAAGTCTACTGCTTCCTCCATTGTGAAAGTCTACTGCTTCCTACAGAATGAAAGTCTACTGCTTCCTTCAGAGTGAAAGTCTACTGCTTCCTCCATTGTGAAAGTCTACTGCTTCCTTCAGAGTGAAAGTCTACTGCTTCCTACAGAGTAAAAGTCTACTGTTTACTCCATTGTGAAAGTCTACTGCTTCCTTCAGAGTGAAAGTCTATTGCTTCCTACAGAGTGGAAGTCTACTGCTTCCTCCATTGTGAAATTCTACTGCTTCCTCCATTGTGAAAGTCTACTGCTTCCTATAGAGTGAAAGTCTACTGCTTCCTTTAGAGTGAAAGTCTACTGATTCCTACAGAGTAAAAGTCTACTGTTTCCTCCATTGTGAAAGTCTACTGCTTCCTTCAGAGTGAAAGTCTACTGCTTCCTCCATTGTGAAATTCTACTGCTTCCTCCATTGTGAAAGTCTACTGCTTCCTCCATCGTGAAAGTCTACTGCTTCCTCCATTGTGAAAGTTCACTGCTTCCTACAGAGTGAAAGCCTACTGCTTCCTACAGAGTGAAAATCTACTGCTTCCTTCAGAGTGAAAGTCTACTGCTTCCTACAGAGTGAAAGTCTACTGCTTCCTACATTGTAAAAGTCTACTGCTTCCTACATAGTGAAAGTCTACTGCTTCCTCCATTGTGAAAGTCTACTGCTTCCTACATTGTGAAAATCTACTGCTTCCTTCAGAGTGAAAGTCTACTGCTTCCTCCATTGTGAAAGTCTACTGCTTCCTTCAGAGTGAAAGTCTACTGCTTCCTACAGAGTAAAAGTCTACTGTTTCCTCCATTGTGAAAGTCTACTGCTTCCTTCAGAGTGAAAGTCTATTGCTTCCTACAGAGTGAAAGTCTACTGCTTCCTCCATTGTGAAATTCTAGTGCTTCCTCCATTGTGAAAGTCTACTGCTTCCTCCATCGTGAAAGTCTACTGCTTCCTCCATTGTGAAAGTCTACTGCTTCCTTCAGAGTGAAAATCTACTGCTTCCTCCATTGTGAAAGTCTACTGCTTCCTACAGAGTGAAAGTCTACTGCTTCCTCCATTGTGAAAGTCTACTGCTTCCTCCATTGTGAAAGTCTACTATTGCCTACAGAGTGAAAATCTACTGCTTCCAACAGAGTGAAAATCTACTGCTTCCTCCATTTTGAAAGTCTACTGCTTCCTCCATTGTGAAAGTCTACTGCTTCCTTCAGAGTGAAAATCTACTGCTTCCTCCATTGTGAAAGTCTACTGCTTCCTCCATCGTGAAAGTCTACTGCTTCCTCCATTGTGAAAGTCTACTGCTTCCTTCAGAGTGAAAATCTACTGCTTCCTCCATCGTGAAAATCTACTGCTTCCTCCATTGTGAAAGTCTACTGCTTCCTACAGAGTGAAAGTCTACTGCTTCCTCCATTGTGAAAGTCTACAGCTCCCTCCATTGTGAAAGTCTACTATTGCCTACAGAGTGAAAATCTACTGCTTCCTTCAGAGTGAAAATCTACTGCTTCCTCCATTTTGAAAGTCTACTGCTTCCTCCATTGTGAAAGTCTACTGCTTCCTTCAGAGTGAAAATCTACTGCTTCCTCCATTGTGAAAGTCTACTGCTTCCTACAGAGTGAAAGTCTACTGCTTCCTACATTGTGAAAATCTACTGCTTCCTTCAGAGTGAAAGTCTACTGCTTCCTACAGAGTAAAAGTCTACTGCTTCCTTCAGAGTGAAAGTCTATTGCTTCCTACAGAGTGAAAGTCTACTGCTTCCTCCATTGTGAAATTCTAGTGCTTCCTCCATTGTGAAAGTCTACTGCTTCCTCCATCGTGAAAGTCTACTGCTTCCTCCATTGTGAAAGTCTACTGCTTCCTTCAGAGTGAAAATCTACTGCTTCCTCTATTTTGAAAGTCTACTGCTTCCTACAGAGTGAAAGTCTACTGCTTCCTTCAGAGTGAAAGTCTACTTCTTCCTACAGAGTGAAAGTCTACTGCTTCCTACAGAGTGAAAGCCTACTTCTTCGTACAGAGTGAAAATCTACTGCTTCCTACAGAGTGAAAGTCTACTGCTTCCTACAGAGTGAAAGTCTACTGCTTCCTACATTGTAAAAGTCTACTGCTTCCTACATAGTGAAAGTCTACTGCTTCCTCCATTGTGAAAGTCTACTGCTTCCTACAGAGTGAAAGTCTACTGCTTCCAACAGAGTGAAAGTCTACTGCTTCCTCCATTGTGAAAGTCTACTATTGCCTACAGAGTGAAAGTCTACTGCTTCCTTTAGAGTGAAAGTCTACTGCTTCCTACAGAGTGAAAGTCTTTTGCTTCCTACAGAGTGAAAGTCTACTGCTTCCTACATTGTAAAAGTCTACTGCTTCCTACATAGTGAAATTCTACTGCTTCCTTCATTGTGAAATTTTACTGCTTCTTCCATTGTGAAAGTCTCCTGCTTCCTACAGAGTGAAAGTCTACTGCTTCCTACTCTTTCGTGTTAGAAACTGAAGAACTTAGACTAGTTGATTCTGAAGTGCTGCTACACAAACATTGTCTTATCCTACAGAGTGAAGAGCTTAGACTCGTTGATTCTGAAGTGCTGCTACACAAACATTGTCCTATAATTTTAAAAAAAACACGTAGCTTATCAATACTTCCTTTTTTTTTGTACACAGGATACACCAAAAAACTCGCTAATTATAGTTTTTTTTCGCCATTTATAAAAAAATCAATAAAACAAATGTGGATGACAAAGCGTTAAGGGCAAACACAAAGTAAAAACCGTGAAGTTTATTGCAAGCGCATACTCTCATAAAGACCTCCATCCATCACTTAACTTAAAGACACTCATAGACAGAACATTAGAACGTAGCAATAAGACATAAAATTACAAAAATATTGGAGATTTTCATACTAAAGCCTACATTTGATAAGATAAAGGTCGACCCACGATTTCTTAGGATGAACTTAAGACCTTCCCCAGTTTCACTATAATAATTTATGACATTAAAATTTCGAAATTTAAAGTCCCGATTTTTTTCTGTGTGATCACTTTAGTCAATACAATGCTTAGATCAGACAGTATGAGTCGTTTAGGTAATTTCAATATACTAATACGTTTCTTATTACAGGAATACACAATTCTATTGAAATAACTGATGAGGCTAGATTCATTACTTTAATCGATAGCCTCAGAAGCCCAGATCAAACAGACATACCTCTTGCTCATTGGTTAGACCAGTTTAGTGTCAAAGGGCAACTTGCTTGTGTGTGGTGTGTGTTTGTGGTGTGTGCGTGTGTGAGAAATGTGTGTGTGTGACGCGCATGCTCAAATAGGGGTCAGAATGGATTACGTAGATTTCCATAAGACTCGTCACAAATGAATTCTTGCGAGTAAAAAACACAGATCAATACGGAATTATTTGACCGATATGTTAAACTTCAAACTTGCACTCCCAATAAGTGCGTGTAAGCAAAAAAAGTTTTTTTTTAATGTTTAATATTTTTAACAGAAGTGTGAGCTTCAGAAGATTAGAAGCAGCTGTAATTGGAACATTGAATTGAAGAGATTGTTCTTGACAAGAATTGGAACATTGAATTGAAGAGATTGTTCTTGACAAGAATTGGAACATTGAATTGAGGACATTGTTCTTGACAAGAATTGAAACATTGAATTGAGGACATTGTTCTTGACAAGAATTGGAACATTGAATCGAAGAGATTGTTCTTGACAAGAATTGGAATATTGTTGTAAAGAAAAATCTGTTTAATATTTATGGATATAGCAAGGCGATGTAATGCGTATGGTGATAATGCTGATGTTTTTCTGACGTCATTCTGATGGTATACCTGATGATGTTCTAACAGTATGCTGAGGTTGTCTTATAGTCTGATGGTGTTCTATCGGTATGCTGAGGTTGTCTTATAGTCTGATGGTGTTCTATCGGTATGCTGAGGTTGTCTTATAGTCTGATGGTGTTCTAACAGTATGCTGAGGTTGTCTTATAGTCTGATTGTGTTCTAACAGTATGCTGAGGTTGTCTCATAGTCTGATGGTGTTCTTTCGGTATGCTGAGATTGTCTTATAGTCTGATGGTGTTTTATCGGTATGCTGAGGTTGTCTTATAGTCTGATGATGTTCTAACAGTATGCTGATGTTGTCTTATAGTCTAATGGTGTTCTATCGGTATGCTGAGGTTGTCTTATAGTCTGATGATGTCATTTTGGGTATGCTGATAATAGTATTATTGTATGCTGATAATGTGATGTAAATTTTTGGAGCTATTCTGCTACTATTCAAGTCCTGTTGGATGATAAGATATTTTTTTTTAATTCTGAAGTATATGAATTTCTCTGTGTTTGGGTCCCACTAGCATTACTACCAGATACATTAAGTTAGTTGAAAAAAAGCAACTTAGGTTAGTTGTTGTACTGGCCATATGATACCCTCGTAAGCGGATAGCCATGGAAACGAACGAGCTTAACATTGATCTCAGAGAATCAAAAGATTCAAACGATGCTAATGTTTCATAACATTATTTTTTTACATTTCGATGAAACTTTTAAAAATTGGTCAACAGCCAAAGTCTCAACATCTGTAGTGAAAGTGTATCTTTAAGTTTTGAGTATCAAAGTTTCACTGTACCTACAAGTGAGGTGAAATCAGTCACTTCCGGGTCAAGGTAAAATGGCGCGTGTTTGAGTTCACGCCTTAACGTTGTCAAAGCGCTGAGACACAGGGACGGCACGTGAGGCTTAGACCATCGATTGGCGTCCTCATCAAGAAATTCTTCAAATTTGATCCATCTGGAGACACAGACATAACGATGGACAGTTTTTGAATAAGAGAATAAATAAGAGACTAAATAAGAGAATAAATAAGAGACTAAATAAGAGACAGGCAGACAAAAATATACATGGAAATCAAACATTGAAAGGTCCTATCATAGCATGGGAATAATTAAATATACAGATAGAAATCTCTCTCTATGTATATATATATAAACTAGACAAGACATATCTATTGCACATTTCAGGCAGGTCGGGGGGGGGGGGGGAGGTACTGCTGTACATCTGGTGTTCAGTGGTACTTTTTAATCATGTTTTATTTTCCAGAAATAGCTTATTCAAAAACAACTTTGACGACATCTAGTTGTTGAGATCTAAATTGAGACTTTGTAAAGTCACCTGCACTTTTGCTTGCACCCTCTATGTAATACACCTTGGCCAAGTTTTGAAATATTGGAATTATGTTGTTTTCTAGATTCTTTAAAACTGCATTTCACATTTTCTTTTGGGAGAAGAGCAGATTCAATTGTTTTTCTCTAGAGATAGTGTTGTACAATGATCAAATACAAAGTTAAGTCTATATATTTCTATGTCTTAGATAATGTTCTTTAGTTTAAGAAATCTTGTGGTCTTTAAGAAATCTTGTGATCTTTAAGAAATCTTGTGATATCTAAGAAATCTTGTGATCTTTAAGAAATCTTGTGATATCTAAGAAATCTTATGATCTTTAAGAAATCTTGTGATCTTTAGTATACGAAACTTATAAAAAATCTAACGCTGTTTATGATTTCCATGGAAATGAAAACAGAGTATTACCAATGTCTCAATATCTTCTAATTAAATTATCTTCTCTGTGTGGAGATTGAAATTAAAATATTTTTTTAAATATGAGAAAAGTGTAGCTAGTCGAAGTTTATCAAGTATATAATGTATGCCTGAGAAATAAACATTTTGATGCTTGAACTTCTCTTCAAATTGTCAACAATGTGCTATTTATAACATAATCTGTGTCCAGTGTATAAATAGAGGTCTTAGCTTTGGCTCCTTGGGAACTTGCTTCCAGTAGGAGATTCATACAGACGTGCGCAGGTTTTGTTGTTGAATCAGTTTTTAAGCCAAGTCAATTTCCTAGCCTTCAAAATTTTCTTCTTGTCAAGTGAACCGACTGCTTACCTAGCTGTTTCCATCCAGATGACTTCTGATCCTGTATCCGTCAGTCTGTTCATTTGACAAAACATTGGCAATGACGTCATCGTTTGCCCGTCTAACATCCGGGAAACTATCAGAATGTCGGATTTGGAGTTAAGTTCCGCGTCATCCATGATGTGAGATTACTGAAACAGTCAATAAATATAATTGTTAGCCCTAATGAATTGTGATTTTTTAAAATCTACTTCGATATATATATATATATATATATAAATAGTCATGTCATTGTTATGAAAGTCAATACGAGAAGGGTCCTCGTAAAGCTTGGCGCCGCACTTTCATGGAGGACTTCAGATCAGTGGACACCGGCTGGGAAGAGGCTGTAGACATTGACTATGACATATCTCTATGTATACGACCTATGCTATATGGGCATTCGGGAATAGCCCGGTGGGCTGGTACACAAATGGGTCGGTAGGGTCACCGAAAGGAACTCATGGATGCCACTATTGCATGTATTAAATTGTTAAAGGTTGCATAAGATTCTCTTATAAGAGGTGCCCTCTGAGCGTCATGTTTAAAAAAAAATATTTTACAGACTCTACACTACAGTCTAATACTAATTTAATGTTACAAATTATTCCGAAAAAATAATCCGTAGACAGTGCTACTAGTAGGCTCCATCCTTTAGGGTCTACACACTTAGCGATTAAAAAACAGCATAAGGCCTCTATTTCTTATACAAATATCGAGTTCATTGTATTGATGCGTACAGTTATCGATGCATTATCAAAGCTAACAGAATGATTTTAAGGACAGGTATGATTGGATGCCCATCATGATATACAATTTTGTGGGCCGCATGGTATAGAAACATCCGGGCCGATATTGACACCCAGTCCGCCCCCGAATAGGTCTAGTTCTTGACAGAAATGATGACAATAATGAAGACCAGCACAAGCTGTTGACAGCTCCTAGCACTGACACATACATATTCACTTACACAAACAGGTTAGCCTCTTCGAGATCATCTAAACTTTAAAAAAAATACTTGAAAATAAACAAAGCTTATGTGAAGCGTAATTGTATCAATTAGTTTAAGATCAGCCATGTAATTAGATTTCTAATAGATCTAGACCAGTGATTCTACGACGCCTTCCAAGGGGTCTACGAAAGTGAAAAAAAGAAATGGGGTCTATGAGATGCAAACGGGGGACCACGAGAGTGGATCACATTTAAAAAGGTCGTGATTTGAATTTCGACCTTACAATAATGAAATTAACAATAATAGAAATATAAATTATTATCTTGTTGTAGGTAGTCCTTCAAATTGTAATCATATTATTCGCATGAAAAAATATTTTAGTTTTAATATCTCACTTAAATAGCTTAATTTAGTCTACAGGGAACTAATATTTAACAAGGCTGAATTTAAATATGAAATGTAAAAAGTTGTGTTAATTATTTTGTTATTTTAGCTTCTTTCTTTGTTTAACCTATATTGCCTATGTGCCTTATGTAGCAAAGTTTTAGATAATGACACTATGAAACGAATCATTCAAAACGATTCAATCCTAATAAAATGAATTGAGATTGGAAATAATTTTGAACAATCAATGATAAAGTTGAAAAAAGATCTATAGTAGACAAAATCTTTGCTTTGAGATTATAAAAAAAGAGATGATGGTCTACAAGTGATTGTTAATATCTTTTACTCAGAGGCGCCCAAAGATCCCGATAATAAAAATCCCAGTCTTCATCGAGATTTGAACCCGAGATCCCTAGTTCGGAAGCCAAGCACTTTACCACTCAGCCACCGCGCCTCCTGAGTTGCTTTAGGCTTTTGTTTAAAAAAAATACATTAACGGCTATCTAAGAAGACTTTTGGAACACATTCTATGTTCCCGCCACATTTAGACCTACTTGACATTTGGAACACATTCTATGTTCCCGTCATATTTAGACCAACTTGACATTTGGAACATCTTCTCAGTTTTCCAAGTTTTTATTTGCAATACATATTTTGAATTATTCAAACATTAATTTTCATTTTAGTACACTTTAAAAAAATAATAAATCTATAAGTTTTTAGTCTAAAAAAATAAATATATATATATTTACCATATCAGTAGTTAAAGTATTGACCAAATCAGTAGTTAAGTATTAACCAAATCAGTAGTTAAGTATTGACCAAATCAGTAGTTAAGTATTAACCAAATCAGTAGTTAAGTATTGACCAAATCAGTAGTTAAGTATTAACCAAATCAGTAGTTAAGTATTGACCAAATCAGCAGTTAAGTATTAACCAAATCAGTAGTTAAGTATGACCTAATCAGCAGTTAAGTATTAACCAAATCAGTAGTTAAGTATTGACCAAATCAGTAGTTAAGTATTGACCAAATCAGTAGTTAAGTATTGACCAAATCAGTAGTTAAGTATTGAGCAAATCAGTAGTTAAGTATTGAGCAAATCAGTAGTTAAGTATTGACCAAATCAGTAGTTAAGTATTTACTTCCTAATTTTAAAATCTTTGTGCAAGCGAAACAAAAAACAGTTCGTGGGAAAACCAAAGAAAGACATCAATCTAAATAGTCAGCTTACTCTCCTGGAGACCAGCAAGGTCGTCGTGATAGCATGAGGACATAGGTACAATCTGACATGAGACACTGGGGTAGACTATTCAATGTTGAAGCTAGTTCAATATCAACCATCACTAATTAGTCAATTTACAAATGTAAAACCTGTGACCGCGGTTGTGAATCAAGGCGACGTTGCAATGGGAAGAAATAGTCTCTGGAGACGTACAATGAGGAAGGGGTTACTAATGCACCGTTTGTATCCGGTTCAGAAATAGTTCAGAAATACATTTGGAAATTTCCAACTTCATATTTATTTAAAGTTTATTTCTCAACATTTGTAGGCATGAAGTCGAAAACAATGAACAGGAGTGGAACCACATCTCAGATTTAAATAGACAACCGGGGAACCACAATTACCAGATTATGATGATCTGTCATCTCGCACAAACAATTTGATCCCTCGCATTGGTCGAAATAAATTTGTAATAGAACTTGTATTTATATTGCTACGAATCTCACTATCCAGGCTCTCTGCAAACTGCACATTACACCAAAACTTAAAGAACTTGACAACTCAGGGCTCCAAAGTAACGTAACACTTTAATAGTTGAATAAATAACAGCCAATACTGTACAATTGGCCTGGGGCGATTTGCGTCGGCTGACTACACTCACACCACTACCCCCATCTGTGCCACCACCAGGTTTACAACAATATTTTTTATGAACCATTTTATTTTTAGTTTATTATGCTTTTGTGTGCGTACCAAAAAGAAAACACGAAAAAAAATTTATATGTAATTTGTAATGGGAGAAGGCAGGGCCGCGCGACAGCTCGCCGAGACTCAAGAAGGGGTATGAGTATGCACATGTCAAAAGTTGTGTAACTCTGACCTAAAAGATTAATGTAGGTGTCCACAAGGGAGGTCACTAAAAAAACTTGTATAGTTGAGATAGCTGTACTTAGAATTATATTAATCTAACTTACAAACCATGCCGTGAAGATGCCCAATATTCCACACTGAATGAGATGTCTCACTTGCTCACACGTTGACCAAACAGCAGTCTATGTCTCTCCCCCAAATGACGTCACCGAGTTATCCAGTAGCCAGACATCCAGTTCTAGTGCCACACTTAGAGTACACTCCCCCTGTCCTGCTACTTCCTCTTAGTTCAGGTGAACCTGGTGTTACTCCCCTCCCCCCCCCCCCCCCCCCTCTCCGAAGTACGCGGCCAACATCGCTGGTTAGTGCTTTCCGCTGACTTTCCAAACACAGAGAGGCAGTAAGTGAAACTTCACGGCGTACAGCTATTATCTAGGACATGTGTGTCTCTTCAGTACGTCTCATGAAAACAAGAAAGAATTCAAACCTTTTTTTTCCCTCCATGATTCCAAATGAACACAAAATAGTCCAGTGATAAACGATTAGGAAACAATCAAACAACAGGGCATATACAGTTAAGGACAGACATATTGTGCACTTCCTTTATTTAATTGTATCCGTCCGCGTCTGCGAGGAAGGAGTTGCGGGTAGATAATGCTGATGGTGTGATGCTAGGTGTGAGACACGTTGAAGCGTGAGACATTCATGTTTTGTTTTTTTTACTTTCTGTCCGAAAAACTTTTTTTCTCATACGCCTTTTTTTTGTTGCTGTCCTTGAGCAGCTAGTAGTGTACGGCTATGTACTTGAGCAGCTAGTAGTGTACGGCTATGTACTTGAGCAGCTAGTAGTGTACGGCTATGTACTTGAGCAGCTAGTAGTGTACGGCTATGTACTTGAGCAGCTAGTAGTGTACGGCTATGTACTTGAGCAGCTAGTAGTGTACGGCTATGTACTTGAGCAGCTAGTAGTGTACGGCTATGTACTTGAGCAGCTAGTAGTGTACGGCTATGTACTTGAGCAGCTAGTAGTGTACGGCTATGTACTTGAGCAGCTAGTAGTGTACGGCTATGTACTTGAGCAGCTAGTAGTGTACGGCTATGTACTTGAGCAGCTAGTAGTGTACGGCTATGTACTTGAGCAGCTAGTAGTGTACGGCTAGGCTCCCTTAGATGGTGGGGGGTTAGTTACTAGAGGACCCTAGTAGTTTGTTCTGTACATTTTAGTCGCCAATACACAAAATGATCTTCTGATAGCATTGTTCGCTTTAAGGTCCCGGTAACATTTCCTCCAGTTTTTTTTATAAACATTTAATTTCACGTTTTCAATTTAAAACAATTTTTAGTTAAAAAAAAACAACAACATGTAACACAATAATAATAATAATAAGGATAGTAAGATTTAAACAAGCTAACTACAACAATAGCTTTAAAAAAAAAAAAAGCTTAACTAAAGGGAACTCCACATTTACAACTATATTTCTCTATAATGTAGAACATATTTCCCTTTTTAAATATAATTAATTCACTAATTGGTTATTTTTTTTTATTGATTCGTGTTTTGTTATATTTAATAACAACATGATCCTAGAATGGGTGTGGGAGAAATAACAAGTTCAAAATTTGTACCAGACAGACAGACAGACAGACAGACAGAGTGAGTTAGTAATCAAAAAAAGATAAAAGCCGATTTACAAAAAGAGATAAATTAAAACTAATACAGGCCAAAAAAAACAAAAAACAAACGCACACACTCACATTGTATGAGTCACCCATTCTAGGTCTGTGTGCTGAATTAAAGCTGAACTTAAACCAGCAAAATATTAAGAAAATTTTAAAAAAAATTTATGTAAGGGACAGTATAACAAGAAATCATGAACACAATTTAAAAAAAAAAAAAAGCTTATATAAAAGCGTACTTGTATCAATTAGTTTTCGATCAGTAATGTAATTAAATTTGTAATAGATCTAGACTAACATTAAAAAAGCATTTATAAAAATAAAAAAATGGAACGATCTGAATTCAAACTCATAGATCAAGCCTTATCAGACCTCTCAAGCCAACACGGGAACCACTCTGCTAGTGGAGAATTTATGAACATGGAAGTCTGTATAGTTATCTATTGTTTCTATAGTTTCTTCCTATTTTTCATGTTTGTATTCACCAAAACTCAGACTTTGACCTAGAAAGGGGACTAATTGCTAATTACTAATTACATTCAAGTAAAATTTATTTCCCCTGTTCGAGATACCAAACCAAATAATTTATTACCAATAGTTAATTAACTACTTGGTTAATTTTTAGCGGCCCCCTAAAGGGGAAAAGACTCTATTAGTGTTGTGTGGCCTGTATGTCCGTCCGTCTGTTCGTCCGTCCCGTTTAGATCTCAGAAACTAGAAGAGAAAATGAAAATCGGACATTATGATATTTTATATTCAAAGTTCTGATGCAACGACTACTTTTTTCTTTTCTGAAAGCGAACCATCTAAATTTTAAAATTATCTATGCAAGCAGATTTTTTTTTAAATACACCACTTTAAAATGAAAAACTTCAGGGGAGGTAAGTCTTTTATAGAGGTCACAGACTTCTTCATTAAATAATCAAGCTTCATTCATAATTTGCGCATTGGTACAAAACATTTGCATCTAAGGTCACAATGGAAAAGTATCAATGGATCATTATAAAATAAATTCTACATTTATTAACTAACTCATGGAATAGAATACTTATTGAAATGTTGTTTTAAAAAAATGATTTTAATACGAACTTCGTTTTAGTTGAAAGTTTTTTAAAAAACGAACTACTTTTATAGCGCGTAGTTTTGACATATCTACATGATACACTTTACAACAATCTAAATTAGACTCAATAGAGGTCAGATGTAGATGTAGATTTACATTTAAACGTATTAAACAATTTGAACAAAATTCACATCTATAAATTATTAAGGGAATAGTTTATCTTCTTACAGTTTAGGGGTGCAGATTGATTTATTATGTAAACAGTAGTATCACATTAAGAAGTGAATGTGCGGGCTAATTTTATTTTATTTCCTGGAAAGGGATGACAACTGACCTACCGCACCATGTGCCACCGATAGTCTCTGGGAGGTTTCCATTCTGTTTTTGGGTGATCAGTTGGATCTCTACTTATTCCAGAAGAGTTAGAAGAGTCTTATCAAAGACGAGGTGTTGTCCTGTTTTGCGTTTATGTGAAAAAAAAACGCCAAATGATTTAAAAAATTTTTTTTAATTTAAACGATCGAAACAAGACTGCGGCTTAAATATTCCTGGTCCATTTGTCCATTGGTGACTTCGATGGTGGTCGCCTCTGAGTCTGTGTGATAACACAAACTCTCTTTGTAATCTTGTTTAAATTGATCTATGTGTTGTCAGGTAAAAGAAATAGTGCAAATTTAATGCTTGATCCGAGATTGGATGTGATAGAAATAATGTGTACAAACTTTTTATAGAACGACGGACTGACAGACAGACAGAGTTGATATAAGCGTTGTAATAAATGCCATGTCTCAACATTGCAAGGTTTATCCCTCTTTTTCCTTCATAAAACAAAATTAATTAACGCTATTTGATAAACAAGTTGTTTAATTTTTTTTTATTGATTCATGTATTATCCTCGACAATTTTGCAAAATTTCAACTTGGTCCAAGAATGAGAAGCAGGAGAAAGCAAACATGTAAACGACTCTTCCCAGACAAACAAGCGGATTGAGTTAATATAAGCTTAGTTTTTTTTGTTAAAGTAGGTCTACTCATGAATACTGTCTAGAACAAAGTATCAACAAATTTTTCAATCAAAAAAAAAAAAAGGTCCTCACTTTTAAACTTTGAGATCTGCTACGAAACATTTACATACATTGTTTAAGCTTTTTCTCACTGACACGGCCAGCTCTGAAAAACATTGAATGAATACAGCCTACTAATTAATATGTTGGCTTTGAAAACTTCAAGATTCAACAGACAAAAAGAAGAAACTAACTTCAACCACATGTCAAGTTACATGTCCTTTTTTTTAACACGATCTATGCAAATGGGATTCTGACTCACGAAGTTAGCATGCTTTAGCAGTCACTGCATAGTTTTCAAGGTTGTTACACAAAGTGAGGTCTTTATAATCGACATTCTCCAGCCATAGACATCGACAGAAACACATTTCCGAGGTGCAGAATACAGGAAACTGAATTCCTTAACAAGGTTAATGCAGGTCAAGAAAACAAACGTTACAATGTAATACCTTCATCATATACTTTACGGGTGTGCAATGTGTGCGACTGGACCTCAGAGAAAGAGATACAGACTTGTGAGGACATCGGAGCAAGAGATACAGACTTGTGATGGCCTCGGAGCAAGAGATACAGACTTGTGATGACCTCAGAGAAAGAGATACAGACTTGTGATGACCTCGGAGCAAGAGATACAGACTTGTGATGACCTCGGAGCAAGAGATACAGACTTATGAGGACCTCGGAGCAAGAGATATAAACTTGTGAGGACCTCCGAGCAAGAGATACAGACTTGTGAGGATCTCGGAGCAAGAGATACAGACTTGTGAGGACCTCGGAGCAACAGATACAGACTTGTGAGGACCTCGGAGCAACAGATACAGACTTGTGAGGAACTTGAAGCCAGAGATAAAAAAATTTCTAGGAACTTAGAGCTAGAAATACAGACTTGTGAGGAACTTGAAGCTATAGATACTAGAGATACAAATTCGTGAGTACTTCAAAGCTAGAGATACAGGTTTGTAAGGTCCTAGATGCTAGAGATACAGACATGTGAGAACCTCGGAGCTAGAGATACAGACTTGAGGTCCTAGCAGCTAGAGAAACAGATTTAAGTTTATGAAACGTTTAACCAAATGTGCGAGTAGAAAAGAAAGCCATCACTTAAATGATAAATGCAAAATCAACGATTCTTTCCAGATCAGAATGCAAGAAATCGATTGGCTTCGATCTAAATGCCTTTGATGGAGCTCACAGCGCCATTGCCCCATATCCTAAGCTGTAATGTCAGAACCCTTATAAGGCACTCTCATTACAAAATAATATGAATTCCAATATTCCATTGCCTGTTTGCACAGAGCCTAAACGTTTCAATGTGAAGACCTGTGAGATGAAAATGTCTCACTTTTTTTTTGTGACACATAGGATAATAATAATAATGATATAATAAAGTGTTGGACTATAAATTGAGTTGCATTTTAAGTTTCACTAGTCTGTAGTAGAAATAGAAGGTTCCGCCTCCCCACCCTGCTTTTGTGAAATCTCCAAGAATGTGAGTTGAGACCAGGTCCTACAAAAGGTAGTGAAACGAAGAAAAAGTTTGCACATATAACATGGAAAAGTAAAGGAGGGAAGGCCCTACTTGCTTTAACCGCGCCTCTCTAGACACAAACAAAACAAGGAAAATGAGTCTGGAGATAGTCCTGGAACTGCGATGGCTAGAGACAAAGTTAGTGACATAGTAGTAGAGGATTATCATGCATAGCCTTGGTTAATTAGTTCGATTTCCAGTCACGCAGATGAAGGTGCTGTACTCTGGTTGTGGGCAGATCCATAGTAGAATTTGTTAGGTGGTCTGGATAATGAATGGGGTAGCCTCGGGGAGAGCAAACAGCAAAGCGAAGCAAGCAATAACCTACATTTTGTTTTTTGCACATTTGTGATCATTTGTTTGACTTTGTGAACAAAGAAAATATAGTGAAATCACGTGATGTTCAGACAACTATTAAGTTCTAACATGATTAGTTTGCTGTTTCTACTTGAGAGAGGACATATACGACCACCTTGTCTGGGGACTTGTCTGGAGACTTGTCTGGGTACTTGTCTGACCAAACAAACAATTTATTGCAAGTTATCATCTTATCTTATATATTACATTATATATTATTACATATATATTATTATTATATATTACCTCAAAAAGGAATATAATTACGTCCTACGTATATGTTAAACTAGTCGTGCCTGCTAACTAGAGACTTAGACTCTGCTAAGCCATTTGGTTTTCAGGGCTGATTCAGGCAACCCGTTCCATGCTCTAATTGCACTAGGAAATTGTAAGAATAAGAAATGTGTTTTTCAAAAAAAAAAAATTCAACAATTGCATAATTAATTTTATAAATTAAACGGTTTGCTTTTAGAAAACCAAAAGTAGCCGTTGCACCTAAACTTTTCAAGCCGGATTTTATGATGAAATAATATTTTTCATATCTCGTCCAGTTTTCGAGATCTGAGTGTGACAGACGGACAGACGGACATTTTGCACAAACCTAATAGCGGCTTTTTCCCCTTACGGAAGCCGCTAATAAACCTAATATCAACAATATTTTAAATTGCATATAAAATTAGGATTAAAAAGCAAAGTATAAAAAGTCCTTTTAAAAAAAGTTTATATTAGGGGAAGAACTCATATATACTACTATATTTATCAATAATATAGAAGTTATTTCACTTTTTAAAATCAAAAAATAAATAACAAATAATTAATTGACTAATTGGTTAATTTTTAAATTAATTCATGCTTAGTTAGATACAATAAAAAATAGTTAAAAGTTTCAACTTGATCCCAGAAAGAGTGTCGGAGAAATCACGTGTTTAAACTTTTTACCAGACAGAGTGAATTAATAAAAGCTTAGTAAAATAAACTTTCCCTTATACTTACTCGTAACTCAGTTTCAGTTTTGCTCAGATTTCCATATTATATTGGTAGGACAATTGCAATACACGATTATATTATACATAGATCTATATACTTGTTATAGATACACAATTAGAGTAAACAATTCTTTGAATAGAACGATACAACAGTGGGCAGAGTGTTTGCTGCCTTCAAACATGTCAAAAAGAACTAAGCAAGTGTTGATGAGAAGCTAGGTCTTACCAATTAGCTTCAAGAAAACCTTAAGTCGTTTCAAAGTCTCAAACTAGTTCTACTTACCTGGACGTTAGGTGCGTTGTCCCTGTGCTATTCTAAAGTGACCTGTTGACGACGGACGCTCCATCCTCCATTGACACACTCGTCTTGCAAGTGTTTGACAACAACCACAGAACAAGTCGAGCCTAACTGGCCCCTGTTTTAACGCAGCAGGCGTAGATCTAATTAGTTTACCTCCCCTGATTTCTTGACATGCTGTGAAGATTGCTCAAGGATATTTGCGACTTGTATTTAAGAGTAGAGCACAATGCCTATACAATAACTGCCTAGTGCATACCTAAAGTATTTCTATAGGACTTGACGGTAACTAGGGGGAGGGAGGAGGAGAACGATGTCAACACAATTATAAACATTTCTCAAAAAGATGTTTTGTTAGTGTAGGGACTTTACTAAGCACAGACTAATCTCTTCTTCAAACATAATACAGGAGCAAGCGAAATGTACCTTCTTTAAGTCTTTTATTAGTCTAATACATTCACTAATTATGCATAGCAAAATCGATTTAAATTTTCTAACTGAAGGGAGGCACGGTGGCTGAGTGGGGTCGTGGGTTCGAATCTCGATGGCGACTGGGATTTTTTGGGCGCCCCTGAGTCCACCCTACCCTAATGGGTACCTGACTTTAGTTAGGGAAAGTAAAGGCGGTTGGTCGTTGTGCTGGACACATGACACCCTGCTCGTTAATCGTTGACCAATGTCACAGTCTCTCTTGACATTGCCTTTTATATATTCACCTTGGGTCAAGAGGGTGAAAAGCAAGAGAAACCTCGGACATAGAAAGAGGAAGTAAGAATGACTAAATTGACTTTTAGTCAGTAATAACTTTAGGTCAATTGAGTTTGTCGTCTCGGGGACAGTACACATAATTGAATAAGAGATTGACCCATTACAAAACAATTAGATCAATTAGATATTCATTATAAGTCATCAGTTAGACCAGGTTCACATCTAACTTCACATTCACTTTCACTTATCCTTTGGTCTGCTGGACCGCTGGTGCACCACACAAGATCTGTCAACATTCTTTCTCCATTCTTCTCTGTCATTTGTCTTTGATAGAATTTCATTCTGATGTTCTTTCTGAAAATATTGAAATCTGTCTTTTTACCTGCCTGGGTGGACCGATTTTGAGTTTGTGTTTCCACACAAACTGTCTTTGTAACCTTGTTAGTAGTTGTTTTTCTGGATATATGTTGTTGAAGATTATTGTTACCCACTGTAATGCGGACGTTATTTAGTATAACAGAGGACTTAGTATATTTGATACCGCTGTGATGCGGATGTAACTATATTTCAATCCAGTAGAGTATCTTTGTATAGCTACCAAGAAGTTGCAGTATATTTTTATTGAATAAACGTCACTATTGTCTTCTAAAGTTGGATTCCAATTAATCTGTTCTATTTATGTTCGCTACGTGCTAAGTGTATAGCTCCAGGAGGCACGAGCCCAGCAGTCATGACACACATTGATAACAAACACGTCGTTTACATTCTGGTGACCAGGACAAGAGTACAATTCACATCTTTCACTCAACCAATCGTTTACAACCAAAGAAAACAGATGACCTTAACATCATCATCCCTATAGTATAGATGGCATGGTCTGAATGGGGAACTTTCCTTCTTCTTTTTTTCTTTTACTAAAGTCATCAAGTGATTTACTTGTACTTGGTAGGCACTACTTGTGAGAATTCTGTCACGCCATTCCCTTCAAGCTGCCTATAGCCGAGACCGATCGTCATAATAGGCCTGAACACTGACGTACTGATCTGTGTCGTAGCAACGCTCTATTGGTCTCCTCTGATCACATGCTTTCACGTCATAGGTCTGAATCGCGACGCCGTTTTGGCGCCGTTGACGTTTTGGCGCCAGGGGTTGTCAAGTTGATTTTTTAGAAAGCACAACATTTTGTAATAAACATACGTTAGCAACGCTTATAATCTTAAATAAAATTGAAGCAGCTTTAAATTTACTCAGTTATCGAAAAATTACGGCTGACTATGGCTCTAGACCTAAATATGTAGTCTCTAGCCAAATTTGCATTTTTTTATTTTTTACTTTCAAAAATTATAACGGTCAAACTAGAGTTTGCGCCGTGTGGCCAACGAGCTAGTCATTCTTTTCTAGGCGATATACGTCAACTGTTAAATTTCTAGGAAAGTTGCTAGAGCCGTTTTTGAGATCAGCGCCCTCCCACCCACCCAGGTTCCTCCATGAAGAAGTGACTTGAATAGAGTTAATGTAAAAAAAAAAATAAGAATACATTTCAGGTGACTCTCATCTGCACTTCACAAGCCAGCACGTTGGTAACCTGACGTGACCTACATCCCTCATTGTTTATAATGACAGGTCAGAAGGGAAGACCAACCGTCTCAAAAAGAAAAGAAAATGGGCCCTTTAAATCATGCCATGTAACTGTGAAACGTTTCCTTTTATTAGCGGCCCCTGTAAGCAAAATGTCCGTCTGTCACACTCTGATCTCAGAATCTAGAAGAGAAATGAAAAATATTATTTCACCATGCTATGCGACTTACAAAGTTTAGGTGCAACGGCTACTTTTGGTTTTCTAAAAGCATTAATTTTAGTTTATAAAATAAATTATGGAAGCGATTTTTTCATAAAAATACACTACATAAATGTAAGGGAGATAATGTAAAATATGTTGATATAGCAATTGAGCTCTCCCTGGGTATTTTCAGTATCACTAAGTCAAATATATTTATAAAATGTACAAGAAATGGTTAGAACAAATATAAATATTTAATTGTGTTTTTTTTTTGTCTGGTCCATTGTCTGCTAAAATTAAAAGAAAATTTTTATGTTTGTTTACAAAGGCTAAGAATGCACTTTGTATGTATATTATGTATATTACGTACATTTTTTAAAATAGACAATCCAGTCATAAATTTCGATCAGTAGAATGAAGACCGCGGAAAGAGGCAATACAGAATTAGTTCCACAAAATTTTTAAATTATCAGATTTTATTTATTTTTTGTTTGGTGTCCCCAATTAGGATATAAGCCGATTATTTTCTGTGCGTTTGTCTGTTGGTCGATCTGTCCGTCGCGTTTAGATTAAAAAAAAACAACACTAAAAGTTATTGAAAATCTGATTTAACATTTAATGTTCCTTCCTAAACATTTAAGTATTAAGTTTTAAGTATCCAAAATAGATTGTTCCGGATGTTTTTGTGAAAAACAAATCAATGTCAACGAATGTTCCTTTGCTCTTCTAACTTATATTACATTTAATTTACGTTCCAAAAACACATGATCAATCATATCTTGTTCCGGTTTTTTGATGTAAGTAGCATATAAATGCTAAATGAAAATCTCTATATTGACTTATACTTCATTAACTATAAAGTTGTTCCGGATATTGTTTTATAAAAATAAAGTATGTCAAAAGGTTATTAAAAATCGCATCATTGACTTACATTACACTTATATTCTTGGACAATACGTCACTATAGTTTAATTATTAATATCAATTTGTTCCGTATTTTCTACCTAAAATAAATTTACTTCAAATGACTTTTTTTTTCAAAAATATCGACAATAGGTTGTTCAGGATTAAAAAAAAAGAAAGTCATTTATTAGAAACGATTATTGAAAATCACTTTTTAGACTTATTTTGCATTAAATTTTTTTGCTGAAAAATAACAGAAGTTTTTTTTCATTAAAAAAATTCCGGATTTTGTTTTGAAAAAGAAATCGACCAATACTTTTCTTACAAATCGTCGGCCAACACCAAATAACTTTGAAAACCCTCTTCTAATAAATGAAACAAATAATCTTCTTCTCATTTAAGAAAATCGGTTGTTCCGGATTTTATGAAAAATATTTTAACTCTATTTATATGAAATCGCACATGCTAAAATAGCACCAATGTCTATGAACCCTCGACAACTTGCTCGTGTTGATAAAGACATTTTTTTTAGTCTCACTAGGCCGTGCACGTAGTGGATTTTTTTCCTTTGACGTTATATGGAGTTAATTCTTTAAATTAAATGCTAAAATAACTCGGTGCAACAATGTCTTTGAACCCTCGACAACTTGCTCATATTGATAAAGACATTTTTTAGTCTAACTAGACCGTGTGACGTAGTGGATTTTTTTCCTTTGACGTCATATGGAAAGAATTCTTCAAATGAAATGCATTAACGTTTATTAAACCTCGTCATATTTCTCGTATTAAAAAAATACTAGCTAGATTGCGATCTAATCTAGATTTGTTTTACACTAGAGCTAGATTTTTTACACTAGATCTACATTTAGTAAGACTACTGCTCTCTGGCAAACTCCTGCAGCCACCTGTCCCCAAATGGTGATGGCTTGCCATCCCTTTGGACCCGGTCAGTATAGAAGAGAGGCGTGTGCTGACGTGTGGGCAGCCCAGCACTCGCAAATTTATCGCCCAGGCTTTCCCCCAGCAATGGAGAGGTCACTCCATCTCTGACAGGAAGTTGCAAAGGAAAAAGATCGTCTCTCGAGACGTAAAATGCCACATACATATGATATGATTCTATCACTTGTATGGACCAGTTGGAAATAGATGTGAGAGGGGAAGAAAGAACAGTGTATCTGGGTGATCGCTTTTTAATTTTTTTTTTTAAAATTAAGCGACATGAATTCGAGCTCGTAAGCCTTCTTATTGTGAGCAGGTCAGGAGGCACGAGAAAGACCTATACTCTGCTCAACATTAAATTTTATACAGTAGGCAGATGTTAGCGCTACTGGGTTGGTTTCATCTGTGACACCTCAGTCTACGACCAAGGGGCTAGAGTCGCCTAAGTAACCAGACAACTAATCTAAACTAAATGAAAGCAAGATAACGAAACTTTAGTTTAGGATAAATAAATAAAACGAAACTTTATTCACATAAAAAAAATAAATCAATAATAAAAAATATAATATATACACAACTGAACCCAGCAACTAACTAAAACTCTAAATCTACGTCACTACGAAACACCAACAAACTTACCAAACCAACTATCTAACACAACACAAACTGATAAAACCAACTATCTAACCAAATCACTACAACTACTACACTAGACCTAGCTCTACACACTACAATAAACTAGTCTAGATCTACAATATTCTACTACTACAACCAACCCATAACTAAAACTAAAACAAGAACATCTTAGTTAGCACCTTACTATTAGTATTCACTAAGACTAAGAACAGACTAAGCCACTAGTTTAAGACTAAGTCACTAAGGCGTCTAAGGCAACACTACACTCTACAGAAACAAAATAACACTTAGTTACACTAGATTCCCTAGATGTACAGCAGCAATAACAATAGCGGTTAAAACAGCAGCTTAAGTTAAAGCAGCAATATTAGATACAGCAGCATGTATTTCAGCATTAATAATAGCAGGCCGTCCCGGGTACAGAAATATAGCAATGATTAAATTATCATACGCCAGATCACTAAGATCATCAAGTGTCACACAGACAGAGATATACTTTACTGACCGCTGGTCAACTGTACAGGATGTAGCATGGATTTAACTATTTATACTACCCGCCCTAACCCATATAACAAAAAGCGGAAGTACAAATATTAATTCTGGCACCAGCCTATAAAAAATAGAATACATAAAATAGCTCTGACCTATAAAAGTAGAAAAAAAAATACATATAAGAATAGCTCTGGGAGCTAACTAACTAACTCTGTTAGTAAAGAGCTTATGAACAGGGAAGATTGTTTAGTTATCTATTGTCCTATTTAATGTTTGTGTTCACTAAGCCTCAGACGACGATCTATAAAGGGGACTAATTCAGCTTATAACACCACTTCAATCATGTACAATTTCTTTCCCTTGTTCGATATAGCAAATAAAATAATTAATTACCAATAGTTAATGAAAAAATTATTTTTTTGCTTTATCCTCGATTCTTATCTTATCTTATATAATACAGACGTTACTTCAAAAAAAGAAGATGATTACGTCCTACGCGTCATGCATTTAGTCATGCATATTAACCAATGACTTAAATTCTGCCAAGTCACTGGTTTTTCTGGCTAGCTCAGGCAACCCATTCCATGCTCTAATAGCACTAGGGAAGAAGGAGTATTTGTACAAATTTGTCCTAGCATATGGGACGAGGAATGTGCCTTTATTTTTGTGTCTTTCAGAGTATTTTATTAAATTTTGTTTTTGTATTTGAAGATTATGGTTCAGTGTTTTATGTATAATTGCTACTTTACTTTTGAGTCTTCTGTCCTGAAGGCTTTCTAAATTTAGTGATTTTACTAATGGTGTTACCCTAGTCAAATGTGAATATTCGTTTGTTATGAATCTCACTGCTCTATTTTGTGTTTGTTCCAGTTTCTTAATGTTTTCTTGAGTTGAGGGGTCCCACACGGTGGATGCATATTCTATTATTGGCCTAACCAAGGTTAAATAACATTTTAGTTTTATGTTCTTATTTGATTTATAGAAATTTCTTTTAATAAACCCTAATGCTTTGTTGGATTTTTTTATAGTTTCATCAATATGTGGATTCCATGACAGTTTTTCATTTATTATAACACCTAGGTATTTTGAGTTTTTAGTCTGTGTTACTGGTTTGCCATGAATAAGATAAGTGGAATTAATTTGTTTTAGTTTTTTTGTTACTCTTAACAACTGACATTTTTCTGGGTGGAAAGACATGCTCCAATTTGATTCCCATTTCTGTAATTCATCTAATTCTCTTTGTAAAATATCTGTGTCTTGTTTTGTTTTTATTGTTCTATATATTATGCAATCGTCTGCAAATAATCTGACTTTTGTTCCTGAACTAATGCAATTTGGTAAATCATTTATGTAAATTAAAAATAGTAGTGGACCCAAGACTGTTCCTTGAGGTACACCTGAGTTTACTGTTATTGGTGTTGATTTAGAGCCATTTATTATTACAGTTTGTTCTCTCCCTATCAGAAAATCTTTAATCCACTGATGCAGTGGACCATTAATGCCGAAATATTTTAATTTTTTAAGCAAACTATGGTGGTGAACTTTGTCAAAAGCCTTGGAAAAATCTAGTAAGATAGCATCTATTTGTTCACTATTATCTAAACCTTTTGAAAAATCATCAATTAGTCCTATTAGTTGTGTTTCACATGATCTATATTTCCTAAAGCCATGTTGGTATGGGGTGAGGACATTATGTTTGTCTAAGTGGTTTATGATATTGCTACATATTATGTGTTCTAGTATTTTACATGTGATGCTGGTAAGTGATACTGGTCTGTAGTTTCCTGGATCAGATTTTTCTCCTTTTTTAAATAGTGGGGTGACATTAGCTTCTTTCCAGTCCTTTGGTACTCTGCCCTGGTTAAGCGATGCTTGAAAGAGTATTTTGAACACTGGGGCTAGCTCATTGCTTAGTTCTTTGAGTAATCTAGCTGGAATACCATCAGGTCCAGACGCTTTATTTGGTTTGGTGTTGGCTAATAGTTTTTTAATTCCATTTTCTTGTACTACTAAATCTTCTATGTTGTCTACTTGGTTCAAATTCAATAATATGTCTTTGTCTCCTGGGGCTGAGAATGCTGATGCAAAGTATTTGTTTAGGATGTTTGCTTTAGTTTCATTATCATTATGTATTATGTTATGTTCATCTTTTAATGGCGCTATGCCTGTTGTTTCCATTTTCTTAGACTTAATGTATGACCATAGGTTTTTGTTGTTATCTTTAGATATTACATTGTTTATGTATTCACTCTGCAGCTGTCTGCTTACTTTTTGGGTTAGGTGTTTAATTTTTATATACTTTTTGTAAACTCTTTCTGCCTTGGTTGCTTTAAATTTTCTATATAGGTTTTCCTTCTGTTTACAAAGCTTCTTTAGTCTATTATTAAACCAGCATTTATTTATTTTGTTTAATGTGTATTTAGTTGGTATATGATTTTCTATAATGCTTTTAAGATGGTTTTTAATGAAATTCCAGAGGTCATCGACTGGTTGGTTAATGTCTTTTTCTAATAAGAATGTTTGTTGAAAGTTTAATGCAGCTTGGTGTAGTTGTGTTAGGTTACATTTATTCCAGAGTAAGATTTTTCTTTTGGTTTTTGTATTGGCTACTGCTTTTATCTGACTGTGTATTTTTATGATCTCATGGTCTGATAGACCAGGGATAATATCATAATCAACGATTGGTTGAAATAACGTGTTTGAACTTTTTACCAGACAGACAGACAGAGTGAGTTGATAGAAGCTTTGTAAAAATGCACATAAATGTAACAGATATACAACAAAAACATGTATAAATCTTTTGAAAGACTTTTTCATTTATTTTACATTTTAACTCTATATATTTAGCGCCAAAACGTCCCGTCGCCTAAACTGGGCTTCCAAAACGTCCAGCTTGGTCAAACGTCAGTGTTCAGGCCTACTATAACCATTTATCTTTTTAGCTCGCGGCACTGGCCTTATGGAGGCGCGGTGGATGAGCGGTAAAGCGCTTGACTTCCGAACCGAAGGTCCCGGGTTCGAATCTCGGTGAAGACTGAGATTTTTACTTTGGGCGCCTATGAGTTTACCCAGCTCTAATGGGTATCTGACATGTGTTGGGGAAAGGTAAAGGCGGTTGTTCGTTGTGCTGGCCACATGACACCCTCCTTAACCATGGCCACAGAAACAGAGGACACTTACATCATCTGTCCTATGGGTCTGAAAGGGGAACTTTTTTTTTTACATCGCCTTATATAGGATAGGAGTCATAGGAGTAACCCTTTAAGTTTAGTAGTCTAACAATGTACATTCCATCTTTACTGTCTCCATTATCATTGACTAGAAAAACATAATTGGTTGGGCAGTGTTCACATTTATTGTTGCTGATGGAGTGTAGAGTGTAGAGTAGTGTAGACATCTTTGGAAGAATCGTTGAGTTACTTTAGATCTTTCTATAGGACACTCAGAAACACATAGTTAATGGTTGGGGTAACTACTACACTCGTAGATAATATTTGTAAGAAAACTTATTCTGCCAAACTCTATTTTGAAAATACACGTCACTCGATGCGCAGACAAGCAGTATTGGCTTTCAGTAAGTGGCGGCCCTGGGCAGAATTTTTGTAGCGACCCCAACGCTCTTCAAGCTTCAATATTAATGTACTTAATACAGTTTTAATTTATAGTAGTAATTACGATATAACTAATATTTGTGAAGCAAGAAAGACAATTCAGGTAGGTTTTAGTTCATTTCCTTTTCGTAATATGCACATTTTCTTTAAAACTTTAAATTTTTGAAAAAAAAGGAGGCCCCATTAACGTAGTGTATCTGGCTCTGCTGATAAGCATCTGACCATGGGGCGTTTGTATAAATTAAGAGACTCAATTATTCAATACAATCCAATACATTTCTAATGATCACGAAAGACTAGATTAAAAAATCCACGGAACATTTAAACATCTTTTTGTTTCCTTATGAATGAACGATTGTAGGTAAAAATATAGTGCTAAAAACAAAATAAAAAAAATCGATTCTCAACTCTTATATTAGTTTTATATTTTAATTTAGATAAACAGCTGCAATAGGCTTATGAAAACAATATTTGGAGAGATTTGAAGTTGACCACAAACTTCAATGCTTTTTTCATCTTGTTCATTTTTTGTCTACATTTGATTTATTTTGAAAATAGTCCCAATTTTCCATTGATCATAAATGCGACCCTAAATTTGACTAAGGTTGACTATTTGAGAGTCGTTGATAGTCTTGTATGGTAGACTGTTAAAAGGTCATTTGAGTTCGTCTACGGACAGTTTTTTTTCCATTGAAGTACATGCCCGTATGCCAATGCTCCCCCTCCCCCCCCCCCTCCTTTCCAAAAAAAAAGGTGCATAAAAAAATGGGTGGATACGTCACAAAACAGGCGGATAATAGAAAATGTCAAAGGTGAAGAGGAAATCTCTACTCGTGAGAAAACGGAAACTCTATGTCCTAAAATACAATAACACCCAACGACCTAGCTAGGGTGTGGGGAGGGGGAAGAATTGGAAAATCCCCTTGGGCCCCCACTTCAGAGGGACCCCAAATGAGTGTTCGAATTTTTGTTTACATTAAATATTACGCAAAATGCAGGGGCCCCCAAAGGGGTCAAGCCCCCCTCCCCAGGCCCCCAAATGATTGCAAATTCCTAGCTACGCCTTGTCACATCTTGAAAACGAGCAAGTGACAGGGGGAAAAATGAATACATTGTAATAAGATCAAAGATAAATACCTAGATCTATGTTTTAACAATAGACAAAACTAAAATCTTTTTTTTTAAAACCTGGACTGGACTATTTATTAACATTTCACACCATTGACGTGTATATCAAGAGTTATCTTTTCCAGTTGCTCTAAAAATATAATTACATCATTATCTTATGAAATACAGACGTTACTTCAAACACTAGGGTGATTACGTCCTACGCGTGTCCCTATGTCAATCTAGTCATGCATGTTAATCAAGTATTTAAATTCTGACAAGTCATTGATTTTCCTGGCTGACTTAGGCAACCCATTCCATGCTCTAATAGCACTAGGGAAAAAAGGAGCATTTGTACAAATTTGTCCTAGCATATGGATCAAGGAATATGACTTTATCTTTATGTCTTTCTAGGTATTGTATTAGTTTTTGTTTTTGCATTTGAAGATCAGTGTTTTGTGTATTATTGCTACTTTACTTTTAAAGTCTTCTATTCTGAAGGGTTTCTAAATTTCATATTTTACTAAAGGTGTTACTCTAATCAAATGTGAATATTATGAACCTCACTTCTGTCAAAGGTACTGCCATGTTATAAAATAAATTGAAGAACATAGACATAGAACTTTCTAGACTGCCCAACTAAACAGTTTCTACATCGAAAGTGTGTATCCCGGTGGATGTTTATGCTGTTTACCCAAATAGTACAATTGTGAGTTTCAAACATCTAAATACAATTCCCGAAATGAAATGTACGTAAAAAAGAATAGCTATAAATTCTTTGTAAACATTCTAATTGTATGTATGACTACTGGTGGCATTGTGAACTAGCCAAATATGGCTGACATCTCATCTATGTTTCTAACTGTTAGGTCCAATAGATCAGTGGGTGCTGTAAAATGTTTATTCTCGCGTGGCGCTTATCCAACAAGGATCAAGATATCGTTTTTTTTTTTACATTAGTTTTTTATAATGGCTGAATGGCTGCCTGGTAGTGTGGAATATGATTTATACTGTTATTTCCATGGTCCCAGGTTTGAACCCTTTCCGACATCATTTCCAGCTGCCCTGCTGAAGGTTTGGGTTAGGATATAAAAATGTTCAGTTCTAAAGGGAAATCTAAATCATCAAAAACAAACAATGATAGGGATACCTAAACTACGGTCTGCAGGCCATTTCCGCCCCTCTCTGAAACTTCTTCCCACATTGCACAATAGAGTCACACTACGCCTTATGTAGTATCAGTATCTTCTTATGATGGAGCAGGAAACACGAGTAGAGACGTGCAACGCTGGAGCCATTTCCACATAAAGAATATATAAATATAATACTATAAATATAATACTATAAATATAATACATTGTACTATAAATATCTATACCATAAAGTAACCGAGAATGTAAGGCGTATATATGTATGTATGTATGTATGTGACGAATAGAAATTAAAACCGTTTGACCAATCTTGATAAAACTTGGCAGGAATGTCCCTTGGGTACTAACTTAGACCGTAGTGTATGTATTGTAGCCCTAAAACAAACTTAAGACCCTCAACAAAAAAAAAGTTGTCCGACTCTATTAAAGCTATAATATTTATGATTATGGATCTAGGCTTTGTTTACAATGTTGACATGAGAAAAGATCGAAAGGATTTAGATCTAGATATAATTTTAAAAAATACACTTTGCGCAGATAGTTTTTTACTTTGGCACATGAAAATACAAAAGAAGGTCCATTGATTTCATTATATAATAAAATTAACCTTCAAATGTGTGTTTCAAAAGCATTTTTTACATAAATTACTTCCTTATATCTGTGACTACAGATTTCCTGACGAACATTCTTTCATTAGACAATACCGTAATGTTACTCATCTTTCCATTCCTAGGTCTAGAACTCTAATTCAACTCTAAGATAATATAACTTCTCTTAGCACAGATAGTTTTATACTTTAACACATGAACATACTAATTATAGTCCATTCATTTCATATTGTGATCAA
This sequence comes from Biomphalaria pfeifferi, assembly GCA_030265305.1. Taxonomy (NCBI): domain Eukaryota; kingdom Metazoa; phylum Mollusca; class Gastropoda; family Planorbidae; genus Biomphalaria; species Biomphalaria pfeifferi. Next base: position 3,115,297 of record JASAOG010000008.1, on the reverse strand, counting down.
ATTAACATTCAAATTTGGTTTTCTAAAGCATTTTTAATACATTAGTTTGTGAAAGCTGCGAAGCCGTGTTGAGATAGGCCTATATTCATTCATGAATCGCGTATTAAAAATTTTTTCGTTCAATTGTTTACAAAACACTCTCAGTGACTATGATACACAAATAAAGATTCGCGGGTAAAATATGTCTAGTAATACTATAAATATAATACTATAAATCTCCCACTAGCTTTGTTCACTAAGAACAACCGGAAGGTTAAACTGTATCACTGTTTAATATTTGTAACAGTTAAAGCACTTTTTGTTTTGTTTTGAAAACATCAAGTTAAAGTGTCAAATTTTTACTGTGACTGATCGTAGGATAGTCTCTTCAGTCAAGTCTCGGATTAGATACCGACAAGTGGCACCTTTGTTTGCTGGTTGTCACTATCAGGCGTTCCGTTAATGAAGACATTGTCGTGACCAGTTAAAGGCAAACCGGGTAACTGCATCATTCGTTTTGTCACTAAGGGAGCTAGCTTTTATACAACATTACATCACATATAAAAAACGACTAATTTAATAACTTATTAATTGTTTTTTTTATTGATTCTTGTGTTGTTATCGACAGTGAATAATTGTGCGAAGCTTCAACTTGATCCAAGAATGAGAAGTGGGAGCAATAATGTGTACAAGATTCCACCCGGACAGACAGACAGAGCGAGGTGATAAACTGTAATACATCTATTGACATTTCCCAATCTTTTACACAACATTTAATAGGTTCTCCTAGTGTTAGTGAAATAACCGCGGACTATATTCTCACAGCTGTAATATAGAATTGTAGTAACAGCAAGTAGTTCTTGTTCACGTGTTACGTTTGCATTCGATTGTCATCATAACATGCAGAAATATTGTTTGAGTTAGTGTTAGTCCACTAAACTCCAAGGACATTACCTGAGGATAGTATGGCAGTAGTTAATGAAGTTTAAATAATCTGACCTAGACGATACTAGGAGTATTGAAAGCTGACTGAAGAGCTAGAGATCCTAGGAACGGAATTGAGATGCTACAGAAGGATCCTAGGTATCACATTTAAAGATCGCATCACAAACGAAGAGATTATAGACAGGGTTACTACAGCCATTGGACCTCATGATGACCTGCTAACTATTGGGAAAAAAACGCAAGCTCGAACTCTATGGCCATATTACAAGGTCTTCGGGGCTTGCAAAGACCTTACTTCATGGAACAGTGAAGAATAAGAATAAGAGGCAGAGAAAGTGATGGGAAGACAACATCAAAGAATGGACGAGCCTGTCGCTGAAAAAGGTTCTATAAGACAAAAGACAGAGAGGAATGGAGAAAGATGGTCAACAAATCTTGTGTGGTGCCCCAACGGTCCAACAGACTAAGGGATGGGTAAAGGTGACGGTGACCTTTGATGATGAAGTGACCAAGGATGAAAAATGACCGGGGATGAAATGACGGGATGAAGTGGCCGGGGGTGAAATGACCAGGAACCAAAGGTAACAGGTGAAAGAAGAAAGGTGAAAGGTAAAAGGTAAGACGATACTATAAAATAAATCTAATTGTACATAGGTCAGGCCAGAAATTGATGACAGTTTTAGGGAAGTGGCGTAAGAGAGTTTTGTTTCTAAACAAATGTAGGCACCACGGAGAGAAGACGAGATTCTGTCCCCTTGATTTACAAACATTTGCTATATATAAGTATACACATTTGTTGTATATAAGGATAAACATTTGCTATATATAAGTATACACATTTGTTTTATATAAGGATAAACATTTGCTGTTTATAAGGATAAACATTTGCTGTATATAAGGATAAACATTAGCTGTATATAAGAATAAACTTTTGCCGTATATATTATAAGGATAAACATTTGCTGTATATACGGAGTCGTCAAGTCATGATATTTACAAAACAAACATTGTCTTTGGACTCACTGCCAATAAAATATAGTGTTAATCTGAGTTGTGTTTTGGCACAGATTGATTGTCATAGCAATCTTGGAGTTTTACTTTTGACACAGAGCATGTCTTGTTTTCCTACTTTTCAGTGGTTCCAAACTTTTTCAGCTAGTGTTGCAGGGACATTTCTCGTCCAGTTTGCAGGGACATTTCTCTCGTGACATAGGACGCATACAAAAACAAATCGTTAAGTCTAATGGGTATGAGCCACTTCGGCTTTATCACTTTGGATAGAAGTTTCAAGAGGCCCGATAGCACTACGTCAAGGGCCATATATGGCCCGCAGGCCGTGAGTTGGAAATCACTGGTCAACTGGTTGCGCTGATATGGTAGATGATGTGTGGCATGGACGGAAAACGGAGTGAAAATAAACGTAGGTCTTAATGGGTATTTACGTCCCTTCTGACCTAGATGAAGGAAAATCAAGTTTGAAATCACATACGTCTGTAGGGACGATCGCTCTACCATTTGAGCAATAAAGCTAGTTAGGCCTACTTATACAAATAATAGATGCTATTTTTTATATTTTATCCGAGTCATCTTCATATCCCTTCCTTTTTTCCAATCTAAAATTCTAACATTAGTAAATATACACTGAGAGGGGGGGGGAATTAAGTTTCCATTTAACAGTCCTCCCCCTCCCCCCAACTAGTGACAGACTTTAACCTGCAGAATTCAACATTTTTGTATACGTTGAACAAATGAGAATTAAGCCCAAAATCATTTTTGTTTTCATTTCATTTTTCTATTCTCAAAATACTTTAGAACTCATTTTAAATTTCTAGTAAAAATATAGGCTCCTATGTATTTCAGCTTGATACATTTTTTTTTGTACACGAGGATAGAGCCTCAGAATTTGCCAAAACTATCAGTGACATATCAGAAGAGAAAGGCAATATTTTAACTAGGGCTGTATTAGTTGATCAATATTATTCAAGATCCAGTTTCACGAATGCATGGTGATCAAGATCAATGGTAAGACAACACCTTTTCATTGCAGGTGTCAGCCATTTCAACGCAAGACAAATGAAGATTTAAGGATTATGGTTATAAGTGCAGGATCACAAGATGATACACTATAGAGTCTACGTATGTACGTATGTATGTAAATAACTAAACTAGCGAAGGTGATGATATACTTTACATATCGTACACAAATTATCCAACGTATCCCTTTGACTTCTATTAATGTGTCTACAAAAGATTAATTAGCTTGGAAATGTTAGAGATGCGAAATTAAATAATGCAAAATTTTTCTTTTTTAGCGGCACCGTAAGGGAAAAGCCGCTATTAGGTTTGTGCAAAATGTCCGTCTGTCACACTCAGATCTCGAAAACTAGACGAGAAATGGATAATATTATTTCACCATGCGATGCGGCTTGAAAAGTTTAGGTGCAACGGCTACTTTTGGTTTTCTAAAAGCAAAACGTTTAGTTTATAAAAATTAATTAATAAAAAACACCATATCTAAAACAATTACGTAAATGTAAGGGAGTCAATGTTACAATATGTTAACAAGAAAGACAATTTCTGTGTATTTTCAGAATCACTAAGTCAAATATATTTTTAAAATGCACAAAAAAAAATATAAATATTAGTTAAAGGTTTTTTTTTCTGGTCAACTAGCTGCTAAAATTAAAAGAAAACATGTTTATAAAGGCTAAGAATGCACTTTGCATGTAAATATCACGCACATTTTATAAAATGGACTTTATATGTAGCAATTATCTAGCAGTAGCGTGACAGGCAGACGCAAGATTCGGTACTAATCAGTTCTCTAAAATTTTTAAAAATAATCAGATTTTATTTATATTTTTGTTTAAGGCCCCCATCAGAATAAAAGACTCTTATTTTTTGTGCGTTTTGTCTGTCGGTTGGTCTGTCCGTCAAGTTTAGATTAAAAAAAAACAACTCTAACAGCTATTGAAAATCTGATTTAACCTTTCGAAACATCTCAATAGTTTTAAGTATCTATAATAGATTGTTCCGGGTATTTTTGTGAAAAACAAAGCAGTGCCAACTTATATTTGTTTGCTTTTTTAACCTATATTACATTTAATTTCCATGCGTAAACGTTGCAAAAACACATAATCATAATGGTATGTTGTTTTGGTTTCTTAATGTAAATAGCATATTAATGCTAAATGAAAATCTCTATACGACTTATATTTCATTAACTATAAATTTGTTCCGGATATTGTTTTATAAAAAATAAATTATGTCAATGTCAAAAGCTTGTTTGAAATCGCAAAATTGACTAATATTACACATATATTCTTTGACAATACGTCACTATAGTTTAATTATCGATATCAATTTGTTCCGTAATTTCATCTTAAAAAAAATTTATATCAAAGACTTAATTTTTTTTATATCGACAATAGGTTGTTTAGGATTTTAAAATAAGAAATTAATTTAATCGAAACGATTATTAAAAATCCCTTTATAGACTAATTTTACATTTTACATTTTTCTTGCTGAAATATTTTTAAAAAGTTTTTTTAATTGTTAAAGAATGTTCCGGATTTTGTTTTGAAAAATTGACCTACATTACTACATTTCCGAATTTTATATGAAAAATCTACTTACGCCAAATAACTGTTTGAAATCCCTCTTCTAATAAATAAAACAAAGAATCTTCATCTCATTTTTGAAAAATATTTTAACTCTATTTATGTAAAATCTCACATCTCTCTTACACTACCTTAAATTGTCTAGCTAAAATGCTACAAAATCTAATTATCGTTAAAATTATGTTCCAATCTGTAAGGAAAACAACTACCTAACACCAAAGTATGGCATGAAATTCTTTCCCCAAGGCTATGGTACATCTAATTTTGATAAGACACCATCCGAAAAATGTAATTAACAGTATTAGATTTTTCTAGAATTCTCTTTTTCTCTCACTATATACAAACATCTGGAACAATCTATTATACATACTTAAAACTATTGCGATGTTTTGGAAGGAAAATTAAAAGTGAATCAAATTTTCAATAGCTTTTCGTTGCTGTTTTTTTATATTAACATGACGGACGGACAGTTTGACAGACGAAACGCACAAAAAATGCGGCTTTAATCCTCTTCAAATGAATTCTTTTAAAGCTCAGTGCACCAATGTAAATAAACCTTCGTTAAATCTCTCGTGTTAATAAAGACTTTTTTTTGGTAGTAGTCCAAGGTGACGTAATTGATTTGTTCCTTTAGCGTCATATAAATGAATTCTTTTAATTTTATGCTAAAAAAAACCCCGGTGCACCAATGTCTATGAGCCCTCGAAAACTTGCTCGTACTGATGAAGACATTTTTTAGCCTAACTGGACCTTGTGACGTGGTAGATTTTTTTCCTTTGACGTAATATGGAATTAATCTATACTAATAAAAGGCAAAGCCCTGACTCACTGACTCATCACTAATTCTGCAACTTCCCGTGTAGGTACAAGGGTGAAATTTGGCAGGCGCATTCCCTACAGCTTACTTACAAAAGTGCAGCAGGTTTCGTTTCCCAGTCGTACGCGTAACGGTCGTAACGGTCGACAACGTCCGCCATGTTGAACGTTCGTATTTATGGAGCCATCTTCACGAAACTTGGTACGCGGTTTCCCTGCGCTAACCGAAACCGATGTACCTACTTATTTAACGGTCGTAACGGTCGACAACGTCCGCCATGTTGAACTTTCGTATTTATGGAGCCATCTTCACGAAACTTGGTACGCGGCTTCCCTGCTTATTTTAGTGTTTTTATACGTAGGAGGGCAAAAATGTGGGAGGCTCATTCTTAATTTTCTGTCGACGATTGTTACTGGCTTCGCTTCTTGGTACGGCGGTTTACTCTTTTCGCTTGGCTTTTGTTGTATCTTCGTTACAAGGGACGGCGTCACCTTTCTGTGTGCGCATCGAGGTCTTCTTTGTAGTCTGCTACAGCAAGGTAGCGTCCACGATTGGCGTTGTTATATCCCGACTCATTCATTCGACTGCTGGTATTTTACACTCACGTTTCATTTATCGCTCCAAGCGTACCCCCACTGAACATGTCTCTCGAGATGGTCACCATCGATCAAAGGACTGTGGCTTACTGGGTGGTTTCCATGCCCCCTGATGGATCCTGCCTTTTCCATTCTCTGTGCTACACATTGCACGGCGACATCAGACTCACTGCTGATGTCCGAAGGGACATTGTGTTGTATGTGTATGCAGAAAAAGTACACAATCCACCACAGACGACTCTGTTAGCCTTCTTTGATCTTTGCAACCATGATGACTTTGCAAAGGAGCTTTATTATCACGAAGTTCCATCTTATTATGTGTGGACAAGAAACATGTTTCGTCGGAGGAAGCAGGGGAAGGCTGTGCCAGGACATTCGGGGGTGAAGAAAGATAATGTGCTTGGAAGGGTCTACACTGTGCACCCGAACAACTCTGAATGCTACCACCTTCGATTGCTGCTCTACAAAATCATAGGTCCCACCTCTTTCGAATCTCTCAGAACAGTTGACGGTGTTGTCCATCCAACCTACAAGTCGGCCTGCAGGGCACTTGGTTTGTTACAGGACGATGTCAACTGGGACGAGACTCTCCAGGAAGCTGCTCTGTCTCGCTCACCTCAAAAGATCCGTGAACTGTTCGCTGTAATGCTGGTCTTCTGCCAAATGGAGAACCCCTTAAATCTCTGGGAAAAACATAGAGACAGCATGGCAGAAGATGTTAGGAGACAGACTGAAAGAGATCATGGAGAAACAGAAGTCCAACAGTGGTTGCCTATGATCTACAACAAGTGTCTTCAGTTGCTTGAGAACTACGTCATTGCTATCGGAGGTCTCTCTGTCGATCATTACGGGCTGCCTTCACCTTCGAGAGAACTGGCAGAGGTTACGTCGAATCCCGAGTACTTGAGGGAAACCTCTTACGACACCTCGGAGTTGGCCAATGTAGTCTCAAACAACGAGCCTTTGCTGAATGGTGACCAAAAGAGAGTTTACGAGCAAGTCATGAGGAGCGTTGTCTCGGGCACTGGCACGGTGTTTTTTCTTGATGCTCCAGGAGGAACTGGCAAGACATTCCTCATAAACCTTCTGCTTGCAAAAGTCCGAGCGGAAGGTGACATTGCTGTAGCTGTGGCTTCTTCTGGCATTGCAGCAACTCTTCTTCAGGGTGGGAGAACTGCTCATTCAACTTTCAAGCTACCTCTCAACCTCAGTCACACCACTGATTCGCCCTCCACGTGCAACATATCAAAGCAGAGCAACATGGCTGAAGTGCTAAGACAGTGCAAGCTGATTGTCTGGGATGAGTCCACCATGGCACACAGAGGGGGTGTCGAGGCTTTGGACAGGACCCTCCAAGACATCCGAAACACCACCACACGTATGGGAGGCTTGACAGTGTTGCTGGCTGGAGACTTTCGGCAAACCCTACCAGTCGTGCCCAGAGGAACACGCGCCGACGAAGTGAAAGCCTGTCTGAAGTCTTCGTACCTGTGGCGTCAAATCACTGTCGTCACTTTAAGAATAAACATGAGGGTTCATCTGAATGGCGACACAAGAGCCGGAGAGTTCTCTGATCTTCTGATGAGTATTGGTGATGGCAGCTTCAGTCAAGAAAATTATAAAATAGCAATTCCCTCAAATCTCTGTCTCCTGGTGAAGACCTTGCAAAACCTTCGTTACAATGTTTATCCCAATCTAAGAACTCTCCAGCATATAGACGTGTCATGGTTGAGGGAGAGAGCTATCCTAACACCACGAAACGACATGACCACGGCCATAAACCACGTTTTACTCCAAGAACTCCCCTCACAATCTAAAACATACCAGTCTGTGGATTCAGTTGTGGAAATGGAAGACGCGGTGCACTATCCGGTAGAGTTTCTCAACTCTCTGAATCCTCCAGGCACTCCTGAGCATCGTCTCATTTTGAAGGTTGGGGCACCGATAATGTTGCTGAGGAACTTGCAGCCACCTAAACTGTGCAACGGCACCAGACTTCAAGTCACGTCTCTGCAGAAGAACCTCATTGAGGCAACTATTTTCACTGGCAGTGGCTCAGGAGAGACAGTTTTGATTCCTCGCATCCCCGTCATCCCCTCTGACCTCCCATTTCAATTCAAACGCCTCCAATTCCCAGTAAGGCTCTGCTTCGCCATGACAATCAACAAGTCTCAGGGACAGACACTACAAAAGGTTGGCATTGACTTGAGACAGGACTGCTTCTCACATGGGCAACTGTACGTCGCATGCTCAAGAGTAAGCTCGGCGCAGGGATTGGTCATACTGCAGCCGGAGGGCCGAACTGACAACGTGGTGTACAAAGAGATCCTCAACAAATAACTGTGTATTGGTACATATATGTTTCTTCTCTATTTCAAAAGGTTTACTTTTCTTCTTAGTAATGAAATATTTAAGGCAGTATATATGACACATTATTTTTACTTATCGGACTAACATTGCAAAAAGCCACACAAAAACTGCGTTGTTCCGGTTATTCCAAAAATACATGCGCTACATTCCCTGCGGTAACACTCCTGGCACAAATGAGAATGTTTTGTTGTTACATGTAGGCCTATTAATTAAAGCAAATTTGAAATGTTAATACAATAATCCTCCCGCTGCAAAGCGCGGGTATTTTGCTAGTTCTTTAAATAAAATGCTAAAACAACTCGGTACAGTAATGTTTTTTAAACTTCATTATCTAACTAGTATTTAAAAAAGACATAATAGTAAGATTTATACCTTATCTAGATTTTTAAAACTAGATATATAATTATATTCTAATTAAAAATCATTGTGGATTTCTAGAATTTCTAGATCTAGTTTAGAATGATATAGACTAGATCAATATATAGAATTTCTATTTCAAGACTTCAATTGTAGAGTTTGATTTCCAAACGTCTATATTAATATTACAATGTTCTAATATTATTATTATAGCTTTTATATAGCGCTACTTTCATGCTTATAGCATGCTCAGAGCGCTTTGGTGGGGGGGAGGGGGTATCTAGGAGTTGGTTTTCCGTGCTGCCTTTCGGCAGTCTGCCCCAGTCGGGTGTCGAACCTCGAGCCCCCTTCTAGGTAACCAAGACAAGCTAAGTTCAAGCGCACTTAGCCTCTCGACCACCCTTCCTAAAACTAATACACTATTTTCAAATTCAATGTTGCATTCAGTCTATTGATAAATTGTGTATGTTTATTTCATAAATGTAATCTAAATTACAACTTACAACCAAATTTGTATTTCTATATCTAGATCTAGTCAATATAGATTTTAAGAGTACTAAATCTAAAGTTTAAATTATGTAGATCTACATCCTCATTCTAGTTCCATTTGAATTGAAAATGCCACTAGCTCTGTTGGTAACTTGCTGAGACATGGAAGTAAAATAAAAGTAAAAAGTTCCCCTTTCCGACCGTGTGGTCTATAGGGCAGATGATGTAAAGTTCATCTGTTTCAGTAGCCTACGGTTAACGAGGGTGTCGTGTGGCCAACACAACGACCAACCACCTTTACTTTTCCCCAACTAATGTCAGGTACCCATTAGAGCTGGGTGGACTCAGAGGCGCCAAAAGAACCCGAAATTAAAAATGCCAGTCTTCACTAGGATTCGAACCCGGGACCTTGGTTAGGAAGCCAAATGCTTTACCACTCAGCCACCGCGCTTCAATACGAAGTACAAGCAAGATATCTGTTCTTTTCTTCTTCTTTTTTCTTCGATTACAAAGCAATGCCAAAAGATTATCTAAAATCGCTCGTCTGACATATAGTACATATCCGGTGGATATAATGCCGTAATGTGTAATATATCTCTTTATCGATAATAGGCTATCAGTTTGTAGCCAGTTTGTTAATAAAAAGTTAACATCAATCCGGTTAGCGTGCTGGACTGATTATCTCGACGGTCCCGGGTTCGTGCCCTGCTCGCTGCCATCCCCCGTCGTCCAGCGGGAGGTTTGGACAAGGAAGTTAATTATCTTTAACTGTGAAGAAATATACAAAACATGTAAAACTGAAAAAAAAACACTTTTTTTTTACAACGGCAAATGAATCTTTGAAACATTATTACTTTTGACAATCAAAATAAAACACGTCTTGAATATTCCTTGCGAATAAGCGGATCCGACAAGGATCCATCGGGGACCGCCTCCAAGTCTATCCCAATACTGTGGTGGACTAATTGAATAATAGTGGAAAAAACGGAAGTCAAACTATACAATATCAGTGTGGGAATCAGGATGTAGAGTACATATCTGCAGAATGGAAGACTCCTACATCCCTAAACGACTCCTTTATGACCAACTAAGGAAAGGGAAGCGCTCACAAGGTGGACAAAGAAGACGCTACAGGGACACCCTCAAATCGGCTCTGAAAGCGTTTAGCATTAACCCAGCCACCTTGGAGATGGAAGAACATGAGCATCATAGCCTCACTCTTTAAAAAATGGCGTACAAATTGCAGAGGACAAGACAACAGCGCTGGCAGAAGAAAAACGTCAATGAAAAATAAAACAGGGTCATTAACTTTAGCTCCAGCCAGAAAAACCTGCCCAGTGTGCAGCCGAACATTCCGGACTAACATAGGTCTCACCAGCTACATAAGTAGGCACAAAACCCCAGTGCAAAGCTCTCAGCCTCCTGGATGATAAAAGTGGTAATCATCGAACCACGATGGACGAACTATTTATAAATATACTGTGTGCTTTGTGTTTTATATATGTTTTTTATTATGTGCATTGTCACACTGTGTATTTATTATGTGCATTGTCACACTGTGTATTTATTATGTGCATTGTCACACTGTGTATTTATTATGTGCATTGTCACACTGTGTATTTATTATGTGCATTGTCACACTGTGTATTTATTATATGCATTGTCACACTGTCTATTTATTATGTGCATTGTCACACTGTCTATTTATTATGTGCATTGTCACACTGTCTATTTATTATGTGCATTGTCACAGTCTATTTATTATGTGCATTGTCACATTGTCTATTTATTATGTGCATTGTCACACTGTGTATTTATTATGTGCATTGTCACACTGTGTATTTATTATGTGCATTGTCACACTGTGTATTTATTATGTGCATTGTCACACTGTCTATTTATTATGTGCATTGTCACATTGTCTATTTATTCTGTGCATTGTCACACTGTGTATTTATTATGTATTTTCACTTATCTGTTTGCTACGGTCTGTTAATGTAAAAAAAAAATGAATTGTTTTTTTTATTCGCAATTTGGTTGAAATCGGTATGATACATTCTTGTGAATTATAAATAGTAGGCCTGTCTCTGTTATTTGTTGACTGTGATATCTTGTGAATTATAAATAGTAGATCTATTTCTTTAATTAGTTGACTGTGATCTCTTGTGAATAATAAATAGTAAATCTGTTCCTTTAATTAGTTGAATGTGATCTTTTGTGAATTATAAATAGTAGACCTGTTTCTTTCACTAGTTGACTGTGATATCTTGTGAATTATAAATACTAGATCTATTTCTTTTATTAGTTGACTGTGATCTCTTGTGAATTATAAATAGTAGGCCTGTTTCTTTAACTAGTTGATTGTGATTTCTTGTGGATGCAATAGTTTTATCTGTCAGACTTTCCGACATGTTTTCTACATTTCACCTGATCTGAAACTGGTTTTTAGATAGGAAAGCGTAAAGAAGGTGTGTTGGGAAAGAAGCACAACATAAGATGCTTAAGGTTACATTTTTTGTTTAGAAGAGTGTTGCAAGGGGAAACAATCTCCAACAGAACACGACGAGGACTGTTCAGTGTTAAGAACCACCGTTCGTGTTACAAGGAGATTTAAAAATTTAACAATGTCCGCACTACTTGTCAATTAGGTTATCATTTATTTTTAAATCACTGGTATAATATATGAACACACGGTGTTTATTTAAACACAAGGTCTGAAAAGGAAATTTTACTTTTACTTTTTTACTATGTAACCTAATTTATGATATGTATAAACTAGTATAGACTATCGTAAGATGGTGTGTATAAAGTATGGCTTGAGAATATATATACCAATCTTATATTATATAATATAGACGTTACTTCAAAAAAGAAGATGATTACGTCCTACGCGTCATGCATTTAGTCATGCATGTTAACCAATGACTTAAATTCTGCCAAGTCACTGGTTTTCCTGGCTAGCTCAGGCAACCCATTCCATGCTCTAATAGCACTAGGGAAGAAGGAGTATTTGTACACATTTGTCCTAGCATATGGGACGAGGAATGTGCCTTTATCTTTGTGTCTTTCAGAGTATTTTTTATTAAATTTTGTTTTTGTATTTGAAGATTATGGTTCAGTGTTTTATGTATAATTGCTACTTTACTTTTGCGTCTTCTGTCCTGAAGGCTTTCTAAATTTAGTGATTTTACTATAGGTGTTACTCTAGTCAAATGTGAATATTCATTTGTTATGAATCTCACTGCTCTATTTTGTGTCTGCTCCAGTTTCTTAATGTTTTCTTGAGTTGAGGGGTCCCAAACGGAGGATGCATATTCTATTATTGGCCTAACCAAGGTTAAATTACATTTTAGTTTTATGTTCTTATTTGATTTATAGAAATTTCTTTTAATAAATTCTAATGCTTTGTTTGATTTTTTTTATAGTTTCATCAATATGTGGATTCCATGAAAGTTTTTCATTTATTATAACACCTAGGTATTTTGCGTTTTTAGTCTGTGTTACTGGTTTGCCATGAATAAGATAAGTGGAATTAATTTGTTTTAGTTTTTTTGTTACAATGCAATAAATTAATGTGCATAAAATATAGCTCAGTGATGGAATATTCTTGCAATACTCTTTTTTTTATAAACTTTGGCTCAACTAACTCTGTCTGTCTGGTACACATTTTGTACACGTTATTTCTCCTATGCTCGGATCAGGTTGAAACTTTATACCACTTTTTCGGATACCTGACAAAACATGAATCAATAAAAAGAATTAACCAATTATTTAATTAATTATTAGTAGTTAATTATTTTGTTTGGTATCGAAAATGGAAAATATATGCTACTTAATGAGAGATTGGGCTATATATATGGAGTTATTTCCTGATTAACATTTGGGACACGTTTTTTTCTCCCACTTCCTCGCATCAAGAGGAAATTGTTAATAATTATTTATAGTCAATGACGATACATGAATCAATTTTAAAAAAAATTTAACCAATTAGTTAATCAATTATTGGTAATTAATTATTTATATAGAAAAAGGCAGTTTAATTCTGCAGTATTTTGCAGTTCTTCCCCTTAGATAAACTTTGTTTTTAAAAAAGATTTTTTTAAATGTTCCTTGTTCATTTGTATAGTTATATATATATATAGCAAACCAACAATAGATTTTTAGGGGAAGTTTATATTGGGAAAGGGGAGGGGGTGAGTGGATGACAACATAAGCCAACTATGACTGTCACATCTGAGATCCAAACTTAAGAAAAAAAAATATTTTCATAAATGGTGTCCTCGCTTTGACACTTGAGGCTGAATATACAAGTCTTTGTTATGTCTGTATGTGATCAGCCTCAAGTTTCCAAGTAGATTCTAATGTGCTTGCCAAATGTTATTTTACTTGGGTTCAGTGCATTAAAAGTTCACAACAAACAAAAAAAGGGTACGTTTTTAAAAAAAATATGACGTTGACTTATGAATCCGTTTGTTATTTTGACCTCTGACCTTTGATGACGACAATGCCTTGGCCACGGACGTACTGTAAATATTTTGTCACACACATTTCGTATAGGGAACTAAATTTTTTTACTACATAAACAAAAGTACCCTATCTTTTTTTTGAATATGCTTTTATGTGCACAATGAAAGCGCAATAAAAGTCCAATAGTATGTAGTCTTTGACTAGAATAGGGAACACTTTGGTTTTAAATGGAACTGTTAAAGAACTCTTGCAAAATCCGCGGTGTTAATTATTTAAACACAACGAATAGATTCCGTCAAAAAAAAACAACTGGCGAAACAAATTTTAGGTTTTGGCTTAAGTTTCATTTGTAAAATAAAAATATCAATAATAAGTTCATATTTTAAATCATAAATACTAATTTTATATTTTGAATGTTTTTTTTTTAATCTATAATTTCAAAATATATTTTAAGACATAATCTTGCTAGACATTGTCATCATCATCAGTATCATCTGTCCCTTGACTTTCGTCGTAGTGGTGCTGTGACAGTTCGAATAACTAAATCCCTTCTTTTTTCCCTGTCAGTAGCTGCTCTTAGTAGGATATTTAGAGAGAGGCCGGTCCATTCTTTTATATTGTCCAGCCAGCTTATTTTGGACGACCCTTTCTTTGTGCTCCCTCTACTGTACCTTGAAGGTTGACTTTTGATAGTGAGTCATGTCTTACAATATGACCAAACCCCAGCTCAACCTTTATTTCTTCATAGTATTGAGGAGTTCCTCCATTTCGCTAGTCATTTCTCTTCTTTTCCCAACATTTTTCTGTAGCATTTCCTCTCAAAGTCTTGATTCTTCTTTCAGAGTTCAGTGTCCAACTTTCACAACCTTATAAGTGTGCAGAGACCACTAGTGAAAAATACAGCATTAATTTTACATGGAAGCTGACGTTACTCTTCCAGATTATCTTATTTATATTAGCTTATTTTACTTTATACTATATTATGGTGTTCAATATCAGAAAGATATCAAAAAAGTTCGATGGAAATCATTAATGTGAAAGAATTTAAAAAAATAGAAAGTAGCTTGTCTTATTAGTTTATTTTAATACTTACTTTATTTGTAAACAATTTACTTAATTTACTTTCAAACAAACGATCTCCTTTAATCATACACGAGGAAGCCCAGCTTATACAAGGAGCTCAGATTCTAGGGAATAGTTGTTGAACTCACATTCACGTTCACAAGAAATTAGGCTAAGTTTTGTATAAGCTCACAAAATGGGGCCAAGTTGTACAAGAGCTAAACTGCAGCTCCTACAGACGGAGTTATATCAATTAAGAGAAATTGGATGAAGTAATTTAAGAAAAACTAAAGCTTTTTTTTAATAAATTTTATTGTAAACTTTTAACAAGGCGAATGTTTTTCTTTTTTATAAATGAATTTTTTAAATGTATTTTAAATGACAAAACAAAAATTATAACAATTAATAATTCTTTCAATTACATTCACAGCCAGACAATCACATCCTTTACAGTTGGTAATAAATAATTAATGAAAACAAAATTTAACGAAAATCATATGTACAGCACAAGCTCTGACCTATGTAGTTTGTGAACATTAAATTCATTAAGCCAAATTTATACTGGCCTATGTTTTACTTTTCTATAGGTTGGTAGTTTAAAATATTCATTCATAAAGTGACAAAAGACTTTTACGCTGGGAGAAAAAAAAAGTTGTTTTCTCTGTAATCTCGTAACTTCATTCATGGTTTAATAGTCGACTCAAGATGGCTTCCCCGTCAGTGTCTCATCACCATGACAACCTATGACAAACAATAAAAGGGTATGTTCAGGATATAATCTATATACGTCTATGAAATAGATCTGCATTCAGTAAATACGCTTTAGAAATAGGAAACAAAATATTGAATGTGTTGTCCAATCTTTCTTGCATGAATTTAGGCACAACAACATTAGATTTACAATCTATGACTTCCTGCTTTGTAATTGTCAAACATTCTAATTGGGATGTACGCCTAGTCCCATTGGCGGATCTAAACATCATCAATCAACATAAAAGATCTGGGGTGGAGTCAAACTATGTGAAGACGTTATACACTTGTGTAAGTCTAGAATTACTAACTTTGATATCTCTATTTGTTATAATTTGTCTTATTGAATTCAGTATTTGTAGTGTATAGTGTGTAGTGTATAGTGTGTAGTGTATAGTGTGTAGTGTATAGTGTGTGTAGTGTATAGTGTGTCAAAGATTTGCGAACTCAAACAGTAAAGAAACGAAGTATTTGTCAAGTCAGTTCATCTGGTAACAATATGAGGCGAAGTTTTGGATATGTTCGCTCAATGTTGGGTTATCGAGACTTCAACTGCCATGTGTAGCCTCTATAGGTCTATATTGTTTTAGTCAATGCTGTTTATGTCATCTGTCTTTAAACTAATCTAAGTCGCATCATGTTTGAGGAATACACAATTACTTGTCAAACTATAGAATACACTAATCTGATAATATAACAGAATGCAACACTGCTACTTATAAACATTTGTTAACTATACTTATTTTGTATAGATCTAGTCGCCAAATTTCAAACAGTTGGAGTAGGAATAGAGGGCGGTAGCGGTTTTATAGTCTTACTACTCAACCTCAACTCTCTCGCACGTGAATTGAAAATAGTATGACGGTAATACTGAGGGACTGGACTACCCCCTCCCCCTATGAGTTTGTAGAACACAATAGTGCTGTTATATTTGTAATGACTACGTAACATTTTGAAATGTTCAGTCTTCATATCATGCTTAGTTTCAATGTATTTTTATTCGGTATAATTTTAAATTTTTAAGAAGCACGAAAATATAAATTTTAAAAGTTGAATCTAGTCAAATCATATTCAAAAGCTCTGGATCAGTCTTTGCCTGGTCAAAATAAAACAATGAAATTTATTTGTATGTATTATTTTACAAGTACACTTTAGTACACTGATATCATCTCAGGGAAGCATAAAGAGACATTATAAAGAAACAACACACATTGCAATACTTGATGCTTAGGGTTTCAAACTGATCTATTTAAGGAAACAAAGAAGCTAAAAAGGGGGGGGGGGGTAACTCCAGACATTTATGTAACAAAGAATCATTGTTAAAAATGTGTTCTACTTACCATGAGTGTGCTGACTTGACACACTTATTCTGTTGAATCTTTCACGTCCATATCAGAAGCTGATGGTTCTTTAAAGAAAAACAAAAATTGCTGTAATTTCAATTCAGAGTGCTCTTTTTTTATTTTGAAAAGCACACGATAATAAAATTCTTCGCAGTCGAAACCTAAATCAAGTATCTCTGAAACATAGTTATAGGTGCAATCTACTCTAACAATAATATTATATGTCTAGAATACATAAAACTATTCAAAAATTTGAAGAGATGTGTTGAAATATGCCAGGACCCTGTAACGTTGGTGGATATTGTTTCAGATGAAGAATCCGCACATGAACTTCGAAGCGAAGCTTTAGACCACACCAAGATTGCAGCATAAAGATCTGGATGATGTGCTACTATGACTTTTTTTTATCTTGCAGTCTCACGGCAGACGAAATGAAATATTCTGGCATGGAGACGCAATTGAGAATTGATAAGGAACACATCAAAAGGGATTATTAACTCGAGATGTCACAAGTTTCTATGTACGAATGAAGATGTTCAAGCAATGAACAGTAGCCTAAAGGGAATAAAGTAGGAGAGCTAGGCAAAAGAAACAAAGTAAACATTAATTGATGGAAGGGAGACAAAGGAAACCCAGAAAGTTGACATCAAGTGATGGAAGGGAGACAAAGGAAATCCAGAAAGTTGACATCAAGTGATGGACGGGAGACAAAGGAAAACCAGAAAGTTGACATCAAGTAATGGACGGGAGACAAAGGAAACAGAAAGTTGACATCAAGTGATGGAAGGGAGACAAAGGAAACAGAAAGTTGACATCAAGTGATGGAAGGGAGACAAAGGAAACCCAGAAAGTTGACATCAATTGATGGAAAGGAGACAAAGGAAACCCAGAAAGTTGACATCAAGTGATGGAAGGGAGACAAAGGAAACCCAGAAAGTTGACATCAAGTGATGAAAGGGAGACAAAGGAAACCCAGAAAGTTGACATCAAGTGATGGAAGGGAGACAAAGGAAACCCAGAAAGTTGACATCAAGTGATGGAAGGGAGACAAAGGAAACCAAGAAAGTTGACATCAAGTGATGGAAGGGAGACAAAGGAAACCCAGAAAGTTGACATCAAGTGATGGAAGGGAGACAAAGGAAACAGAAAGTTGACATCAAGTGATGAAAGGGAGACAAAGGAAACCCAGAAAGTTGACATCAAGTGATGGAAGGGAGACAAAGGAAACCCAGAAAGTTGACATCAAGTGATGGAAGGGAGACAAAGGAAACCCAGAAAGTTGACATCAAGTGATGGAAGGGAGACAAAGGAAACAGAAAGTTGACATCAAGTGATGGAAGGGAGACAAAGGAAACCCAGAAAGTTGACATCAAGTGATGGAAGGGAGACAAAGGAAACCCAGAAAGTTGACATCAAGTGATGGGAGACAAAGGAAACCCAGAAAGTTGACATCAAGTGATGGAAGGGAGACAAAGGAAACAGAAAGTTGACATCAAGTCATGGAAGGAAGACAAAAAAACCCCAGAAAGTTGACATCAAGTGATGGAAGGGAGACAATGGAAACCCAGAAAGTTGACATCAAGTGATGGAAGGGAGACAAAGGAAACCCAGAAAGTTGACATCAAGTGATGGAAGGGAGACAAAGGAAACCCAAAAAGTTGACATCAAGTGATGGAAGGGAGACAAAGGAAACCCAGAAAGTTGACATCAAGTGATGGACGGGAGACAAAGGAAACAGAAAGTTGACATCAAGTCATGGAAGGAAGACAAAGGAAACAGAAAGTTGACATCAAGTGATGAAAGGGAGACAAAGGAAACCCAGAAAGTTGACATCAAGTGATGGAAGGGAGACAAAGGAAACCCAGAAAGTTGACATCAAGTGATGGAAGGGAGACAAAGGAAACCCAGAAAGTTGACATCAAGTGATGGAAGGGAGACAAAGGAAACAGAAAGTTGACATCAAGTCATGGAAGGAAGACAAAAAAAAACCAGAAAGTTGACATCAAGTGATGGAAGGGAGACAATGGAAACCCAGAAAGTTGACATCAAGTGATGGAAGGGAGACAAAGGAAACCCAGAAAGTTGACATCAAGTGATGGGAGACAAAGGAAACCCAGAAAGTTGACATCAAGTGATGGAAGGGAGACAAAGGAAACCCAGAAAGTTGACATCAAGTGATGGAAGGGAGACAAAGGAAACCCAGAAAGTTGACATCAAGTGATGGAAGGGAGACAAAGGAAACAGAAAGCGATGGTAGGGTGTTACACTGAATAAGGCATAAAACAATGAATCATGAAAACTTGTCAGCTGATCTCTTATAATGGTTCAAGAGGATGTCATGAAAGAATGTCAAGTCAATGTTTAAATTTAAACTTAAGAGTACAAATACACTTTTGCAATACCTTTTAACTACAATCTCTATACTTGTCAACACTTCTTCTACTAATGCATTAAATCAACTTTTTTAAAACTATAATATAACTGAAAAATATTCATACATTTCTGATATATAAAATTAAACGATACTAAATTAGTTTATAATGTGGTACACACAAACTTCAGTTGTAGAAAAATGGTTCAATTGTTTTCAAAATGTTACTGTAGACTCCATTTGGTATGTAGGTAACAAAAATATGTTGTAGACCAATAACAAATGAACAAGCTCAACAAGAAAAAAAATGAAAGAAAACAGAAAACAAAAAACAACAAAAACAAACTGAAATGTAAACAGGTTTTACGGCGAGAAGGAGGAATAGTCTAGTAGTCCATAGAGAACAGACTGTGTAGTACTCATCACAAGAACCTGCTAAGAACATTACATCGTTGAAATTAAGTTGCTCACATTTTCATTAAAATTTTAATTAGATTTGTAACGGATGTAAAAAAAAAATTGGAATATGAAAGAGGACATTGTAACCCGAGTTTGATATGTCTGAGTCTATTGTGTAGCCTATCATTCTCCTGACTCTGGAACCTGGGGCTACTCTGATGTTCACTGTGACTACTTTGAAGTTTACTGTGACTACTCTGAAGTTTACTGTAACTACTCTGACGTTTACTGGGGCTACTCTGACGTTTACTGGAGCTACTCTGACGTTTACTGGGGCTACTCTGATGTTCACTGGGACTACCCTGAAGTTTACTGTGACTACTCTGACGTTTACTGGGACTACTCTGGTGTTGACTATAACTACTCTGACGTTTACTGGAACTACTCTGACGTTTACTGTGGCTACTCTGACGTTTACTGGAACTACTCTGGTGTTGACTATAACTACTCTGACGTTTACTGGAACTACTCTGACGTTTACTGTGGCTACTTTGACGTTTACTATGACTACTCTGACGTTTACTGGAACTACTCTGGTGTTTACTATGACTACTCTGACGTTTATTGGGACTACTCTGATGATGTAAATAAGGTCATCTGCATTGGTATAGACACATTTATAATACTTATGTAGTCCAGATCACTTTCTTTTGGTAATCTGTTTTGCATACTCCTTTGATGGTGTCATAACCATATTGGAAAACTTTTGAAAAGAATCTTATAGACTTATAGAGCTTTTGTTGAGTAGCTACATCATGCTGAATTATCTATGTCCCTTGAGGTGTTACCTCATACTAAATTATCTATGTCCCTTGAGGAGTTACCCTCATACTAAATTATCTATGTCCATTGAGGAGTTACCTCATACTAAATTATCTATGTCCCTTGAGGAGTTACCTTATACTAAATTATCTATGTCCCTTGATGAGTTACCTTATACTAAATTATCTCCCTTGAGGAGTTATTATTTATTTATTATTTATGTCCCTAAGTTTTAGGCACATATGTGTTGTAAACTACATAGTTACGTACTATGTTGTTGGATGGTCATGCTGTTTATGCGCTAAACTATTATTTGGTCATCTCGATGGTCCGGGAACATCCAAAACATGTAGAACAAACAAAACAAACATACACAACATGATGATGCAGGGCTCAAGATCCTTCCTTTGCTATATTGAAGTGTATTACGCTATTTCAATTTTTGAAATGCTTTTTAAATGATCCAACCAGTTAGCTATATAAAAATGGAGACTCCTGTTTAAAGGCTAAAAAAAGATATTTGATGCCATTTTTTTTATAAAAGATGAGATTTTTAAAGATATGTTCAAATGGCTATGTTTTTAATTATAAAGTAATTTATTTAATAACATGTTTTACAAGTTTTGGATGTTCCTTCAGAAATGAAGTTTTATCCTAGCCTAAACTTCCTGCAAGTGTGTAGGGAACTCTAGATCTTCATTGTGACAATCAGCAGCAGATACACATGGCCAGGCAAGCAGACACACTTTGGTTAGTATGGGTTACACAAGTATTTAACATACATAGAACATACCTTTAGGTGTATCCGCATGCTGTGTTTCATTCACGTCAGCCTTAGGTTCCTCAGTTGTTACTTCTTGAGTTTGCTCTGTCAATATTAACAATCAGAAAAAAAAAAGTTTCTTGATTTCATAGGTGATAACATTTTATCCAACAACTCATTTGTCCAGACAAATCCATTTTAAACAGTTCATCCAACATTCTATTCATCTTTTATCAGTTTAATTAAAATAAATTCATAAACCTTGTATCAGTTTCATCAATAAATTCTATCTATAAAGTTTTGTTTATACATGAAACATTGCCTACAGAGTGTAGTAATTCCTTAGTGTTAGTCATATGAGAATGTACTATATTTTATGCTTAATCAGTGTGTAATAGGTCATTCCTTTTAATTAAAAGCTGTAGTGTTATTATTTATTTAGAGTAATTGCATTGACCGAGTTCTCCTTTTAATTTAATTGTAACATCAGTGTAAATATTGTCAGGAGCATGTCAAGGCCAATAATTCATGTTAAAACTATGATGTTCTTTACTTCACTATATTTATTTTCAAATATGAGCTATCTGAGTAGAATACATCAAACTCAGCTAGCATGTGGAATTAGGAATTTCAGGGGACAATACTAAAGTGGTTAGTCCAACACAAAGAAGAAATATTATAACAGATTGGCTGCTTGTTCATGTGGTATGTGCTCTGGAATGTCATCTCTAAGGCCACCATCCTACGAGAGGTTGAGGCAAGGAACATATGATTAGGTCATAGTATTTAGGTGACTACCAATATCAAGGCCCTAATTTTGTGACAAGCACTCTGTTATAAATTAGGGAAACATGGTCAACCCACTCTTAACAGGAAAAAAAACCCTAAATATCTTTCACGTCTGATACTTTAGTCAGATTTTTAAAATAAGAAAATAAGGTGGCAAGATAAAATAATGAATAAAAAGTGCTCACAAGACATTCTGTGTGGTGATCGAATATAAGGAAGGATAGCCCCCTTTTAATGTATACTGATGAATCAACACTAACAGTTGGGAAAAAAAATGCACTGGATAGAGCCACATGAAGTGAAAGCATAAAGTAAGGGTACTGAACTGCAGATGGCATACAAAACATAAAAAGAAAGAAGGGTGAAAGTGTTACAGCGTCTGGTGATTACAGATGCCCAACCTGTGACCTCAGCTGTGTATCAAGGATTGGTCTCTTTAGTCACATGAGAAGATGCAAAGGGAAAAGATCATAAGATGTAAAATGCTTAAGATTGTTATATCCATTGTCTATTATTGTGACTCTATGAACAATAGGAAATAAAATTATAGTATTAAAAAGTGTGAATGGGGAATGACATTTGTTATAATAATTTCAATCCCTAAGCATTTCATTGTTTAATAACAGACATTCAAGTTATTCTAATCTTGTCTTTTAAACATAATATTTTTTTTAAATGTGTTAAATGGCAACATGTCTCCATCTTGACAGGAAGTAGAAAGTATAAAAGCACTGCAAGTCAAAACATCCAACATAAAAAAGCACATTTCTAGCATTAGAACAAAAATATACAAGTGAAATAATGATCAAAACAAAAAGTGTTTAAAGCACACCAGATTCTAATTAGCACGTAAAAAGTTTCATAGCTAATTGTTATTGCCAATGAACCAGTCAAAGGCTGAATATTGATATATAGTTTTTTTTAAAAATACTTTTAGTGTAAGTCAACATTTTTAAAGTAGAGATTGAATGAAACAATTATGATATAATTTTGCAAGAGCATTAATATTTTGATCAGCATGACTAAGACTTTTATAACTTATAGTTAGTTTTAAAACAATTAATATATAGGCCCACAAAACTTTTTTTTGACATCTATGGGCTGAGAACCACTGATTCAGATCATCCTTTTAATTACAACTACACAGTGCTTTTTTGTGACGGTAATCACCGGTACCGGCACCTTTTTCAATGTGGGAAAAAAATTATAACTTTTCTTGTATATTAACGTCTATAATTAATTTATTCGTAGTTGAAAGTTAGGCCATTCATCACTGAGTACCGCACCTAATTGTTTACAAAAAAAGCACTGCAATGACATATTACTAAACATGTGATGTGCTGATAAATAAACATTTGTGATGCAAACATTGTTGCTTGGATAGACAAACAAAGATACAAGATTATTAACAGAGAAAACAACAATAAGTGCAGTATTAGTACAAGAATATACTTTATAATGGATTTAAATGTTTCGTTCATAACATAACCACTTCTTCCAAATAAAAATCATACTTCTAAAATATTAGCTTCTATTTGGATTGTGCCAATTTTTTATATTATATAAATAGGTTACATCTAATATTAATGAGAAGCAAATAAAGTAAAATGGTACAGAAACGTGATTGGAAAAGATATATAAAAAGCCAATAAATGATGTAACAGATATGGGTGAGGTCAAACATAATCAGAGCACACTTCATGTACCATCTGAGCTCTGTGTATCACTGGGTGTTGGATCAGCCCCATCCAGATTGGCTGAGTGTTCCTCTGTTAGACCAGCCCCTGAATCTTCATCTTTAGCTGGCTCCAATTCTGGCTCAACATCTTTTGAAGCATCTGAAACTTCTGCACTGCTAGAAATTTCTGGATGGCCATAAGTCTCTGCTTCAGCAGAGCCCTCTGGCAGACCAGCAGTGTCAGGTTGGCCAGGTGATTCCTCTTGGTTAGTATGTTCAGTTTGCTCAGAGATTTCAGTTTGCTCAGAGATTTCATTTTGGTCTGACATTTCTTGCACTTCATCTTTACTCTCTTCTGATGGTTTAAGAGCTTCAGCTGATTGTTCTTCTGCATTAGCTGCATCTGTAATTTCAACTTTTACATTTCCAGCACAATTTATATTTATGAGAAATACAGATAAAAAGTTATGGAATAGAAATTAATAGACTTAAAAGATAAAAATTTTCATGGACAATTTGAATGAAGATTTTAGATCTAGTAACCCAGTTATAATTTTCTAAAGTGATTGATAAAAGGAATACGAAGGGCAGGACATGGCCTAAATTAAGCTGATGTGCCATAAAATATAAAATCTAAATCTAAATAAATCAAAAAGAGATACTAAGAATAAAATACATGATATTTAGTATCATCACCTATAAAAAATTCTAAATGGCATGTAAAATAATGCACAAACTAATTAAGAAAAAAAAAATGTGAAAAATGTAAATGTCAGCTAAATTAGTCAAGCTATCCACCAAAAAAGGCAGAAAATCTAATGACACAATGAGCAGCTGCTAGCGATGTAACAAACAAAAGTTCAAAATGTTTTATACAAATGTAAGGACTAATGCATTAAACAAAATTTAAACAAAAAATGTTGATAATTAGCAATGTTTTTTTTTTATGTTGCTAATTGAATTTTAAATTCTTTTTGCTTTTTGTATGATAACCAGAATTCTTGGTCTAAAAGTTTCAGTTCTGCAAAGCAGGAAGTTATATTACAAAAAGAATTTCAAACAGAAACATTAATTCACCAAACTGTTCTTGAATAATCTAAAAATATACCTGGTGTATTATCTTGAGAATTTTGTTGTTCATTGTTAGCAGCTTCACTGGCTTCTTGTTGAGTTTCACCTGCTTCTAGTTGTTCACCTGCTTCTAGTTGTTCACCTGTTTCTAGTTGTTCACCAGCTTCTAGTTGTTCACCTGTTTCTAGTTGTTCACCAGCTTCTAGTTGTTCACCAGCTTCTAGTTGTTCATCTGCTTTGACTTCCTTCTCTTCCCCTGAAATACCTTGTTCATTATCTTCCTCTTTTTTCTCACTGGGTTGATCATGTTCTTCTGAAGTAACATCCTTTTGATGTTCATCACTTTGTTCTGTTCAAGATTTAGTGGATATTAAATCATAGAAAGTAGAATATAAGGACTATGTGTGTATATCCTTTATAGAAATCAAAACTGTTTGACCAATCTTAATGAAACTTGGCATGAATTTTCCTTAGATAATAGCAGAGATCTTAGGAAAGGTAACTGGATTTAGGTCAATAAGACTTCTTGACATAGATTTTTACTGTTAAACAAACAGAGACCTTTTATTATATAAGAATATAATATATAAGAAAATAAAAACTGAGGAAAAAGTCCAAGCAAAGACAGCTAAGAACATAGCTAGAAAAATCATAAATGTTAAACACTACATTTGATTACAGAATTATGATTTATTTTGAGAGCCTACATGAAAAAAATAAGTGACAATGGGGAAATGGTAAGGGGGGGGGGGTCTAGAGATTTACTTATTTTGCATTTAAAACTTGCCCTCCCCTTTGATCTATCTAGGAATAAGAGAATCAGCTTAAGCTGAAATATGAGAGGATTGTGTCTATGTCCTTGTAGCACTAACACATTTATTCATTCATTCGTCTGTTGGTTCATTCATACATTCATTCATTCACTAAACACTTAAGCCTCTTCTCTTACAAATTACAGACTAAAAAGAAAATGAATCTGTTCTATTTGTATTCATGTTTCAATCAAGTCATAAATTTTATAGATTTTAATCTTTTATCTAGTTTTGTTGCAATCTTCTCCATAATGCAAGTAAAATACTTATATGGACGCATAGAAAAAGCATTTTTTTGGCCAAATAATCAACTCACCATGGTGAACCTCTTGATGCTCTGATTTGTTCTCTTTTGTTGATCAACATTTGGTTTTGTTAATAAAACAAAAACAATGACATTTTGTGAAAGTATAAATTGATATTTATTTTAAGCTAATAATATATTTGAGTTAACACCTTTTTTTTCAGAGTTATAGATTTTTTAAAACAGATTTACATTATTTTAAACCTGATAAAATAAATAAATTGGCAATATTTAAATTTCATTGAAACCATTTTTTTTAACTTTTTTTTCTTTTTTGTAATGTAACTCAATCTAGAGGTTTATCATTGAAAACATAATCAAATAAAACATTGGAACCAAACAAAAATAGTAAAATTGGAAAACTTTCCACGGGTCAAAAGGTCCATGTTAAATTTGTAGACATATGCATTTTAATTAGTATGATTTTCTTTTGATTGCAAGCTATTTCAATGTATATGAATGTAAAATAAAAAGTGAATGACATCTTGAAATGCTTGATTGTGACTAATATTTACCTTAATTGATTGACACTTTCTTATTTCACAAAACAAAATTGGCAAAACTTTGAGTACAAATGGTAAAATGAACCTTTCATTCACGTAACTGTAGACCTAAATGTTGACTATTAAGTCTAAGCTTGTGTGTACCACTCCTTGAATAGGTAACCATACTTTAAATCCACTTACAATATCTTCCATCATCTCTATGTTTAAAAATATTTTGTGTGTTACTCACCTCCTTCAGGCTCTACTTCTTCTGAAAAACAAAAAAAACAACAAAATACAGAACAATTGTGTTAAAATAAACTTAAAAGAATTAGAAAAGGAGGACATATATTTAAAACCAATGTTAGACCAATCTAAAAAATGTAAATTATTACTATGACCAACTAATATTTTGTTTAAATACAGGACTAAAAATAAGGTTTCTATTTTAATTTTAATATTAAAATTATTTTTAAACAAAATTAATCAAATATAATTCATGGTATTAATTTAGACTAAAGTGATCAAGATAATGTGAAATAAATAATGTACCATAGTGAGATTTCAAACATAAGTCAAAGAAACAATTATCTAATAATTATCTTATATAAAGTGAAAAATACCAACTGTGCTTGTGTTTAGAAAATACATGTAATAATAAAAAAATTGTAAGCCTCACAAAACTGAGATTAGCATAAATTGTTTTGGAAGAAAGTTTGTTTTTTAATGTTGTAACAAACTGCTATTGAAATGCAAAGACGACAAGATCAACTTGCAGAGTTACTACACATTGTTTAAAGCCTGCCTTCTAGCTTGGAGTTATTGGACTTTAATTCACTTAATGCTAAGTCTGAATAGTTAATAAACTTATAATTAAACTCAAACCAAAAGATTACGAACAAGAATCAGAAGGAAACAAATTTTCATTAGTGAAAAGAAAATGTGTAGCTGAATATACACCTAATACATGAGACAGAAACAATATGTTAGATAAAAAGTTCTGGCAACAGATGTGAAACAAATATTTTGGGACAATAAGTTGTTTTTTTTGTTTTTATTTTTGCAACAAACACTTATTTAAGAGGCAACATAAAATATCAAATACTATATGAATCAAAGTAGCTGGTTATAACTATTGAGTCACCATATTGTTAAATGAATTTCAAGAAATGAAATGAAATTTGTTATGCTGGGGAGAATTTCTTTATTGGCAGAAGTAAAAAGTTGTTGTTTTTTAAATTAGTTTCTTAAATTTCGTTATTTTTTGGGAATATTAGTTTCATTATATACTTTTTATGAAATTTCTGTCCTTTCTTTAGGTAGGTCCTATTCATTCTGCTAACTTTAAAGAAATTAGAAAAATGTATTATGTCACACACCGTATGGTTTCTGGTAACTTAACCTTCAAATACTAAAACGTCAAAACTTTTAACTCCCAGGCAATTAAATCTAAATTGAAACTAGATCTACAAAGGAAGCTGATAACCAACTGGGGCTAAGGGCTGTAGTGCCTTTAAATGGCCTCCAAGTGAGAGTGTACTGTAATAAATAGCTCTGCCTACATACAAAAAACAGTGTGTACCAGACAGTGGTTCTCTCAATCCTTCTTTATGGATCTGAGACATGGGCACTATACAGAAAGCAAATTAGACTTTTTGAACTTTTTCACCATGGACAAAATATAGCAAGATCCCACTACAAAAAGCAATGATTTATTTTGACAGAATTGCTGCTCAACTAAGAAAAGATACTCTGTTTCTAAATACTTCTATAAAAGCATCAAAAAAAGATTTAGAGAAGAATCAGTTACAAGGATTAAGAGAGCAGGGTGGAAATTGTCTATGCCTTGACAGAATTTTTTTCAAAATTTTTTAGAATAAATTAGCTTCTGGTCATAATGAATCTATGGATTTAAAGCCCAAGAAATAAATATTAGGTATCAGGCTTCTGAAGAGTAAATTTTATGGCCATGATACACATTCCATTAGATTATTTTAAGAATAAAAATATGTCTAAATGCTATTCAAAACGGAAAATTCAATTTTAATTAGATGACAATTTTATAGCAGACTTCTAGTGTAAAAAAAAAACCACTAAAAGCATATGAAAACAAAATAATGATTAATAAATTTTAGCAGAAGTTATGGAATTTCTTACCATTTCTTTCCCCTTCTATCACTAGAATAGGAAACCAAAATAAAATGAATTGTTATATACACATATATATGTTCATCAGGTGTCCCAAGAACATACATACATTTTAAATAATTGTAAACTTGGTGTTTATTAAATTTTTATTATTTAAAAAATATATAAATATTTACAAGTATTATTTTGTTGCATTTTTTTTTTCAATGCCTGTTCTTATTTTGATCCAGACAATGCTGACAATACAAAGCAATGGCATCACAGACATCATAAAATGATTTAATTGTTATTTTACCACATCCATATTCAATGGCTTCTTTTAATTCAGAGACTATTGAAGGTTTCTTAGCATAGACATTGTTTCATGGTTTGTATCCCCATTAGATAATAAAATGATAAAATTAAAAAATTATAATAAACAACAAGCTTATAATTATTTCAACTTTGCATAAAATTTGTTTTGGACACCATGTATATTAATCTATATGTGGTGGGCTTGGCACAGAAAAATATATGATGAAGACATCTCATAGGCTGATTTAGATTCATTCAAGAGACTATCAGCATCTGGTGTGAGCTGAAGAAATATTCACCTCACTACATATATATATATTTATATATACTGGTAGATAAGTAAACAAAAAAAAATATTTTAACAGTCAAAAAAATTTTTAATTAGGCAAGTATGGGAGGACACCTTTCCTAAAAGAAACCATATTTGCTATAATTGTGTAACATTAAGTTTTTTATTTTATTTTTAAAAAAAATTAGTACCCATAGCTGTCTCATCTAGTTTAGGTTCATCACCTGTAAAATAAAATATATTCAAGAAATGATTTGGAAAACAGAACAAGTAGTTTAAAACCTCACATACATCACAATATGTAAACTGCAGGCTAATTCTTTAGTCAATGACAGCAAGACAGACATATACGTAACAGTTATTACAGCTAGACAGATATATGATCAATGGTCATGACAGCAAGACAGACATATGATCAATTGCCATGAAAGCAAGATAGACTTAGGCTTTATGGGAAGGATACAAAGATTGTTTAAAAATTAAGATAGGTCACTAAAGTTAAAAAGCAGAAAGCTAAATGGTCACACAAAGTCTGAACTTAAAATGGTGGTGAATAGAGGGGCAAAAAAAATAAAAGACAGGTGACCCAAAGGCATCCGAAAATAAGAGGCTTGATGATATAGAGGTAATGGACAAATGTATTAAAATAGGATAAAGTTGTAGTGCCATTGGGAAGGATGGATATTAGTGTAATATTATTAATTAATGTGCTGCCATATATAATTCCATCATAAAAAATGGCCACATATTTAGACATTTATTCTATGAGGCTTTTCATACAAAAGTGTCCTAGAGCCAATTCAACTTTTTACATAATAAAATTTTCAATGGTGCTAAAAAATAATATGCTTTGATGTTTTATTCTATTTTTATTGTTTCCAAATTTAAAACCAAACTTCAAAGCATTTAAAAACAAAGGCTCATGACTGCACAGCTAATCAATGAACAACCTACAAATTACAGCCCTTTAAAGCCCCTCAACCTTGATGAGTACACTGTTCTTAATATAAACTTAAGATTTAAAAAACAACAACTTTACCTCTAAGTGTGCCATCTTCATTAAAGCTGAGAGCTTCTCCAAAGACTGCAATCATTTCTTCCCTGGCGTGTTCTGCAGATGTACTTCCATGGACAGCATTGTTCGCAATGTCAGTGCCATATAGAGCCCTTAATCTAAAAGTTTAATCATAATAGTAACATATACATTTTTTGACTTCAATCTATGAAAGATTATTTACTAACCTATATTTTAACCGTTATATTAAGCTTATGTAACTGTCACAATAAGAGACCAAAATCTTTATTTTAGTTTGAAGTCATTGGCTTCTAATGGATTTGTAAAAAAATGGCTTTAAAAGCTTGACAACAAAATGATGATGCCAGTTGAAAATTGAAACAAGTTTGAAAATAAATTATCTAAAACTTATTCAATATGATAACAAAGAGTAATTAGTAAAAACTTGATATAAGGCTCTAAGTATGAAAGATTGAATGACATGAATACCCATTGCAACCTATATAATTTTTTAGTAATGAGATGCACCTAAGGCTGTACATTTAAACATAAATAGATCAAGTAGCAATGAAATCATTTAAATTATTATTTTAAAGCAAAAAATTAAGGTCAAGTTGATTTTCTTTGTAATAAAAGGGGGGGGGGGGGGGGGGGGGGTTGGAGTTTTATAGTATTAGAGATGACTTTTTCTTTACTACAAATCATAGGCTTTGAATGTGATACTACAAATATTGTAAACTACAATATTGGAATAAAGTTCCAGACATCATAAAACTATAAAAAAAATATTGATATTTGTAAATCAAACTAGTAAACCAATTCATAACTATTTAACAATAGTAACTTAAAATATAAATTGGATTTTTAATATTGATTTTTTTTGTAATAAAATAACATTAATTTAAATTTACTAACGATGTTGGGTTTTCTTCCTTGGCTTGTGCTGGATCTGCATCTCCCATATCCCTTCTCCAGCCATTGATTGCATCCTCTCGAGATAAAACCATAAACAAGGATGGACCACTGAAATCAGAAAAAAAAAATACACACACATTTTAAACAACAAGTGTTAATTTTTTATTACCAGTGATCGAAGTTAAAGCTGACATTGCCAGAGACAATAGAAATACAGTGACAACATTACCTTGTTAAAGTATTTGTCAACTCATCAAAATGATCCATCCCAGCAACATTAGGATACAGAACAGACATCAATGAGATTGAAACCACCAGCTCAGTCTGAGCAGCAATTTTATAGCCACTGTTGATAATGTATTCAATGATCTCATCTATGATAGAATAATAGGTTTAGTAGATATCAACATGTAAATGTTTAAGTAAATACATTACTGTAAACTTCTAAACAGTTTACATTATCTTGATAAAGTTATTTGAATTCTTAATTTGATTCCCATTCTATGAATTGCTATCATTTGGGGGCCCAGGGGATGACCACTTTGGGGGCCCCTGCATTTTGCGTAATATTTCAAATTTAATGTAAAAAAAAAACAACCTCATTTGGGGTTCCCTCAAGTGAGGGCATCTCCCACCCTCCCTCCCCCACCCTAGCTACGCCTCTGCATTCAAAATAAGTTTTAAGAAAAACAGTATTTTTTTCTTGAGGTCTAAGCCATCAAAAGTTGGGCAAAAAATAAAATTTTAAGAAAATGACCATTTCACAAACCTTTGTGTGCCATGGCATTTGGTTTGATCATTGCTACAGTCTGCTCGATGGGGAAAAAGAATGCTATTTCTTTAGCAGCTGCTTCTTCAGAAATAGATCCATGAAACTGATTCATGCCAGAAGCTCCAGTAAAGCGTGCTCGGAAGCTACAAAAATTATTTTAATAAAGTCAAATAATTTATCAAGTTAACTATTTATCACAAATGGATTTTGTATTTGATCATCAGTAATTATAAGTTTAACTTTTTAAATTATGTTATCGAAATGCAAAAGGTTTGTAAGAAGTAAGAAAGTTCATTTAAAAATTATTTTTATGTTAATCCACCTCTTTGGGGCTTTTTCAATGGCTTCATCTACATTATCAGGTCCAAGTTTTTCTCTCCATACAGTGATAGCTTCATCACCAACTAACCCTAAGGCAATCATAGGCCCGCTGAAAAGGAAATATATTGTCAAATAATTAGCTTTCTATAATGTTTAAAAAAAAAAAAAAGTTTAAAACTCCATCCTAACTTAACATTTCTCAGTCTATTATTAACTTTAAATTTCTCAGACTATTATTAACTTTAAATTTCTTAGTCTATTATTAACTTTAAATTTCCTAGTCTGTTATTAACTTTAAATTTCTCAGTCTATTATTAACTTTAAATTTCTTAGTCTATTATTAACTTTAAATTTCTTAGCCTATTATCAACATAAAATTTCTCAGTCAATTATTAACTAAACATTTTTCAGTCTATTAATCTGCTGTTCATCTTTTTTATGAGAACCATATTTTGTCCTCCAGTGCAATATTTGCTCCTACATTGAACTAATAATGTACTAAAATAGGTATTGAGAGTCTACCTGATCATTAGATCAATTAGAGCATCAAAGAATCCAAATTGTTCATGTTCTTTGTAAAACTCTGCAGCCTGCTCTTTGGTCAGGTGAATCTCTTTCATCATAGTAATATTTAAATTTAACTGTTTGATGGCAGCAATGATTTCATCTGTTGTGGTCAAGACATTTCATACAAATAAATAGAAGCCATGAATTATCTATTAGTTCAATTCAAATAAAGTTGTTAAGGAGAGTGTGTGTGTGTGTATGAAACTGATGAAAAAGTACAGGTAGCGACACATGCGTAATATTGAATGTTAAGAACAATACATTTAATTTAGATGACAGATACATTGAAAATCCTTTAACATCTTGTGATTTAATTTTTATTTTGCATATTTCTACACTAAAAGCCTGTAAATACATATTATACAAATTAAGTTTATTTGTTCATAAAAGAGGATATCAAGCTTTTTATTCAAGTTTGTGTCTGAGTTGACAAATACGCCTTCAGAGTGGGTTGGATTGAGACCAATTTTTATAATAGGCTTGAACAATGACCTGCAATGTCACAGTTTAGACCAATAGCAGGTTAGTGTTCAGGCATACTATAAAGAATGGATTAGCTGTCAACCAAACAATTCCACTACTAAACTGATGCATTGAAAGAAATACTTTCAGGTGCTTAGAAAGTTTGTTTTGTTTTTTTTAAACTAAGGACTAAGGTGTTACAAGCTTACTATTAGTGTGACTTAATCATAATGAAACATTTTTCTGTCACTATGACTTTTTGTGTAGAACCAATATTAATCCTTACAAGGCCTATGCTTCAACTATAAAAATAAGTACCAGACCATAAGAGATCTTACAAAATCTTATCTGTCAATGATTACAGAGTAAGTAAAACAAAATATTGTAATAAACCTGACGAGCCCAGTGTGTGAAGTCAGCCCTGAACAGTTGAACCCAGTGCAAGTCCGGCAGTACAGTTGTTAATTGAGAGATATTTGTATAATCTGTGTTTTGTGTTGCCAATTGTACAGTATTGGCTGTGATTTATTGGACATTAAACTAATACGTTATTTTAAAGGCCTGAGTTGTCAAGTTTCTTAAGTTGGTAGTGTCATGTGGTGCAGTTTGCAGAGAGCCTGGATAGGGATAATCATTACAATATCTAAAACTTTGAGACCAAAACATGAGCAATTGCAAAGTGATCTTTGCAGTAAATAATGAATTTACTATATTTTAAGACTTTTAACCTTATAATTGATAGATTATAGTCTTAAGATTTATAGAATTTCATTTAAAGATAACTTGCCTTTCTTTGAGTAAACTTCTGGTTTTATGATGGCCAGAGTTTTCTGAATGTTTAAGCGTTTCTTCATATATGTTGGTACAGTAAAGTTAGGGAATAAAAGTGCCAGCTCTCTGTTATAAATAGCATAGTACATATTGTTAATTTTTATTTAGTGTTTTTTTTTTTAAATATAAAAATTAAGATACTTTGGTAATTAAAAAACAATTATAAATATTCAAATGTACCTTAATGCTGCTTCATTTGAGTCTGAACCATGAATGGCATTTTGGTAACCTTTTTCACCATACAGAGCTCTTATGCTAGAAAAGATAAACATTGCAACTTTGACTAGAATTAATCAAAAATAGCAAAACAAAAAGTTCCTGATATTGTTTAAAAATAAGCCTGATCTATTAACCTCAAACATCTCAAAGAAAAAAGACTCTATCCATTGGTTTTCAGTTAAAGCAGTGGCAGTAAAGTTTCAACTATGGCTATAGTTTCAAAGTATAGTTATAGTTGAGAGTTTGCTGTGTTGGAAATAAAACTATGATGAGTATAAATAACTGTCAGAGCTTAAGTCAAGATCATCCACCAAGTAGTAGGTCAAATCTAGGGTAGAACATTGTAAAGTATAACTTATTAGTCACTCTCTATAACGCTATAACTTATTTTTTCCTTCTCCAGGTTAATACATTTTTTATAAAAATTTGTTGTAATTTTAAAACTAATTGCTTTATTTGAAAATAATAATTCATTCATAAGAGTAAAAGCCAAATATGAGATTATTACCAATTGGGATTTTCTTCTTTAGCTGCTTCCACTTCTTTTGGACCAGTCAGCATTTTGAAAAAATCCACTGCAGTATCCCCTGACTGACCAAGTGTCAAAACAAGAAGAACAGAAGGACCACTGGTGATGAACTTAATGATATCATCATAGTAACTCTAGAAGTAAAGTCATACAAAGATTATGGTAATAATAAAAGACGTTATCAAACATCACAAATGGTGTTAAGTGTGGCTCAGTGTTATGATGGGATATGTGACTTAGTTTTATGATGGGATGTGTGGCTCAGTGTTATGATGGGAAGTGTGTCTCAGTGTTATGATGAAACATTTGACTCGGTGTTATGATGGGATGTGTGTCTCAGTGATGATGGGATGTGTGGCTCAGTGTTATGTCTGAGTGTTATGTTGGGATGTGTGGCTGATCACTTAGCTACCTATCAAGAGAATTCAAGTTCAAATCCCTATTCTAGTCAAGTTAGATGTTTGCTAAGCACCTTAAAACAGAATGGAAACCTCCCAGATCCTCTTGCAAGTCATCAAAAGAGATTGGACCACAGGAAACTGAAAATCTTAGAGCATGAGCTGTGCACTATACAAAGTAATTAAAAAAAAAAATAAATAGAGACTGAATTCTAAAAGATAATGTAAATATTTTGTCTTCTTGTCAACTTCTGCTGCTCATAGGAAACTAATAGAAAATGTTGGCAAATAAAAAGCTTGCATTTTAAAATGTGGCTAAATAAACAGAAAACAGTTTTTTAAAAAATGTCTACGTATGGGTTGTGTCACAAATATAAAAAATAATTCTATCACTATTTTTCTTACCTCATTGTCCAAATGGGCATAAAGTGCTTCTGCTTCTTCTTGAGTTATTTCCCTTGTTTCTTTAGTTAAAATCTCAAAACCTTGTTCTATTATCTAAATTTAATATAAATACAAATTTTATATTTAGACTAAACACATGATAGAATGTTTTACCATCATAGTTACGATTTTTTGTATTTTCATAATTAAAATATTAAAAAAAAACTATGTTTGTTTACTAAAACCATATATTTATCTCAAAAATATATTTTAGTAATTTAAAACTTTGTGCAAGTCAGTTCAAACAAAAATACCACATGAAGACATATAAACACAAGCTGAAGAGAGAGAATCCTCTGTATGGGATAGAATCCTCTGCATAGGATAGAATCCTCTGCATAGGATTGAATCCTCTGTATGGGAGAGAATCCTCTGCATAGGAGATAATCCTCTGTATGGCAGAGAATCCTCTGGATGGGAGAGAATCCTCTGTATGGGAGAGAATCCTCTGTATGGGAGAGAATCCTCTGGATGGTGGAGAATCCTCTGTTTGAGATAGAATCCTGTATGGGAGAGAATCCTCTGTATGGGAAAGAATCCTCAGGATGGGAGAGAATCCTCTGTTTGGGAGACAATCCTCTGGATGGGAGAGAATCCTCTGTATGGGAAATAATCCTCTGTATGGGAAATAATCCTCTGTATGGGAGAGAATCCTCTGGATGGGGGGAGAATCCTCTGGATGGGAGAGAATCCTCGGTATGGGGAGTCAGATTCATTTAAAAAACAACATTAACTGACTAAAGTGAACTACAAAAGAGCAGTTCAGTTTATCTACAAGCCTCACCAGAGTAACAAAATAAGGAGAAACAGGTTAAAACAGATTGTAAAATAGTTGAGTAACACTAAAATATAAAACAATAAACCAAATATTTGGTGAAATGTCTGTACATTAAATGATTCGAAGGTTTTAAATACAAACCAGTGCCATGATCTCCTCAGCTTTTCCTTGAACAACTGCGTCTGGTTTAATGATTGCCACTGTCACCATTTTTTCCTCTGTTAATGAACAGCAAGAACAATTACAATAATTGATAATAATTTTAAACTAGTATAATAATGATACTATTAGAAGAAAAAGTTTAAGAGAAAATCACATTATTACTATGTGAATAAATTTACTTAGAATCTGAATATAAAATAAAAACTGCTATTATTTTAACATATTTAGAAAACAAAGACTAAACGCTCATGCTAAGCTTTTGATTCAACAACTAAAATTACTTTTTTTGGGATGTTTTTTTTTCTAAAAAGAAAGAATTAACTATAGCTAAGGACAATAATGTATAAATATTATATAAAAAAATGATATATTGTAGAACATTAATCTGGATAGAGAATATCATACACAAGACATGAGCTTCTATTGATCAGACCATACATTTTTTTTAATATAATTATAACTATACAAAGGTTCTTATATCAAAAAAAGATCAATAACAGCCTCATTCAAGCTAAAATAAACTTCATGAAAATATTATTTCCATATTTCTAGAACCTGGTACTTTTATTGTCTAGAATTTTAAATAGTGTTATTAGCAACTGAATCCAATGAGCAGTAAAAATCATGCCAACACCAAGTTATAGAAAAAGCTTCAATAATGTTAGAGCACATTCATGTCAGGAACAATTGGTCTAATGTTTAATTTAAAAACTCATAAAGGGAAGACATTTCTGTGAACTTAAAAGAATCTGAAAATAGTTTCCACAACAAACACAGACCATTTCTCAGATTCTAGCTTTTTAGTTCCAAGCTACAAAAAGAATGCCACAGTAAAGACAACATGAAGATTGATCTTAATATACATGCAGCAGTTATTTGATGTAAGGCTTCACACTTAAAAAAAGAAAAAGTTCTTAAAAAATGCTATATCTCTAATTCACTTTCATCCAATGTTTTGTATTGTTTGCTAAGCAGCAGGAATACAAGACTAACAATATGTGATTGATATACAGGTCTCTAAACATTTCTGTAAATCAAGTGACATGCAATTATCAATTTATACATAAGGTTTTGGATGCAGTACACAGTTATATTCACCACAAGCTTTAAACTATAAACTAAGTGATATAGTGTTATATAAAACTTTGACAACTAACAGCATTCCTTATTGAAACACATAAGGTTCAACTGGTTTAATAAAGGAAAAAAACAAAAAAATAAGGCAAGATATTTCTGTTAGTTTAAAAACTGAAAATAATATACTAGAAATTTTGCAAATATTTCATTTGGTAGTTATTGTTTTGAACAAACAATAAAATTCATCTGAATTTTTTTTTTTTTTTTTTAATTAATTAAATTATTTTTTCAAAGAGATGAAGTTCACTGGTTTCAAAAGTTAAAGATGTCAGCAGACTAACAGAAGTGGTTTTTTTAATCATTTCAAAACACAGATTGAGCCTAAAAATAAAAGTAGAAGCATCTCACAGTAAAAATTAATACAACTGAAATATTAAATGGCTATTCAGTTTACTTAAGTCTGTAGTGGCAACACCACTAATTAAGTCAACCTCTGGGAAGAAAATTGTTCACTTTTCTTTCAGCTACTGAATATACAGTTGGTTTTACTAGGAATAATAATTCTATTGCATTATTTTTTCTTTTTAAAGTTATTGTGTGTATTAAAGAGAAAATGTAGCTACAGGTATGTTTTGTAATATTTTTTAAAATCTCTTTTTCGTCCTTTTTAAAAAGTTGATCTTGTCTTAAAGGTCAATGTAAATGTTGCAAACAACTTGTTTAAATGTTGTTAATCACATTTCCAAACAATATGAAGGACAGCAAGCAGATCTGATTAGATGTATAGAACACCAAGAGTGACACAACAAATGATACCTCTAACACCTGAACCCAATCGCTGAGCAGCAACTGGTGTTTTACGAGCATCAACAGAATCTGAGTCTAGATTAGATTTAATATAATGACATATATACTGTATAGTTTACCTGCTTGTTTTGATTATATATACGTAATCATATTGTCTGACTTATAAAATGAGCAATTTTTGTGTAACAGACTTGGAAGAAATAAAATTCAACTTTAAAAAAAGATTTAACAATGAACTTTTACTATACATACTCTTCTCAAATTTGGCAGCTGTAGATTTTGAATGGGATCAAAATGTATTATCTTGTATAAAGTAACTAAACATGTAATTAGAAATAACTAAGACAGGAGAATCCTCAAGTAAAGAAAGAAAGAGTTTCTTGCAACATTCATATGGGAAAGTGCCAATGTTTACAAATATGTTTTAAAAGATTTAAAATTATTTTTTTTTAAGTTGATGGCTCAAATCAGAGATTCACATAGATGCAATGTAATTTTATTATACTTCAAGATGCAAATTTTGATACTACTATCATGATAACCTTCAGACAGTCATTGAGGCACCAATGCTAACTGTATCCTCATGTCTTTTGTTTACATCCATTCTCAGCAAACCAATCAAGGACTAGGTAATCTAAACAATGAGGATGTCTCAGAAATAAAAATATATAATGATTCAATATTTACTGAACAACCCAACAGACAAGAAGAGAAGAATTTGAACAGTATAATTTTAAATTGCAAGGAATATTACCATTAATATGTTCTGATGTAGTGTAAGGGGGAGCAATACCATTTGACTACAGAAAAAGGCTTTCATTTTTTATTTTTACTTAATTGTAAGACACTAGCCTATATTTCTCAACTTATTTACTGTAAAGTCACAATGTATTACAATTAATACAGTGATTCTTTACAATTTCACAATTTACTTTAACTACATCTTTTTTAAATTAGATTTCTCTGCAGGTTATTATCAAACATACTCTGTTTTTATCTTATGTACCTATACAGCTCAAGAAATAGGGAAAAATACAAAGATTCAATCATACCTAATGCTAATTGTTTGGCTTCTTCTTCCTCTAGCCTTTCAGATTCAATCTCTTGCAGTCTTGTGATCACTGGATCCTTCACCTTGATTATCAATGAATAAATTATATAAATTACAAATGTTACTATTACCTAGCAGCTCCATATGATTGCTTTGACTTTGAAGAGAATATTGAAGAATTTGAAAGAAGTTGAAACATTAAATATTAAAATTAAATATGTCATATTTAAAATCAAACCTTACTTCTTTCCTGTCTGCGGTGCCTTCTAAGACTTTATGTTCATATGCTAACTGTTCTGTTATAACTCTTTGAACTTTTGGTGCATTTGCTCCATGTATGTAAGCAGTTAAAATGCCACCCTGTGAGAATATTTTTAGTTAAATTTGTTTTTTTTAACTTCTGAAATAATTATTGTAAAAGGTGACAATATTTTAAAAGAACTTTCTTAAAGAGGGTACTTACAGCATAAAATAAAAATGTAGGCTCACATCTGCCTCTATATTTTTCTAAAGCATCAATAGTATCAGCCTTAGCCTGATTTGGAGGAAAAAACACAATTTTTATTTTATAAGATCTCAAGAATCTTACTGACATCAATGTTAAAATGAAGTTGAAAATAATTATTATCGATTTATTATGACAATGTTATACAAATGTAGTTAAAACTATTTACATTTATAACCATTAACATAACGTAAACAGATATAACTAGTCTAACAAGTTCTAGTTATATTAATTCCCTGTAGTGTGCAGACTCAAGCCTCATCAAAAAGCTGGTCCAGGAACCAGATTCAGCACTACATATAAAGTGTGACTTAATCTAGTAATGTTCACATTAATTGAGAAGTGTCTACTGAGAGAAATACTTCTCAGTGGTAAAAGAGATCATGGGGATGCACATTGCTCTAATACCCAAACAAACTTTTTGAAGATTATATAAGGAATTCTCGTGTGATGCAATTAGAAATATTCATCTACACTATT
Source organism: Biomphalaria pfeifferi (assembly GCA_030265305.1). Classification (NCBI taxonomy): domain Eukaryota; kingdom Metazoa; phylum Mollusca; class Gastropoda; family Planorbidae; genus Biomphalaria; species Biomphalaria pfeifferi. The sequence continues at coordinate 3,074,944 of JASAOG010000008.1, read as the reverse complement.
TACAATTAATATGTGAATGTTGTACTCACTATAGCAAAGTTCAGAAGATTATCACCAAGTTCATTTTTCAACCTACGAAAATTCCCTACTAATGCTTGACAGGGTCCACACCACTCTTGATAAACATCAATAACTGGTAACAAATATAGTTACAATAGTGGTTCGTAATAAATTTTTTATTTGAAAAATAAGATGTAACATTGGATAAAGTAAGGCTGAGATAATAGCTCTTCATGTGCTATAAGAAATGCTCTCAACACTTGGTTCTGATACCTTGAAAAACAAGTGGAAGGAAGACAAGAAGAATACAGAAAGATAAAAGTTGTATGAAATATAGAGATAGCATTTTAGAAATATTTATTGAAGGCAGATATAGTAAACAAAAAATTTTACACCATATATGAAGTAACTAATGACATGGCAATTGTAGCATTATAAAGCTAGCTAAGATTAGTTTTGTCTTACTAGCGGGTACTACTGAAATTATAAATATAGCTATGATTTTTTTTTTTTAATTTTAATGCAAAATGTTCCTCTTGTTTGTTTGAAAATCAATGTTAAAGTACTTAAGAAAATGAATGAAGACTATTTGCAAATGCTTTTTATAATATTTACTTAAAAAACAAGAAAAGTGATGATAATATTAAATATATTTCCATTAATAATATTTTTTTTATAATTTGTCATTTCCTTATTTATATGCCAAGATTTAGATCAAGATTTAAATAATAATGAATATATAATAAGGTTAATGATAAAATGACTGAATAGTTAAGCTTTAATTACGCCACAAGCCCTCCATAGCCATAACTTCTTCCCATTCTTCTTGAGTTTCAATTTCTCTCTGTAGTTGTATTTCTTGCTTTTTTCTCGCCATGTTAAACAGGGACTGAAGCAATAGAATAATACAGGTTATATGATAATAAAATCCAATTAATTTCTTATCAGCATTTTTAATTTCATCTAGATCTATAAATAATCATTACATTTTCTACAATAATTCTGGAAATGTGGCTATGGACGAATGGATTGCTTATTTGTTACTCAAAGTTACTGTAATAACTGTATACTGTAGACGTAGTGTATTGTTACATTGTAATAATTGTATAGTATTCACTGTATTGGTCACTTTAACTTTAGTGTATTGAATTATTGAGTATTGGCCGAGTATTGTATGTGTTACTTGTGTATTAAGTGTATACTAATCAATCTAAGAAATAATACTTAATTGTCTTAATAGAATCTATAATTCTTATCTTTTAAAACATAAACTAATAATAAATGAATAAATAATTAATCAGCTTAATCATACCTAAATAATCTCCAAGTATGATAACGTCTTGTTTTATCTGTTTTCTCTCTTACCGCTCATCAGAAAACAGAACCAGTAGATATAGAACTAGGTCTGCAGAGCGTTCGGGAAATTGTTGATAGTAACGGTTACTTCCGGAGCTGTTAAACCTACGTAATTATCTGCTCTTGTAAATAAAATCACTGAACTACATACGTGCGGTGAAAACCCTAACAGAAAATCCGGTCCTGGAGCCCCGTAGGCGGGGGGACAGTAGTAAGACTACTGCTGTCTGGCAAACTCCTGCTGCCACCTGTCCTCAAATTGTGATGGTTCGCCATCCCTTTGGACCCGGTCAGTATGGAAGAGAGGCGTGTGCTGACGTGTGGGCAGCCCAGCACTCGCAAATTTACCGCCCAGGCTTTCCCCCAGCAATGGAGAGGTCACTCCATCTCTGACAGTAATGTCTTTGGAAAAAACACGGAGAGTGGTAGTTACCGGTGATAAGTTCCTAGCTGATAGGCGTAAGCTGGAACGCCAGGGACCACTCTTGACGGTAGGAGGGGCTTTTTAGCCTCACTGGATAGCTACTGCCTGCCTTAAGCCGAGCAGCCCTCAGACAGTAAAGTGCTATCCCGCCACAGCTTGCCGCACCACTGGATGCTTAGTGCTAAGACAAAATCAAAAAGCAAGCTGCTCACCCGCTCCTGCAAATACAATCAAAAGAAAACCCTCAACATTAATGCGTTTAGCAAGCTGGAACATACGGACAATGTGTCCTGGCTTCAATACTGACCCAGAACTCGTCACCGACATGCGTCAAACAGCTATCATCGACAGAGAATTCAGCAGACTAAACATTGATGTGGCCTTCCTGCAAGAAACCAGACAGCGGATCTCTTACAGAAAGCAACTATACATTCTACTGGCAAGGAAAACCAGAACAAAGTCCTAGAATACATGGCGTCGGCTTCGCAATAAGAAACAGTCTCGTCCCCTGCATCGCGTTGTTTCCCATTGGCAATAAAAGAGTAGCACACATGAAATTTGCATCACCGCAAGGCAAAGTTAATATAATCTGTGCTTACTCACCAACCCTTGCTGCACCGGAAGAGGACAAAGACAGATTCTTTCAAGCTCTAGAGGACGTAATTAAAAGTATTCTAAAATCCGAGCACCTCAATATAAATGGAGACTTTAATGCCCGTGTTGGTGATGGAAATGATGCATGGCCACAATGCTTGGGACCTCATGGTGTTGGCAAAATCAATGACAATGGCCAAAGGCTACTCGAGTTCTGTAGCTCTCATGAACTGTGTGTAACAAATACATTCTTCTCTGGCAAGGAACGCCATAAAGTCTCTTGGCAGCACCCACGCTCAAAAAGGTGGCACAAGCTTGACCTCTGCATCACCCGAAGGATGGATCTGAAAAGTGTCATCCACACCCGTTCATACCATAGTGCGGACTGCAACTCACTAGTGCTAAGCAAAATCAAACTACTTCTCAAGAAGGTTTATACTTCCACTCAACCCAGAACTAGGCGCATTAACGTCAACCATGTAGGTGACCCAGAGAAGTGTGCACTCTTTGGCGAGCTCCTGAACAGTTCAATCCCCTCGTTAAGTGATGAAGAAGACATCTCTATCAGATGGGAGAAATTAAGAGATATAATCTACAGTTCGGCAATCACCGCCTTTGGGCCTCAAAAACACAAAAATGTAGACTGGTTTGAGACGAATCTAGCACATATGGAACCTTGCATCGAGAAAAAGCGATCTGCACACCTCGCTCACAAGACAAAGCCAAGTCCAAGATCTTTGGAGGCCTTCAAAAGTGCTAATAAAGAGGCTAGAAAATGTGCTAACAACTTTTGGAGGGATACCTGCAACAGAATCCAAGACAGTCTCCACTCAGGAAATAGCAAAGCTCTATTTGATGGCATTAGAGCGGCCCTGGGTCCAACAGTGTCTAAGCCAGCCCCCTTTCTATCCAAATCAGGAGAAAAAATTACAGATCAAACCAAGCAGCTAGAACGTTGGACAGAACACTACCTCGAAGTCTATGCCACACAAAACACAGTAGACGATGTCAACCTGGCTTCTCTACCAGATCTTCTAGTACTGGAATGTCTAGATGATCTTCCGAGCCTCAGTGACCTTAAAAAAGCAATTAACTGCATAAAAATAGAAAATCTCCTGGGAATGATGGTATCCCAGTGGAAGTAGTGAAAGTCAACGAATCACTCCTGCTCCCTGAACTCTATATTCTCCTCTGCCGCTGTTGGAAAACAGGTCATATCCCACAGGACATGCGTGACGCAACTATAGTCACAATATACAAGAACAGAGGGGATCGGAGTGACTGCAACAATTACAGGGGTATCTCTCTCCTCAGTATAGTGGGCAAGATCTTTGCTAGAGTGGCACTATCCAGGCTGCAAGTGATAGCTTCTAGAGTCTACCCAGAGTCTCAGTGTGGATTCAGGAGTGGTAGATCCACTGTAGACATGATATCTTCTCTACGACTACTGCAGGAGAAATTCAGAGAGAGACAGACCCCTTTACATCGTTTTTGTTGATCTGACTAAAGCTTTTGACATGGTCAGCAGAAGTGGCCTTTTCAAACTCCTGAGGAAAATAGGTTGCCCTCTCAAACTACTGCAGTTCATTGAGTGTTTTCACGAGGAAACTAAATGCACTGTCAAATTCAATGGAGCCCAATCAGCACCAATGAGGTTTGAAGTGGTGCCAAGCAGGGATGTGTGCTCGCACCTACTCTGTTTGGCATATTCTTCTCCTGTCTACTGCATTATGCGTTCAACGACATAAACGAAGGTGTGTTTCTCCATACAAGATCCTCTGGAAAACTATTTAATGTATCAAGGCTGCGGGCAAAAACCAAGGTTAGGAAGCTACTCGTCAGGGAACTCCTGTATGCTGATGATGCAGCTATTGTGGCTGATTCTGATATTCAGCGACAGTGCCTGGTTGACAAATTATTTGCTGCTTGCCAGAAGTTCGGCTTAAACATCAGTCAAAGCAAGACTAAGATACTTGTCCAAAACACAAACACTGCACCTCAAGTAAGCATTAATGGCCAACCACTAGAAATTGTTGATCACTTTTGTTACCTTGGCTCCATCATATCCAACAACACTCTACTGGATAAAGACAAACAACAGGATAGCCAAGGCAATGGCCACCATGTCACGGCTGCAGAAAAGAGTCTGGGACAACATATTGCTGACTAACAGTACTAAAGCCCTAGTCTACCGGACCTGTGTGTTGAGCACCTTGCTGTACGGAAGGGAAACATGGTCAACCTACTCATGGCAGGAAAAAAAGCTGAATGTTTTCCACCTCCGATGCCTAAGGTGGATCTTTGAAATAAGGTGGCAAGATAAGATAACCAATGAGGAAGTGCTACAAAGAGCAGGGTGCCAGGACATCCGCTCTGTTATCAGCAGCAGACGCCTTGGCTGGCTTGGCCACGTTCGTAGAATGCCAGAAGGTCGACTTCCACAGGACATCCTGTATGGCTATCTAATAGAAGGCAGGAGAGCCGCTGGTCGCCCACTATTACGTTATACGGATGTATGCAAACGGGACATGAAGCTCTTCAAAATCGACACTGGCAACTGGGAAGAGGTAGCGCTGGACAGATCCTCATGGAGAGAGAGCATAAAGGAAGGGTCACAGATGGCAGGTGTCATACACAACAGAAGCAGAAGGAAGGGTGAAAATGCAACGGCGCCTGGTGATTATATATGCCCAACCTGCGATCGCAGCTGTGTATCAAGGATTGGCCTCTTTAGTCACACAAGAAGTTGCAAAGGGAAAAGATCGTCTCTCGAGACGTAAAATGCCACAGAACAGACATACGTGCGGTGTAATGTCTTATTAATTTTTAGTGACTCGCTTTATAGGGAAAATTCGTGGTTTTGTTATAGTTGCTGTGTCCATCTATCTAGAATATCCTGTTCATGTGGCTCGATAACCAAATCTAATAGATCAAGAAATATTAGACCATTGCTTTCATCGCAAATCGCGCCTTTTTGTGTGTATTGTTTTAGTAGTGTGTGCGCATGTTAGAATGAGCAAATAGATGATCGTGGGATGTAGATACTATGTCAGGGTTCTGTTCTCAAACGTTACCATTAGGCCTAACCCCCCCCCCCTCTCCCATTATGTGAACCATCTGTAAGCTTCCTCGGCGAAATCATGAAAATTCCTTTGACTGGCTTCTATGGCGCATTTATTATTTTTTTTATTTAGTAAAAAGCGCAAGTCAAATTTAAATTGAAAAGTGGGGATAGGCCAATACTAAGTCATTCGAGGCACATGTATATTTGTAAATATCTATGTAAGGTCATTTACGTGTTCGTTGAAATTAAATGTCACGTGTGTGTGACATTTACTGAGAGATCTATGTGTGTGCAATAGACAAGTTCAGCATTCACATTGTTTTTGTTCTTTTTACCTGCGAGGTAGATCTAGGCTACTTGTCCCTAAAAATTGGCCTTTGGAAGGCAATGCAACAAAAGCTATTTTACGATTACTGGTAAGGCGGTAACTGAAATAAAGAAAGTAAAAGAAAAAAGAAAGGGTTGGGAGTAATGCAGTAGCCTATTACTTCAATAATTGTCTTGATATTTGGGAAATTAATAATAAGTTGTAAATGCAAAGTTTTTTTGTTTTTTTTTGTAAATTATTTATTTCTTTTTATATCTTTTGTTGTTTAACAAATAAGCCAAATGTGAAAGACACACACACACATATACAGACATATTCCTGATTTGATCACAGTGACTAGCACTACCAGGTCAATGGTTCTGTTAATCAAATCTTGCTGTGAATGAGACTAAAAGTGATGGGTTTATGGCTCACAGAGAACTGCAGATGTCACAGATTGAAGTGGTCCCTCCACTAACTTGGATACAGGGTGAATATAATAAGTTCTATAAGATAAGTTTTTTAGTGGGTCTTGTTTTAATACATCCTATTGGCGCAGTGGCTGAGTGGTAAAGGGCTTGGCTTTGAAACCAGGGGTCCTATGTTGGAATCTCAATAAAGGGTGGGATTATTTTCGATTTTGGGATCTTTAGGGTGCCTCTGAGTCCACCCAACTCTAACGAGTACCTGACATTAGTTGAGGAAATGCAAAGGCAGTTGGTTTGTGCTGGCTACATGACATCCTTGTTAACCATAGGCCACAGAAACAGATGACCCTTAACATCATCTGCTCTATAGATCACAAGGTCTGAAAGAAGAACCTTACTTAATACAACCTATGAATATTCAAACTATTTGGTTGTATATTTTCTTTCGATTCACTGTAAAGACAAAGTTATAGCACACCAGTATATCTAGGTCTACATGTCCAGTATTTTCTAGGTCTGAATGTCGGTCTATTGTATGACATAATGTACTGGTACCCAGCTATGTCTATTTGGCATGCACCAACACACTCACTTTCTTACAAATGATGAAAGAACAATTCAAACTGTTCCTGTCATTTTACTATTCATGTTAAGTCAGCATATTTGACAATAATATCACTGCAACGCTAATAAATTACATGTGTAATGATCAGAGCATACCAATACATGTTATCATTAGCATAGGCAAATACAATTCAAGTGCTTCTTTGCAGTCAATGACAAGAGATTGAATGAGGTAGCTGCTAGGTTGTATACAAGTGTATGATTCCTGTTTCACTTACACACAAACAGTCCATGAGTGCAGCAGTTCTTTTAGGATGATAAGAGGCAAAATGATGGAGATATAGAGCAGTGATGAACCATTGGTGAAACAGAGTGTACCATAAGGTTGACTAATTAATAGCATAATAGTAGTCATAATTCTTCTCATGATAATAAGGATGTTTTTTTAAATCCCCCAAACCAATGAATGGTATCAACATCAGATTTAGAAAGAAAAACATTTAAATACCGGTACTTCATAAACATAAATGTAACAAATCTGAAAGAGCCACTATAGGCTTTGATTTTTTTTGTCCCTCAGAGCTGGGTGATGTTGGTTAGCTCAAAATCTAAACATTTAATAATAGGATTTAAACCCAGAGAAATAGTTTTAAAGTTGTGCACTCAAATGCAAAGGCCACACTTTTAATGATGTTCTGTTAACCATTACAATCTTAGACATTCAACACGAAGTAGTAAACATAAACAAGAAAAATAATATGATTTAATAAAAAAAAAAACAAGTCAATGAATTACACAGACTGATTTTCTCTGATCATCATTATGCATTTAGAATTAAATTTTAAACAATTAAAACAGTAACAAAAAATGCAAAAAGGTCAATGTGACATAGGACATTATTACTCACCCATATATTACTTAAAATAGTTATGCTACAAATATTTCTGCATTATAAGTCTCTCTATAAAGACAACCACCTAACATACAAAACTCTTTGAAACAAAGCAGAAGCATAATTAAAAAAAATAAATAAAAAGATGTTTGGAGGATGTGAGTGAGTGTATGTGTGTTTCAATGGGGGGGGGGGGAGGCAACACAATGTCATGAAGATGAAAATAAAAAAAAAAAAAGAATTCCTCTCCATAGAATTTAATACAAACCTTCTTTTAATTAACCCTGAAAAAATGGTGTCATTTACAACAAAGACAAACCTACTTCTGTAATGGCAGTAATATAAAGAGAATCTAGCAAACTCAGGAGAGCACTATATAAACAAATGTCTGAGTTCATTCATTTTATTGCTGTACTTTCCTTTCAATAGTCATATCTAGTTAGATTTACATGTACATATTGTTAAAATGCATATAAAAATCAACACCTAACAGATATTTGTTTTAAGTCTCCACGCCATATATAAATTTCTCCCAAGATTATGTAATATCTCTATCCCATATGCATTGTATTCTTGTTCTACTGTAGTTGTATCATTTTTTTTTTAAATTCTCACAGTATCCATTAATGCTTTTCAATATGAGATGATTTTATAGCGAAAAAAACAAACTAAAAGAGAGACAATTTAGAAGGAGACAATCTGCAGCACAAAATGTATTAGTGCAGATTAGTATTATTGTTATATTAGAGTTTGAATATTTGATATATTTATTAATATATTATATTTGTGATAATTTAATACATTATTGTGTCACAGGGTTAAATTACAAAATGATATAAATATGAAATTATGTGGTAGGTTCACTCAATTATCAGATATTGAATAAATGTGAAATTTTCCTAATCTAGCAAAAAAAAAATCTCCATCTCATCTTGTACCTTATCTTATCTTCAAAATGTATAAAAAGAAATGTTGCAGTGCAGCAGTAAAAAATTTTAAACTTAAAAATGTGTGCGACAAATACCACATAACATCAGATATAACATAAAATTATTGGCTTTAAAATTAGCTACAGCTATTAGGGCTTGATTATGCTTCATTGGAAAAAAATAAAAAATAAAAAATAAAGGAGAAAGTTTGGCTACATTCACCGAGGAAATATGAACCGGTATAATAGGAAGAAGAAAAAACATGACATTTTTCTCAGCTGATAACACCCAATTGATTCACAATAGGAACAAATGAAATGATAATAGGTCATAACAGACATACATTAACAATGGAAGAATACTACATTTCTTTCTTTACAAAAAAAAGTATCTACAACAAAAATATATCTACAATAAACAGGTCATCCATGTAAATCAGTGTCTGCAATCAACTTGTACAATAAATTGTCCATTGCATAATTTGATATACACATTAATGAAGCTATGGATGAAATGAACCACTCTGAATTAGGCCAAAAAAAGGAAGTTGTACCAATTAGGTATTCTTGGTCACAAGTACTATTGACATTGTGAAGGAGATAAATTTAAATAAGGGAATTAGCTCTTTAAACATGCAATATCAAATCTTTTTTCTCAACAATGTTTATGTTTTCTGTAATCATCTTCAAGTCAATCATTGCACAACTTAAAAGGTAAAATAGCAATCGGAAAACAGAAAAAATACTATTTGCACATAAAAATAATATTTAAACTGTTGTATTAATTTTCTCTCCAGTTCTTTACTTGCCCTAACAGCTAGAACCTTTTGTGGGCATGGGACACACATCAAGAATAAAAATACAACTTGAGTTTCTCATCTATTTGTCAGTAAGAAACAGTTTATACACAAGCTTTACTTGACCTAGATCAGCAGGGTCCACTCACCACCCAAGCTTGAAGCAAGTACATCAGATAGTAGTTTACATAATTCTTTAAACACTGATTTGAATGCTTTAGCATATAAAATATGTATTAAACAATGAAACAATTATGTTCAATCAATTATGCTACAGTAGAATAAATTAAATTAAATAATGAGGTATTTAGCAAGGAAGTCACTTTAGGAATTGACACAATGTGAAGACTTGACAAACTAGTGGCACACTAGGAAACAAGATAGAAACTAGTCAAGTCAATCAAACAGGAAACATTCAATTTAAAATGAAGGAATTGGAGTTATTCTGTTATTAAGAATACAGTAAATAATAAAATTACATGTAGGAACCATGTAGAATCAATGAGTCTATGACACAGAACAATATAATGATCAAGTCAATATGAGACCAGTAAGACCATGTAGAATGAATTTGTCAATGACAGACAAATAGGAACAATGTAGAATGAATTAGTCTGTAAGATAGACCAGAGACTAATAATATTAAGGTTTACTTTGCATGCCATTTAAAATCATTTGCCTTGTCGCACCTAGCATTGTTTCTAATTTAAATAAAACACTATCAAATAATCAAACTGACTACTTAGTATTGCTCTGCCAATGGCTAGAATGCAGACACAAGGAAAGAAAATGACCAAAACAAAAAATATGGGCTGTGTGCATAGTATTAGTCAAACCATTTTAAAATGCCCTAAGTCCAGCACAAAAAAAATATGTACAAAAAATGTACTTTAAAATATGTTGCTATTATCCCTGAATGTGAAGTGCCATTTATTGAAGTCAATAACAAAAAAAATGTTGATTAGACATACACTAAACTCTTCCACACATGATCATATCTCAAAATAAATTAAAAATTAATCTCCTATTATTTCTAATTATATGTCAGTATTCTATAACTGTATTTAACTGCTTTAACCAAAAACTTTAAGACTAAGAGTAAAAAAAAAATGTTTGGTTGCTGATCTTATTGATCAATTAAAAGTTCAAACTAATTTTTATTGCTATTTGTTGGAATTTTAAAAAATCTCCACCCTAATTCATAGCCAGCAGAAGTGGAAATGTTAAGTTATGCAAGTATCATGAAACCAATAGACTAAGTTTTCTAAACTATTCAATCATTCAAATCACAACTGTAAATCATTTCACATTTCATACATTTAAAAAAAAATCTATTTAGTGTACAAAACAATTGCAAAAAAAAGATGAAAAATGTATTTCATTTTTTTGTCAGGAAAAATTTAATTTTGGAATCTTTAGGGTGCCTCTTGAGTCCACCCAGTTCTAATGGATACCAGGAATTAGTTGTTGTGCTGGCCACATGACACCCTAATTGACCTCATTGACAGAAACAGATGACCTTTATATCAGTTGCCCTATAGATCGCAAGGTCTGAAAGGGGAACTTTTTTTCTACAGTGTATGAAATCTGGACATTTTATTCTTATTTAGAACTCAGTTCTGTGGCAGAGGCTGGGCTATTAGGACATTAGGAATTCAGAAACAAATAATTAGCACAGGGACTCAATAAAACCCAGCCAACTCAATAAAACACAGCTTTGTTTTTGTTTCTACATATTGAAATGTTTACCGAAGATTGGCTAAGCCTTCAAAAGTTACCTTATTAATAGCTTCGGGTTGGTTACCTAACTTGAAAGCTTCAAAATTTACCTAACTTGATTCTGATAACATGATGTTTAAGACTTATTTTTGCGAAAATACAATAAACATCCAGGACTTTCACTTAGATACGAAATTGATGCTTACAAAGATGTGCTGCCTTTGTTAAAGGTATTGATGTTCCGAATTCTAAGGACACTATATGTAGTATCAGACATGATCATGCATTTATTACAAAGAAACTGCTGCTCTTAATATTTTGTATTATATCAATAAATATCAGTGTATGAAGATTGACTTAAAGTAAAGAATGTAGTTACAAGTACAGGTGTTACTTGTTGCTCGTCTTGTGCCAAAGTCTAAGACAGACCTATATAATAGAACTCAGAATGGAGCTAAACAAACAGATGTAAAGGTTCAATGCAGAGAACAAAACATATAATACACTAGTAGTCCTTATGTGTCATATGAGATCAAATTGTGTTTATTACAAGGAATGTTATTAAAAGAGCATTTTTTAAATAGAAAATTAGGGCTTTAATTATTAATTTGTAAATGTAATGAAGTATATGTTTAGGAGCCGTTCTGACTTAACAGAAAGAAACTAGAAATTAAAAAAACAAACAAAATGAATCTTGTATTACCTTTTATTAACCTGTTCTGTATGGCCTTAAATCCCTTGAACTTTATGAAGATTTAGAGTTAACAGAGTGATATGTCATAGATCAAAACTAGTCACTGCGTATCTGTTTGGTTTTCTCTGTTTATATTTATTCAACATCTAATACTTAATATATACTCTGAAAATAATCTACTCTAACCTGATAAGTTTTGTTTTACTTCATGTTTCTTTGAAAGTACCACTATGCTCTTTGTATTGAAATCACATCAAATCATGTCTAATTCTTCTAGACAAACATATAAATGTGATTGTATCCTTTACACTCACACAAGATGTGCCATGTATCAAGGATGTAAACTGTGAGCTGGATAATAAAGATGTTCAATCATTAACAAGAGTGTTGTGATGAAATTAGGCACACATTCAAAAAATGTCCCTGAGTTTGGCTGGCTACATTTATTAGTACCACATGCTGACCAAGAAAATCTTGGTAAATAAATATAAAGTGTTGATAATCAAGGCAGACAAACATTTTCCACTCGTTCAAGCATTTCTACCACTAGCGGAGGTAACTGTGCATATCTTTCCAAACGCAGATGTAGAACTTTTTCAGCACCTAGTGTCAGAAAAATAAAAGTCTTTTAAATTATCAACAATCATTGATGTAAGCATGTAAAACTAATGTGATCTGCAGTCATTTATGTAAGCATAAGAGATTACAGAAAATATATTTTATTTTCTAATCATTATTTTATATTTAGACTAGGCTATTCAAAATTCATAGCTGATAACATCCTTTTAAAATGTTTCACTATTAAACTACAACAAAATATTGTTTTTTAAATGTGAATCTTTCATTGATAACTTTCAAATACAATTTTGGTCATAACTAATGTCATCGCTTACCTCACAAAATGTCTTTCTTTTAGAAAATGATTATATTGTAAGATTTGTTTGCTTTAAATTCATTTTTAGTCGTGTATAAAAATATGGAAAAAAAAACAAAAAAACCCCTGAAGTCTACATTAATATAGAGCATATCTAAAACATGATTTACTCAGAGATCAAAATTTAGTCATTGAAAATTACATCCATATAAACAGAATACCAATGAGATGAATGTAATGAAAATTCAACAAATGATTTCAAATAACGTAAAAATACACAATGACATAAAGAAAACACAACTCACCGGAGAGAGAAAGTTTGTAAACAACATGACAAAAAAAAAAGGAGTGGATTTAAAAATCAAAAAGTATTCTAAAAGGTTTGTACAGTTAAAATTAACAATATTTGATACAAGTTAGCTAAAAATGTAAATATATTCCACCAGTAAATTTTAGTTTCAATTGTTAGTAAACAGAATAAAAAAAAATAATTTTTAATTGTAATGAGACTCGATTATATTTTTTTTCATTGCTCTTACTTAGCATAACTTTCATGCTTATGGTATGCTCAGTACACTATGGTCCTATCTCCTTTGTGGACCAATGGGGGGAGGGGGTATCTGGGAGAAGATTTCCGTGCTGTTTTTGTGGTCTTTAATCACAACTCTGCCAAGTCGTAATTGAAACTCCAGCCCCCTTGTTAAGTGGACAAGTGGTTTGGGCCACACATAACACATTTCAGATGTTTCCTTACAATCAAGGATCTATACATTTTTTTTTGTCTAGAATTAATCATTACCATTAAGTTTACAAAAGAAATGCAGAATTTAAATACATTTTTATGAAATCTATATTGTACATGGAAAAAAAAAGTTTCATGCTATAAGCAAGATTCAAGCTATTATGCAGAGGACTGTAGGGAATGAATTTAAAGGTGGTTTTAAAAGACATGGGTCTACTAGTTAATGTATTCCTGTAAAGCATGGTAGACTAATAATAGAAAAGATATCTATTTATATACATCTAAATGATGATCCTATCAAATTATCATTAGTTTAGTTTAGTCAAGAATAGAGAGAAGGAGAAAATATAAATGGGCAAAAAAAAAAAGATTATGCAACAGTTTTCAAGCAAACATTTGTGTACCAACAAGATTAAAATGTCACAGTAAAAAGAACTACAATAAAAAAAAACAATATCAGCTCACTGGATATTCATTTCACAATGGGTAATTAACAAAGAGAACAAGAAACACTAGAAAAATAACATTCAAAACCACATCACAGCAGTATAACGCCATTATAAGATGGCTCGAATATGGAAACAAGAATGTTTATCAATAATATCACTTACTAGAGACATGTACTTAAACTACTGGCCTATTTAGCGCTGACCACAGGACAGCATGAGAAGCAAATAATCAGCGATTGGAAATAATTGCTAGCACAAATTAGAACTCTTTTGTAAACTTCAAACTTAATCCCTAAAGATCTCCCATTACTACACCCTCTACTTCAAATTTATATCCCAACAAAAAAACATTTCCAGCCACTCACAATTTAAATAATTAAAGTTAACATTAATTTGTTCTACAAATGCTATTTACAATGAAAGCTACAGCTACAAATAAAAACAATACAACAAAATATTTATATATAAATCAGCCATCAAATAACATGCAGTTCAAATGAAAAACTTCAATCATCAAGCAGTTGCAAGAATTTACACACACAAAATAGCAATTAATTTGTGTGTTTTAATGATTAAGTGAAAGTTTTAAAAACATTTTTTTTTTAAGCACAAGTGTATTCATTTTCAATGTAAAGTTTCTACTGGGAATCTGAACAATGTGCCCAGGGGGGTTCAACTTTCATTGTCCCACCAATAAGTTGACCAATCGAAAATGATTTTGAGCTCTCATTGTTCATAGTTTCTTGCTTGGATGAGGAGGCCATTAGCTGTGCATCATCTGTGGTTGAGTCAACATTAGAGCATACATTTGTGCTGGAGGAGGCAGGATCTTGTGCAGAGATGGATGTGTGAGATTGTGGGCCCTTGTTTAAAAGCCAAGTTGATAGAGCACTGCTTGTATCCTGCTTAGTCTGGTTCGTAGTAGAATTATTGTTGATGTTGAATATTGAGGCTAACTCAGAGAGTCCAAGGTCTAGACCTTCTGGCTCTTCATGAAATTGTTCAGCAAAGAATGGGATGTCTCTAGAGCCATTCTCTCCTTTAATTGTGTACAAGTCTTTTGGAACACTGACAGAAGCCGAAGAGTGTGAATGATAATCATTAAAATTATGGCCTTCTAAGTAGTGCTCACTGTAAGAATGAGGTGAATATAAAAATTGATCAGAGACATAGGGTGCTTGCTGTGTCGCAGACTGGTGAGCGGTCAATTGGGAGTGGCTTGATGCTTGCTGTGTTGCAGACTGGTGAGTGGCCAATTGGGAATGGATTGATGCTTGGTGTGTTGCAGACTGGTGAGTGGTCAATTGGGAATGGCTTGATGATTGGTGTGTTGCAGACTGGTGAGTGGCCAATTGGGAATGGCTTGATGCATGTTGTGTTACAGATTGGTGAGTGATAGATTGGGAATGGCTTGATACTTGGTGAGTCATAGGCTGCGAAAAGCTAGATGCTTTGTGTGAGTTGGATTGGAGATTGCTTGATGTTTGGCCATTCATGGATTGAGGGTGGTTGGGCACTTGGTTCATCATAGACTGGAGAAGGCTTTGTGTTTGCTGAGTAGTGGATTGGTTCAAGTGGGAAGTTGTGTGAGGGAGATCAAACATATACCCAGTGCTGGTGTCAGAAGAATCTAATGGGAATGGATGATTCAGCCCAGAATAAAACTGAGAACCCTCAGAAGTGGTTTGATTGATCAAAAACAAAGACTGCTTTGTTAGAGTGTTTGTATCTACAGTGGATTCCTCTGCTGTGGGCCTAGTGAATTGTAAAAGCTGTTGCTGCTCATGAAGATGTTCTTTTACTTCCCAAGGGTTGAAGTAGTGATCACTCTGTTTCGTCCTCCTGCTGCTATCAAAGCCTGCCAACTTTCCCCCATTAACTTCAGCCACCACCGGCAAGCTAGCCTCATCTAAATCAGTAACAAAGTCTTGTGAAGTAGTTAACTGCAAGTCAGATGAGGAGACACTTGAGGAGGAACATTTTCTATTAGAACTATTTCTCTTACTAACTCTAGGATTAGCTAGACTTTGTTGACTAGTTAACTTTAATGAAGGTGATGGACATGAAATGGATAATGAGCTGGACAATGATGGTGACGTGTCAAGGTCATTGTTCTGTCTGAGTGTTGCTGAGGTCACAGTTTCTGATCGCCTTCCAGTGGTCATATGAGAAGATGCAAGTATTCTGTTATGATTGATGGAAGGATGAGATGAGGAGGGGGGCCGGTTCAAAACGTCACTAATGCATTCCAAATCATTAGGAGACATCTGTTTTTCACCTACAAGCCATGAAAATAAAGCAAAATAAAGCCAAGCAAAGCAGTGGGGAGCAAGAAAAAAAAATAATATAAAAAAAAAATTGCAGGCAAACAGAAGTGAAAGGAATGTCTTGTGTCTACATACAGGTAGAAGTTTTAACATTAAACTTTTTGTTTGTTTTTTCAACTATCTTTGGGGGGGGGGGGGGGGGGGGGGGGTATCATCTTAAATTCATAGACTAAGTGATCATCTGTAATTCATATACTAAATGATGATTTATTAATGGCACTTAATTACATGTAATAAAGATTGTTTTCAACTTAATTTCAAAATATTCTCTGCTGCATTGTATGTGTAAATGTGTGACAATTGAAATAGAAATCAAATGTCAAATAAAAATGTTCAAAAGCAACTAAAGATATTTTAATCATTGCCCTAAATATTCAGGAAAAATAATTTATTCACACATTTTAAAGTACATGCCTTACTGAGAGGCCAATCACTTTACCCAAGACACTAAAGAAAACAATTTGGGAGATTTGTAAAAAATTTCTTTGTCTAGATGGTTCTTGAAATAAAAATAAAATAGCTGTCACTTCTGTTTGCTGGTTTAGGATTTATAAAATGTGTCCATTAATGTTTATAAAGTTTTCTTTGATTTCTAAGTGGTAAGAATGAGAAACAGGACAAATTCTATCAATCCTTGCTAAACTAAAAATAAATATAAAGGAATGATATAATGATAGATAAATATTCAAACCATCACAGGGGTTTCATAAAGAAAAAAAAAAGCAATTAGTATTTATGTGACCAAAAAAAAAAAGATTAATGCATGCAGCTCTATTTTCCTTTTTTTTTAATTTACTTATGTAAAAATTAAAGTAATTTTAGTTTTCTATCAACGTACAGGTGGCAGCTAATTAATTCATTTAAAATTATTATTATTTATTTTATGAAATGCAAGAAGCTAGATGGAGATAGAATAAAAGCCCTCCTGGAGGACTATGAGCAAGAAAGATTTGCAGTAGTTTTCAATTAATGGGGAGGAAACTAAGTTGATTGCATCATGTAGAGAACTTTAGAATATTCTGAATGCACCGAAGATTCACTAACTACGTTTACTGGATTAATAAAAAAAAAAAGGTTTGGCCTTGCACAAGTTAAACTACGGACTAGTTTTCATCAAGAGATTAACAAGAAGTATTTCTCTCTTCAGAGATTTCACCATTTCAAAATAATATTATATAAAATTCATTTTAATAGCAGAAGATATAAATAATGTAAAACAAAGATGAAAAGTTTAGAAAGATCTTTAGAATAGGCAATACATTCTTCAATGTGACAGAGCTGAAAGGTGATTGTTACTATGGACAATGACAATTTTTTAAAGTCTTGTATCAAATGTCAATAGCGATTTTTTTTATCAGTATTTATGTAGCCACCGGAAATACTGCATTGCTCATTAATCTTCAGACTCGAAGACAAGCCTAATTATTATTATTATTATTTATGTAGAAAGAAATTTTTAAAAAATCCAACTTAATCAACAACTCCTATCCTTGAACTATTTATCGCAAGGTAAATATTTAGCTTTATATATCAACTCTGAACTAGATCTACAAAGTAAGCAAAGAGGCAGCTCCATAAATAAGCTAATAGATAAGTAGGATACTAGATTTTTTAAACATCTGATTTTTTTTTTCCTTTAAATAAAATTTACTTTTTTGGAGAGAAAATAAATAGGAAAGGAAAATAAAGCTGTTGCCATTTAATAATTTAAGTGGATAATATAGCATTAGATGCAGGGTGAATACATTATAAACACTGGTTGCAATGTTGATAGAACTGAAAATATTGGCATGCAGAAGTGCTATAATGCAATGCAATCACTAGAGCTCTATCTACTTCAATACAAATAGCAAGCAATAATGGGTAGCCAGCGATGGAAGCTATTTAAATGCAAAACAAAGAACAAAAAAATATATATTCTCACCCTTCACACTAATGCTGCGAAGATCTGTCAATTTCATCAGCATTTTGGCAAAAGAGTGTTTCTGATCTGGACGTCGAGATCTTATGTAATGTTTCAGTGCCTCTAGTAATGGTTCTTGCATTTGTTCAATTTTTTCAGTATCTTTCAAACCTGAGCGATCTGTTTGATACAAATTCAATTAGAAGCAACCTTAATTCAGAGAGAGAATTTTTTTTTTTTTAATTTAAAATATGATGAAATACATTTCTATTTTATATCATTTCAAAAAAGTTTAAATATTATTTTTTGGTTAATAAAATGGACATTGAGAAATTTTAAATTTCTAATTCAGCTTATAAGTTAACTAATTGTTTCTATGACAGGCATTGACTAAAAAAAACAGAACTAGTTGTGGTGATCTCAAAACACCAATAGATTAGCACAGGATCAGGACAACATTTTAATGTATATACATGAAAAACAAAATTATTATGTTACATTATTATATATTAATATTTTATAACAAAAGTAACTGTAAGTGATTTTTAAAATTCTCAACGTCGTATGACAAAATCTGTTTTGAGATATAAATGTTTAAAATCATTTCAAAGCTTTTAAACCTATTTCACTATAAAGCTGTAAAATCTGTTTCAAGATAATGATATAAAGCTTCTTCAATGTTTTATATTTTTACCATTCTCAACATGAATAACTGACTATATGGACAAAAATTGTGTGGAAATAAAATACAAATCTCACCACCACTGATTAAACAAATGGATGAAAGTAGAGCATATTCAGTTTCATCACAACTCATGCTTTTTAATGATGCTGCAAAGGAGAAGATTGTAGAAGTGAGTGGTCCAAACCCTCCTTTCTTTAGCTGCTCACGTGTTAAGGAAAGTCCATTGGAAAACTGCATAGTATCTGTCTCCAGGTCATAGCGTATACTGATTCTCAGAATCTAGAAAATCAAAAGTGAATCATCTTTATATTTTTTAAGCCTCACATAAAAATGATTTATTAAAATAAACTTTTAGATTCAATGTTTTATATGTAAGTGATGAATTAAAATAAATTTTGCTGTTCTAAACCAGTGTAAAAAAGTAGAACTCAAGTACCCCTTTCAGAACTTGGGATCTATAGGCAGATGATGTAAAGGTCATCTATTTCTAGGGGGGATGGTTAAGGAGGGTGTTATATGGCCAGGACAATGACCAACCAACTCTACTATTTTCAACTACTGTCAGGTACCCCCATTAGAGTTGAGTGAAGTCATAGAATTTCTAAAAATCCAGAAATTCAAAATCTCTGTCTTCACAGAGTTTTGAATCCAAGACCCCTTAGTTCAGAAACCACCCAGCATGTTCCCTTTAAATCAGTGACTGATAATTTTTTACTGTAAACACTTTAATTTTTAAAGCAAGTTAGAGATAGAGACAATCCAGATTTATTTAAAATTGATTTTTTAAACAAAAAACTATGAATTTACCATTATTTCTAGACATGCTGCCTTGAGAAGTGTGATTTGATCTGATGTTGACAGGCTTAGAAATCCTGGTATTTTTTTGGCAAAGTCTACAATGAGAACAACACCAGCTGATGAAAGCTCCGTGATTTTCTCCCAAAGAAATACCCCAGAAGTAACATCATCATCTGCCTTGGGATCCTGCAGAAACAAACAGAAACAAAAATTAAACAACTTAGCATAGAATTAACTTTAAGCACAAAGCAGTTTTAGGCAAAGTCAATTGAAAAGCCAATTGAAAACTTACTGAAGTTGAGGTAGTGGAGGCTACTGTGGTGGTGGTAGCTGCCAGTGTGCTATAGATGCCACTTTTGTCAAAAAGAGACTTGTTAGCACCATTGACACCATTTGGAGTTGTCTCCCTGTGCGCATCTAAAACTTCCTGTATCAACATTTGATCATCTTCTGTTAGTTCGTCAAGACTTGAAGTGCTTTCAGGCTTCATCTTTTTCTTTTTGTTTCTATCATTTCGAACAGCTGCGAACATAGAAAAAAATTATAAAATCTTTAACATTTGAAGCTATGATGAACTAAGTTGAATTTATAATTATGTGATTGTCAGTAACTAAAAAAAAAAAAAACAATTCTAAGTCTTACAAACAGACAAAACAACCACAAACCTTCTACAGTGTTTACTAAACTAAAATGTTTGTTGGTGTCAACGTTTTGTAGTGCTAGTGTAAAAAAATAAATAAAAAAGAAAAAATAAACATACAAACAAAGGGGAGGCAATATGGTAGTGACAAGTTTGGTTGCTTTTGTTTATTGTTAAATTACATTAAAAAAGCTTATGTAAGGAAGAAGAATAACAAACCTTCTTTGGACATCCCCCTGGCTATACATTTTTGAAGACGACAATATTGACACCGGTTTCTGGTCACTTTATTGATAACACAGGTTTTTTCTTTATGGCAAGTATACAGCATATTTTTCTGAACACTTCTTCGAAAGAAACCCTAAGAACAAGAAAACAAACATTTTAATCTGGCCTTAAATACATTTTTCTATGTGTAGGATGTGTGCTATTATTAGAAACTAGGGCCTATAATGTTCAATACAAGACATACCAATCTATCTCTTTAGAGCATTAATTAACTGTTTACTAAAACATATATACATGTGATCAGTTTTGAAACTAATTGGAATTCAAACTGTGTTTGCCTAGAGTATTTATTTTCTTAAACATACTTAATATTTTAATCTTTTGCTAAACTTTCTAATTGTCTCAGTTCTTGTTTTTGTCTTTTTAAGAAAGCACTAAACTTTATTAGTTTACTAGACTAAGAGAGAGAGAAATTATCATGATTTCATGTAAAAATATGTTTTGAAAAGAGCTTCTGTATCTCTAAGAATTGTCTGAAAAAAATGATCATTTGATAATACAATTTTTCTTAAATGTGAACATATATTATGTTGGAATTTATGTTGTAAATTTAATTTGAGTAATTTAATTATTGTATGTGTTCGAAAATGTTCTTTTTTATAATAATTGTATTTTATTGTAACTTCAGCGTTATTCTAATAGTGTTATATTTAATGGTGATCAAGCCTATTTTATGTGTATATTTTAAAAATCATCTCATTAATCTATAAACATAACCAAAACATTCAGAAAATTACTTTACAATAAGAAATGTGATAACTAGAACTAGTCAAGCGTGACCAACCTTACAGCCCTCACAGGAACTAACGCCATAGTGATACCCTGAGCTCTTGTCATTACATACAACACATGGTTTGTATACCCTTGGTGGTGGAGGAGGTGACTCAGACTGCTCAGGACCAACAAGGTGAGTTGAATGTAAGTTTCCATGGTATCCATTGTTATGATCATACATACTGCCTGGAAATGTTATCAAGATAACTGTATGTGTGTGTGTGCATATATAGTCTTCTTGTTAATAAAAAAAATATACAACCTTAAATCAGAAGCTTACATTGACATGTTTAGTATATTATTATATAGTAAAATTGCAAGGTTTTCACCCTGAGCTCAATATTTTTAAAGTGACAATTGGCTTACAAAGGCCAATACCACTGTTAAGACTAAATCGTGTGCACAGTGGAACAGAAGTCTGAGACAGAAACTTACAAAGGCCCCAGGATACACGTTTGAGACCCAACAGAAAGGGAACTTAAATTGGACACTGTAAAATACCTAGGTCTGCATAGCCAGATGAAATACTGCAATCTTTGCACTCAATAACAAGTCTTACACATAGTAAAATGAATTGTACAGTCTTTAAATGGCTGTTATAAATTAAAAAGTAAGTAATATTTGAGACTAGCCAGATAAGACCAGCGGCCTGCTGGCCTTAGTTTGGGTATTACTGATCTACTGGACTGAACTTAGATGTATGTCAAACTTGGAGAATGTTCCCTTAACATTTTTTTATTTTGCCACAAAAATAAAAGTAGAGTATGAAAATGGGTTTAAAATACCCCTTCAGCTGACATATTCATATCCAATATAACTTTCAGTGAAAATGGGTTTATTCGATTTGCTAAAAAGTTTTGTTATTTAATAGAATAGAGATACAATTACATACTTTTTTGCTCTATTTTTAGGCCCCTCCAGTTGTGGGAGGGACGTTAAACATACACTACAGTCTTCACTATGATCTAAGGAACTTTTATGCCAAGTTTTATCAAGATTAATCAAATGGTTTTGATTTTTATTTGGGACATACATATATACAAAACATACATAGATACATACGCCTTACTTTCTGCTTTATATATTAGATAATAGCAAGTTGTTAAATTGGTCTAGTGGTACTTTTGTATTAACCAACATGTGAGTATAAAATCAACTTGTACTATTACTATTGTTGGCAGTGGTAAAAAGAACTTAACGTCACAAATAAATATTTACCAGATTCTTTTGCCATAGGCTGCATTAAATTAACTTGATCATAATGACTATAATTCCCATAATTCATGGCTACTTGGGGATAATTAGGAAAAGCAGGCTGGCTAGTAATGACAGTCATGCCTGGTAAAAACAAAACAAATAAAAATATTTTTTAAAGGTTCATGAAATAAAAATCTTATTGTTAAAAGCAAAAAATTAATGTACAAATCTTATTAACAACATTTTTAAAACATTTATTTAAAATATCTCAGCAAAAAAATTATATTTCTAGAAAGAATTTTAACACACAAAAAAAATTTAAACATTTTTTAAAAATTCTTATTTGTGTGCACTAAATGAAGGGAAACCTAATTTAAAATAATTTATTTAATATAATTGAAAATGTGGAGTACTTAAATGTTATTCCAAACCATCAATTCCAAACTCACTACTCCATAAACTTAGTTATTTTAAACAATTTTTTTCCCTCACTTGTAAGTGTGCTTTGTTTAATAGATTTTTAAAAACATACCTTGGTTTAAACGTATGTAACACGACAAAAAGTTTAATAACACATGAATCTAATAGGAATCGATTGATCGAGATCCTGACCTGCATGCACTTCATGTGTTAGAGAAGAAGAACTATTGCTGTTGTCATTGTCCTCTTCACTGTGCCTACCAGCAGACTGTGTTCCCATGTTGGAGTTCATAGTCTCAGCCTGTCACTGGAAGAGTTCACTGGCACGGTGGTACAAGCTGCCACCCCCTGTCTACAAATGAACACATCATTTTTAATCTCTTCTATGCACATGTTTGTAAAAGTCATGTATTCTAAAAAACTTACTTTTATAAAATATTTTTGGAATGAAAATGACCCATTTTTTTAGCACAAAAATTTTCTGAAAAAATTAATTATACTATAGTAATTTTTTTATTATTATATATAATTTGACAAAGTTATGTTGAAAAATGAGTCTATCTAAGACAAAAATTATCTAGGAAATTTTTTATTCATTGGGTTTGAAAAATAAACAGTTAGTATTCTCTTGTTGATAACAAAAGTGTTGCAGTGTGAGCTAAAGATGTTTTTAAATCATGCTATCTATGTCAGCTTTGGAAACTGCATGGCATAAAGTGCTACATAGAGAGTAAAAAATGAAGGTGCCCTATTAGACCTTGCGATCTATGAAGCAGTTGAATTAAAGGTCATCTGTGTCCATGGTCAACAAGGGTGTCAATTGATTGTCTTTATTTTGTCCAACTTATATCAATTAACAGGGTAACCATTTGACTTTGGACGTCCTAAAAATGCCAGAGTCTTCACTCTGATTTAAACCCTTAACTCGTCTGTTGAGAAGCTTAGTGTTTTACCACGCAAGTCCCAAGCCCCCATAAACTGTTATATATAAGTCTCCAAATTGAAATTTAATAAGAGTTGGTCATTTGGAATTAAAGAATGTATTCTAGCGAAGTTATTTATATCATGCACAGCATAGAAAACTTTCCTAGGTCTGCTAAATGCTAGACTCAAAGAGTTACTTTTTTTTTAATAAAAAGAAAGATTTTCTAATCTTGTGACTAATATAGAATATAGACCATGATATCTTTGTTCAGAGCTAAAAGAAGAGCCCAGTCCAATCTGTAGTCTATGCATAATGATTTATCTTTCCAGGTGGATCTTAAGTTACCCATTACCCTTAAAACCCAAGAACCTCTCTATCACATTTTCAAATTTAATTCTATACAAGAGTTAAGACCCAAGGTATAAAAAAGAAAGAAAAAAAATATTTATACTTACCAGGATATAAAGCTTAAACTCCATGAAGATGATGAGTGTCAATGACCATTGAAATAAAGTCAAGAGTAGAAATTGGCTATATATCACAGTGTGGGGTGATTAGTAGATGTAGTATCTTTCTTTTCAATTAGAGATCTAGACTCTGTTCAAACAGGTAAAATCTAGAGTAATATATGTGAGTCAAATTATAATGTAAATTTTAACACTAACTTTGAAAACAAAAATTGATGGTAGATCCATATAGGTGGATCTAGATGCCTGGCAAAAAATTTTACTTAAAAAATCTTAACCCCAATTCTGTTATTGGGAAATGTTGAAACCTATCTCTTTATATACAGATTCTAAAATGTATCTGACTGCAAGACTTCAAATAGTTTTGAAACAGGTGTATAGTAAGCTTCATAATCAAAATCGATGATTCAAGCCAAACAATGGGATTTCTTTTGTAGTGGTTTATTGATTGGCCAAGATCCAAGACAAAACAAGACGACAGATTGTTGATCAAATTGATTTAAAAAATGATTGTGGACAAGAGAGAATGACTAGAGATCTAGATTATTTCATTGAACAAAAAAATAGTTCATATAAATAAATAAATATATTATTCTAAATCTAGAGCTCCTCTCTAGATCTAGATTTCTAAAGACTAGAAAGCCTAGTCTAGATATGTATTTAGATAATATAATAAAAATAATATATAGATCTATTTAAAGATGAATTGCAAACCATCGGAGTAAGATTCAGTTATTGCACTGAGTTAAATAGATCTCAAGATCTTTCAATTTTATTATTATGATTTATTATTTGTAGATCAATATCAATACACACGCGATACAGTGAGTGACAATATAATATAAATGTTACGTTAGGAATGTAATTTTTTTATAGCTAGATCTATATAGATTATATATAGGCCTATAGATCTAGATTAAATATCTCGCTGTAAACACAGAATGCCTTTAAACCTAATTGAAAAAAAAAAAAAAAAACAAGAACAAAAACAAAGCACATTCCTAAGGAAATAAAACTGAATGTACCCGTAACGGTGACCTGATTCGATCTGTCTGAACAGTCAAGTTAGGCCTAAAAACTTATAACTTGGCCTCATTCTCTACGTGTTTCAGGTCGGCAGACAGAATTGGGTCAATGACCCAATTTCTTGTCCTAGATAAAGTGTGATTCGGTACAGAGGGGGAAAAGAAGCTAAAACTGGAGTTCAAGCTAGATCTAAGTGCGTGGAGTAACTAAACATGTCAAGGTGTCGCAAAATATTATTGAAGTTGATTTGTTTATGTATATAGAAAGACTCTAGATTAAGTCTAGATCTAGAGATCTGGTTATTAGTGCGATACGCTAAAAAAAAAAAAGTAGGCCTACATAATTTAAGATTGATCGTCGACTAGCTCTATCAAATGTCTTAGTTAACTGACCTAACCCTAAGTAACTAGAAATTAAGCATGCATGCCAACACAAAAGTTAAAAACATCTTATTTCTAAGCTTATGTTGTAGCCAAACATTGAAAGAAAGGAATTTCCGACAGTCATTGCCTCGTTCATTGTTCCCAATGCTATGACCCACTCTCTTTTCTGTTTGCCCCTAATGCATTGATTTCCTCCTAATGGTTTACCCACCCGCCTTTTCCCAAACACCCACCCGACCATTATTCAATACAGTTTCCATTTTCTCTTTGCCAGCCATTTAATGTTTTTCTCCCCAAACTTAAGTGCTCTCTTTCTTTTCCATTTCTCTTCCACGTCGTCAAGGAGCAAAAGGAAAGTTAAAAATAGAAACAAAGTTCACATGACAACAAACAAAAATGTATTGTATGCCCTTAACTAATTATGTAAGTGCATAAAGTTAGAGCCGGATTTAGGTATGTGGAGGCCCCGAGGCAGAATTTTTGTAGAGGTCCCTACACTTTTTTTTGTAAGCTTTAATAAAAATCCACGTATTAATTTAAAAAATACTAACATCTAAAAGCATGACATATTTTAATTATACAAAGGAATTGTAAATTAAATTTAATTCTCCTTTGTTTAATAAAATATCATTTAATATGCATATTTTAGTTTTTAAAAAAAAGTAAGTTTAAGGGTTTACGCAGTTTATTTGGTTTATCCGAAATTTAGTACGAGAATCAAAGTACACAATAAGCGGACACTTTTGAATCGCGACAGTGTTGCCAACTGTAAATTTTAAAGTACGATATTGGTAACAATGCGACAAAGAACATTTATATCCTTATATACGGCCCAGCATAAAGTCATAAGCTTAATGCCTAAGTGTAGCCAGCCTATATATATATATATACACACATAAAAACTTAATACCAAGAAGCTCAGTCGACTGAGATAAAAGATTCCTACTGAATATGACTTTATAATTTACACATCACAGTTTAAGGCGTTAAGTAAATTTACACGTGTAACAAATTTTGACGAAATGTAACTTTGAGCAATGTGAGGCGGGAGTGGGGTTTAAACACTATATTAGGAGTTTCAGTAATAGAAATGGTCTGCCTACCAGAAGCTCTGCATTAAAAAACTTGTAAAGCTTATAAAACTATAGATTGCACATTAACTGTTGAAAGAAGAACCGTGAAAGAGATTTGAACTCAGGCCGACAGAAGCCCAAGTTCACCCACTGAGGATACTTTTTAGGACCCTTTTGGAAGAGCAAACAGTTTTGTGGTCATTATGCCTCACACCTAGCTAATGACCACTGACTACATCTCCCCGCGACACAGCTCTGTGAGAGGGAATCAATGGTAAACTGATAAGTGGACTCTGTGCAACAGATTGTGGCAGTGTATGTATCAGTGTTCTATTTCTTACGACTAACGACTAAACAAGACGAAACTGATTTCTAACTCTACTAGTGTGACAGTAGAATCAATTGTTGATCTAGTCACAGCTGTAGGCGGGACTTCAAAGCTACACAACAAATTCAGATGTTTTAGAGCAGCGTTTCTCAACCTTTTAGGCTCGGCGACCCCTTTTTACAATCCCCAACTCTGCCGCAACCCCCCCCCCCCCCGCACATACATACAGCAACAGAAGAATAGACAATAACAATCCATTTTTTCGATGGACTTAGGCGACCCCTGGCAAATCTTCAATCGACTCCCAAGGGGGTCGCGACCCACAGGTTGAGAACCCATGTTTTAGAGACTAGTCCAACAAAGCAAGTGGTTAATCAACATTTTAATCTTTTTTTTTTTAAGTTTCTTAAACAATAACAAAATGGCGAATAAATAGTTTTAGAACTTTAGCACTAGACAGCCGCAAAATATTTGGCGTTAGCCGAAAATCTTAGAAATTATGTAAGAAACAGAGAGAGACGGAGTGGGAGAGGGAGAGTGTGTGTGTGAGAGAGAGAAAGAGTGTGTGTGTGTATTTTCACACAAGAAAAGGAAGAAATTGTAATTAATAGGCAAAGAAAAAAGAATTTAAAAAATGAAAACATCGGGATTTGAAAAACAATGTCAAGGAGGACAAGATTCTCTTGCAAACCAAATACTTTGTGCTTCAAGGGAGAGACCTTAGAAATTGGATTCAACTTTTGCTTTACTATCGTGCTGTTAAAGTTGCCACGTCCCAAGTGGATCAATTGTCTAAAGTTAGACGTTTTCTATTTTTAAAGCTGATATATAGTGCATGGGCGTAGCCAGGAATTATATTTATATGTATCTATGTGTGTAAGTGTGTACATAATCTTTATTACATTCTGACCATTCATTCTTTCGGAAGACGTTTATTGTGCCCTTCCTGGAGTTAGTGGAAAAATTGTTGACTCCACGACATTGCCAGCAAAGGGGTCTGGGGGAGCGCTTGGGGCTGCTAAAACTCCTGGTAGGGGTTTTAAAATCAAAACCCTCTGGTAGGGGGTCTTAAACTCAAAACTCTCTGGTAGGGGTTTTAAACTAAAAACCACCTGGTAAGGGGTTTTAAACTCAAAAACCCTTGGTTGTGCTGAGGCAAGTGATGGTTTAGTATTAAAATCTCACCTAAAATAAACAAAATCAAAGCAAAAAATCAGTCACTAAATTCCGACACCCCCCCCCTCCGGCTACGCCCATGATATTTCAAAAGTAATCCCAAACTAAGTTACTTGAAAATGATGTCTTTGAGAGTCCACAATATCCTGCTCTTTTGACTAGCATAGCCTTTGGATTTAACAAGAAACATGAATTACAACCACACAAACCACCACATTCAATCTGCTGCTCAATAATTATGTTTCAACGATTGATTGTTTTGGATTTTAGGCACATCTTCACAATTTAGGCCATGTCGTGCCTGCAGTCCCTTAAGGACTACTCTCTCTCTAAACAACAAGGGTCAGATTCTATACAGTCATATCATTAAAATCAAGGTCTATTCACAGTTAAAATAGTAAAGGTAGTAAAAATTTAATTATTTGGTAAAAATCTAATGTAAATAGTACATGTTCACAAATTCATAAATCAGATCTTCGTAGATAACCCACTTCCCGGATAAAGCCCAGTATCTTCCCAGGGTAGACATTATCAAATAGTGTTTTTAAGTTAGTGGCTCTAAAATATTTCTCCCTGACATCCTGGTATCTGGGACAATCAACGAGGATACGCTCCACGGTGAGGCGAGAGTCACAGTACTCACAAAGTGGGGGCCCCTTCTTTTTTCAGCACAAAAGATTGCGTGATGTAGGTGTGGCCAATCCTAAGTCTGGACATGGTCGTGTCAGCTACCACGCCTTGTCAGACCCTTAGATGTGGGCCACCACCTGACATCCGCCACAATCTGCCTGAGTTTACTGTGAGTCTCAGCCTCCCATCGGTTCTGCCACTCTCGATAGGTGGCAGAGGCAATACTTTGTCTCAGGTTCGAGCAGGGAATTTGGGTTCCTGACACCGCATGATTTAGGGCTCTCTTTGCTTCTCTGTCTGCGGCTTCGTTTCCCTCAATGCCAACATGGGAGGGGACCCAGATGAATGTGACATCCCTACGGTCGGCTGTTATTTGGTCCAACAGCTTCAGGCTCTTATGTACCAATGGGATGTCAGTCTTCATACGCCCCAAAGCTTGCAATGCAGATTTGGAGTCGGAGCAGATTATAAATTTTATCCTTTCTGATGCTTTAACGGCCATAAGTACAAGCGATATTGCATGCAATTCGGCCGAAAAGATGGAGCAGCCATCGGGGGGGGGGGTCTACGTTTTGTTCCGAAAGGAGCAGGCACACGCGACCTTTTTTATCCATTTTTGGTCCGTCTGTGTAGATGGTGCCACAATCTCCGTAGCTCTCCTGCAGTTCCTTAAAGTGGACTTGTAGTATGCTTGGGTCTGTATTTTCTATTTTGAAATTAAGGAGGGATAAATTTAATTTGGGTTTATTTATTAGCCAAGGAGGATTCTGAGGGGTTTCTATTTTAGAGAATTGGTCAATGGGTAGGGTTAAATTTTGGATGGGTTCTTTCATTCGAAGGCACAACGGCTGTATGACGTTAGGCCTTCGATTGTATAATTCTACCTCTGTGGGGTTAAATATGGAGTCGAAAGCAGGGTTCGTGGGGTTGGATTTTAGCTAGACTATATACTGCATTGCAAGCTTTTTCATTCTTATATATCCATGGGGAGTTCTCCAGCCTCCACATGGAGACTTGGGATAGGTGATGTACGAAACGCGCCGAGACAGAGACGCAAGGCAGCATTTTGTATTGGTTCCAGTATTTTTAGGTACGACTTCCTTGCTGCTCCATATATTATGGATCCGTAGTCTAGCTTGGATTAAATTAAACTCCGATATAGCAGCAGCAAAGTATCTCTGTCAGCTCCCCAGTCCGTATGGCTGAGTACTCTAAGTATGTTTAATGACTTTTGGCATTTCTTCTTAAGTTCCTTAATGTGGGGGAGAAAAATTAAATTTGGAATCTAAGGTGAGGCCTAAAAAGTTTGAAGTTTTCACGACAGGGATCTTCTTTTTGTGTATCAATAGTTCAGGGTCTGGGTGGAGTCCCCTTAAATTACAAAAATGCATACTAACTGTTTTTGAGTCCGAAAATTTAAAACCACTATCGTTTGCCCAGCCCTGAATTTTGTTTAAACATAACTGTAATTTTCTTTCTAAGGTGTTCATATTTTTCCCATAAGTAAAAATGACAAAGTCATCAACATACAAAGAGCACTCTATGCGAGGGGAAAGAGCATTTATGATGCAATTTATTTTAATGTTGAACAGGGTGACTGACAATATGCTGCCCTGGGGTACACTCATTTCCAGGTCATGAGTGTCAGAAGCGGAGTTGCCCACTCGAACCTGAAATTTTCGGTCTTTCAGGAATTCCCCCACAAAACGGGAGAGGTGTCCCTTAAGCCCCATAAGCTCCATGTCACGTAGAATGCCATGTTTCCAGGTTGTGTCATAGGCCTTTTCTATATTGAAGAATACAGCTACTAGATGTTCTCTTCTGAGTAATGCATTTTTAATATAAACTTTCAGCCTTACCAGGTGGTCAGTTGTTGTCCGCCCCTGCCGGAATCCACACTGATAGTTGGATATCACTTTACTCCAGGTACCAGACCAGCCTTCTGTTAATCATTCTTTCCATGGTTTTGCAGATGCAGCTTGTTAGTGCTATTGGTCGATAGTTAGCTGGGTCAGAGCCGTCTCTTCCCGGTTTAGGTATCGGTATAACTGTGGCTTTCCTCCAGCTGTTTGGGAAAGCGCCTGTTTGCCACACACAGTTATAGACCCCTAGCAGGACTGCCAATGAGGGTTCGGGAAGGTGCTTGAGGAACTAGTAATGGATTTCATCTTCTCCAGGCGCTGTGTCATGTGACTTGTCCAGCGATTCCCTCAGTTCCTCCAGCGAGAACGGTTTATTGTAGTCTTCATTGTTCTCTGACCTGAAATCAATGGGTGTCTTTCCTCCCTGGTTTTGACTTTTTGGAACTCTGGCGTGTAGTGTGCAGTGGATGACTTTTCTGCTATTGAGGATGCAAGGCAGTCAGCTATTTCTCTGGGGGACGTGACAGTTCGTCCTTGGTTTTTCAAATGCCCTATTGCATTTGATTCTTTCCCTTTGATTCGCCTAAGAAGTTTTGGCATCCAGACTGATGCCAAAACTTCTCCAGGAATTCCTTTTGGCTGACCGTATGGTTTGTCTAGCCTTTGCTCTAGCTATCCTGAATAGCTTTAGGTTTTCCTGGGAAGGATTCTTTATAAATGCAGCCAGTCGTTTTTTCCTATCGTCAATAGCACTTTTACAAGCTGTATCAAACCATGGTTTGCTAGGCCGTTTTGGATTTGCGAAGGTTAGGGGGACAACTTTCCTGGCTATACAAAGTAGCTTGCTAGCAAAGGTATCAGCTAGGTTCTGTTCATCGAGGATATTTTCTGTGATATCCTCGGAGCATCTTTTTTGGAATTGTTCCCAATCGGCCTTATTCAGTTTCCACCGCTGAGGTCGTCCCAATGAGGGGAGATTGTTAGTAATGATGATTGGGAAGTGATCGCTTCCCCGTAGATCATTGCTAACTGACCATTTAAAGTCGTCCAGAAGTCCAGGGACGCATACGGTGAGGTCAATGCATGTGAGAGATCCAGTTCCTGGGTACAAGTAGGTCGGTGATGCATTATTAAGTATGCATAAATCATGTTGGAGGAAGATATCCTCCAGCATACGGCCTCTTGTGTCGGTATTGTTGGATCCCCACATGGTGTTATGAGCATTGAAATCCCCAAGGATTATAAAAGGCCGGGGGAGTTGTTTCAATAGGTCCTCCATGTCTGTTTGGTTTAATGGAGCGCTTGGTGGTAGATACAGGCTGCAGCAAGTGATAACCTTGTGAAGGGTTAACCTATCTGCTACGGCCTGTAGTGTGGTCTGTAGTTCTACCCTCTCATGGGGGATGCTATCCTTCACAAGGATACAGACTCCACCTGATGCTCTCTCTACATCCACAACATTCTTGCTGTAAGCACTGTAGCTTCGGAAGCTGATGCTATCTTTCAGAAATGTTTCCTGTAAGCAGACAGCTACAGGAGTGTCAGAGTCCATCAGTAGCTGCATTTCCTCATAATTGGCCTTGAGGCCTCTACAATTCCACTGTACAATTCTGGAATCCATGGCTTATTCTAGATGACCTACTTGGAGCTATTTGGCCTTGGGAGGCCCCCGGAGGGGTTTCCCTTTATTCCAGTGACCTTGGTATTTTTATTCTTTGTTTGGATGGAGAGGAGGACAACCCCCTTTTGGGGGAAGTCTTTCTCTCTGGAGAGGGGAGATCCCTCTGGTTAGAGCGGAGGTTATTTCCTCCTCGCTCACCTCGGGCATCCTCTCCGCTTTGATTTCTCCCCTTAGGGAGTTGGTCAACCTCTAATTCGGTAGAGGTTGGGGTGTCTGGCTGGGTTCTCTGAGGAAAACCTGTGACAGACATGATGTCTCCGGGTTCTGGTTTTGACATGCTTCTCAGTCTCCATGCTCTCATCAGCGAGCACAGAGAACCTGTTCTTTAGCATGACAACAGGGCTTTCTTGTTTCTTCAGAGGTGTGTTCTTTGGCGGTGTTTTCTTCTGAGTTGGAGGAGGAGGAGGGGGTGGTGGGGTCAGTGTGTCCGTCTGTGTGACTATGAATCTTCCTATCTTAGCAACAGCCTGGGCATAGGTCTTAGTTAAGCCGAATTGGCCCTTGGGTAGGGCCAATACAGCCGATTTCGCCTGGCTGAAGGTACATCCATTTCTTGCCTTGTACTCCTGCACGGCAACCTCCTGTTTCCACACAGGGCAGTCCTTGGAGTAGGCTGAGTGGCCAGCGTGACAGTTTGGGCATTTGAACTGGGCTGTGCAGCCCTTGTCCTCATGACCCTCTCCAGCACATCTGGCACACACAGCGTTACTCTTGCAGACTGCCGCGCTGTGTCCATAACCCTGACACTTGAAGCACATCATGGGGTTAGTTATGTAGGGCCTCACTGGAACTCGTAGGTATCCTGCCTTCACATACTCTGGTGGTGTCCTATTTCCGAATGTGAGGATAATAGTGGCGGTTTTGACCTCCTCACCATCCCTGCGCCTGGTAATGCGCCGGGCATGGGTGACTCCTTCAATGCCTTCCACTATTTCCTTCTCGGAACATTCCAGTAGGTCCCTAGAGCTGATTACACCTCTGCTGGTGTTCAGACTCTTGTGTGGCATGACTTCCACTTGAAGATCAGTCTTCTGCATCTTAAAAGCCCATCAGAGTGTATCTTGCTATCAATTTCTACTAGAAGTTCCAAAGACTTGTGTAGCTTAGACACACTCTTGGGTTCTCCCACTACTGACTTAAGTCCCTTGTAGTTGACAAAAGGGCTCATCTTTGTCAGACTTTTCCCCTCCTCTGTGCACCTAACCACCCGAAATGATGGCCAGGTAGCACAGCTTTTTGTGGCCTCCTTCTTTTTATCCTCCATACGGCGTCTCTTGCCCAGACATAGGTCTGGGGCAAGTAGTTTTTTTGGTGTTTTCTTATCCATAGGTGTTTTTATTAGTTCGGCACCTGTGCTCCCCACCCGCCATCGAGTCCAACAAGGGGACGGGCCATTCGGAAGTCCAGAATGAGCCCGCCAGGGCTACACAGGTGCTATACTCAGTCAGCTACTGCATCGGACATGTGTCCGATACAGCAGCTCCCTGATTGACCCTCCAGCCACCGCCCTCGGTAGCTCGGCATGACCAGCCGGTTGACCCAGAGCGGGCCATCTGGGCCTCAGGTCTAGGGGAACTTGGAGCCAAAGTATTGTGTTGCGGTGGTTTATCCTCAGATAGCCACCTACTCAAACACCAGGATCTCTTAATCCCCCCTTACCCGTCGCAGTCCACGGCAAACGGACTGGTCTAGGACGTTGTGAGATATTTAGAGATAAGGAGACAGAGTGATGATCAATGAAGGCAGACTGAGCAAAAGAGGAGGCAGACACAATGATAGAAAAGAAGTAGGGCACTTTTGAGCTCCAAAAGTGCTAAGGAAAGAGGAGCGCAGTTTAACGTCATGTCTCGGGACGCATGTTTCAACGAGAACTGACAGAAAAAAAAAAAAAGAAGTTGACAAATTGACCTTGCGGTCATCTGACACAATTATGCGTGGGAGGGGGGGGGGGCTACACGCTCGAGTGTGGGTCACTCAGTCCACAGCCTCCACCCACCCCTCCGTGACCTTGAGTTACTCGGCGCAACTTTTTGTGTGTCCAGGAGTCATCTTTCCCTCCCGTTGGCTGCCGAGATCGCATGACGTCAGCATGCAGACGTCTAAGGCACACAAAGAAAATTGGTAGAGAAGTTTCAAAAGTGTCATTTTGGGAGGAAGTTTTTTTGATTAGCGAACACGACAAAGAAGTCTGAAAATGTACACAAAGTTTGTGTTAGGGCTGACAAATAGAAAAGGAAAATATCTGAAATGTTCTTTCAAACCTAGGCGACACTAAGAGAACAATTATTAAAGCAATAATAAGTTTAGAAACAAAAAGTGATAGACCTAGTAAGAATATTTAAAAAGTGTAAGTGGCTTTCTGAACTAAACAAAAAATAATAATAAACGACGTAATTGTAATCTGTGTGCAATTTTTGTATGAAAGGCCAACAGAATATCCGAAAAAATAGCTTAATAAACTAAAGAACAGAAATTGAAATATTAGATAGCGCCTTTGTTTAACAATCTTAGACATATGACAGATCGAACTTTCTAATTTTCAATGCTCAAAAAACTAAAGAAATGATAAAAGATTTTAGGAAACAAAGACCATCTTGCAGAAATTTAGATAATCAACCATAGAGGCGTAGACCAATTGAAAGAATATAAATATCTAGGTACAACCATCAACAATAAGCTGAAATGGAGTGAACAACAAACTAAAATGGAGTGAACACTGTCAAAACCTTTACATCGAAATTCATCAACGACTCTTCTATCTTAGAAAGCTAAAAAACTTTAAAATCGACAAAACATTAAACTTTTCAATACAGCTACCATCAGCAGTGTAATTAACTTTGCTATCCCCTTCTGGTATGCTAATACTTCAATGGCTCAAAGACATAGACACAATAGACTAATTAAAAAAACAAAAACATGATTCTTAAAGACAACCTACACCCATTAAACCACTGATCAGCTCTGATCGAAGTGGTCGTCTCCTTTCCATTAGGACTGGAACAGAAAGATTTTAAAACTCCTTTGTGCCACTTTCAATTAGTGTTACAAGGTCATCTGTCGTCATCGAGAGGTACGTAGAAGTCTAATTCATAAAGCGTTGGTTGTAAGTGTGTGTTTCGTGTGTGTTTGCTTCTATATTGTTATTGTTACAGTAGTTACGCTGAGGTGGTCACTTGTAGTCAAACTGAATTTCCTTCTGAATTGACCAATACAAATTATCTTATATTATACCATAACGTTATTATTATTCAATAATTATAATTTGAAAAATGCATATTCAGGGACTGTAAAGATAGGCAAACTGGACCTCCACCGGTTTGTTTAAAAAGTTGAAGTTGCGATGGAGGCTGAAAGTGAGAATCTAAAATTCAATTTTTTATGGGTACATATTTTTGTGAAGGAAAAAAAAAAAAAAAGCAAATGTGGTCAACTGTACTAGTCACATGACAACCTTCCTCGTTAGCCACAAATATAGCAATGTCTTACAGATCCTGCTTACACCGCTTTAAAGAACACATTTTAACTAAACTATATTACACTAGTCGACCGGCGGCGTAGCATACGCCGCTATTTTGCAGGGCCGGCCACTGCAACCTATGCGACCCCATTGGGCCCCGCACTTTCATAGGACCCGCGCTAATTCAAGGTGTATAAATTCTTAAATTAAACCATTTTATAACTTAAAACAGATTTCCCTCTCCCTCCTGTCAATGTACCTGGAGCTCCTGGAAATCGCCCGAAATTGCAAAAGATACGAAAAAGTCCTTAAAATATACGGAAATATGTAGACAAAATATTGTCATTTTGGGGTGTCATTCAATATGAAAAACGCAAATCCTACGCGCGATAAATAAAAACGGCATTATGCATTAGCCGTAATTGTGTAATCTGGTGAAAGAAGCTTCTCGCGCCTCTAACTAATGAAGAATTACTTGAGGTCAACAATTCTCAAAGATAGATTGAAACATTTGCTAATTCTTGCTATTGAGCGTGATCTATGTAGGAAACAGAATTAGTATTATATATTGTATGACTTTGGTACACGCAAGGCTCGTAAAGTAGCTCTGTACGTAGTAAAAAATGAATAAAATGCATAGACGAATTTATTTTCTAATACAAACTCTTAAATTTCACTTATTATCCGCTTCCCTACCCAAACTTCGCCCAGTGAAATCAGTATACATAGTAGATTACTTGTTCTCTTTCCATGACTGCTTGGTCACAATGGTTAAGTCCGGCGCTGCTATTTAGTGTTTGTAAAATGTTTTCCTTGTTTCGGATGTTCCTTCAGAGTTGACGATAGTTTACTTCCTAGTCCAAACCTCCAGCAGGACGAAGAGGGATGGGAGCGGGCAAGGTTTGAACCCGGGACTATCGATAAATCCAAACGACAGTCCAGCGCGCAAACCACACGACCAGGCAGCCATCCGTAGTGACCGGTGAATACTTGTTCTTCCCCTCTTGTTTTTTCGTGAGGTGAATAAAGTAGGTCATTTTACATCAAGTTACAAAGTGTCCGAGAAATTACGATGCGCAGGCTAAAAAAAATTCAACAAAATATAGGGGTACGGAGAGAAAAAGAGAATAAAATAGAGGGGCCGTTTAATAATTAATAATTGAATACATTAAGTCACGGATTAAAAAGTATGTTAGGGGGGTCGTTACAGTGTGGCCCATTTAATGAATATTCAGAAAAAAGAAAAGGAGATGTTCCGGCCATAAAAAACAATATAAATCATGATAACAAATCAACGGGCTTAGCCGGTGTTAGTGTTGATATAGATCCATTGAGTATAAAATTGATTAGATTCCCCACACCACCTTATGTCTCAAATAGAACGGGTCAATTAAAAAAAATACAATAAAAAGTATCCTGTGTGACTTGATACTGAGACGCCGCTGTTTTAGATTCTACGTTTCCCCAACTGTGTTGCGCGGAAGCCTAGTGTTCCTCCAGGCCTGACTAGGTGTTCCACGAACTACTGGAATAATTAGCTAGTAAGTCACCACGCGAATTGTTCTTTATATATATATATATATATATAAGCAAAGTGTTCTGCTAAATACTCAGAATGTGTGAAGTGTTCCGTTCAGGAAAAAGTGTGGGGAAAACAAACAATTGAAAGGGTAATTAGATCTATATAAAAATTAACAAGAAAGATTAACTTAGCAGGAAGCAATGTTCAAGGTGTACTAGTGTCCGTATGACGTTGTCTACATTAAAGCTTGCCTTCAAACATTCGATTCATTCTTTTTAAAGTGTCGGTTAAAAAAAAAAAGATCACTAAAAGAAATGATGCTATGTGCATAGACATTTATATATATATGGCTATGTGCTTCTAAAGTTGTAAAAAAAAAAAAAAAGGCTACTTAAATCTATACGTTGAGCACAACTTTTCAAGTAACTAATAGTCTAAATAATACTAATTTGGATAATTAAAAGTAATATGTGATCTTTATTGCATAATGATTGTGACGATGTAGTTATTGAGTATGGAAACATTCCATAATGAGTCAGTCTACAGTTTAGACCTTTATGTGATGATATTAAGGACTGGACACCTTTGGACAAAGACATTATCTTTGACTAGTAAAGGCGATTGAATGTAGTAAGGGAGTGCATGTGAAAAAGAGTGTGCAGACTGCATAAAAAAAAATGAAGTATCAAATATAGAAGAAAAAATGTTCGTTGATAATTGCCCCAGTGAATGCTAATGTATCTTCTTTAAGTATTTAGGAATCAAAACTCAAACTAGAGCAAAACTAAGAGTTGAGTTTCTGGTTTGGATACAAAAGGTAAAGCCAATAAAATCGGAAAGGCCACAATTGTTGACCAAATTTAAAGCAAGATTTCAAGCCCAATTTATTTATGTTCTAAATGATGACTTTTCAAGGTAACAATGTTCCTGTAGATAGGAGTAGAATTAGTGGACTTTGAAGTAAATAACATTAAATTAGAACAAATATGACCAAACTCCAATTGTGTGTGTGTTTAACTACTGTAAGGGTAATAGGCATTCAATCTATTTTCAATTTTTGTGATATTTTAATGCATTTTTTAATAGTATTAGGCTTTTCTATATTGCAAATTTAAGTCCAGCATAAATGTTATGTGTGTCTAGTTATTACAAGTAAATTCTGTCAATTTCAACACAATTTAAAATAATATTAAAGCTAATAAAAGTTAGCATGTTAGTTATGAGAAAAAAACAACTTTACACTTCTGTCAGAAGCAATACTGTCTTGGATAATTTATCCTGATCTTATGTTATGTACTTAAAATATTTTATATATATACATTTATAATATATATAATATATACTTAAAAACCTTACCCAGTAATATTGTAAGATATATCCCCCTTCCATTTCTAATTTGTAATATCTGGGTTAAAAACCTAGGGTGATCAAATTCAAAGTGAAATAGAGTCACTGGCAATTTTTCAAGTAAAGAGGAGTAACAAAGGTTATTTTAGAAAGGTTATTTCAAAAAGATGTGACAAAATATTGCACATAAAATGAGGTCTAGTAAATACACATCTAAGTATAAGATTTTTAAAATTCCACAAATACACATTTTACTAAACACACACAGGGACTTTCAAAGACAAAGAGCCACTGCTAGTCTAATATTTAGGTTTTAGTAATATTTTCTTTGTTTAAAAACATTATTCCGAAATTGATCTAGATTATGATAGTTCAGGGGTGGGCAACCTTTTAGTATGGAGGGCCACATAAAAAAAATTATATATATATATAAACGTGAACGTTTAGCGGCAAGTTTTTTTTCTAAAGTGCTGAACTACACCTTCTGGCAGCTTACAGCTCCGTAGGAAGTATTGACTGGAATTACTCTTTCAGGTCATAATTTGCTTGGAGTTACTTCCTCTGGATCTGAATCAGCTTCTGCGCTAAATGGTGAGCTGATGGTATTTATGTGTATACTATGTGCAGTGTTGTGCACACATGATTTCTGTAAGTGTTCGTGGGCCGCATAAAACACTCCGGCGGTCCGTAATTTGCCCATCCCTGTTTTAGACAGAGATAATCTATTGTGTATACAGAATGTAACTCTAACTAATACTAACTAATAATAATTTCGTAAGATTATTTAATTGATAGTAATTTAGTGATGCGAGTTCTGTCAATATTATTATGGTACAGAAAATCTGAAATAGCATTTTTTAAAACAAGAATTCAAGTCTTAAATGAAGAACTAGATATCTATTCTATATTGGATCCTAAGTCTAGATCTAGACTCTTAGAGTCTAGACCTACATGCAGTACAAAATACTACAGGCTATATAGAATCTAGACTAGTCTAGAGATCTATGACTGCATAATACTAATAATAGATCTAGATACAGATATTCATACCCATCTAATCTAGAGAACTAGACTATCTAGACATTCTAGACTCTAGTGTCTAGTCTAGATCTATGTATAGTATACGTTTTTATAAGTCTAGATACTATAATAATAATAATTGTGAATTAGTCTACTAGATTTAGATATAATTTTTAATTATACTATAGAAATATAGACTATAGTTCTAGTCTAGTTTCTAGACTAGATTCTAATTCTAGAATATTCTAGATCTAATTCTATTGATCGAAGAACCACTGATTGACTCTAGTACTCTAGTCAAGTCTATAGAGTCTAGTCTAATTGTTAATTTTAAAAATAAAAAAATAAAAATTCCTAACCGTTTGTTATGACATGACAGACTTGTACGTCACTTGACTTATTCCATACTTATCCGTAATTGGCGTAATATTAATAAGATCCTGTGTCACTCTTGTGACTCTTTCTAGTCTAGAAGACTATATTATATAGATTATTATAGATCTAGAATAATATAGAATATAGATATAGTTTTATACTAATCTAGACCAGAGACTAGAGTAGATTGACTAAATCTAGGCCGTTAATCGTGTAGCCAGATATATAGACTATCCAGTTGCACAGAAAACTATTACTCCGTAACAGTAACACTCACACAAATTAAACTTCTTTGCAATACTGACCATTGTCTAGCCGGCTAACACAGTGTGTCAATTGAGCACAACTAGTGAGCTCATCGCTGAGCACGAAATTACACACCACTTCTCTCTATCTCTCTCTCACTTTCTGCGTGGTGCTCCCCCTGCTAACCCGCACCACAACACACCCCATGTAACTCCACACACAAGTCCAGTAGCCTATGACAGATTAAACTCCCCTATTTCCTTCCCGTGACCTCATTTCTCCCCTACCCACTGCACTATCCTTCACCAACGAGCCCTGCAGCCGACCTAGATATCGATGCCTCAGTTAGTTTGTAAACCTTCGCGAAGTGGTTTCTGTGTCAACTTGTGAACGTACTTTTTTTTTTTTTAAACCAAATGATCTACCGAATACTCGAAACAAAACCAGGATATGACATAGATTTAGATCTTGATTACAGCGTCAAGACATAATGTACCGGTGGCGTTAGGCAGAAGGGGTGACCCTCACCGGGAACCTCGCACTAATGTAAAGATTCGCACAGCATTGCAGTTAAACTTATAAAAACACAATTTTATAAACTACAAATAGATCCATACATCATGATCATAGGATATGTGCTCTGGACTCAATAGTCCTGGGTTGGAACCTTTCCATATCATTTAAAAAATAAATACTATCATTCAACTCTACAACAAACTTGCATTAGCAGACTTGCAATGTTTACTATCTTTATAATGATTAGGGACGTAGAATGACATTTTAAAGAAAGATTTTATATAATAACTACCACAACTCTATCAGACGAATGTTCCGTAACAAATACTAGTACGTACTATTCAGAAGGCAGAAGGGGATGACAGTAGTTCGCAGTGGGAACCCCCGCGACGACAGCTTACAAGTCAAGGTAAATAACGCCCTTACTAAAACAGTATTTAATGGGAATATATATCTTTGTCTAGGGCTAAGTTAAAAGAAGACTTGGCTGAAATGAAATGGACTCGCCTACAGGCATTTTAGCCTAGCATTGAAATAATGATGCAACATAGAGGGGTAAAACAGTGAACTGTGAAAAACAAGAAGGGGGGGGGCAGAAAAAAAGGAAAGAAAGAAAGGGGGCTAGAATGAAGACAAGAAAAAGATGGGGACATAAGGAAAGAAAGAAAAAGAGGGGGACATAAGGAAAGAAAGAAAAAGAGGGGGACATAAGGAAAGAAAGAAAAAGAGGGGGACATAAGGAAAGAAAGAAAAAGAGGGGGACATAAGGAAAGAAAGAAAAAGAGGAGGACATAAAGAAAGAAAGAAAAAGAGGGGGACAGAAAGAAAGAAAAATGGGGGGAGAATGAAGAAAAGAGCGAGTGCCAAGTGGAATTAAGAAGAGGAGAGAAAAAGAGGAGAGGGGGAAAACAGAAAGAAACGAGAACTTTTTATGAAAACTAAAATGGAAATAAGTTGATATTTTAAAAGAGAGAGTTGTTAAAACACTAAAAACAGTGAAATGACATTAAAAAAAAACCTACTTGAAATATCGAAAGAAAGGGCTCGCAAGAATTAAACATTTAAATGTATGTAAGAAAAAACAACAACTAACAATTTAAAAAAACCTAAAAAAACTCCTGATATATGATTTTCAAGACAATGACAAGGTCGCACTATAAATAAACCCACTGTCACACTGATTCAGCCTTGACCTTGGGGAGACAGGTAACGAGCTGCTAGTTAAATCCAACGGTCTGGCCCAGGTCTACGTGTGAGCTCTGAGAAGGTCACAGAACTGCAGAAGTTTTAGTGTCAGACCTGCTGCTAGCTTGCATGTTCGCTTAACAAAACAGAACGACAAATGTTTAGAGAGCAGTAGTCATTTGAACACACCAATATATACTCGTGGTTGTATATAGGTGCAATAAATGCATTTATATGGCAAATTTATGCCTGCTGCTTTACAAGCGAGAGTTTTCAATTACCTATAATTTACAATAAAAAAAAATTACTTTGGTCGGTCAGTCTGGACTGAACTGCTAAAGTGTATCTTGATTTTAGGAATGCTTAAAGAATGAGACGCCTTAAACTTTATTTTTTTTTATTTGAAAGAAAACAACAACAAAAGAAAGGCGGAGATAATGTTTAGTGTGTTTATATATATTGAGATATATAAAGATCTCAATGTACTAGTCAAAATATCTAGGTCAACATGTCAGCTTTTTTACTATTACAATAGTGGGCTAGAATGTGCATCCCTATAATAGGGCTCCATATGCACAATAAGAAATGTTTCAACAGATGAGCAATAGTTTTAGACAGACACAGACAAACAAACAAACAGATAGATCTAGATAGATAGAAATATAGATAGATAGATTAGATAGAATAGTTATGATAATATCTATAAAGGAAACAAATGAAGGCAAATGTAAGGCTAAAATATCGACTCAGTGGCATAACTATTTTTAAATGCAGCGTGACCTAATTCGTCTTATGTAGTCCAATGACCTAGTCGTAACCTACGCAAGTGTTGCGGTGAAAGTGCAGAAAATGCAACGACTTTTGCAAACAGAAACCAGGTCAAGTAGTGCGGTATCTGGCAAGGCGACAGCAGACGCAGAAGTGGCCTGGAGGTGAATAAAACTTGTCCTTGTTTACAAGTTTGAATTAATGAATGATATCCAAATATAGGTCTAAATTGCTAGATCTGAAATAGTTAGGATTTGAAGAGCGAACTTAAACCTAGACTTTAAATCTAGATCTATATATGGTCCCTAGAGTCTATAAATAACACCATTTGACCTCGTTATTACATCTTTTGGACCTACCCTTTTAAATAAGTATAAATATAAATTTGGCTTTCAGTTTATGCCGCGCTAAGTATTTGTTTCACAGATTAATCTAACCTGTTCTATAAAAAATAGTTCTTTGCGTTAATGTATTTTTATCCCAGTGTTCCAACGTGTAGATGCAATGAATGTAACACACCCATCATTTGTAAATCACCGAGATCTATTTATAGATCTCAAAGCGATTTCCTGAGAGAATTTGAATCCTTATGTAGTCACTAGTCCAGTTTTGGTTTACTCTTACTAATTTTTTTTTTCTTTTACGAAATGCAATAATGTCTGAGTAAACGGTAGTATAACTTACAAATGTCACACGCTCCTTCAAAACGGACTATTATTACGAAACGTCAAGCAGGAAATCATATGAAAATGAACAGGCTTCGAACTTTGTACAGCGTATCGTCAGAGCGGAGCATACTTCACGACCAAGTAGTCATGAAAAACGATAGACTAAAACATTTCATACGAATTTAATTTAAATATATTTTTCAAATAAACACAGACTTTGTCAAAAAGAAATGCCATATGGCTAATATAGAAGACCAAAACTATTATTTGATCTATAATAATGTTATTAGTTGTGGTCTAGTGTTTTATGTACCTACTATCTTTCAGTTTTCTATTACGGATTCTCTCTCTCTCTCTCAAGTGATTTTACTCTTGTGCTAATATAGACCTAATATTTCATTTCTCTTATTTTATATAATACAGACGTTAGTTCACTTTCTTTACTTTTTTAAAATTATTTAAAAGAGAAATGTACTTTTTACCCATAATTTT
The DNA here is from genome assembly GCA_030265305.1 of Biomphalaria pfeifferi. Lineage (NCBI taxonomy): Eukaryota > Metazoa > Mollusca > Gastropoda > Planorbidae > Biomphalaria > Biomphalaria pfeifferi. The sequence continues at coordinate 3,030,933 of JASAOG010000008.1, read as the reverse complement.
ATTTTATTAAAGTATTAGCCAAAAATAAAAGGTTGGGTTGCTAATGAAAAATCTATTGCTTCATTTATTTTAATCTTTATCATTTCATTTATGTTTTTGCTATTTCCGATATAATCCACTTTAAGATCGAATTGACATTGGGTACGTATATATATATATATTGTCAGGGCAGAGTACCAAAGGACTGGAAAGAAGCTAATGTCACCCCCCTATTTAAAAAAGGAGAAAAATCTGACCCAGGAAACTACAGACCAGTATCACTAACCAGTTGTGAAACACAACTAATAGGACTAATTGATGATTTTTCTAAAGGTTTAGATAATAGTGAACAAATAGGTGCTATCTTACTAGATTTTTCTAAGGCTTTAGACAAAGTTCACCACCGTAGTTTGCTTAAAAAATTAAAATATTTTGGCATTAATGGTCCACTGCATCAGTGGATTAAAGATTTTCTGATAGGGAGAGAACAAACTGTATCTTATCTTATATAATACAGACGTTACTTCAAAAAAGAAGATGATTACGTCCTACGCGTCATGCATTTAGCCATGCATATTAACCAATGACTTAAATTCTGCCAAGTCACTGGTTTTTCTGGCTAGCTCAGGCAACCCATTCCATGCTCTAATAGCACTAGGGAAGAAGGAGTATTTGTACAAATTTGTCCTAGCATATGGGACGAGGAATGTGCCTTTATTTTTGTGTCTTTCAGAGTATTTTATTAAATTTTGTTTTTGTATTTGAAGATTATGGTTCAGTGTTTTATGTATAATTGCTACTTTACTTTTGAGTCTTCTGTCCTGAAGGCTTTCTAAATTTAGTGATTTTACTAATGGTGTTACCCTAGTCAAATGTGAATATTCGTTTGTTATGAATCTCACTGCTCTATTTTGTGTTTGTTCCAGTTTCTTAATGTTTTCTTGAGTTGAGGGGTCCCACACGGTGGATGCATATTCTATTATTGGCCTAACCAAGGTTAAATAACATTTTAGTTTTATGTTCTTATTTGATTTATAGAAATTTCTTTTAATAAACCCTAATGCTTTGTTGGATTTTTTTATAGTTTCATCAATATGTGGATTCCATGACAGTTTTTCATTTATTATAACACCTAGGTATTTTGAGTTTTTAGTCTGTGTTACTGGTTTGCCATGAATAAGATAAGTGGAATTAATTTGTAAACTGTAATAATAAATGGCTCGAAATCAACACCGATAACAGTTAACTCAGGTGTACCTCAGGAACAGTCTTGGGTCCACTACTATTTTTAATTTACATAAATGATTTACCAAATTGCATTACTTCAGGAACAAAAGTCAGATTATTTGCAGACGATTGCATAATATATAGAACAATAAAAACAACACAAGACACAGATATTTTACAAAGAGAATTAGATGAATTACAGAAATGGGAATCAAATTGGAGCATGTCTTTCCACCCAGAAAAATGTCAGTTGTTAAGAGTAACAAAAAAACTAAAACAAATTAATTCCACTTATCTTATTCATGGTAAACCAGTAACACAGACTAAAAACGCAAAATACCTAGGTGTTATAATAAATGAAAAACTGTCATGGAATCCACATATTGATGAAACTATAAAAAAACAAAAACAAAGCATTAGGATTTATTAAAAGAAATTTCTATAAATCAAATAAGAACATAAAACTAAAATGTTATTTAACCTTGGTTAGGCCAATAATAGAATATGCATCCACCGTTTGGAACCCCTTAACTCAAGAAAACATTAAGAAACTGGAACAGACACAAAATAGAGAAGTGAGATTCATAACAAATGAATATTTACATTTGACTAGAGTAACACCTATAGTAAAATCACTAAATTTAGAAAACCTTCAGGACAGAAGACTCAAAAGTAAAGTAGCAATTATACATAAAACACTGAACCATAATCTTCAAATACAAAAACAAAATTTAATAAAATACTCTGAAAGACACAAAGATAAAGGCACATTCCTCTTCCCATATGCTAGGACAAATTTGTACAAATACTCCTTCTTCCCTAGTGCTATTAGAGCATGGAATGGGTTGCCTGAGCTAGCTAGGAAAACCAGTGACTTGGCAGAATTTAAGTCATTGATTAATATGCATGACTAAATGCATGACGCGTAGGACGTAATCATCTTCTTTTTTGAAGTAACGTCTGTATTATATAAGATAAGATATAGTCAATAAGAGCAAGGTAAAAGTTTTGGCAATTCTAAAGTGTAAAATTGACATTAGGCTATATAAAAAAAATGTTCAATGGTACATACCATTTTGTTTTTATTCGAAGTGTCTTCCGAGACTAGATGCTGCAGACAACTGAATCAGAATGATTTCAAACATTTGAACTGGTGTGGCATAAATATTTTTACAAAATATCAAATATGAAAATATCAACTTTACGCCATTGCGGAATCATACATATTATTTCTTTGATTAAGATTGAGCGAGGAAAATATTTACATGTTGCCAACTTTGTTTTCTCTGAGGAAAATGACATTGAACCTGACAATATCAGTGATTGAATATTTGAGCATGATTGCTGATGAGATTTCTTCATATTTTCCAATTCTGATTGCACTTGCCAGAATTTCATTTACAATCAGATTTAAGGGCATCACCGAAAAAGTTGTATTAAAATAATTAGTAGCGATGCAGGGAAAAATTTCTCTTCAAAGGCAGTTACACAATTCTAGTTCAAATGTTTGCAGTCAAATCACGCTCTGTCTAGATTGTGTGCTCGTCTAGATATCGTGTTGCTCTGTCTAGATTGTGTTGCTCTGTCTAGATTGTGTTGCTCTGTCTAGATATCGTGTTGCTCTGTCTAGATTGTGTTACTCTGGTTAGTTATTGTGTTGCTCTGTCTAGATATTGTGTTGCGCCTTCTTATAGTCCAACAACATTTCTTTGGTGAACAGGTTTCTCAAGCCTGTAAGTCATCAAGTCTAAATTCATTAATTGTGCTCTTACAAAGACTGCCCTGAGTCTGAGAAGTCCTGATGTGGAAACAAGGTCAACCTTCATATAGATGTTGTGGCTTGTTTGTATTTACATATGCAATAATATTGTAGAAGTTTGCAATGTACTGAAATGATATCCATATTTTGGCGTGCTTTTCAAATGTCGAATAAGTATGCAACTTGAATATACAAAAGTAAATTATGCGTCATAATGATGAAATTTCATTTATTTGTAATTTATATGCAAGCAGAAATATACAATACACAAATATAATTACGCATTGTTACTTAATTAATCACAAAGCATTGCCAATGTTCGAGTTTTCAAATAAAATTGTAACATGCATGTTATATATTGACATTGTGATTGCGATGTTATAACTTCAAAAGAACAGTTACATAGGCTTATGCACGAAAATTATTCTTCAGTTGGAGATCGCTGCATGGTGGAAAAGGTTCGCGGAACTATAAATGTGAAGAACCGCTGGTCTTGTATTGATCTCAATCTAGAAAGAGTTCTAGCCTGTATTGCTATACATGTAAAATAAAGGGAGATAATGTTTTAAAAAAGAAAATAAATCTACAAACGACAGGCGTGCTAATTTTCCATTCATTTAAAATATAATGTGAAAGGAAAGACTGACTGGAGTCAGTGAAGAATCAACTTATACAATGACTAGCAATGGCTTAGCCTAAAGACATTAAAAGAACAAACAGAAAAGGCAAATAGTTCGAATTTTAGAGACATCGGAAAGACTCGTATGTAGAAGTGGAACTATTCTACATGAAATAAAATGGATTCAGCTGGTGGCTCACTGTGACATTTTATGCTCACACAGTCGTCTCTTGTAAAATAAAATTACAAAAAAACAAAAAAACAGAACGAAAACAACATCAAAGTCAAAGTTTATAGATTTAGAAATGCTAGACATTAATACATATATAATTACTTGGGTCATAGATTCTAGTTATATGACATGAAATTAGTATATGCCATGAACATTGCAGCTGTGTTAACAAGACTTTTGAAATGTTACTAGTCAGTCCAGATATTATATATTAGATTAGGATTTACACTAAATCAAGGTAGCTTATTCCTATTAAACTATACTAGTAGCCTAACTAAACAATGAATGAATGTTGTGTAATTGCTTTAAAAATAAAGAAACAAAAGTTTTGGCCTACTGTAAAATAATAATTAGCCTTCATTAGTTCCGGTATTGAAACAAAATCTGCAGTGGACAATATCCTTGTTGTGTGTGTGTGTTAGCCAGAGGCCGGCAACATGGCCATGTTACACCACAGCCAGTTCAGTTCTCCACAACACACAGCGTTATCCGTTTGTGGGTCAGCTCTCCTCCCGCCCCCTCCCTCCCATGCCAGGTCTTTCATTACTAACCACTCCCTTGATTCAACCTTTTTCCCGGAACGTCATAACTCGCGAAACATTCTCAAAAATTTGCCATTGTCCCCCCTCCCGGCACTTATTTTTCTTCTTCTTCCCTTTCTGGCTAGCCCCCGACCAGTGAAAACCCCAGATCTGCCCCTCCCCACCCCTTTAGTCTTTCGGCCTTGCTGCTTCACTCTTCCATTTTTTTTGTCTCAAAAGTACTTGACAGAAATGCACAAAAGTCCATTGCTGGATTATGTGGGCAGGGGCGGAAAGTAGAGTTGTTTTAAAAAAATACAGAGCCACATCTTACAAACGTTATACTCTAAAGTATAACGTAAAGGGAAAAAAAGTAAAGTTCCCCTTTCAGAACTTAGGGTCTATAGGGCAGATCATGTAAAGTAATCTAGATTTTACTAGATCTATGTATTTGTTGACTTTATAGAAAAAAAAATATAAATTATAAAATATATTATCTTAAATAATAAGATTAACATCTGTAAAGGAACTTATGCCTAATGTTTTTTTTTTTTGGTTTGTATTTTTTGTGTGTACTTTTTACTAGTTTTGAGTTTTATACCCAATCAGTATTTTCCTAAACCTTAGTTACTTAGTCAATGTAGCATATATTGTTACACTTGAGAAGTCAAATTTGTAGGAAGTAGTTAAATTGTCTTCTCTTTGAAAGGAACGTCTGTAATTTAAGACTTAAGCAACACTTTTGGTTGGAATCGTTGTTTTTTTCGCCATCTGAATACAATTGTTTCGTTTGAGTTTTAAAAATAATTGTCTAACTGCTGCAAAGCAGAATGAGCTAGCGTGTCCTCTTATGCTGCTTGTGTGCCTGCTGGCTGTTTCGAGGTTATTGCGACCTAGGCACCCAGTGAGCCAATGGCCTTCGTTGTCCGAAATATGACCTTATCTGCTACATTCCATTGAGGCAAAGTGAATGAATCCTTGAAGAAATTATATAACTACTATACGAAATTTTTAAACAAATTCGTGTTTACAAGCAGGTCATTTAAACATTGTAGGACCTACTTACTTTTGATGACGGCACACATTTAATATAAATTTTGGAGTAAACATTGTGCCGGGTGAATTAAACGAAATAAAAACAGCTAGATCTGGATTCTAAAAAGTCTACATTACAATTCTGATGTCACTAATTCTGACGATTATAATAATAAAGGCACATTTCTTATTCCATATGCTAGGACAAATTTGTAAAAGTGTTCCTTCTTCCGTATTGGCATTAGAGAATGGAATGGGTTTGCCTGAATCAGCCAAAAAAAACAACAAAAAAAAACAACGACTTAGCGGAGTTTAAGTCACAGATTAACATGCATGACTAGATTAGCACATAAAATGCGTAGGACGTAATTATCTCCTCCCCCCTTCTTTTTTTTTGTAATCTATAAGATAAAATACGTAGTAAAAAATGATTGTCTTTCTTTTAATGTTATTTAGTGATTTATGCCTAAAGGCCAACATTTCAGATTGTTCAAGTCATTAAACACCAAGAGGAAAATAAAAACGGTGTAAACATAGAGCCTAATATTATCTAATACAGTAATATATCTATAGCCACTACATCTACCAATAGTTGTTGGATGCACACTCTTCCTATGAGAATAGCTCAGATTTTTTTTTATAAAGGCACATTTCTCGCTCCATATGCATAGGACAAATCTGTATAAATGCTCCTTCTTCCCTAGAGCTAATAGAGCATGGAATGGGTTGCCTGAGCTAGCCATAAAAACCAGTGACTTGGCAGAATTTAGGTCATTGGTTAATATGCATGACGCGTAGGACGTAATTATCATCTTTTTTGAAGTAACGTCTGTATTATATAAGATAAGATTGGTAGCCATATTAGATGCTAATCTCTAAGTTTGAAAGATTAGTGTGTTGACGACTTAAGTCTACACCACATTATGTATTTTTTCCCACTAGATCCCATAAAGCACAAAACTTTTTTTTTCTTCAAAACCCTATCCCTAACTTCAATTTAAACACTAACCCTAAGTATATGAGAGAGAGAGAGAGAGAGAGAGAGAGAGAGAGAGAGAGAGAGAGATGGAGTTACATATATATTTACATATATATATTTACATATATATATTTACATATATATATATATTTATATATATATATATATATATATATATATATATATATATATATATAGAGAGAGAGAGAGAGAGAGAGAGAGAGAGAGAGAGAGAGGCAGTGTTTCTCGACCATCGGCGAACAAAAATAATTCGCTGGTACTCCTCCACTTCGAAATCTAGGGACGTCTGAGAGAGCGCTGTAAGCATTCGCGGCAAGGTTTGGGACGGAGCCCCGACGCCAAGCGTTTTTTTTTTTTTTTTTGCATTCTCACACGCTCAAAAACATTCTTCTACTGTCTAAAGTTCACTAACCTATTAAAAGGCAGTCAAATGAGGGGAAATAAAGTAAGCTGGTGGAAAAGGTTAATACTGAAGTGTGAATGACAATCGAGGCACACAAATTGTATGTCTTTATTTGGCATATTCATCGTAAGATTATCTTAATGTTAAGTTAAAGCTCTTGTAATAGGCCTATTTTTGGCATGTCAAGGAACGGAAGCGTGCAAGGCCATTTCGAATAACAAATCATTATTCTTTCATTGGCTACATGTTCGCATTACAAGGTCATGGTGGCATGTTAATGACTGAAATTCCATACCATAAAAAGAGTGGTTGAGAAATTTCACGCGCACGAAAGGAGATTGGTTGGTTGAGAAAGGCGGGATGACGGCGATGGTAAGAGGTACGCAATATCGGTGACTCTGATCTATATAGTCTCATCAGATAGGCAATGTCTGTGACTCTGATCTATACAGTCTCATCGTAACATCAACCAACACATCGTCACAATCAGCATCAGAAGTCTCGTTATCATCTAGCTGTCTAAACTAATCATGTCAGGTCAGCAGAAGACGTCAACAGAAATTCAATAAAAGGTTAAACGCTCTGCAGAAATTCGACCATTTTAACTCGCGTAAAACGGGTAGAATTGGTTTGTAGGCTACGGATACATTTATAAGAACATTTTGAATAATGCTTTTACTTGTTTGTAACTTCGTTTTGTTACAGAACTTTAATTCAAAGCTCGAATAAACAAGTTCATAAGAGGGAGGAGAAACTAACATAGACCTAATAGATTCTGATCTACATTAGGTGTATTTTTTAGATACAAGTATAATGTATAGCCTACATTGTGAGTTTTATCCCAAAGTTATTTATACAATAGAAAAATCTGAGATTAAAAGAGGTTGGGACAAGGCGACTCATCATATTTCCTTTGAGTTCCTCTCCACGGTCTCTTGCTAGTTTTTTAATGGCGAAAAGGCAGCTATGAAACAATAATTTGGTTTCAAAATTCATCTAAATTTTTACAAAGTTTATATCAACTTTGTCTGTCCGTCTGACAAAAATGTGTACAAGTTATTTCTCTCACACCCAATATCGCATCAAGCAGAAATTTTGCACAATTATTTCGTTTACCTCACAAAACAAGATTAAATTTAAAAAAAAACAACAATTATTGGTAATTATTTATTTTGCTAGGCATCACGAACGATGGAAAGAAATTGTACTTGATTGATGTGGTGCCATAGGTTGAATTAGTCCCCTTGAAACTTTGTAAAAAGAAAAGTTTTTAAATGAACAAATAATTATAGATAACTATAAAACCTCTTTTCATAAGCACTTTCTTATTACAGTGATTGGTGCATTAGCCAAATGAGGTTTTTGCCCTTGATCTCAAATTCAGGTCGTTCAACTTTAAAATAAAAAGTAAATACATTTAAAAAGCAGCGGAACATTCAGCTAGATACTCCCTTCTCTCTCCCCCCTTCCCATTTCCCCTTTTCGAACTGGTCCAGTGCATTGAGAAAGCTAAAAGTATGAAATTGCGTCAAAAAAAAAATAATTAAAAAATTGGTAAAAATACTCTATCATGCGCAATGACATGAAATTGGTCGCTATCATTTCGTCGGAAAATGGGAGGGGTCAGTACAATGAAAACCATTGATCACGTAAGAGTCCTCTCTCTCCCATTTTATATTTATGTCTAATGAGGAGGGCTGTAGATGCGATCGAATGTGCCAACTTATTAGAAGGGAGCGACATAATTGAAATATTCTATAAGATGTTCACCACATTTTTATTTCTACAAAAAAAAAAAAATAATAATAAAAAAAATGGACTATCGACTCGTCAACATCTCATAAGGGAACAACATAATATAAAATAATATTGAATACATGTTCAACGAATTTTGTTCACATACTTTGATTTTTGAAAAAGAAAATGGACCTCATTCACCAAACAAACAACATTTAGCCACGTGGTTCTCTTATCTCTTCTATACAAAATACGCAATCCATAAAGGCCGTCACGTGATACGTTTTTTTTCCATTGTTTTATCAATATTGTCACGTGGCTACATGTTGTTTGTTTACGATTGGTTAATGAGTTCCATTGACCTCCCCCATTTTTAAAGGGTTTGGGTGGGGAGGGCAGTAAATGCAATTCCCCCTCCCCTCGCAACTAATCGGCCAACAGAAAAGGGGAAACATATTAAAATATCAAAAAGTATCGTATATTATATAGACTTATAATTAATTCTGTCATCAAACTGTGATTTCTGCAAAAGAAATCGGATCAAATCCCACTTGAGAGGGGGGGGGGGGATAGATGCGATCGCCTCTCCTCCACGCCCAATGGGCAAACACACAATAGGGGTGCGAAATAAAATTGAGTTAAAATATAAATAATTTGTATATAATTATTAACAAAAGTAAAGAATTCAGTCAAATTGAGTGGTTTCTGTACTACTATTCGCCCCGCCTCATCGGTCGTGAGTGGGGGGGGGGGGGGGGGGGGGGGGTCGATCGCCCTAGCTTTCCCCACCCGCATCCACAAGTGAGCACAACCTGGCCTTTTACTTTATTTATTCATTTATATTTTGGTTTGGTATCTTGTAATTGTTTTGTTTTGTTTTTAAGATAGTTTCTCGTGTATCTTTTCCGTGATGCTCAGTGACTGTTCAGTTCGCAAGCCCTGTTTAGTGGTGTGCAAATTGTACAAAGTCACAGCATGGAACTATACTAATGGTCACAGGACATCACGGACGCGATTTTATGCACATGTGCACCTATGATCAATACTTGTATTCTGCTTGATTAAAGCATATCTTTGCATATCTATGTGAAATTGATTGGCTCAGTTCGTTCCTCTATATCCTCTGAGTACTCAAGCTGCAACAGGTAGGCCTACACCATGGGCGTAGGTTAATGCAAATAAATAATTCTAGACCAAAATCTAGTGACACAATATCTAAGCGTATGCAGGAGATCAGTGAAAACGTATCAAAGCAAAACAAATCAACTTTGGAATACTAAATACTCTAATGGGCCCCCTATCGCAATCTTGAATCGTTATTGCTACGTTCAGGGTTCTAAGGAACTCACCAATCATCCGGTCGCCGCCCTTCTTCTAAATACTAAAGCCTTCACGGGATGCACAATCCAATAGGATGAAAAAAGATTTTATTAATCCAGTGAAATAATTAGCTGGGAACAATACTCCGCCAAAGCCACATAAAAATCCAGTCACTCAGGAAATGTTTAAACTCTCTCTTCAATCTCTCTCAACACACTCCACCTGTGTCCCGCACGAGGTGTTCACACGAAATGTACAAAACAAATCACGTCATCATGTTGACCAGTCCACACGAAGTCAGTAAGACACAAGTAAAAGGGAAGTTACCCGTCGACTCTAAAATGTCAATCGGCGGAACAAAAGGTTCACAACATTAGACCTAGACTCTTATAAACAAGTAACATTTTTAAAAAGTTTTTCTAAGACTATTCCACTTTTATGTGGTTAAGCACGATTCTTAAGAGCGCTTAATTTACTCTTTGTATCTAATGAATGATAGGTTAAAATAAATGCAACATATTTATTTTGTTCCAATTTCCCATCCTACGATAGTGCATGGAGTGTGCGCACACTACTTGACAACGACACATCTGATAGACTACAAAGACGAACTGCACTAGTAGCCAGGGAGCTCCAGTCTACTACCAGAAAGCCAGTGCAGCTTCAGAAAAGAGCGTGGAACCATTGACATGATCTTTGCAGCAAGGCAGCTCCAGGAAAAATGCCAAGAACAAAATGCTGACCTCTTCTCAATATATGTCGACCTAACAAAAGATTATGTCAAAGTTTGGTTGTCCACAACATTTCATAACCGTGATGAGACTATTTTATGATGGCATGAAGGTTCGTGTCCAGGAAAGTGGAGAACCATCAGAGCCCTTCGAAGTATCGAACGGGGTAAAATGAGGCTGTGTCCTAGTACCTACACTGTTCAGTATCATGTTCTCTGCTATGCTAACAGATGCATTCACAAATAGATAAAACAAAGGGATAAATATAACACACAGATTTGATGGTGGCCTATTTAACCCGAGGCGCTCAAAGCAAAATAAAAAAAAAAAATCAGCAGTAATCAGTAATGCTGACGACTGTGCCCTAAATGCCTTCTCTGAAAATGATCTGCAGAGCATCGTCAGTGACTTCTCAAGAGCATGCTCAGACTTTGAGCTTACCATTAACACAAATAAGTCTTATATTAGCCTGCTCCAGGGAAAAACTACTCGGATCCAAGCATCACTATAAATGGACATGATATAAACACTGTGGACAGATTCACATATCTTAGCAGCACACTCTCCAGAAACGGAAAGATCGATAATGAAATCGACCTGCGTATCGCCAAGGCCATTGCATCCTATGACAGTCTGTCTAAAAAAGTTTGGAATAGACGTGATATCACCACACATACAAAACTAGGGATCTATAGAGCTGTCATCCTCCCTACATTGCTCTATGACTCAGAAACGTGGACAGTGTACAGAAAACATGCAAAGAAACTGAACCACTTATACATGACATGTCTATGAAAAATACTGAATGTCAAATGGCAAGACACTGAAGTCATTCGAAGAGCGGGTCTGCAAAGCATCCACACAATCCCGATGCAGTCCCAGCTGCGATGGGCAGGACACGTCTTCAGAATGAAAAACAGCCGCATCCCTAAACGACTCTTGTATGGCCAACTAAGCGAAGGAAAGCGCTCGCAAGATGGTAAAAAAAAACGCTTCAGGGACACCATCAAAGATTCTCTGAAGGCGTTCAGCATAGACCCAGCCACCTGGGAGACAGAGGCACATGACAGAGCGTCTTAGCGTCGCGCTGTAAAAACTGGCGCAAAGGCTGCTGAGGAAAAGAGAACAACGCTGGCAGAAGAAAAAAGCCAGAGAAAAAAAGCAAGGCCAATGACACTAGCTCCAGCTGGAATAACCTGCCCAGTGTGCAGCCGAACATTGCGGGCTCACATAGGTCTCACCAGCCACATAAGGAGGCATAAAACCCCAGTGCAAAGCCCTCAGCCCCCTGGATGACAAAGTGGTCATCATCGAACCACGATGGACGAACTATAAATAAAAAAATAACGCCATAAGAACGATGGTTAAATGCTCTTTAGATAGTCGACTGTTTTGACGCGCGCAAAATGTCTAAATTTCAAGAACCCTTTGAATAATGTTTTTTTAGCTTTAAAAAATTATTATGTACATTTATAGGGCCTAAGTACATTGCAAATACAACAGGTGTGTTCCTTGAAAAGAAAAGATACTCCACAGATTTAGATTTTGGCTTTGAGGGTCGACGAAAATTAAAAAACTCTTTGAAAAATATTATTTTAAAAAATTCATATATAAGTTATTAATTTGGTTGAAAACGCCTGTTTGTAACTTTGTTTTGTTAAAGAACTATAAGACAAAGCACTAAGGGGAAAAAATTGGAAGACTGAGAAGAAATCTGGTAGACCAATTAGATTCTAATGTTTTATTTTTATTTTAGCATCGAAGTATAAAAGTGTGAGTTATAGTACCAAAGTTATTTATCCAATAGAAATTGCAGATTGAGTAAAGGTTGGGATAAGGCGACAAGGAAAGAAATATTTGGGTTCAGAACTTATCTCAATTGTTACTCTTATACTTAAAAACTTCGTATGAATTCTAAATTTACCAAAGCATATTCTTTCAATAATTATTTTAAATTTATGCGCAATTACATAGACTCTATCGCCATATTTAACTAACCTGTTTTAAAACGTCATGTTTTCGTCGGGGGCCGGTAGAGTGGAAACGATCATGTAAGAGACAGTAAGAGTTCTCTCTCCTTTGTATAATTATTGCTAATGATTGCATTTGGCAACGAAAGAGTATGGGTTGAGGCGACTCGATATAAGAATGTAATTTATAGCATATATAACTTGCATTAGTTACAGATTTAATTTTTGTAAAAAGAAATTACTAAACTAAAATACAAAAGGGAAAAGGTTGGTCTGCCAGGTAGCGAGAAGGTGATTACATCTATCGCCCCTACCACCTGGTAAAACCCTCTTTCATATTATAGTTACTAATGATTTAATTTGAGATGTCAGTGGGGTGTGACATAAGAATCAAATGGGTTCAAATATCAATAAATAGCTTATATTATAAAAATTCTCAACTAATTTTGTTCATACACTATAATTTCTGCTTAAAAATGGACCGCCCCTCCCACTCAAAAGTCTAGAGTGGGGAGGGCAGTAGCTGTAATCCCCCCCCCCCCCCCACTCACCACCGGCACAGAAGCGGCCAAGATACCAGAAGAGGAACGACATAATATAAAGATTAGTTATAATATATATCATTACGTAGATTTTATCATATAGATATGTAACTAAACAACCTGTGATTTCTGCAAAACATTTTGATCGCCCCCCACTCGAAAGTTAAGGGTCGGGGGATGGGGTGGATTTATGCTATCGCCCTCCCCGCCTCACCAAATCGGCCAACTTCATACTATTGAGATTTGTTAAAATATCAATAAGTAGATTTTATCATTTTACTAATTATGTTAACAAACTGTGATTTCTGAAAAAAAAAAGGATCGCCTCCTCCACTCGAAAGTTAAAGGGGGGGGAGAGGAATTGATGTAATTGTCTACCCCACCTCACCAAATCGTCCAACATACTATATGTAGGGGCAAAATAATACAAAAATAGGTTAAAATATAAATAATTTGTATATATTATTAACATAAGTATAGAATTCGTGTATAAACTGTGCAATTTCTCTACTAAAATTTTTCCTACCCCCCCCCCCCCCGAACTGAGTTTGGGGGGGGGGGGCGATCGCACCTACCGCCCACCCCCTGGATTGGCCAGTGAGATATAGGGAGTTATCTATGCAGACCGCGACATGAGTGTCGGACATTTATTTGGCCCGCAGACACAATATGGTTCTGCATCACTGTTTAATAACAGAGCCTATCAGCGGAAATAGAATCAAACTATCTGAAGGTGAGGGAAAGACAGAAACAAAATAGGGGAAAAGTTTATCGAATATTATATGGGAGAATTCATTTTATTTTTGAAAATTCGTATCCTTTTGTCAAAATTCTAAAACTAGATTTAAGTTGATTAAACTAATGAATATGACTTTGCTACACGCAGGGCTCGTAAGGTGTGCACAGACATAGAATAGAATGAATAAAATGCATAGGCGAATTAATTTTCTAATACAAACTATTAAATTTCACTTATTATTCGCTTCTCTACCCAAACTTTGAAAACTAAATATCATTACTTTTCAATGAAAAAAGAGTTTAGATACATACAAATATATAAATATATATATAGATAGATAGATCTGTGAATAGATAAATCGTGGATAAAAATGTATTTCCGGTTTCCAGTCTAGTAATGGTATAATAATAGACATATTAGTTACATATACTAGATCTATATCTACGCTGGACATGGATAATTTTTAACACTACAAAATATATAAATCTTTATTTAGAAAGTTGGATCAAGGCGTAGTTTTGTAAAGTAGTTAAGCTTAACAATTTGTTTTTTCAACCCTAACCTATGTAACATATAATTTAATTTTTAGAACTTGTTCTAGTAATTGAACATCAAAAATAAGAGTACTCACGTCTCATAATTATTATTTTTCAATTTTTAGATACATAATCTAGAAAGATCTAGGTAATCAATCTATTTAAATGTACATAAGATGATTTAAATCAACATGAATTATTTTGATCTAGGATTTTTGAAACATTATCTCAATGGAAACAAACAGGAAGTGGCTTTGTTTCATATAGTTGAGTGAAATCCGAGAAATGATTTTGCATTATTTCTAAACTTTGAAAACTAAAGATCATTATTTTACTAAGAAAAGATTTATTGGGGCGACTCCCCTTAGCGCTTAAAAAAGAGTTTACGTACATAAAAATCTATATATGTATAGGTCTGTGAATCGATCATTCGCGGATAAGAATTTATTTCCGGTTTCCAGTCTAGATATAATATATGTCTATGGGTATAATCATGGGCGTAGCCAGGATTTTTTTTCCTGGGGGGGGGGGGGGGGGTCTCTCCGCCCCTCCTTTTTTTTATATGTATGTATGTGTGTGTGAACATAATCTTTATTACATTCTGACCCTTCATCTTTCGGAAGACGTTTATTGTGCCCTAGAATTTCTTTCTGTAGTTAGTGGAAAATTGTAGACTCTCCGCCATTGCCAGCAAGGGGGTCTGGGGGAGCGCTAGAAGCTCCCCCAGTGTGGTGCGGAGCCCCGCCGCCAAGCACTATTTTTGGTTTTGAAAGCCAACAAAATGCATATTCTGAGGTATCTACAGTGCATTTTCCTGCTATTAAAAAGTTTTATTTCAAAAACCTAATGTGCTTACTGACTTAGACCCTCCCGTTCCGTTCGGTGCATTTGCCGTCAAGCTGTTTCCACAAAAATCTGTCACTGGTAATGTCTAAAGCTTCTTCCCAACTGCTCTAAGGACCTCCATGAATGTGTGGCGCCAAGTTTTACTTAATAGGATTGTCATCGCAACTCTTATTATGCCTAATTCATTTTGTTGAAGAAAAAGTCCCGCAAACCTCATGCGACGCTCTGTCACAACCTTACTAAGGGGTCGACTCCCACTTCGGCATAGGATTTCCTTGATTTATACCCGATCTCTATAACTGACTCCTAAAATGCGTCTTAGCCATCTTTGTAGAGCCTCATTTAGTGCTTTTCAATTTTGGCACTTTATTAATGGAGCCCAGCCACTGGTAGACATGTGTAACTTCTCTTGACTACGATCTTGAAATTAGGTGACTATTTTGCTTTAGATGTTATATCGAAAAGGGAAGTTTTATCGTCAAAATCATCTGTTGGGGGATTTTAAACTAAAATATATCTGGAGTTGTTGTTTTTTTTATATTCAAAACCACATTTAGCTATGGTCATAGAATTTGGTGACTGTAGTTTGCTTTAGAAATAATATTGAAGAGGCGCGGTCCTATTTATTTGTAGAAATCACAGCTTGCTAACAGAATCAATTAAATATCTATATGATTAACACTTGTTACTGGTATTTTAACTGGTCTTTATATTATGTCGTTCACCTGTTGGCCGATTGGAAGGGGAGGAGCGAATATCTCTACTGCCCTTTCCATCTAAACCCTTTGAGGGGGGGGGGGGACGATCCTACTTTTATGGAGAAATCATAGTATGTGAACAAAATTAGTCGAATATCTATATAATATAAACAGGTGGAGGTGCGATACATGCAATCACCTTTCCCCATCGGACAAACCAATACTTTTTCTTTTTGTATTTTAGTAGAAATTACAAAATTAAAAAAAATCTGTCACTAATATCATTTATATATGCTATAAAGTAAATTCTTATATCGAGTCGCCCAACCGCTATTCTTTAATGCAAAATGCAATCATTAGCAAAAATTATAAAAAGGAGCGAGGATTAATCATTTTCATTTTACCGCCCTCCTCCTTTCCAGACAGAGTTTGTGTAATTTCACATGAATTTATCATAACTATTTTAAGAAAGACTTTGCTTTGGAAAAGATATATATTTCAAACAAATTTTTTAAATCTAACAGGTAGGTCAGGAGAATGCGTTACTGCAGTGAAGAAAGACAGAAAATGCTTCGCCCCGAACCTCACTGATGAATAATAAGCTGTAGATGTCAGGAGAATGCGTTTCTGCAATGAAGAATGCAAGAAAGCGCCTTTGGAGTCGGGAGAATGCGTTTCTGCAGTGAAAAAAAAATATATATGCTGTACGCACGTTTATGCATAGGGGTAGGGTTTACTGGGCCTTAGGGTCAGGGTTTGAAAAAAAATCGCCCCCCCCCACTCCAAAGTTCTGGATCCGCCGGTGGCCCATGGGTATAATATATGTCAATGGTTAAGATACTTCCGCCAACCAAATGTAATGCTATTAACAATTCTTAGTTGGCAGCACTGAAAATTCAAACCATAAACTCTGAAAGCAAATGAGTAAATAGCATAGAATGGCATAACAATAGAAATATAGGTCTGTGATTGAACCAATAATGACCTTTTCAAAGAAAAAGAAAGTGCTACCAAACATAAACAAGATTTGGACCTAGACTAGATCTAGATCTATAGTATAATCTCATACCATAGACTCTAGAATATTCTATTTAAGACTAGATCTAGGTTTTAAATTTTAATTGTTGTCAAAATGAAGTTTACTTTGTCTTTGACACCAAGTACAAAGATAATTCTTGGCTGGTGAGATCTTCATCTTTTGAATTTATTTTATTATAATTAAAAAATTAACTGTAGACTAATACATTATTATAAATGATTTAGAAATCTAATACTAATAAGTAATAATGCAGTGGTTACCGAGTCACATAGGTGTGACTGGCAACACTATTGCAGATTCCTTGGCCCACCAGGGAGGGCTAATTCCATCAACTAAACAGGCTGTAAGTTTTCATCATGCCCTGCCCCTGGCTATAATTCAAAAAACAGAAATGGAAAAGTGGTTTGAGTGCTGGGACAAGTCACAAAAAGCCTGTGGAGTCTGAGAGCGCATGAGGCGCCTTGACCACACTTCCCCATGGTGGAGGCTGTCCAGGCCTAAGCAAGCTATTATAGCACAGTGCAGGACCGGCCACTGTCCTGTTGGCTCATATTTGTCACGGCTATGGCCAAATTTTGATTCACGGTGCCCCGCTGCAGGGAAGAAGAGGAGACCATGCCTCATATTCTGTATGACTGCCCCAGACTTGCTAATCTCCGCCTCCCGAAATGATTTTTTGCTTTGATTTTGTTTATTTTAGGTGATATTTTAATGTTAAACCATCACTTGCCCCAGCACAGCCAAAGGGGTTTTGAGTTTAAAATTCCCCCTCCAGGGGGGTTTTGAAGTTAAAACCCTCTCTTCTGTAAAAAAAAATTAATGTAAACAACAGTCACCAAATTACATGAGCCTAGCCAAGGGGATCTAAAAGTTTAAAACCCCCTCCGAACTTTTTATTCTATGAAACCCCTTTTCATTATAAGACTAAAGCATACAACAGTCACCAGATTCTATGAGCATAGCCAAGAGAGTTTTTGCATTTAAAAATCCCTTCCACTGGGTTTTGAGTTTGAAACCCCATCCAGTTGGGTTTGAAGCTAAAAAACATCTCTTCAAAATAAAATTAATGCATACTACAGACACAAAATTCTATGAGTGTAGCCAAGGGGGGTAACAAATTTCTACCAGTCGCTGGGCTCCATTAATAAGATGCAGTGAATAGCAGATTTGGTTTTTGATAGCAGAATGGTGACCAGTCACTTCATCCCTGCTCACTTCATCCCCAATTAAATATTTTTTCTTAGTCATTGTATAATTGTGTTATTAAGAGTTTGCCTTTAAGAACTCATTTCATCTAATATATAAATATGCTTATTTAGAATACTATTTGATGTTATTATAGTGTTTCCCCTTCTTTCTTCATACTTGTTGAAAAATGAAAGAATATTTGTCAATAAGTAGATATATTGTAATGCTGGGTTTGTATTTAGTTTTATTATTTCTGTTTGTTGTAGGGATCTCAATATTATTCTGCGCATATTGCGTGATAAGGCGTGGTGGAAGTAAGGAACATCTTTTGAGAGATAGAAGTACGATTAGAATAATGTATGAACTATTGTTAATTTCATACTTTTTACAATAATTTTTTGATGGATTAGAGGATCAAATGACTAGTGGATGAAATGACCAGGAAATGAAGTGACAAGAGGATGACCGGGAACCCTCATAATATAATATGCATTTTTTTTGTTTAAATGCCTTAAATAGTGCTTGGCGGTGGGGATTTGCCTGAAATCCCAATGCAGGGTGTCTACGTCCTTACCATGAACTCCAGAAAGAACTTCTAAGGCAGGGCTCGGCAACCTGAAATGTAACATATTTGCAAGTGGAAGATATTCAACTCTTTATGTTGTGTCTGTTGTATTTATGTGTATTTTTCTGTTGTGTTGTCTTTATATGAGAAAAGAGTCCTTGTAATCACAACAAATTCCCGTAAGGATCAATAAAGCAGTCTTAGTCTTAGTCTTAAACTTTCTTCTGCCTTATCACTTGATATAAATGAGTCTTTCGACATAAAAGACACGGCACAAGTTGACCTTTTTGTCAGTTATATGTCTTCCCAGGATCCAAAAGAAGAACTTCTAGGATTGCTACCGCTCTCTGACAAACTAGAGGAGAAGATACAGCTAATGTCATGCAAAAATACCTTGAAGACAATATAATCAATATAAATAAAATCGTTTCAATAGCAACTGACAGAAAAAAAGGGGACAACTATGATTCTTTGGTGCAAAATAAAACAAGAAATTCTTACGTTTCACTACATAATACACCAAGAAGCACTTTGTGTCCAAAAATTTCGGGCGGAAATAGTTGAGGTTATGTTTTTGGTAATCAAGATTTTTAACAGTATCTTGTCAAAAGCACTGTACCATCGTCAGTTTTAATAATTCTTAACGAAATGGAGACTCAGTATTCCGACCTCCTGGATACCCAGCCTATGTTTTGGTAGAAGAATTCGTTTGTTTTAAAGAAAAAAATTATTCTCTATTAATCAAAGCGGTCAATTACTTCAATTTCTATTTGCAAAGCAATATTGCGATAAAACCAGTGCAACTGTTGACACGAGTTACTTCAGCACAGTTATAAAGAAAAATTAAAGATGAATTTATTGACAGATTTGAGCAATTCAAAACAAACAAAACAACTTTAGTATTTAGAAAAAATATTCTCAACACTAATAGTACCAAAATCCACATCGAGCCATTTGGAATTGAAACTGGATCTCTAGACATGCTATTGATCAATTTAAAAAGTAAAGCTTTGTGGGGTGGAAAATATACAGAGTTGAAAATCAGGTTGGAAGATTTGAAGGTCCAGAAATGTATGTAAAGCAACAAAAGTGGACAGCTTTAAAAGAAATGCCACGAGATTAGGCACTTATATTCAACGCATGGAATAGTCTTCCAGATTGCTACATTCAGTTAAAATAGTTGGCATTTGGAAAGCTTACTATCGTCGGATTGGCATATTCGTGCGAGCAAGCGATCTCTTGCATAAATATAATTAAAATAAAGTAACAAATGAAATTTAGAGTCGTGTTTGAAACTAAAAACAATATATGAGCCAAATTTATCCAAACTTTCTAAGACCATGCAAAGCCATAGTTACTACTGAATTTGTTTGTTCAATTGTTTGTTATTGAAGTACAGGTTAGTGTATATATAATTTGTTGTGTAAAAGACTATTATAAATTGATATTTTTTCTTATGAATAAATAGATTCGTTTTTTCAATCAAAACACTTTATTTATGCAAGTACTATTTATTGTTGGCAAGAAAAAAATCTTGTGGCTCTTTAAAAACGTTGAAATTTTGTAAAGTGTAATTTTTGGTTCTTCCGACTCAAAAGGTTGCTGGCCCCTGTTCTAGGGTACGATAAAAGTCTTCAGAAAGAATGAAGTGTCGGAATGTAATAAAAATTAATGACGTACATAACATCCCCCCTCCCCTCCAAAAAAATCCTGGCTACGCCCATGGATCTAGTAGTCTACTATAGATCTAGTACTGTGCCGGTAATTAGTGTAAAGTTTATACAGATTTAGTTATTACTTATTTATAATTTAGTAATTAGTAATAGTATAATAATATTATATTAATTATTATCTACATACCTTTGAGTCACTTTGACTTTAGGCCTTTTAGTTTTAGGCAAATTAGAATCTATCAATATATATCAGATCTAGATTATTCTAAAATACTAAGATTAAGATCTAGATCTATCTCTGCCTGTAATTCCTGTTTGTTCCTCAAGGCGCCTTGTTTCTGGCCAAGTTTCTCCAATTCTTCCATATTGCATATTATATATGTATCCTTTATGGGGCACGTATAACTGTTTAATTAATATTAACTTACATTGAATATTTTATAGTTAACATCAACACTTTCAACTTACAAAAATATTAATAAATAACCATATTAGAGAAACCATCACAACATAGCAGGATGGCTGCCTGGTTGTACAGTATGCTTACTGGACTCTCTCTGTCGTCTCCATGGTCCTGGGTTCATACTTTGGCCACTGCTCTTCCCTGTCATCCTGTGGGAGGATTGGACAAGGAAGAAGATTATCTTTAACTCCAAAGAAACATTCGAAACATATAAAACATTTCACTTTTTACCTGCTGGCACATTTATTTTTTTTCCCGATTACCTGTTACCATTTTTTTTCCCTACAGGACAGTGATAATCTCTGTTGGTCTTTATGGGTTCACATTAGCCAGAGACTCAGTGGTCAGTAACAGAAAATCTCTCATGGACATTAGAAAAAGGATTAGAGAACAGACCCGTACAGAAAAAGAAGCAGAACTAGAAAGCAAAGCAGCAGAAAAAGAAAAACACAAAATTGTTACGTGATGTTGTGACTTCAGTTTCTATTCATTTTGTTTGTCTTTAATGCTATTACTTGCATGTTGTTGGTTTTTTTTACTTGTGTTAATTTTGTGAAGACAAGATCAATAGCAGTTAGAATATAATACTTATAGCATATTGACACAATCTATGTTTACTTGTAAAGCATTAAACAAAAATGTTCCTTGGGATGTGTTAAAATGGTACAAATATAGATCATTTTCATTATGAGACAGAATATAATTGATAACACCTTTCTGGCCAAAGATTTAGAGCAATTTGTTAAGTTAGCACCACTACTGTCTTCATGTTTTCCAATGATGCTGAATTCACATTATTTTTTTGTTTATCCTGGTTAGACTTAAACACCAGCATATCCTTAAATAAAAATTGTTTAATGCAGAAATTCATTAGAAATACCCTACTGAAGATATTGTAAAAGTAGGCTAACTTGTTTGAAGTATACATTGTCCACTGGTGTGAGCAACTCCTTATCTTTGAACTTGTGTCTCCTTAACCTGCTGTCCTGAATGGGCAATAATTTATTGGTCATGGTGGGCAAGTAGGTAACAAGCATCATTTTTGTCTGTCAAACCCAACCCTTGTTTAACATTACTTTCAATGCTTAGCCAAAGTCTTTAACTGCTTGCTTCTAAACCTCATTAGAGCTAGTTTATCATCATGTTTAATTCCATGAATTTGTCAACAGAACTATTGTACAGTTATTTTTAGCTTCTATTGTAAAGCTGGATGAAAAGTTGCCTTGTGAGATTTGATTCAAAATGCATGTTTTGTCTGAAAGTTCACCTTTATACTTGTTAGAATGCTAGTTCCTGAAGTCTGAATGGAGTTTTCTGATAAACAAGCTCTGTAAACTCTGACCCAGATGCTGGTATTAAGTAATGAGTTTACTCTTTGGCACTGTGTGCATACATTTCTTTGTTGTCAATTGTGTCTCTGATGGTGGAAATGTCTCTTCAAAGATTGTCAAATTGTTTCAAATGCTGTGTTTTGTTTTAACAGGTGATAATAAAGTAAGCTACAAGACAAAACTAGATTCTGAGATTAATTATTTAGTTCAATTAGTTTTGGGTTGCTAACGAGGTATACATTATTTTTAAACATTGAGCTAAAACATTGTACTGAGTACTTAGTTTTTCCACTTATGCATTACTTTGAAACAATTTGTTCAAATAGGAAATCCTTAAAACAGAAACTAATATATGTTATCTTCTTAAAATATGTGTATAAGAGATTATTAACAGTGATAAAAAAAAAAACAACAACAAACAAACATGAACAATTTGTTATGTTTTTATTTACATGTATAGTTCACACATGAAATGATTTATAATATTTGAACAAGCTACTTCAAAAAAGTAGCCAAAACATTCTCAGTTTTTACAATTCACACTTTAGAGATATTTAACAGTATGTAAAATGACTGTCTTTAACACATTCAACATTTGAAAGTTTTTTGGAGACTGAAGTCATTGGAAAAGTTTCATTGCTGGGCTTGAGAATGTACTGATTAGGAAATTAAAACAAGTAGCTGTGCCTGCAAATAGACACATTTTTCTATTCAAACAACTGGTTCTTAAAACAATCCTCATTTCAATGGTAGTCAGATTAAAAAAAACAACACTTTTTGTGCTTATAAAATGTGTAAATATATGAATCATATTTACTGAAATTTTGAGGGCTTAAGCTATACAACATTGTTACATTAAAAGGGGCTCAACTTGTTTTAAATAGAAAATTCTAACAAAATTTTCTTTTATTTTAAATAAATACAAATTTCATTTTCAACATTTACATTAACAATTATTGTCCTCTGCAGTGAAGACTTTCAAAAGCTAAATTTCTGCCATAAGTTAAAGAATATGTTTATTTCTTTATTTTTTAGCAAAGTTCTTATCCATTTCTACTCTAGTTCTCTGTATATTATATTTGTTTCGTTTGATCCTGTCCTCAACTGAGCTTGTGGATGCATGATCGACCATCATAGAGCTGAAATGACAAAAAAAAATTCATTTACGTAACATCAAATAAACTAAATCAACAAGCAACTCAAATGCAGAAATGAACAAATGATAACAGTATAGCAAACATTAGTTCTGCTATTCTTTTTTATACAGGCAAGTGTCATATAATGTAAACAATTCTTGCACAAATAATAATAGTTCATGAACATCCAAGGGAACTAAAAATAAAGGGTACCAGTATGCATGGTATGCACGGTTCACAGAATCAGGATGGTTCTGGTATAAATAGGAGCTAAATGAAAAGATTGCCAGCAATGAATCGGTAGCTTACTATGTTAAATAATAGCACTGTTCATTTGATATTTCAAATCTGAAGTAGTCTGTGAGTTTATTTCATCTATAATTCAGTTTTGTGATACTCAATTTTCTAATCTGGATTTATGTGTAGTGAATGAAAACTATTCAATGGATCCTTGGCTACACTTGTATGGTGTGCCACTAGATTTAAATCTAGAATTACAACAACATAATAACCACACAACATCAGTGGCCTTGTTTGATTCAATACATAAAAGAAAAGTTTCCCTTTCAGACCTTGCCATCTACAGGAAAGATGATGTCTATAGGAAAGATGATGTAAAGGTCATCAGTTTCTGTGGCCAATGGTTAAGGAGGGTGCCATGTGGCAAGCACAATGACCAACTGTCTTTACGTTTCCCCAACTAATGTCAGGTACCCATTTAAGCTAGGTGAACTCAGATGCACCCTAAAGATCCCAAAAGTAAAACTCTAATTTTTCACCAGCAATTAAACCTGGGACCCATGGTATGGAAGCCAAACACTTTACCACTCAGCCACCATGCCTCCTGATTTAATACATAAGCCAATTATTTTATTTTTACATTAAATATATGTGGATTAAAAGAGCTCAATATGATCTGCAGCCATAAAACAAAATAATTTAATATAATAATAATCATCATAATCTTGAATTTTAATGTAAAAGAGTTACCTGAGGAATCCACTGCCTCCTTGTTTGTCATTCTTTTCTTTCTCTGAATCCTCCTCTTTATATCTTCTGACATTACTCACCCGCTGCTCTTCTCTCCACTCAGCATTCTGCATCATTTCCTCAAGTTTTTTCTTCTTTTCTTCTTGGGTTAATTTCCTTAAAGAAAAGCAGAAAAATTGGCCAAGTGGATAACAAAATTTTACATACTGTGAATCAAAATGAGTGCTATAAGATTCTAAACAGTAATGATTCACAATTTAAACCCTAACAAGCTTAGTAAAAAAAGAAATAGAGAGGCAGCCATAAAATAAAAGTTGATTAGATCAAAGCAGTAAAAAAACCCACTAAAAATGTCACTTAAGATCTCTTTTGATGATATTCAGCATATGGACTTATGGCATCCAGCAAGAAAATAAATTAGCAGCTTTGAACTAATAATAAACTTATCTACAAATGTTAAAAAGCTTCTCATAAATTCGCACAAGTCATAGAAAAGTGAACATGACCAAAGAGAATGCTTTAAGATCTAATATACATGTCTTTCCATTTCTTATATTTCCACAACAAAATAAATATACCATCCATCTCTTATATACATCTTTTTGTAAAGCAAAAATACATTATTTTAATTTTTTAAGAAATAAAGGTGGGCAGGCCGACCTGCTCCCATCTGATAAAAAAAATCAAGGAGTGTATTAGTTAATGTGCTGCGGTGTATAAACAAGGAAAATAAAAAAACAAAGCTTATATTAAGTGCATCATTAATATTGGATCAGTCATGTAATTAAATTTGTAATAGATCTAGACTAACAATAGTTTTTGTTTAGCGAAATTTCATTATTTAGCCTTCCCAATATACTATGTTATCATTTATCTGGACTTGGAAAGGGGAATAGGGGAAAAAATGGGGTATCTGGGTTAGCGCATTTCAATTTTAAAAAAAGGAACATTCCTGAATTCAAACTTGTTGGTTAAAGCCTTTATAGGATTCTCAAGCCAAGGAGGTAACCACTCTGCTAGCGAAGAGTCTATGAACATGGAAGATTGTATAGTTATCTAATGTTTCTATTTCATGTCTGTGTTCACTTAAGTCTCATATGACAACATAATATAAAGGGGACTAATTCTGCTTATATCACCACTTCAGACAAGTACAATTTCATTCCCTTGTTTGAGATACCAAACAAAATAATTTTTACTTTGTAATAAAGTAGTAAAAATAGCCCCAACACCCATTATGAGTACCTCTCATGTTGTACACTGAAAAACTATTTGAATACATTTTGGGTGAGAACTAAACACAATTTTGAAAATATTGCTACTGTATTTCAAATTCAAAATATGCAAAATAAAAACACATCAACATTCTTCATTCAACATCTGACATAGAGATCTAATTTAACTCTATATTGGAATCATGCAAATAGCATTCTACTGCCACAGTGACAGTTCTTATCTATAGCAAGCAAATATTCAATGGGGCCTAAGCAATCATGAACTAGGTTCACAGGTTGACTATAATGGCCTCTGCTATTATTAAAAATCAATTTATTGTAAGACTATGAGCTAGATAATTTGTTTCCATAATTTTTAATGTTTTCATCATCTTCAATGTATCACACAATGAGATGTGAAGTGCTTAATAAGTAGAGTGATTCTAGCAAATTATATTGTATTTTTTTCCCCATCCAAGTTGTATAAACTGTAATTGGATACCTAATTAGCTTAATTAAAACAAATATTTTTTTTTTTTTGGAAAGTACTTAATGTGATATGTTCCATTTAGAGACTGGAGGACAAGACTTACTGTAAACATTTAGAAACAGAAGGTCAAGACTCACTGTAAACATTTAGAAACGGACAAGATTCACAGATTAAAAATTAGAGAATTTCTAAATATTTTCAAAGTAAAATTGTTATCATTTTTTAACTTAAACATTGAAATAGAAGTATGCATACCTACATCAGAAGGAACCAGAAAAGATACAAACTTTTGATATGCATTATTTTTATATCCTATAAAAAAATATTTTTAGACATTTTTTTTTTCAGACATATTGAAGGAGCACAGAAATAAATACATGTTTTTGTTACTGTGTTGGATGATTTCAGAAAAAAAAAAAAAAATGAAGACTAATGTCAATACTTAGTTCTTATCTTATCTAATACACATGTTACTTTAAAAAAGAAGATGATTACGTCCTACCCACCATGCATTTAGTCATGCATATTAACCAATGACTTAAATTCTGCCAAGTCACTGGTTTTCCTGGCTAGCTCTAATAGCACTAGAGAGGAGCCTTTGTACAAATTTGTCCTAGCATATGGGATGAGGAACGTGCCTTTATCGTGTCTTTCAGAGTATTTTATTACATTTTGTATTTGAAGATTATGGTTCAGTGTTTTATGTATAATTGTTACTTACTTTTGAGTCTTCTGTCTTGAAGGCTTTCTAAATTTAGTGATTTTACTAAAGGTGTTACTCTAGTCAAATGTGAATATTCATTTGCTATGAATCTCACTGCTCTATTTTGTGTCTGTTCTAGTTTCTTAATGTTTTCTTGAGTTGAGGGGTCCCAAACAGAGGATGTATATTCTATTATTGGCCTAACCAAGGTTAAATTACATTTTAGTTTTATGTTCTTATTTGATTTATAGAAATTTCTTTTAATAAACCCTAATGCTTTGTTTGATTTTTTGATAGCTTCATCAATATGGGGATTCCATGACAGTTTTTCATTTATTATAACACCTAGGTATTTTGCCTTTTTAGTCTGTTTTACTGGTTTACCATGAATAAGATAAGTGGAATTAATTTTAGTTTTTTTGTTACTCTTAATAACTGACATTTTTCTGGGTGGAAAGACATGCTCCAATTTGATTCCCATTTCTGTAATTCATCTAATTCTCTTTGTAAAATTTCTGTATCTTGTGTTGTTTTTATTGTTCTATATATTATGCAATCGTCTGCAAATAATCTGACTTTTGTTCCTGAAGTAATGCAATTTGGTAAATCATTTATGTAAATTAAAAATAGTAGTGGACTTAAGACTGTTCCTTGAGGTACACCAGAGTTTACTGTTATTGGTGTTGATTTAGAGACATTTATTATTACAGTTTGTTCTGTCCGTATCAGAAAATCTTTAATCCACTGATGCAATGGACCATTAATGCCGAAATATTTTAATTTTTTAAGCAAACTATGGTGGTGAACTTTGTCAAAAGCCTTAGAAAAATCTAGTAAGATATCCTATCTAAACCTTTGAAAAATCATCAATTAGTCCTATTAGTTGTGTTTCACATGATCTATATTTCCTAAAGCCATGTTGGTATGGGGTGAGGACATTATGTTTGTCTAAGTGGTTTATGATGTTACTATATATTATGTGTTCAAGGATTTTACATGTGATGCTGGTAAGTGATACTGGTCTGTAGTTTCCTGGGTCAGATTTTTCTCCTTTTTTAAATAGTGGGGTGACATTAGCTTCTTTCCAGTCCTTTGGTACTCTGCCCTGGTTAAGTAATGCCTGAAAGAGTATTTTGAACACTGGAGCTAGCTCATTGGTTAGTTCTTTGAGTAATCTAGCTGGAATACCATCAGGTCCAGACGTGAACTGATGATTGCTGAATATTTCCCTTATATATTTTATACATTATTATTTACTTTAACATATCAGTAATTTAAGGAAAGAGGCTTTGGTTTTGACATTTCAATTAAAATTGTTCTGAAGAGTTTAAAATGATGTGCATTAGCAATGTAGAAAAGAACTAACCTTCTGGGAGGTGAGACTGGCTTCTTATTCACACTTGGTTTGGTTTCAACTTTTGCTTTCTTTCTGTGTGTTGATGATGATGATGATGATGATGAGGAGGACGAGGAAGATGATGATGAGCGTTGTCTTTTTGATGCTGGTTGGTGATTGCCTGATAGCTAAGATGTACACAGACAAGTGTCAGTGGAAACAGAGAACATACTTGGTTAAGTCATAGACTGTTAACTTATAGACAGTTATCTCACAGACTGTTAACTCCTAGACAGTTAGCACATAGACAGTTAATTCATAGAAATTTAACTCATTACAAAGTCAGAATTACATAAGAATGATGAGGATAAATTAGTATTTAAAAAAATACAAACTCTATAATTGTTCTAAACCATCTAGAGTTTTGTAATTAACTGCAAGATAATATTTTACTTTCTTATGTTTTGTAAAATAGCTCCATGTCTTAAAACATTTCCCCTGAATTTTCATGTAATAAAAAAAGAAAAGAAAAACTTAGCCATGACAATAAACTTCTTTCTCCATATCCTGGTATTAGATTATTTTTAGAAAACAGAGTAGGCTACATGACAGAAACAAACAAGCTTCTTCACTATGAATTGACCACAAAGAACACAAACCAATCAGAAGCCAAAAAACATTTGTAGAAGGAGAATATGGCAGAATGGAAGGTAATTAACTTTTCCTGGCAATGAATTAGCTGGATCTAGAATAAAAATCTCAAAGTTGGAAAGCATACAACTTGTTACTGTTACACTTTTTTTACTCAACAGATTTATATTCAAATTAGTTTAGTTACATTCATAGAAAGAAGACATTAGATTCATTGGGTACATATTTTACTTATTTTTATAATCAGCTTTATAAACTTGATATATGGCAGACTGCCATATTGACTGTCTTCAAGAACATTTCTATACAAGTTTTTGTACTTATAGATTTATATTCTAATTAGTTTTGTTCCAGTTAATAGAAAGCAGACTGTTTAATGATTTGTTAAAAACTTTGCTGGTTGGTTGTACTTTAGTATCACAGTGATAACTACCTGGAATCCAGGTCTCCTGACATGAGTTATGGGAAGTGGAACATAACTATTTTCTTGCTAAAAAAATCGTCAGTGTGTTACAAAGTAAAAAGAAAACAACTTACTATTAGACCATATTTTTTTCTGTGTTCATTTCCAGTTGTATTTTTGAGTCTATCTGGTGAGGGAGAGGATGAAGATGACGATCTTGAATGTTTGACTTTCCTCTTCTCTCTGTGTGAATCTTTCTCCCTGATTAAATCTTCCTCTCTATGTGAATCTTTCTTCCTGTGTGAATCTTCCTCTCTATGTGAATCTTTCTTGCTGTGTGAATCTTTCTCTCTAAGTAAATCCTTTTTTTTTCTCTGTCTCTCTTTGTCCCTACTATTTGACCTAGACAATTTCCGACCAATTCTTTCATCTTTTTTAGAGTTGGCTTTTCTATCCTGTGAGTGAGACAGTCTGTGTTTGGTTCTTTCTCTCTCTAGACTTTCTCTGTTCTTAGAGTCTCTGTGTGAATATTGATCAGACCTCTTATTGACATGATCATCGTGTCCATCTTTATGTAATGTATGTTGGTGTCCTCTGTGTTGACTGCTGCTAGGATTGTCTTTACTGTGTTTTCTGTTCCTTCTCTCTTCACTGCTGCTTTCTTCACTGCTACTGTGTTTAGACTTCTTCCTTTTTTTAGTGTCAGAGTATTTATCATAGGATTTTTGTCTATCCTTAGAGCAAGATCTTTGAGGATTTGACCTTTGACTTTGTCTGTCTCTAGTGTCTCTACCCTGCATGGATCTATCATGCACTGAGCTAATATTTTTATCATGATCACTGTGCCTTTGTTTGGTGGCATTGCTCTCATCGCTGCTGTCCTCATTTTTATGTCTCTTTGACTTCTTCTCAGACTTTCCATCCCTCCCATGTTTGGAGGTCAAGATGGCCAGGTATTTTTTCATAAGCTCATCCTCACTGGAGCTATCACTCTCATCTGACTTCGAATGCTTCTTGTGTTTTTTCTTTTTTTTTTTTTTCTTTTTTTCCTGTTTTTGTTTCTCTTGTTGTTCAATCTAAAAACAAAACAATGATCCAGGAATCTGTGAATTTTATCTATAGAGTCAAAAGTACCTTCATTCTAAGGGGTAAAAATCAATCAAGGGAACTAACAAATAAGTAACATAAAAATAGTTTATCAAAAAAGATGGCGTTTTGTAATATTGATTACTTTGTTCTTAATAACTTATGTATGATTGATTAGTTAAAAAGGAACCATTTTTACCACACAAATCCCCCCACCCCCCAAGCTAAAATCCTGGTCACACTTGTATAAATCTACTCAGAGAATACAAAATTCTAGTTTGGTGATATAGATTCAGACATGGTATATTAAAAGACAGTAGTCTAGACGAATACTTGATCCAGATCTAATTAGTAATATGGTATAGAAGACTCTAGTTTGGTAATATACTTGCAAAAATACTAAATCAAAAGATATGGTATAAAAGATAGTTTAGCGATATAGATCCAGACTTAGAAACATACATTAGTGCGCAAAATGTTCCTGAATGTCTATTTGTTTTTTTTTTAACTCTTTAGTGCATATGATCAGGAATGTCCACTGATGTGTGTATAAGATATAGATTGTACTAGGCCTCCAGACCAAATTAAATTTTTAAATTTAATTGCTTCATAAAATCATATTGAACAAACCAGAGTTTTCCAAAAGCGTAGATAGCCATGTGCGAGTGTTGCTGACCGCACAGGGCATCAAGTGAAAAGGGGCATCATACAGAGGACAAATTTTACAGAAAAACAACACACTAAAAACACAATCTAATATATTTGAAATGTAAATCAAACATTATTTATTTAGCTACTTTGTTAATTTCCTTCTTTCTAAAATTAAATGTAAACTGACGACTAGCTTGAATTAAATTTACTAGCCTTGTTTGAAGGCTACATACTTTTACATGTCCACTTTCAATCTAAAGCAAATGCCAAATGACGAAAGAGTTTTGAGAAAATGGATGTGCTACTTCCTCCCTCACCCAAAAATAATCCTTGTTTTGCTTTCCCTGCATAATTTACTGACAAGATCGGACTATAATGAATTTCAACAAAATGGATTCAATAAGTGGTGGCTGTTATCATGAAAAGTTGAAAAGCAAGAGACCAGCAGAGCTCACATTCAGTCATTGCTTGCTTGGAGGGAACTTGAAATTTGTCTGCATGTAAAGAACAGTATTCGCAGAATACTGATTTATTTTATTTATTTAGAGAAAGAAAAAAAAAAGGTAAGACTACATAAATAGACTCTTGGACATTACTTGTTTTCTCTCAAATCAGAATCTGTCACTCCGTAAGCATCACAAACAAGTGGAAGAAGAATTGGAAGGACAAAAATTAAGGTTATTTCTTGGAGTTTGTCAAATTACTAAGTGAAACCAAACTTACACAAATACAAAACTAATTTATTGTAATTATCTTCAACTCTGAAGGAACATTTGAAACATGTAAAACAAACATTTTATCTTACATCCTTCACACTGCTAACAACCAATCTCTAACTACTTTCCACCATCACCATACAAACACTCCAGAACAGCTGTAATAATGATGCTGTCAACGGTGTCCAAAAATGTGTTCTAGAAGTCAATCCTAAAACAGAATTCATTGCTTGCTCAAACCATTCTTGCGAATTGTTAGTTGTTATGCAATCTTTTAATTTTATTTTATTATCTACCTTGTGATTTTGGCACTGAATTAAACTACACACAAGTCTACATTCACAAATATTGACAATGCTCTTAACCCAATTAACAAAAGCGAATTTTGTTTTAAAGCAAAAGAGGCTTCAAAAGTTTATTGAAGTTTTTCAAAGGCCTCAGAAATTTCCGAAACAATCTTGAGTTTTCTAAGAAAAAATATCAGCCTAATAGTTCAATCCTGAACTTGATTAGTATATTTATGATAATTGTGGCTATGTACGAGCGAAGATTTTTCAAACTAAAGTTGATCAAGGATTATTTGCAATCAACGATGACAAATTTACAAATCAATAATTTAGAAATGTAGGTCCCTGAACAAAAAAATGGTGAAAAATTTAATTTCAAGAAAACATGTCAGATTCATTTGTGGTATTTTTTTTTTTAATTGATTTTTTACAATTAGCAATACTTGAGCATTATTTTTGGAAAAAAAAAATCTTTTTGCTTTTATATTGTGTTTTTGGAGGGCATCATGAGGAGCTACCAAACTTGGCATCAAATACCCTAGCGACGCCACTGGATTTTCCCCTCAGTGGCCAATAAGCTAGTTTTTTTCCCTTAAGATATAAATAAACTGTCAAATTTCTAGGAAAATCATTAGAGCCATTTTTAAGATCTGTGTCTACCAAGGTTTTGCCCAAGAAGAATTAGGAAGCTGATAAGAGGAATTGTAAAAAAGTAATCCTGTGGTTCTATATTTACCAGTTTTTGAAGCTCTTTCATTTTGACTGGATTCTCTAACAGCTTTTTCCTTGATTCTTCTTCTTTGCGCCTGTGAAATTATGATAGTGCATAACTCTTTAATTGAATGTTAGCAGCATGAAAAACATTTTTTATGATTATTTCTTAATTAGGTTCTAAAACAATAACCAATGGTTAATGTTTGCAACCTGGAAACAAATGAAAATTTTTAAAAAGTTATATATGAAAACTACTTTACAAAAAAAAACAACTTAATATTGATTGAGATTGCATCATTTTGAATCAATCATAACAGTACACAGTTGCATAAGTTACTCTCCTGGTCTTGAGATTTTTACCCGCCTACTATCTTGCATGTTGACCAGAGTCCCATTGAGGTTTTGGGGGGAGAGAATTGCTCCCATATCTCTCATTGTTGCAAAGTTTATCTTCCTTTAACTTAGTACATTTTCCATATAACACAAAATGAATAAATTAGCTAATTGGTTACTTTTTTGTATTAATTTATGTTGTCATCATGAATGAATAATTGTGCTTAATCAGAGAATGGAAATTGGGAGAATAAAAGTAAAAGATTTTGACTAGACAGACAGACAGACCGTTTGAATAGATATAAGCTCTAGACAGACAGACCGTTTGAGTAGATATAAGCTCTAGACAGACCATTTGAATAGATATAAGCTCTAGACAGACAGACCATTTGAAAAGATTTAAGCTCTAGACAGACAGACCATTTGAAAAGATCTAAGCTCTAGACAGACAGACCGTTTGAGTAGATATAAGCTCTAGACAGACAGACCGTTTGAATAGATATTAGCTCTAGACAGACCGTTTGAATAGATATAAGCTCTAGACAGACAGACAGACCATTTGAATAGATATAAGCTCAGTAAATACATTTTTTTTTCATTAAAAATTTAATGATTGCACATTTTTGCAGCATTTACAGTAGAACAATACCAGTGCCTACCTTATGGCAAACAAGGGATCCTCTCTCATTTTAGCAGCAACATCCAATGCAATGTTGGCCTTAATTCTTTCACCGAAAATAACACTAGGATCAGCTAAAAGTAGGAAATAGAGCTACTAATTAGTATATCTAACATTCACAAGGGGATTAAACAACTTCATCTTCAGTTCATTTACAATTTTCCGATGAATTAAAATTTGTCAAACCTGATTTGGTGTCTTGTTCACCCTCCACATATTTGTTGATTCGTTTACCAAGTAAATATTCTTCACTGTCTGGCTTGCTGCCTGTGTACATCCAGCTTATGCCTGACTTTGTATCACTAGAAAAATATTTTTAAAAAAATAATAACAACTTCTGAAAATCATACTTGAAGAAATAGGCAAATCTTATTTCTAGAAAAACTAATAGTTATATCAGTGCACTAACAAGCACGAGATTCTCTAAAACAAACATTTCAATTTTTTAATATGAAAAATGGTTTCCATGAAAATGTATATCTTAAATTTAAAATATTCTGTGACTACATTGTTAATGTTATTGAGTTGTTCAGTGCATGTGCCTATATTTGGATTGTCTTACTGTATCTATAACTTATTCACAGAGAAGGGAAGATTTAGCTGTACTGGTATGTTCTTTGTTTTATGTCATTTGCTATTGCACTCAGAATTAAAACGACTTCTAGCATCAAGGTTGTTTTTGAGCATTATTTCATTGATTTCTTGATAGTGTCAGAGACAACATTTCTGTGAGCATCTAGTGCTTGTGTCTAAGTTTGTTATTAAAAAGTACATCCATT
Organism: Biomphalaria pfeifferi; assembly: GCA_030265305.1. Lineage (NCBI taxonomy): Eukaryota > Metazoa > Mollusca > Gastropoda > Planorbidae > Biomphalaria > Biomphalaria pfeifferi. The sequence continues at coordinate 2,996,612 of JASAOG010000008.1, read as the reverse complement.
GCTAAGGACTAAATTTAAAATGATTTCATTTTTAAACTATTAACCTCTTTTAGACATTTGTAAACTAAGCTTTACCCTTTCTCTTTTTGAAGAGTTGCTATTTTCAACCTTTCATCCACATCTAATTTATCCATCTTCACTGTTGAAACAAACAAAATAAAAAAGTGACAACATATATATAATAAATAGAATATAATCTCTTTTTTTTCTCAAAGATTAGATCTAGTCTATCAGTGTCATATTGATAAATCTAGATTAGTAGATAATAGATAGTGAGTTGATCTAATTATTAATAATACTAATTATTAATAGTCTAATAGATTAAAAATAATAATAATAATAATAATTTTATTTATAAAGCGCTGTTAACAAACAAAATGTAGGCATAAGGCACTGTAATTAATTAGTTAGATTTGGTTTAGGTATGGGGAAAAAACCTAGAAAAGTGGAGTAGAAAATGACCTAAAAACTTGACATTACATTTTTTTCTTTTTTTTTTTAAACACAGGTTGCAGTTAGAAATAGATTATACTTTATTAATAAAATATAAGAGGCTTAAAGATGTGTCATTGACTACTTTTGACAATGGCCTTTAAAATGTTTAATGAGGATTTTTTTTTTAAGTTAATTAAGTTTTTTTTTACTTTTTTGTTTTCACCAATATAGAAGATAGGATAGAGTACAAAGTTTGTAAGTCTTATGTGGCACTTACAAAGTAGAAAATGCCATGGTCAGTTTTGGTGATAGTCTATATAGAAAAATTTTCTGAATAAAAAAAAAACACGTCAGGCTTTGTAAAGCCTAATATTCTGCATATATTCAAATAGTTTTGTGTACAAAACATATACGCACGAATATTAAAGCGGATTTGAAAAAAAATTGTTTCAGTTATTTTCTGCCATCACAGCACCACCATTTTGTCCACACCTCTGACATTTCTTGAAGCTCAACACCAGACCCGATAATTTTTTTTATTTCCTTCAATATTTACATTCTAATCAAGTAAAGTTCATAAATATAAATGAAAGCAGTTTTGTGAGTTAGAAATTTACAACTAAAACTAGATCTACTATTAAATTTCTTATTTAATAAGTAGGTCTTTCGTCTACGAAACTCAATTTCATCTTTTTAACTTTTGAGCTGCGGGTGTGTCTTGCCGGCTAAGCCAGCAACAAGCTCTCCTCTCTCTTGTTCCATGTCAACTGATGTTAGGTCAAAATGCCACAAAAAAATCATAACTTTCTAGCTGTTGAACATACAGTCATAAATTATACATCATCGGAAAGTTCTGTTAAAGTATTTTACTTATGATTTATGTACTAATGAAAAATTGTTTTTTCAAAGATAAATATTTTATTTTACCTCCCTATAATACTATTATCCATAGGGAGGCAAAAAAAAAAATTATCTTTGAAAAAACAATTTTTCGTTAGTACATCATTAAAATACTTTAAATTAAGAACTTTCTAATAGACGATAGATTGATAGATCTACTTATTAAATAAGAATTTTTTTTAAATGCGCTTTTCATTTGTTGGTGACAAACATTATCTTCTATAAAAAAAAAAAAAAACCTGAAAAGTCCATTGAGGTCAATGTTATTTTTTTTTTTTCAAGTTTGTTCGATGTTGACAATAGATCGATCTGAAAATTGGTAGGAATATAGCCAGACACATGTACTATTAGCAGGAAAAAAATCAACAGGGTACGACTTTTCTGTGATGAGTATCAGCAAAAATAAAAATGTATATACTTTCAATGCAAAATATTTAAATAAATTTTTTTTTTTAAATTGTAAAGACAAAAATGTTCTCCATCATCAAACAAAAGTAATCGAATTCACCCTTTTTAGCATTGATATCTTTATATATAGTGAGCATAATCGATTTCAAACAAAGACCTATGTAGCAGTAAGGAAAACTCTTGTCTCAAGTTTTTACGTCATTTTTTGGACACCGGAAGTTCCGAAATTTCACCTCCCTAAATATTAAATATGGGGATATGACGGCTACTACTTAAGACACCTAAGTCTAAGTACTAGTACTATGTGACCTATGTCTAGCTGTGTGAAATTCCCCGGATGTTTACTAATTTTGAGTGGCGCGAAAAGTGTGCCGCCATTTAGAACTTTTATTTTTATTTGAAGTAATGGTGCTATTGATTTTTAATTAACTATAAATAAATAGTTGTGTTAGAAAGGATTTCAACTGTTATTTTAGAAGTGGGAACATATTTTCTAAAATAATTAATTTAAAAAATGACAAGAAAAAAATTTTTTATGTAAAAAAATTTCTTTTACATAATCTCGATAAAAGTTTGTCATTTTTGCAGAACTACCACAAAATGTAGGTTGAATTATTTGTTTAGAAGCTTTGTTTTTTGTGTAGTTAATTAATGCAACCATATAATCAGTGAAAAGTAACTATCCTATCTAATGCACATCTAATTCTATTTTGATTTCTGTGAGGTGACCGTGAGTTGCTAGTTTACAAAATGGCGTTTAATGGGACAGTTCGACATGACCTTGCCGTATTGTATAGTTCTAGCTGAAAAAAATACATTTATGTGTTTTGCTTTCATTGAAATTTATTTCATTGTGTAGAATATGCATTTGTGCATTTATTTTATATGGTTTTTATATTTTTTAAAATGCACAAATGCTCCTATTTAGTTTTTAATCATACAGGTTATATGTTAAAAGGCGAATACAAATTATTTGATCACATGATTAAAAATACAATTTTGCCCCGTAGTCAGGTGTAAACATTCAATTTGAGAATGGAAGATCTTAGATCTAAATACTAGATTTAGGTCTAGATTCTAGATCAAATTGTTTATTCAGTAATAAGTTGAATCTATATATAGTATTGACTTAGTAAAAGATCAATACTAGGTACATTATTCTAAAGTGTAGATTAGATGAATTATTAGATCTAGTCAATCTAGACTATAGACTAATAGACATATCATCATATGAGATCATAATAAATATTAATAATTATTTATTAGCAATACTCCAATACTAATTATCTAATAGATCTAAATCTACAGTATAGTCATAGTCAGTATAGAATAGTATAATACTATAGATCTAGATCTAATTATACTGTACTCTAGATCTATATAGTGTATATGATTTTATGATATATCTAATTATCTTAAATTAAAATCTAGATTCTAAATCAATCATCAGGAGTCATGATGATCTAAACCTAATAAGTTATAACTAGAGTCTAAGTATAGACATAGGAAACTAAAGTGATCTAAACCTAGTAAATAAGTTATGACTAGAGTCTACTAAGTGTAGACCATAGACTACACATAGGAAACTAAAGTTTCTATATTACTATATTATATATATATTTTACTATTACTCAAATATTACTAAATCTAGATATATAAGCTAAAATTAAATGATTTTTGTGATGATAATGATTATCATTATATATCATATATATAATATATAGAGTATAGGAAATTATCCATTGATCCATATTGTATTATATCAATTTGAGTGGATCAAATCATCATCTAGATATAGATCTATAATAGTAATAGATAGTATATATTACAAATTTAGATATAACAGGTCAAGATGAATCAGAGTATAATCATATTAAAATGTTTGCATGTTTCGGGGGGGGGTATCTAGGAGTTGGTTTTCCGTGCTGCCTTTAGCCGCTCAGTAAGCACAACTCTGCCCAAGTCGGGTGTCAAACCTCGAGCCCCCTTCTAGGTAGCCAAGCCAAGTTCAAGTGCACTTGGCCTCTCGACCACGCTTCCCATTTATAGTAAATCTATAATATAAATTTGCGGTGCATTCACTGTCTTGTTATATCTATACTGGGTAGCTATATAGAATATAATTATCTTTACATTGTATGTCTAGTTTGTCTTTATATAGATCTAGATCTATTAAAAGAGTGTCTAGATATAGAATTTATTTTTTTTTTAAGAAAAAGAAATAAAGAAATCATGCTAAATCTTTATATTGGTTTATATATAAATTTACTTTAAATAGTGACTAATTAGGCCTGTATAAGTTTTTTTTTTTTTCTAAATGATGGTAATTGACAATTTAAAAATTGTCTCTATTGACCTTAATACCTTATTTTTCTTTATGACTCTTGGATTTTTTTAAAAAATTTATATAATTAAATTACTTCAAGTATCACTAGTGATACTTATTCAAGATTGTATATAATTTTAGTGTCAGTTTTAAAAATATAAATATCTCAGTATATTAGATATATACATTTAATATTTATTTTTTATTTTCTTTATGTTAGTATAACTTTAAAATTATTAAACCTACATATTGTTTTAAAATGTGAAGATTTTTTTCCCATTGCATCACATACAATACTGCAATTTTTAAATTTAACAATGATCATGACTTACCAACATACTAAGTGTTTTTCTAATCCTCAAAGTAGATCTGAAATAACACCAGTTGTTGTCTATCTATACTTTGCATTGTCAATAATGCTTTTTTAGCACACTTTTTTTTATAATAGCATCTACTTAAATAAAGCTAATTAACTAACTTTCTTTGCCATTTTTACTATATTGAGATTAATGATATGTGGTACATCAACACTTTTTAGATACTGTTCCTTTGTAAAATTCTATATGATAGTAAATAAACAATTTAAAGTATGTGTAATGTAAAGCTATAACTTTAAAGTTGAAATCTTTATTTAATAATTTTATATACATTAATATTTCTATTTTTATAATTTTTTCTTCACTTCAAGTTTGTGACTATAAAGATATGTAAACTTTCCTTTTTATATTTATGTACTACTTAATATTGATTTTTGTTTAAAGTAGTTTTTCCAACAATAATCATTGTGTATATCCTAGAAACCTTTCCATAGATTTCAACATAAACTTCTTTTTTTTTTTTTTTCAAATTCATTTATTGCAAAGCCTTCATTAAATCCAAAATTTAAACATTCCAAAATTCCCACATGTGCCCTATAGTCATTGTTTTATTTATACTGTTATGCAGTCCTTCCACTACTTGCATGTCGTCATAGTCCCTACAATACTAACAAATAAACCACCATTGACTTAATCATCATTCTATGCTGCTTACTTTGCATGATATCTGATTCATGATGCTATTAACAAAGAAGCCACCATTCACTTAATCATCATTCAGTACAGCCTAACTTGCATGTCATAAGATTCACTCTGTTACTAAGACTTCATCATCATTTTGTGGATCTTAATGTATATGTCGTCACATTCATCTTTTACGTTATCAGCACAAATTCAGCAATCATTTGTGCCTTCTATAATCAATAAACGTGGTCAGCTTACCATCATATACTTTACAATGAACGTCATATTATCAATTTCAATTACCATTTTAAAAAAAAAGAATCTAAGTAAGTACTTAATTTTTTAAATTTTTTTTTACTATACAAAATAATTTAAGTTTTTATTTTTTTTTCTTTAAATAAACATGAAGATAAGTATCGCTGTTTGTTTCAAATGTTCCTACTGGGTTTTTGGTTTTTTAAGATCATTATATCTATTAGATATACATGTATATAAATATGATATAACATATTACTAAGTAATGTCTTTCTACAACAAAAACACAACAAAGTAAATATATCACAAAAATAATTCAATAGAATCAAAATGTAAAAAAAACCCAGTATACTTTTATTAAGCACATCCTAATCTTTTTATATATATACAAAGCTTTTAGCTGTGAGGTAAAAATTAGCGAACTGTTACACATTTTCAGAAAACCCTTTACAATATAAGAGAAAACGCGTAAAAATTTTATATATTTCTTTAACCGTTGAACCTATAGCAAAAATCTATATATCATTGGAAAGCTCAGAACAAGTGGTTTAATATTATACTATTCATAAAATTTAAAAAAAAAAAATTAATTAAAGTTTTATTTAATAAATTAAAAATAAGAATGTCATATTGGCTTAGTTAAAAAAAAAAAAATTTATAAATAAATTTTATTAAACAACGCCATACTTCAATTAAGCACACTATGAGCTTTATTTTGATATTTGGTTTTTAAATGGGCTTTGAAAATTGGTGAAAATATTAGCAATTTTCCTTCAATTTTCATAAAATCTGGTGTCATCATTTCCATTGACTTAATGTTAAGTGAAAATGCGTTAAAAATTTTTAAAAAAATTTATTCGCTGCACCTATACCAACAATCTATATATCATTGGAAAGCTCAGAAAAAGGACTTTAACAATCTGATATCATATTATTTTTTTTTGTTTTTAAAAATTTTGTCACATACCTACTATCTGATAGTCTATGTCCTAATTCAATTGGTTCGATCTTGTAGATTTTAGATCTAGATCATGGGTTTTAAAGAGATCTAGATTTTGACATGATTAACTAAATCATAAACAAAGATCTAGAGTATTAGCACTAATTAACTCTAATTGAATAGTTCTTGCAGTACCTAAACTAGATTTTATAGATCTAGATTTCAGTGTAGTACAGTATTTTTATCTTGTTTCTGACTAAGTTAAAGCATTGGATATGAGCCTCTATGCAGTTCATAGCAGTTTTAAAAGAATTGTCTGTTGTCTCTTTATGTTTTTACGCGTAAAAGAGACAAAGGGAGGGAAGAGCTCATTATTATTATTGTATGTATGTGTATTTATCCTATTGTAGAGCTAAGACATAGATCTAGATGTAATTTAAAATGACCTTTAAACAATTATTTAAAAAAAGCCCAAATGATAAGAAATTAGGATTTTGTCTTATTCAAAGATTTTATTGTAAATTTCTTTTACAGAACAGGTCTCAGGTGTTTTCAGTTCCAAGAAGAAGTGAAAAAAAAGCGGTACCCGTTACTCACTGGTATTCTAAGTCAAGGTCTTACGTATAGGCCTACATCTATTGAATTAATAAATGATACGTGTATTAATTTTATTGTTTCGCTATCAAAATACTATTTACAATGACTCAAGTTAGCATAATATTATACTTATGGCCCACCAATAATGTACGCCTCTGTTCTAAACTAATATGAAAATTTATCCTGTTAACCGTGTAAAAATAGAACAACTATAAGGCTTACTAAGCCATTTTCATGATCAATAACGAAGTGATTAAATTTCTCAAAATATATTTTGTAATCACAGTTTTGTCCAAATATATTTTTATAAAGTTGAAATATTATTAATATTTAAAAATTATACATTCTTCCAATTGTATACGTAAGCACTAGTTTAAACGGTGACAGTCTAATTCGCAGGCCAGACTTGAGTGTGCTTGTAGTGTGTGTGTGTGTGTGTTTCTTTGGTGATGTTGAGAATAGCCATTTGTTAGTGTGAATGATGCAAGATACGCGGCATTTTTGTAAGCTGTCTTTGGTAGGCTAGACAACTACCGAATGCTAGAGTGAAAAGATATGTTTTTGTTGTTAGATTTTGTTCAAAATACCATTTTATATTATTCCTAAAGTCTACTACATTTATTTTATCTCAAGTTAAATTTGTTTATATTGTTTTAAAGTTTATATTTAATATTTTTCACAAACATGTTGTTCAAGTTATTTGAAGTTCTAATATAATACGCCTACAGCAGTGGCTTACTCTTGTCGGTGTCACATAGTGCGGTTAGCTCAGGGTGTCACCCACCATCAACTTTCTTCACATATGTTTCAATCAACACTATTGTTAGTTGGTTCTTTTTGTTGAACTAGTACAATGAGCTGTTTTTTATTGATTGTTACTAAAATGTAAAATAAGTGTCAGTTCTATTATAAAATCCCACTGTTAAGACATTCATTCAATAGCTATTTCAAAATTTACAATGAAATTTAATTAAAATTAGAAACAGACTTAACATCACCTGAACAGGTTATACTTTGAGACAGAAATGGTATAATGTTGTGCTTTGACATTTAAACTTAAACTACCATCTGGATGTGTCTAGGCATATATTTAGAGATTTTATTATTATTATCTTTTGCGACGTGTCTGCTTTTGCCAAGATATAATTTTCCAATTTGGCCTACAGTAGTTTGGTGCTACAGTCACCAAGCATCAACAATATATGGAATGAGAGGTGAAGGAAAACAATATATAGGCTAGTGTCATAAGTGAGAGTCAACAACACTGCGAGAACATTTTAAAGCAGGATCTTTTGTTCTGATATAACAGATAACTAGATTTCACTGGCCAGAAGGGGGAGTGTTGAAATGTGAGTTGTTTTATTGAAAGTACCAAAAAAAAAAAAAAGAAACGTGTATGATGTGTGTGTGTGTGGGTCTGAACAAAATATCATGCCAGAGCTACGATTTGCAGGGTGTAATATAAAAAAAAAAGGTGTATGAGGAGTGTATAATTGCACACCTTTGACATAGATCCTGCCACCCCGTTTGGCGCATCTCCTCTTAGATCTGTCACTGGCAATGTCTGAAGCCCATTTTCCACATGGTGTTCACTGTTCTGAGGTCCTCCATGAAAGTGTGGCGCAAGTTATATGAGGACATCTCTGTTTGGGCTTTTCCTCCATGTCATCACAACTCTTGGTATGCGTAGTTTATTTGTGGAAGAACATGTCTGCAAACCTCACGCGACGTTCTGTCTGTCACAACCTCACAAAGTGGTCGACTCCCAGTTCGACATAGGATTTCTTTGTTTGAGACCTGATCTATATATCGATTAATATTAAAAAATGAGACAAAAAAGGAGGGTTCCATGACAAAATAAACAATTTAAGTTCGGGAATAGCCTTGGGTTATGCTATTAATTGATTTAAAAGATGGGTGGCTTTTTTTCTTTTAATACATTTTAGAATATATCTTTTTTCAACTTCTTTATGAGAGATCAATTTTAAACATCTTTAGGCACTTTAATAATAATTTTGAAAAATGAATAAAGCGATGTCATTCAATTGTTATTCATAATTAAAAAAAAACATAATAGCTAATCTTATCATAGCTTTTTAATGAAAATATTATTCAATTTTGTTAGAGTTGAAATGGAAAACCCATATGATTAATTTTACAATATTTTTATAATCATTTTTTTAAAAGACATTCTCAACAACAGTAGTAGCCTTTTAAAAGAAGGGGATTTAATAATTTATTGCAAATAAAAAAACAACAACGAAGATTAATAGAAATGCTTTAAATCTGATGCTGGAGACTAAGATTTGTGCATCATACATCACGCTTGACAGCACATAAAGCAGCCGGCCAGGTGTTTGAGAAATGACACTGTTATATGGTCACATTGTGTTATGCATTTGTAGGTCCATGTGGTTTATAATTTTTGTAAAAGAAACGAAATAGATGCAAGTGCTCATAAGATAGTATATAGTAGTAATTATTGTGAAACATCCATTTTCAAACAAAACTGCAGCTGTAGAACTTGTCAAAGACACAGATTTCATAGTAAATAGTTTGAGATGAAAGATAAATTTTATTTCTTCTTATTAATATTACTATATTTTGTATCTAATCTAATCAACATTTTTTTTTTAAATAAATGAACCTTTAGTTTCTTTTTGTTTCAATTTTTCAACTCCCATATGTTAAAAAATATTAAATATCAATAAACTTTTTACATATTACATTACATAGCTTTGTCTAGTACAGTGATTCCCAAAGTGGTCTATATAGACCCCCAGGGGTCTATGAAGACCTCCAAGGGGTCTACGAAAATGAAAAAGTAAATTGGGGGTCTATGAGATGTCCATGGGGGTCTACGGTAGTGGATTTCATTTAAGCAGGTCATGACTTTAATTTTCACACCCCGTTAATGTAACTATTTCAAGCTATATAAATGATTTGTACTTGTTATAAATACTTGTCCTGCTATTGAAATGTAAAATTGTTGCATTTAATTTCAATACTTATCTAAATATTTACTTTTGTCTACATGTAACTAATGTTTAACAAAAAGAAATCTAGATTTTACATCATAGATTATTTATTCCCTTGTCAAAAAAGCGGTTTTTTAAGAGCCTTTTTATGACCATATGAAACCAATTGCACTGAAGGATTATTTGAGATGATGCTACCCTCGTAAAAAGATAAAGGTGATAAAAAATTTCAAAAAATAAAAAATGAAGTTCAGAATTAACCCACATATTCTTTCTTCAACATCATATAGAAAAGATGGTGATTTGTGAGTGTCTTATAAGATCTCTTTACCTATTGCCAAATATGGAAAACACTATAGATAAAACATTGATTTTACCTCCCTTGAAGTAGTTTAAAAACTGTTTTACACAAACCTTCATCTGATATTATGCAAGAAATTTCTTTAAGTAACACTACAATTCAAGGGCACATAGGTGGGATGAGCATTAAAGCTGCAAACTGCCTAATGGTCTTCAGCACCATATTTATCACGAAACCTTTCCCATGTTTGGGTATAGCTGCAAAGCAGCAGAGGATTGAATTCTGTTTTCCTTTGGCTTAGTGGGCTGCAAGCCAAGGCTAATGAGTTCCTCCTGATTTAGGTGCCAGTAACTCGTCTTTGACGTCATGTTAGTGAAAACAGCTCCGCGGGCCCAATATTTAAGCCAGATGTGAAAGATCAAGAAATACACTAGAAACTGCTCTTTTCAAAAACTTTTAAAATGATATTAAGACAAATTGATTAATTAATTAATATTTAATGTTTCAATGACTACTTCATAGAACAAAAAATTTCTATATGAAACATAATATCCGTAATAAGGAATGATGAACATGCAAAAAAAAAAAAAAAAACTTTTTTAGTGTGTTTGGTGATTCCAGCAATACATATTTATTTTATTTGGTTTAAATTTAAATTTTATCAGTCAAAAAAGATAGATCTCTATAGCTTTTCATGTAGCTTTAAATTACTTATTCACTCTTCGACTCAATACAGTTAGAAATTAGTTTAAAAATGAGTTTTTGAATCTGCAAAAATGCAATATAAGTTAAGCAGGGGTCTACAGAAAACCAGTAAACATGGCAAGGGGTCAACAAGACAAAAAAGTTTGGGAACCACTGGTCTAGAACAAAATAAAAAAACAAACAATTCAAACACAGAAATATATGTTGTTGTTTTTTACTTGTGTAAATTTTAAAGCAGATCATGACATTATCAAGATAGTGCACACAAATACAATTAACTTCAAGTGAACAATTAAGATGTATATTACTAAGCATTCTGACACAAACAAAATAATGTGGGATGCTGCTAAGGTATGTACAAGCTCAACAACAGATTATGAATAATGAACGTTGTATCAATGGCAAATACTTTTTGAGTATTGTCCTGAAATCCAATACGATTTGAAGCAAAATTGAACAAAAATATGTTTTAAAAAGTACAAAAGTGGAAAATTACAACCTTTCTCTAAGTGAGTATTTAGTAGCAATGCCATTATTTATTTCTCAATGTAAACGAGCAAGCAAAAGTAGCTTTCGAACAAAATTTTTTTTAATGAACAAAATTTAAGCTCAACATTTGAAATTGAAATGCTTTTCAATAATACAAACAATACAATCCTAACAAATAGATCATATTTGAATTTTAGCATTTGAATTCAACAGGTATAGCAGTTTCTTTAGGTGCTTCTAAAGATAATTTGGCTGCTTTGATGCTAAGAACACCTTGTGAGTTCATTGTTGAGGTCACTAACTTTGGATCCACATCCTGGAGAAAAATGTTGAAAACATTTTATTTAACTTTTTTGTAAATAGTTACCGTAGTCTACGTTTTTATTTAAATTACTTAATAAAATACAGTTTCTAGTTACTCAAATGAAAAGATATTCACTACCCTAAAGAAGTCCTAATTTTTTCTTCAGTTAAGATAAAATACACAAGTTTTTAGAACTTAATTTTTAACCAAAATATCTTTTAAAAGCTTTTGCATATGAGCAGATTTATCTTGGCTAGATTGATAATGTGTTAATACAGCATAAATAATAAAATCTTTGTTTTGTGAATGTTAATACAGCATAAATAATAAAATCTTTGTTTTGTGAATGTAGGTGTGATTTCAACTCTGGATAAGCAATGAAATCAGTATTGGCTGGCAAACAAATGCCAGCAATGATGTACAAACATGTATATCTTTACTGGAATCTGCATAATTCAAAATGCAAGGGAAACTTAATGGATCTAAATAAAGACTTCAAAATTACACTTCAACAACAGAAGATATTTGAATATCCTAAAACATTGCTTCTCGTTAGTGATATATTCAATCGGGAGGGAAACTTGTTTTTATGTTTGCACATGATTCTTTTATTGTTCCACTGATAAAGCATTCATCATAATTTCTAAGCAACAATCCATTAATGGCAGAATGTTAAAGGAGAGACTGCTAGCATTTTATGGGTGTGTGAAAATTGTACAGTGCACACAAAAATTAATATTTTAAATTACAAGGAACAGGGTAAAACTGACTTCAAATAAAACTTTTCCAACTTTGAAGAAGAAAAAAAAAAAAGAAATTCTAATATTGTGTGACTTGTGCAAGTTTATCTTGACTCCACCATATTTAAATTTTGACAATATGAATAACATGCTGGTTAGCATATTTTAATTTTAATTTTTTTTTTTAAAGTTCTAGTTTACGTACTTCAGGTAACTTGTAAAGTCTACAAATCTCTCTAGACACAAAGCCATGATTGTCCTGTTTTTCTTCATGCTTTGCAGTAATTTTGACACAGTTGTTTTCTGATGTGATTTTGACTTCCTCTGGCTTGAAGTGATGCAAATCTAATCTGATTCTGAATTCTTTATCAGTGTTTTGAACCTAGTAATAAGAAATACATAACCGGTAAATGAGAAAAATTGTTTAAATGCTCAAATATGACAGAATGTTGTTTAAAGTATCAGGAGCAACATTTTATCTCAATGTAGAACTTTGCAAAAGAAACTTTTAATAATCAAATTCTTTCTAACATATATGAAATAACCCTAACATTAAGTATTTTTCTTAGACTAAATGACTTTTAAGCGCTCACAAGGCAGACAAAGAAAATGCTTAAGGGACACCCTCAAAGCTTCTCTGAAAAGTGTTCAGCATAAACCCAGCCACTTGGGAGACAGAAGCACATGACAGAGAATCATAGCATCGCACTTTGAAAACTGGCGCAAAAATTGCTGAGGAAAAGAGAACAGCACTGGCAGAAGAAAAAGCGCCAGAGAAGAAAGCAAGGCCAATGACACTAGCTCTAGCTGGAATAACCTGCCCAATGTGCAGCTGAACATTCTAGGCTCATAGGTCTCACCAGCCACATTAAGGCAAAAACCCCAATGAAAAGCAAAGAAATGGTCATCATCAAGCCATGATAGATAAGCTATAATCCTAACATAACTAACTAGATCTATAGCTAGAATAATTAAGGAACGAGAAAAGGTATTTGGTCATTGCAATGACAACATGAACACACACCCTCATCAATTAACTGTTGTATATCTATTTGGGCACAGAAATAAGTAAGCTTTCACCATTAGCCATTGCACTTGTCACATCTTGGCTTAAACAAACTAGAATTATCTAGTTGAGCTTATACCAACTGCTCTTAACTCTAGGATATGTTTCTTATTAGATAGCTTAGTTATCTATAATAGATAGTAGATAGATAGATAGATAGTATTACTATTATAGATCTAGAATTTTAATCAAAGAATCTATAGGCTATATGTATATTTAGATTTTAAATAACATATATTCACTTACTTCAGATTCTCTGTTTAAATCTCCAGATGCATCTCTTAGCCACAATGGGTTGAATTGTGTTCGGTATTCCCGTGGATTTGTCAGTTCATCAGCAAGACGAAACAAGCAACAATCATCAAGTCTTGGTGTGATTGAAAACATCTTAAATCTTAGCTGTTTAAAGTGTTTTCAGCTAATCCTAATGAGCTATGATAGACTCTTTCTCTTAGTTTTATGTACAAGTTTAGTGCTAATAATAGTCACTTTACTATAGACTATACTAGATCTAGATCACTGTAAATCAGTAGACGAGTTTTTAAGCATAAGAATATGATTATGATTAGTCTAATAACTAATATCAAATATGAGTCTCGTCTTGTAAAAAATACTAATCTATGATCGCCGTTGTATCTTATGGTAGAATCTGATTCGTTGTATCTTGTGGTTGATTCAGATAACAGTATGATGAGGCATCATGAGGTTTAACTTTTATACCGTGTCGAAAGATCGTTCAAGAAACTACGTAGGAGAGAAACTTTCCGAACGTTCCTGACCAGCCGTGTAGCTAAGCACGCTTTTTAAGTAGATAGGCTCCGCCCATTTTCATAAAAAATGAAGTTCTCGAGCTTTCGGGGAAACAAATTGTCATATCGAGCAAATGTTTAAGATATTTTTTTTTATAATCGCAATCTACTGAATATTTCATCAAGATCTAGATTCTATATTTATCTAGATCTATAATACATCATGTTTTATGGACTAGACTAGATTTAAAATACAACATAGACTAACATTATTTAGATCTAGATCTATTGCAGTGGTTCTCAAACTAGTGTAACTAGAGTCCGCAGAAAGATTTAAGATGAAAATTGTACACAATTAAAATTACTTTTTCGCTAAAAGCCATTTTATCCGATATGATTACTTGAATTATAACCAACTCGCCCCTCACTACTGTTTAATATATGTCTATGACGACCTAAACTCTAATAAAGATTGGAAAACACTCTTCACTTGAATGGATACTCCCGACAGGGAACCCCTTTTCACGTGAAATAACTCAGATCCCAATCACGCAGATTCTTTTCTTCCTCTTCGTTCTCATATAATCTATACTAGTCGACCGACTAGCCGCTATTTTGCAGGGCTAGCCTAATTGGGCGTTGCAACCTATGCGTCCGCAGCGTGCCCCGTTTCATAGGACCCGCGCTAATTCTAGGTGTATAAATTATTAAATTAAACCATTTTATAACAACAGATTTCCCGCGGCCTCCTGATTTACCAGGAGCTCCTGGAAATCTCCTGAAATTGCAAAATATATATTATATTTGTCAATAAGTTAACAACATTGGTAGTACAGAGAAGGAAAAACTGCACTCAGTTCCAAATCCTCAAGTGTGACAAGAGTGAAGATCTCCTGAAGTAGTTTTTGGGTCTTTTTTTCTGAGCCTTAATGTTGAATACCATTGGAGTACCTTATTTATGAAACAATTGATGGATCAACATCTTTCGGTGATTTGTGGGCCTATATATTCTTGAAATCTCGCTTGGGATGAAGTACTGGTGGATCAGGGGTTTTATTCTAAGGAAAATCATTTTTGTCAGCAGCTTGTAGTCTGTTTTGAACTGGGAGATCTGTCTGAAGTCACTGGGTGTGGTCTTGTCTTCGTTTTTTTTTTTTTGGTAGTAAAATAATGTATGTGAGATTAAAATCTGTGGGCGTCTGTCCTGTTTCTAGCATGTCTTTATAAAGTGTTAGTAGTAAGGGCCCTATCTGGGGGGAAAAGGATTTGTAGAATTCGTACGTCAAACCGTCAGGGCCTGGAGTTTTATCGTTTTGAATTATGTCCCGGGCCTCTCAATTCCTCTAAAGTCAAAGGGGGGGGGGGGGTCTGTCTGTAATTGTCTTTTCTGTCGTCGTTATTGTCTGACAGTTTTCTATGAATTAGTTTTGTAAGTTTATGTCTGTCAGTTCTTTTTTAGACATATTTTTGAAGTGTTCCGTCATTGTTTCCGAAATTTTAAAAACATTTTGCGTTTCTGTTCCGTCTGTGTCAATTATGGTTTTTATTGTCTTGTCCTTTTCTATGTTCTGTTCTATCGCTAAGAAAAATGTACTAGACTCTTCCGCCATTCTAGTTTTCTTACACCGTATCTCGCCCCTTTATATTTGTACATATTTATTGCTTCCAATTGATCCTTT
The DNA here is from genome assembly GCA_030265305.1 of Biomphalaria pfeifferi. Classification (NCBI taxonomy): domain Eukaryota; kingdom Metazoa; phylum Mollusca; class Gastropoda; family Planorbidae; genus Biomphalaria; species Biomphalaria pfeifferi. The sequence goes on along the minus strand of JASAOG010000008.1, from coordinate 2,980,739 downwards.
ATTTGAGCTTTGTCTATTTCATCGTGTGAAATTTGTAATAATTCTTTTAGTCTTTTCTCTTCTTTGCGTCTTTTTTTACTTTTGATTGCAGTCAGGATTTTTGTTTGTTGCTTGAGTGACTTTTTTTTTATTATAGGCCATATTGGTATCAAGTGACACCCTCCTTGGTTATTTCCTCCTATAGACTCAAGCGTTCTTGTAATTGATTCCACTATTAATGGATCCTGCAGAAGGCTATTATCTTCCAATGTGAGTCCGTTTTTTTTTTTGCCACCTTTTTTCCTCCTAGCCTTAATTATACTCCTCTGTGGTCCGTGTAATCTAGCGTCTCTTGGATGTGTGTAACTCCAAATAATTTACAAGTTACTGGTGTGTAGAATCTGTCTATTCTTGTCTCCACAGGGTATGAGCTATGTTTTAAGGTAGTTTCTCTTTTCTCTGGCCGTAACGCTCTATATGCGTCCACCATGCGAAAGGTTCCTTTGATTTCATCATAATCATAAGTTTCACCCGTTGACCGAGGGAGTGGACCCTGTGTGTTTGTGTATTGCTTGTCTAAATATGTTTCTATGGTACTTAAAGTCTCCCCCCAATTTTATTTTTTCTCCTATGTGTCTGCTGTGTAATGCTTCGCTCAGAGTTTCGAAAAAGCGTGGTCTCTCTAAGAGTCGGAGCGTATATGTTAATAAGTGTGTATGTTTTTTTTATGCTTCTACCTTGACTATGACCACCCTCCCACTTCTATCGCTATGTGTGTATGTTACTTTGAATCTATCTGATGTCTGTAAAATGGCTACTGCCTTTTCTTTCTTCCCTAAACTGAAATAACCTCTCCTGAAACCCAAATATGTGATGTACTTCGAGTAGATTTATATTTGTCTCTTGAAGAAAATTGAAATCTGGTCTGTGTGTGTTGGCTAAATGGACTATTTATTTGTGTTTGTTGTTTAAGCTACGAATGTTTAATGAAAGGACTGTATAATGTCTGCCATGACTGTGTGTTGATGACTTGATTGTGTGTAAGTGTGTATGTATGCCTAGCTCTACGTGTGTGTGTATCTGTACGTCTACTGTTTTGTTGTTTTAAGTTATGTGCTTTGGGGTGGGTCAGGCTTCTCCCCATCGTCGATTACTTAAAGGTGTAGAGGCGAATCTGAGAAGTCATCGGATTCTCCTCTTTCTACTTCTCCCTCATGACCTTCACCCCTGTCGGAGGACGACGAGGACAAAGACAGAGTTCTCTTTCTATTTTTTATCGGGGAGCTAGGCTCCGATCTTGCTTGTTCACATATTTTCATTTTTGTGCGTTTATTACTTCCTATGATGTTTACCCTTTCTACTACTTTTCTGGGAGAAGGGGCAGATGGGGTGGTTTTCTCATTGCTACTGGAAGACTCCTTTGTTGTAGGCCTATCTTTTTTCCTGTTTTTTACAATTTCAAAACCCTCCCTCTCCACCAATTCCTTGCTATTGTTCTACATTCCCACACAGTCTCCCACCAAAGCCGCTGCGTAAGTTTCCTTCTGAGACTGTTGGGGTTGTTCATTATTCTTATTGCTCTTTTGGATAGCCCTCTTCGGACATTGATTAGACCATAGGTCCTCCTGTTGACAAAACCAAAATTGTTGCCTTCTTCCAGGGGTTGTGACCAGAACCTTAATTATTCGTCCTTGGATCGCTCTCATACCTGAGTTGGGCATAAGGTGGCAGCTCGACACGTTTTCGTGGTTTTAACCACGCCACCCATTTATCCGCATTACCCAATCTCACCTTTAATTTTGAACCTTCTCAGCAAAAGATTGAAAAATTTGGACGTCATCGAGGCTCTGACTGCTCCCTGCCAGGACAATTTTAGCAGCAAAGTGCTTGGTGGGTGGACCGAACCACCCTCCAGATCCTTGCGTTCAATCAAGAATATCTTATAGATATGATAAAAAACAAGAAACGGAGACAACACGCTCGTCACGGAAATACAAAAAATTCCAAGGAAAATGAAACAAAAACACAAAATCTAAAGTAAGAAGAGAACGTCCCTGCTTTAAACAGTAACAATATATTTCTAATTCCTATCTGTTGAAACATTAGATATAATCTCAATAAACACTCCTTCAATAAAATGTTTAATTACATTCGGCATTTATGTAGCCTTTTCACTTAGGGGCAAATTTCGACTACATAAAGGGGTCCCCAGACCTAGGGGCACATTTCGACTTTATAAAGGGGTCCCCAGGTCTGAGATAGAAAAAAATAGCTAAGAACTAAAATTAAATCGGATCGCCTTTTATTCCACATTAAAATTATTATTACGAATTTTAAGACTAATTTCCTTATGCATAACATTATTATTATAATTAGATGTAAATCTACTTAATATAGATTAGAATCTTGATTAGGGGCAGCCCTACTTAAGATATAAGCAGACATTAATAAGACAGCCGCAGCTAGCCCTTTTAATTTCCTCTCCTCTTATACATTAAGCTTTTCCATTAATTACTAAATCTATATTAATACAGTACTAAATCTATATTAATACAGTACTAAATCTATATTAATACAGTACTAAATCTATATTATTACAGTACTAAATCTATATTAATACAGTACTAAATCTATATTATTACAGTACTAAATCTATATTATTACAGTACCGGCTAAAGGCCTAAATAATTATCATTGTTAAGTTTTGACAAGGAAAAAAAAAAAAAAACAATACTTGACAATAGGAAAATTGATGTACTGAGTTTCCAAGAAAATATGGAATTACTGCACTATTTAAAGCATTGTTATGTTAAAAAATGTGGAGGCTATAGTGATAAAGGACAAACCGGAGGGTCCTGGGTTTGATTGGCAATTTTAATTCTGGGATCTTTAGGGCGCAACTGAGTTGACCCAGGTCTAATGGGTACCTGACATTAGTTGGGAAAAGTAAAGGCAGTTGGTTGCTGTGCTGGCCACATGACACCCTCATAAACCGTGGCCCACAGAAACAGATTTACTTTAACATCAGACTATCAAGTCAACTATATCATATTCAGAAAAAGGAATTGAATGAAACTGCCATTAGACAAAGAAAAAAATGGTTAGAGCAAGTTTCATCCAAAGTGAAAACTAGAAAAAAAGCAGAGGGTCAAATATCCAAACTTAAGTGAAAAACTAGAATGAATGCAAAGAGGGTCAAATATCCAAACTTAAGTGAAAAACTAGAATGAAAGCAAAGAGGGTCAAATATCCAAACTTAAGTGAAAAACTAGAATGAAAGCAAAGAGAGTCAAATATCCAAACTTAAGTGAAAAACCAGAATGAAAGCAAAGAGGGCCAAATATCCAAACTTAAGTGAAAAACTAGAATGAAAGCAAAGAGGATCAAATATCCAAACTTAAGTGAAAAACTAGAATGAAAGCAAAGAGAGTCAAATATCCAAACTTAAGTGAAAAACCAGAATGAAAGCAAAGAGGGTCAAATGTCCAAACTTAAGTGAAAAACTAGAATGAAAGCAAAGAAAGTCAAATATCCAAACTTAAGTGAAAAACCAGAATGAAAGCAAAGAGGGTCAAATATCCAAACTTAATACAAATTCTTAGAATCTGATCTACATAATTTTTCCAAAAAGGATGCACTCGAAATGCTGACATTGGAATTGACTATTTCATGAAGACTCTGTCCAGGAAAGTGGAGAACCATCAGAGCCCTTTGAAGTATCAAATGGGGTAAAACAAGGCTGTGCCTTAGCCCCCACACCATTTAGTTTTCAGAATGTCTATTATATTTTCAATTTTCCAATATTTGAAGCTTTAATTTAAGTTTATCTGTTTACACTATTAGTTGAACAGTTCTTGGACAATTTTGAACAGTTTTTTTCAGTTTTAAAATTTGGATCACTTTAAAATTTAAGCTCTTAAATTTGTATTGTGTACACTATCATCCCCTTGTGATATACATTTCTGTGTATTTTATTTATAATTTGTTTACACATTAAAAATAAAATGTATAAAATAACAAAGCAAAATTATATGCAAGCAAATGTTTATTAACAAAAATGAGCCATTTATTAAAGTGATGCTTTTTGCATTATATTGTAGAAATGTACAATTTCCATGTACATACAGTAAAAAAATATACAAAAAATTAACAAGTAAAATTAACAATTAACATAAGCACTAACAAGTAAATAATATGCAAATGGTTGAATGAAAAACAGTTTCAACCCTTAAATTCAACAGGGATCGCAGTTTCTTTAGGTGCTTCTATAGCTAATTTGGCTGCCCTGATATTGAGAACACCTTGTGAAGTCATTGTTGATGTTACAGACTTTGCATCCACATCCTGAAAAAGCAAAATAGGGTTTAGCCAAAACAAATATATATATAAATACATACATCACAGTGTATTAAGTGATCAACTTTAATAATTATAGATTTTATATAGCGCTACTTTCATGCTTAAAGCATGCCTAGAGTGCTGTGATACAATCTCATTTGTGGACCAGTGGGATAGAGGGGGTATCTGGGAGAAGGTTTTCCGTGCAACCTTTAGATGCTCAATAAACAGAACTCTGCTTGACTCGGGTTTCACTTTGGAGTAACTAGAACTGAATACTTAGATCAATTGAGCTTTTTGACAAGCTTTAATATAGACCTTGAGCACATAATATACAAGAACTAATAATTGGGGAGACATTGCAATTAGTTTAGATGATTTAAGTCTTAAACCATATAATCAACCCAGATGTGTACAAAAGTTATACAAAAACACATACAAAATTAATCATCCACATACTTACTTCAGGTAACTTGTAAAGTCTACAAATCTCTCTAGACACAAAGCCATGATTGTCCTGTTTTTCTTCATGCTTTGCAGTAATTTTGACACGATTGTTTTCTGATGTGATTTTGACTTCCTCTGGCTTGAAGTGATGCAAATCTAATCTGATTCTGAATTCTTTATCAGTGTTTTGAACCTGAAGATTAGACAAAATAGAAAACATTAAAATTATCAATGTTAAAATGATTTAAATTATTTACTCAATAAAAGCCTAAATGGCTCTCCTAAAATTTAACTTTTCCAAAGTAGATTAAGCATATCAAAATAAATATCTTAAAATCTCAAAAATGATATAGAGATTTGGAATTTTTTTTCTTTTTTGCAATAAAATGTCTAGTCATGGTTAAATTTAATGTCTTATGTAATAATTAGATGTTTTGCCACTGAGAAATAATTGGCAAATAACATTTGTTTAAAATTATTCTGTTATAGATTATGTTTTAATAAAGTAAAAGTAATCTCTAGTACATAATTTAAATATATGTATATTAAACCAGGTTTAACTGGCACTGGTGTAGAGAAGGGGTATATGGATCTAGAAATAAATACTTCCTATCAACTCACAATTTAAGTTTATATCAGTATCAGGTGTAAAATGAATAAGTAAACCAACTTAAAAAATCAGTACAGAATACTCATGAACATCCCAAAACCATCCCTCTGAGTCTGACTCACAGATTTGTTATGCATAGGATACACTACAAGAACATTATTAGTAGATCTATCTTTCTATCTATAGTCCAAGAAATTTAGATTAGACACATGAAGACTAATTACAGATCTTGCTCTGTAAAGTGTAAATATAATGTGTAGACACTTGGCTTTTAGAATACAGAGTTAGAGAGATCTTATTCTAAATATAGATAACTTTCTAGTTACTGTTCTAAAATGAATTGTGAGATACTCTTATACAAGAAAGATCTTTATAATCTAGATCTAAACTAAATATTCTTATTCTGCATAGATCTAGACTTAGGACTTAGACCTAGTTTTGTAAATAAAACTGTATCTAGTATAGACTCTAGGTCTAGATAGACTGAAGACTCTCTATAGTCAATTCATTAAAAGTGATAGAGATGAGAAGATAAGATACTTACTTCAGATTCTCTGCTGGCAGCTGCAGTTGCCTCTCTCAGCCACAAAGGTGTTCTGAAGTCCCATGGATTTGCCATTTCATCGGCTAAACGAATTAAGCCACAGTCATCGATTCTTGGTGTAATAGCGAACATGGTTGCAGAGGAAACTGACAATGATAATCACCTCAAACAATAGCTAAGATCGAACTCGATATCTTGGGGTGTCAGTCTGAACTGTGTGGAGTGTGGGTGAGCTGAGCACGGACGCTTGACTTGTGAAGATCTACCCAAACGTTTTCAGCAATAGGTCTATGTGTCAATCTGATCGGGGTGAGGTGCGCGGTCATCTTTTATACTCTACTCATAGACTTTTCAAGAAGCGACGAGAAAATAAAATAGTCCTTGACGCTTGGCCTTGATCCCTCAAAATATTCCCAGCCAGCCAGTTATGTTGACCAGCACGATGTAAACACATTTAGCTCCGCCCACTTTTACTGAAAAACATGTACTTCTAGAGATTTCGAGAAACAAATCCGTTTTTTCCCCCTTAGAAGTGTGTACATGAACAAGTAAACAAGTTTACTGTAAACTTCTAATGCTATTTTGTCTGTATTTATGATATATTCATAAAAATGAGAAATATCTAAAATTAAATATAAAGATCTATTTATTTATAGACGTGATTTAGGCTAGATCTATATTCTAGATCCATTGACTAGATCTAGATTACCCATAACGAAGTTAGTTTATTCTGGTAAAGCTTTTTAAAAATTTTGATTATAAGTACAACATATCACCTAATATCGCCTTTTAAAATTATAATACATATATTAGCGTATCAAATTTTAACTTAATTAAACGGAACTAAAACGGTTAACTTGAAATGTATCTATTAGGCAGGCTTCCCGAACACCCCAAATTCAACATAAATCTGTGTTTTAAAGTAATATTGAAGCATTGTTTTGATAATGGATTTGCCAATACAGCCTCCAAATTATTGACACTACACATTTAGATTTAAACAAGGGGGGGGGGGGGTTGGTGCGACTATTCTGGGGACAGAGGGGTTACTATAACTAGATATTGCCCCCTTCCCTCTCGTGGAGCACGATTAACCTGCTTGGGGGTAGGGTATTGTATATGATTTTAATTTCTTTTGATAAATGTCCGAATGATTACTATTCTAAATAATTTGTTTTTAGATTACAAATATTGGATAATAGTACTATATACACACCGAATACGCCCGTTAATTTATTCCCATGCTTTATATGGTTTATAATGGCGGGAACATTTCTTTTTTATTTTAATTAAATAAACGGGCCACATTTTAACGGTCACCAATTTTTTTTTTGTATAACAATAGGAACAAAATATAAATAATAATAAAAAAAAGTACCAATAACAACTAACAAACATATCTTTGCTTGTCATAAGCAGATATCAAAATATCACTTAAGACTGCTCCGGTCAAGGTCACGTTACATCATTATTATAATGCGTATCACAGGTCGATATAGCCTAAACAGAATTCTGTAAGATTTTCTTGTCTGTTTGCATAGAGGATGCATACAATAGGCTACCTGTGAATAGCTATTAGATAGGCCTATAAAAACTTACATATTAAAGAACAAGTCTGCTTGTGTAACAAAAAAAAAATGCATTATATGTAGGCCCCATGCTACTGGCCATTTTTGCTTACACTACGAATTATGAAATCTCGTAGTTTTTTTTTTAACTGAACCCAAGTTAGAAGTGGGCAGTTACGTCATCAATGTCTGCTCCAATCAGGTCACGGCCTGCTGCTTCCAAGTTTGCAGGACAGTGATGTAAACACCAGTGTCGCTCAACCTGACTGTCGCTCTGTGTAGGGTACTTGTGGACAAGCCCAAACAATGTTTATTTAAGACATTTTAAGACGACACATATTGATAAGCTTACTATCGGACAACACAATTTTTAGTAATGGTCGCGCTACACTTTCTTTGCAAAAAATGTGTATTAACACGAGACACTTATCAACCCTTGTTTCTGTGTACTATTGCACTTTTATCCAGACATTGACCCAGCAATGGCTTTGACCTAAGACCAATCGATCACAACTCTTCTTCTTGCATTCGTCTGTTGTATGAAGTTTAGTTGTACTCAGTATGCACCAGTGTACAATGGTTGTTTACAGTATGGACTAAGTATTCAATGGCTGTACACAGTATTGCTGTACATACAATGGCTGTACACAGTATTACTTTACATCCAATGGCTGTACACATTATTACTTTACATACAATGGCTGTACACAGTATTACTTTACATACAATGGCTGTACACAGTATTACTTTACATACAATGGCTGTACACATTATTACTTTACATACAATGGCTCTACACAGTATTACTTTACATAAAATGGCAGTACATAGTGTATCTTGAAACTCATAGTAATGTAGCATCCTCAAAAAAAAAAATTAACCTGTTTTTTTTTTAAAAATGTATTACAGGGTGAATCTATTTTCAATATTTTTTGTTTGTTTTGTTTTAGTGCCGGATTTTGTATTGTGTATGCCTTGTAAGAATGATCTTTTATGGAAGTCCCCCCCCCCCCCACCTCCACGACGTATGAATGTGCATGTATCTACTTACAATCATTCAAAGTCGGAGGTCGGCAAGTATTTTAGCTTGGCGTGCCAAACATTTGTTTAAAGACCCCATGACGGGCGGCAGTTATTATTATAGCTTATATATAGCGCCACTTTCATGCTTATAGCATGCTCAGAGCGCTTTGGTCCAATCTCATTTGTGGACCTGTGGGGGGGGGGGGGTGAGGGGGTATCTAGGAGTTGGTTTTCCGTGCTGCCTTTAGGCGCTCAGTAAACGCAACTCTGCCCTAGTCGGGTGTCGAACCTAGGTAGCCGAGACAAGCCAAGTTCAAGCGCACTTAGCCTCTCGACCACGCTTCCCACTTTAAAAAATTGGTACAATGCTACAGTAGATAAGTAGAATAGTACATGCAGGTCTTTGAATATTTAATTATTTAGCTGTTGTACATAGTATAAATATTGCTGTAAATTAAATTTTAAAAAGAAATATCAGCAGATTCTGTAACTCTCTCTATATATTCTAATAGATATTTATGTTAATTTGATTTCTGCAAGTTTATTTTATTTGCATTCTTTAAACGTGATCTTGAAAATGTTGCAAGATTTAATTGTTGATGTATATTCTCATAGGAGAACATGGAGTACAGCGTATTCTTGTAGAAATCTAATCTTGAAAATGTTCCTTTACATTTGTATGATCTGCAAGAATCATTCACGCTGCTAACGTCTTCTTCTGCAGTAAAAATATGTTGCTTGATGGTCTTTGCAGCTTTGTTCATTTGCAGCCCAATGATTTTATTTGTATCCGGGTGTCACAGCCTGGTTAACCTCACAGGTCTGGACGGTCTTGAGCTGGTCTGTGTGTTATAGCTACCTCTTCTGGTACCACTATAAAGTTCTTTGCCTTACTAACTAAATACCTTCTCACACGCACTATATTTGCTGGTGCGCAAGAACACTATCATGCTGAACTCTACGACCACAACATTCAGAATCGTAAATAGACGAAGGGTCAGCAGACAAGGTTTAATTATATGTAAAATAATTCATAAAATATATTGGCAAGTCCAGCCATCAAGAAATATACACAAAACATAGTACATTAGAATCCAATGGAATACATAGATATCACACATGCTCCTTGCTCCCAGGAGTCCAAAAATCAACCTTAATATCTATACATTGCTACACTGGACAAGATATCCTTAATATTCCTCTCTCTACGAGAGCCCAAGATCAACTGAGGTGTCCACCTCGTGGTCAATCCCCGACCAGGAAAAATCTCGTGCTAACTGCACGGTATAGTTCAGTGACTACTAGTCACCAAATATTACAGGGGTTCTAAAACTGATATATGACACCGGGATGTCAGCTGAAAATGGATTCTTCCAGCTTCATAAGCATGAAAGTTCTCAAAATGATATGAGAATCCGTTTTGCAGTTTTTATACAACATCAAAGAAATTATGCGTGGGTCACATGACTTCAGAAAACTCACTGGTAAAACTTTAAATAAGCTACATGAAGATTTACTAACTCATGTTTCATTTAGTACAGGCATCTCAAACATAGCATTCGTGGGCCGCATGCACCCAGACCACTTTTCATGCGGCCCGCTTGGCCACCTCAAGAATGATCAAAATGATGTTAAGTTATTAAGAGTTTAACAGTCAACATTACTTTTCCGAAAAAAAAAATGTACTGCTAAGAAAAATAACGTAACAATCAACTTCGTTGAACTTATTAACTATTCTTTAAATTATCAGATTGTTAAAGCAAAAAATTTCTCGAAAATCTCGCTCATTTATTAACTTATCTTTCAAGTTATCTTTTAAGTTAAGTGTTGATTTGTTAACTTTTAAATTATTATTAATTGTTAATAATCACATTATGAATAAGCCAATAAGTTAGAGTTAGATTTACATTTGCCACTAATCATTTAGTGAAGATGATTTTATTAAGGAGTGTCGTCAAAGCTGCCGAAGCAATTAGTCCAGAAAAGGTGAAAGCATTCAAAGAAATAGCGTTAACAAGGAACACCGTGGCAGATAGAATAAATGGCATGTCAGTCAGCTTGCGTAAACTATTAAGGAACAAAATAGCTGATTTTTAATTCTTTTCAATGGCTCTCGATGAGTCAACTGATGTAACGGGTGTAGCACAGTTGGCTATATTCATAGGACCTTTGACAGGAATTTTGATATACACGAGGAACTACTTGAGCCCTGTTCTATGCACATAACACAACAACAAACGAGGATGTTTATGAGAAGTTACAGGAGGTGATATTGCAGTACTATTTACCTTTAGTAAAGCTAGATAGTCTAGCAACGGACGGTGTAATGGTGAATAGTAATGGTGTTGGGGCAAATCTATAATAGACATTTTTGCTAATTTTAAATGTTCTCATTTTCAGTCACTCATTTTTCATTCACCAAGAAGCCTTATGTGCAAAGCAATTACAGTTCCAACTTGTGTTAAGACCAGTTTCAGTCGCTGTCAATTTTATTCGTGACTTGGCTTAAATCATCTCCAATTTTCAATGTTTCTGGATGAGATTGGACACGAATTTGATTGTGTTCCGCTGGCTCTCCTGAGATTTTTTGCACTGCTCAAGGAAATAGTATTGTTTCAGACCATGAAAGGTGAAACTGTTGAACATTTCTAAACGGACGAATGGGTTCATGATTTGGTATTTGCAGTTGATCTCACTGGTCACCTGCGAGATTTAAATTTGAAACTTCAAGGTAAAGACAACATTTTCGTAACTACGTGTGATGATGTGAAGTGCTTTCAAGCAAAGTTACGACTGTGGATAAACCAAATATCAAGAGCAAATCTTGTTCACTTCTCAACGTGTCAGGAACTAAAAAGATTAAAAACTTCTACAACATTTGGTAAAAATGTCCTACATCTGGAATCGTTATTAGATGCTTTCATTGACCGCTTTCGTAACTTGGTTTCATTCAAGCAAGAAGTTTCGTTGTGTGTATCTCCATTTTCATTTGCTTATGAAAATGCTGCTTATAATGTGCAACTAGAGCTGATAGAATAGCAGTCAGATTCTTAGTTGAAAGCGAAGTTTATAGAAGTGGTTGTGCTAAAATTTTACGGTACGTTAACTTTCGGAAATGTGCAGACAGAATTCTTGCTATGTTTGCTACTTTTTCTGTGAGGAAATCTTATCAAAATTTGTCATCAGTTAGGAAAGTGTCAGTGGCCTATCAAGCTTTAACCTGACATTAATAAACTTATATCCCAGTAAAGATGTCAAGCATCAGAGGCAACATAATCATAGTAATTTTTAATGAACAAAATAATAATAATAACTAAGGGACAGGTATACAATTAATTATTGCATTCTATTGCATTGTTTCTAATGCACATAAAATTAGTAGGCTGTTTTGCAACTGATTTTTGGCTGCGGCCCTTCAAGTCATAGTAATTTTTAATGCGGCCCATACATCTTAATGAGTTTGACATGCCTGATTTAGTACCAACATTAGATAATAAATAATTGTTAAAAACAGTAAACATAAAACCTACTTGGACATTCGGCAGCAGTGGTGTGAAAATATTTTTTTTTGGCTATGCTAGGCAGGCTTCATGGATATCTTAAAAAATTGTCATTGTTATGAGTAGAAAGACATGTTTAAGTTGATTCTCATTTTTATAGTTGACCTAACTCTATTTAACAATAAAAAACTTTTTAATAGCAAAATAATGCACTGTAGGTACCTCAGAATATGCATTTAGTTGGCTTTCAATACCAGAAATAGTGATTGGCGGCGGGGCTGGCAATGGCGAGGAGTCTACAATTTTTTCACTAACTCCATGAAGAACCTATTCAATGGCACAATAAACGTCTTCTAAAAGAATGAAGGGTCAGAATGTAATAGAGATTAATTATGTACAAACACACACACATCCATCCAAACATATATGTATATATGTATATATATACATTTTTTTCGGGGGGGGGGGGGGGGCGAGGGGTAGAAAAAAATCCCCCCAACCCCCCCCCCCCCCGAAAAAAAATCCTGGCTATGCTCATGATTAACTGCATGATAGGCAAAAGTATCTTTAGTGCTGCGAATTGATCTATATAACAAGTATTTAAATGTTGGAGAATATTTTAATTTGGTGCTTGGTTTTATCCACACGTGCAACAGAAAGCTGTGATCTACATTTCTAGCATAGCACTCAATGTGGTTGGTACAAAAAACGTCTTCCGAGAGAATGAAGGGTCAGAATGTAGTAAAGATTAATTATGTATATATACACACACATTTCTATATCTCTCTATCTATCTATGGTCGGGGGGGGGGGGGGTTCCCAAAAAAAATCCTGGCTACGCCCATGTATTGACCCATTGTGTTCAACTTTATCAGTGCTAGGGGTTGAAACAAAAAGGCAGTTCGAAGAACTACTTGAAGATATGGAAACTGAACATTGACACAGACATATGCAGCCGCTCATACCAAAAACACATTTTTTATGCGGCCTTACATGAAAAAAAGTTGCCCACCCCTGCTGTATGCAATACAAATAAATTCAAAGATATGCATGGACTTTCCAAATTACAAAGTAAACTAAGAATAGAATGACTATAGAGAATAACGCTAGGGTTTCGGTCCGCCCCTGCCCCTTGCTGGTTCACGCTCATAAATCCTTCCGTACACCACTGATACTCTGCAGTCGTCAGCAAATAGTCAAACCTATGCTCCCGAATAAAGCAATGAGATATCTCATTAAGGTACGTTGGAATCAGTAGAAGCAATTAGGAGGTCATGATGGATGCTATCTTTAACAAATCTAATTTTGTTGTTAATTGCATGCAGCGCTGATTTGTCTCGAGGTGTTGACCAATGTTTGGAGTAAAGTGCATGTTACATAATTCTAGAATGTTTGTTATTTTCTATCTATCATGAATGTTTTGATTCTGCTGAAATACACATCGCCGTATTTAATAAGGGAAGGCATATCTCGTTGAATCACTCATTTTACTTTTAAGTAACGTGCCCAGGCCCAGTACCGGTACCTAGAATTGGGTCATAGTATACTCAGGAGTGGAATAGAAAAACTAAATGACGATATAGATAGACAGGCTTATCAATGTTATTTCTATATAGTGAGAGCTAAGTGATTCGTCTATACAGTATGCATTAAATAAATATATAATGCTATGTTCTGTAATAACTCAAATAAACTGATAAGTAGATCAAGTATTGAAAGGAAACTCAAAAATGTTTCGTAGACAGATATTTACATTATGTAAACAAAAAAAAAACAACATAAAAAATACTAAAAAAAAAAAAAGGAACAACAACACCCCCACACACACACCTTCTACTAAGTGTAATTGTATCAATTAGTTTGGATCAGTCATGAAATAAAGTTTATAATAGATCTAGACCAACAACAATAAATCTGTGCGATTAATAATATTTGTACAAATTGTTTTTCAAGCTATTTCTTGCTTTTAGTTCTCTCAATACGCCTTAATTCTATCACTTGTCTGAACCAGGTGGGAAAAAAAGGGGGGGGGGGGGGGGGGAGGAAGAAAGAAAGGCATATCTGGGTGGATTTTTACCGTTATTGGTTTTTAAAAGCATCTAAAAAAAAAAAGTAAAGAGGGGAACAACTCGTAGCTCACGCTTCCTCGGGCCGAAGTGCTAGCCACTAAATTGAAACAAACAATATATAACTATACACTCCTCTGTAGTCATAAGTACTCGCTAGCATAGTGGCTATCACATCCTTATGACTACAGATGATTGCATAGTTATCTAATGTTTGTTTCAATTTAGAGCGGCGACATATAAAGGGCACCAATTCAGCTTATACCACCACTTCGGTCAAGTACAAGTTTTTCTCTTCAATTGTTCGAAATACTAAATAAAATACTTTTTTTCTTCAATTGACTCTTGAGTTGTCAGGTAAAAGAAATAATTGTGCAAAATTTCATCTTGATCCGAGATTGAGTGTTGGAGAAATAACGTGGACAAACTTATTATCTAACAGACAGACAGAGTTGATATAAGCTTTGTAATAATCTCGTACATTAGACCACTTGATAATTCCATTGTCCTGACAGGGCAAGAGCTACGAATCTCACAGTCGAAACCTCCACCATCATGCCAGGCATGGGAGTAGCCAGGGTGTTTGGGGTACAGTCGGAATTAAGTGATTGATTTTTTGCTTTGATTTTGTTTATTTCAGGTGACATTTTAAAACTAAACCATCACTTGCCACATCGCAGCCAAGGGGGCTTTGAGTTTTTAACCCCCTACCAGCAGGGCCGGTCTTAGGCCACTGCAACCTATGCGGTCGCAGTGGGCCCCGCGCTTTCATAGGCCCCGCGCTAATTAAATGTGTAATTATTAATTGAAAAATATATACGAAAAATTCCTGGAAATGTCCAGCATTTATTAAAATCTCCTGAAAAATAGACAAAATTGTCATTTATGGGTGTCATTCATTATGAAAAATGCCAATCCTATGCGCGATAAAAAAAAAGCCATTGTCAGCTTTCATGTAATAAAATGTAAAAATCGTACGAATTTTCCTCTTAACCGGAAGTTCCAAAAACCTTATTTACTTTTATAGTCACTGGCGTATAAATATGCCGTAGGTTGCAAGGTTCCTAAAGTTAATTTAACTTGATCGCAATTTTGTACTAAGTAAAGAATGAATACAATTCAAAGTCGAATTTATTTTTTAATATAAAAAAATCTTAATTTTCACTTATTATCCTTATTCCCACCCAGACTAGGCCCCGCGCAATCAGTTTCGCATAGGGCTCCTATAGGGCAATTGTTAGGACCGGCCCTGCCTACCAGGGGGCTTTGCGGTTATTAGCCCCCTCTTCTAAAAAAAATAATAAAAAGGACCACAATCGCCAAATTCCTAGAACATAGCTAAGGATCATTTTTACGATAAACCCCCCTCTTCAATCAGTCACCAAATTCTATGAGCGTAGACAAGAGGGCTCTGTGTTTAAAACCCCATCCTGCGGGGTTTGAAGCTAAAAACCACCTCTTCAATATAAAAAAAAAAAAGCAAATTACACACTCAAAATTCTATAAGCGTAGCCAAGAAAGATTTTGAGTTTAACCCTCCCCCCCCTTCCAGAGGGATTTTAATTTAAAACCTCTGCAGACGGTTTTGAGTTTAAAACCCCTCCTCTAGTGGGGTTTGAAGCTAAAAACCAACTCTTCAATTTAAAAAAAAAAGCAAATTACACACTAAAAATCTATTAGCCTAGCCAAAAGTAGGTTTTGAATCTAAACCCTCTTCCTCTAGAGGGCTTTAAGTTTAAAACCACTCAAGATTTTGATTTTAAAATCCCCATACAGATAGTTTTGAGGTTGAAAACCCATCTCTTCGATATTGTTCTAAAACAAACTACAGTCACAAACTTCTACCAGTCGTTGGGCTCCATTAAGAAAGTGCAGTGAATAGTCATTTGCCGGAATTGAAAAAAAAACTATATAGCTCCTCCTTCGTGATCGAAGATGAGCACATTTCTCATTTCCTATGGACTCGAGGATGACTGTAAAGTCCAATCCTCGCTTTAAAAAGCCGGCCGCATACGTGGCATGGGTGGGTTAGGTCAGTTGCAGATAGGCCTGCTTCTTCTTTCAGCTTTTTATTGGTTCGGCGCTCTTTCACCCTGGCCACTCTTCTTGCTTCAAATCTCGAGGAACTTAGAGCACTGGACTCCCAAGTGAGACGAGGCTTCAGACATTGCCAGTGACAGATTTTTGTGGAGGTAGCTTGCCGCGAGAGGATCTATCATCTAAGTCCTAAGTCAGTAAGAATAGCAGATGAGGTTTTTGAACTAGAACTTTTTAATAGCAGGATAATGTACTGTAGATACCTCAGAATAGGCATTTAAAAAAAAATTTCAATACAGGAAATAGTGCCTGAAGGCGGAGCTGGGCGTCTACATTTTTTCCACTAACTCCAGGAGAAACCTATTCTAGGGTACAATAAACGTCTTCCGAAAGAAAGAAAGTAATAAAGATTAATTATATATATATGTCACATCATTAATAATTACTATATGAATATTTATCATACACGTTTAGTGTGGTTTACGACCTCTTAAACCACGCCGATTCCCCACTTGGTCGAATATAATTCTTTAATATTCCTATAATGTGCCCCCCACTAACCGTAAGAGGGCCGTAAGAACTACATGATGAATTGGATGGTTTAGCGGAGTTTTTCTAAGTTCCTCTTCACTTGTAACGTCTGCTAGAACTTTCCGTGGCTGCCCACTTGAAGAAATGTTTCTTTTCCATGTTAGTTTATCTGTTTCCAGGGTTAGGGCCTGAAAAATATACCTCTGGTCAGTTCAGAAGTAATACTAGCTTAGTCAAACGGTCTTCGCATTCTTTTCCTTGGACTTCTCAATGCAATGGAATATATCGCATTGTCATAAATACGCGGCGTCTTGGCTTGATGCGCTCATCGTACGCCATGGCTGTTGCCAGTAGTGGGTGAGGGACTGCCTTTGTTTCTGAGCCTCGCGCTTGTCAGCACGACAGATTGTGTAAAGAGGACGACGTGCCCAGGTCGCTTCTATGCTCCCTGGAGCGCTCCTGGTTGCTCTCGCATGTTCATGGACCTGCCATTTCGTCATTTTTTCGGTTGAGCCAGCGCAGGAACCCATCCATCGTACCCCAAAGTCATCCGCCCCCCCCCCCCCCCCACGCGACCAAAAGAAAATGTAATGCTGGCTCTGCACCTGCATCAAGCTATAGAGAGACCACAACGCCACAGCCGCATCACCATCAACTTCTGCAATGGCAACTGCAGGACCAGGAAGTCTGTGGTTCGTGCCCTGGCCAGGTCTTTCCATTATTTCCTCACATTGAACTCATCATTTTCTTCCATAACCAATGTTAGCCTACCTAGTGCTGCATCATATCATCACTTGACACTTGTATGTATATTCACCAGACATGTGCAACTTGTTGCCAATATTTGCTCATATGGATCCAAAACAAAACAACAATATGTGAATGTTTCCTTACGCAAATGTACAAGATACAATATTTACATGTATTGTTTTTCTCTCATATTTTAACTCTAGCTGCTAGATAAGTCAGTTCAACTCTTTGATGTGAAACAGCCCCTCCCCCCTTTTTTTTTTAACGCAATCAAACAGTATATGACATCTTTGATTCTGTTTATTGTCTAGTTTTTATTACTGAAGCCAAACTAAAAGAAGCTATATTCTAGAGAGATATGGTCAATAAGTATCAAAGGAATAAGTATAAAAGAACATCCGCGAAATAAAATGTTAATGATTTGCTGTAGATCACTTACAGACATACAAGCTTCAAATGTGCTGCAGTTTGGTAAAGGATACTATTTATAGATAAAAAGACATTATACCTGCGACCTTTTGTCTGACGAGCTTCCTGGGAAAACCCCGTAACTATTTTTCGAATAATAACCTACCTTGTATCAAGGGAAGTAAGCATATTTTACGTCAAACGTAAGCCAAGATGAGTTATCCTTCTTAACTTATTTCGCAGCTTTGTAACAAAAAAAGATATTCTTCTTAATATCAAAGAAATAAAAGGTATCTTTGGCATTTGTCTGTAAAGAAAAGGATTTCATTCCCATGAGTGCATGCTATCTGGAGTGACCCCACCCAACATTTCAACACAAGACAATGCATGTCTTGATTCACTGTCGGATTGGAGGTGAGTTGTCAGAGTGAAATCGATAGATGCAAGTTCCCCTTCCTCTACTTGATCGACGCTAATATTTTGAGGGGGTGAGGCCATGTCTGTGTGAAGAAATTATACGTTTGTTTAATAAAAATAATTGATTATATAAATTATATATGCTACATATTGATATTTCAGCTCATAGTGATACATCGTGTAATCTCTGAGGCATTTCTCGTCTGGTGAGAAGATCTTTACTTTTCGTTTTGCAACTTTTTGTGTAACTAAAGAGGCCAATCCTAGATAAACAGATGCGGTCACAGGTTGGACACCTGTGCTGGGAAAGGGGGGGGGGGGTAAGCCTGGGCGGTATAGTGTAATCTATATATAGCGCCTTCTTGATCGAAGATGAGCATATTTATCATTTCCTATGAACTCAAAGATGACTGTAAAATCCAATCCTCGCTTTAAAAAGCCGGCCGCATGCGTGGTATGGGTGGTTTTGGTCAATTGCAGACAGGCCTGCTTCTTCTCTCAGCTTTTTGTTGGTTCGGCGCTCTTTCGCCCTGGCCACTCTTCCTGCTTCGAATCTTGAGACTGCGAGACTCACAGCTTCACGCCATGAGAACCGATCAAGAGTTAGTGCTTCCCAGTCGTGATTGTCAATATCGCATTCCTTGAAGGAGCTCTTGAGAAGTCTTTATAGTGCCGGTATTGACCTCCCTGGGAGCGCTTTCCTGCACTTAACTCCCCGTACAGAAGTCGTTTGGGAAGGCGATTGTCTAAATTACGAAAAACAATATAAAATGGACGGAGGCTGATTTCCATTGTCCCCCTTCATTCCTTCCACCGTAAAGCCAGTTTCTGAAACAGGACAAGAGAATTCGGTACAAATCTGAAATAATTGCACGAATCGCACAGTCCGAAGCAGCACTTTCAAAACTCAAGACAAATCTGGAAAACTAAAGTCATAGCCCTCGACACTAAAACCAGACTGACGCGCTCCATGGGCATGGTCACATTCTTATATGCTTGCGAATCTTAGAAGCTGACTGCAGAACTAGACAGGGCGATACTAACAATTCAGTTGAGATACGAAAAGAAAGCTCTTAGTGTATTCTCTACCACGTGACACAATCAAGGAGACAAATAAACAACAACAGGATCACAATGGCTATTGGGATCCACGATGACATGCTGACCCTTATAAATTCATCTGTCCCAGGTGGAGGGTCGGCCCCTTGGGAGGGTGGCGATAGCCCTAACCGCCCCCCCCCCCCCACTGGATCCGCCAGTGCCTCAGGACCCCACTTGAGGGTCCCCCAAAAGAATGTCCTAATTTAATTGAATATTACGCCGCTGACATGAAATCTTGCTATTCACTTGGAGTCAAAAACACTAGAAAGCATTGATCTAGAATCTAGATGATGTTATGGATGCCTTTGTTGCACAGAAAGCACAACATGAGGCAATATGAATTGTCACTTGTGCATTATCTCCTCGATAAACATCGGCATTATTCATTAAAAGAAACTTAAAGATTTTTATAAAAATTTTATTTATAAACTTTAACTATTGGAAATTGTACTATATATTTAGCAACTACAATATATTATGTCATGATGCTGAATGTCAAAATACAGGACATCCAAATCCCTAGCTACGCCACTGAGTTAATGTGAGATATGTACAAATGGGAACAGTTGAGTAGAGCAGAAAAACGGTCAATACAGTTAAGAAATGTTGAGTGCAAAGAAGTACAGTGAAGTGCAGAGATGTACAATGAAGTTCAGAGAAGTTAAATGAAGCGCAGAGAAGTACAGTGAAGTGCAGAGAAGTACAATGAAGTGCAGAGAAGTTAAATGAAGCGCAGAGAAGTACAATGAAGTGCAGAGAAGTACAGTAAAGTGCAGAGAAGTTAAGTGAAGTGCAGAGAAGTTAAGTGAAGTGCATAGAAGTACAGTGAAGTGCAGAGAAGTACAGTGAAGTGCATAGAAGTACAGTGAAGTGCAGAGAAGTACAGTAAAGTGCAGAGAATTTAAGTGAAGTGCAGAGAAGTACAATGAAGTGCAGAAAAGTACAGTGAAGTGCAGAGAAGTACAGTGAAGTGCATAGAAGTACAGTGAAGTGCATAGAAGTACAGTGAAGTGCAGAGAAGTACAGTAAAGTGCAGAGAAGTTAAGTGAAGTGCAGAGAAGTTAAGTGAAGTGCATAGAAGTTAAGTGAAGTGCATAGAAGTACAGTGAAGTGCAGAGAAGTACAGTAAAGTGCAGAGAAGTTAAGTGAAGTGCAGAGAAGTTAAGTGAAGTGCATAGAAGTTAAGTGAAGTGCAGAGAAGTTAAGTGAACTGCAGAGAAGTTAAGTGAAGGGCAGAGAAGTTAAGTGAAGGGCAGAGAAGTACAACGAAGTACAATGAAGAGCAGAGAAGTTAAGTGAAGGGGAGAGAAGTACAGTGAAACCTTGAGAAGTAAAGTGAAGGGCAGAGAAGTACAGTGAAGTGCAGAGAAGTTAAGTAAAGTGCATAGAGGTTAAGTGAAGGGCAGAGACCTTAATTGAA